>CM076412.1:1717842-2463385 GCA_038363315.1 Mugilogobius chulae
ACTAAACAAAATTACAACTGTACAATTATTACACAACCTAAATAAAATCAAACTAACTGACATCGTCATTTTCTACACGCAGCAAAGAACTCTGGGTAATACACTTCAGCCAAGTCCGCTTCCATGCGGACTGGCTGAAGTGCAGATAAAGTGCGTGAAGTGGCGGGGCTAAAGGCCGTTTGTGACAATTGGGACGCACTACGCACTCCCACCCCACAGCGGGAACGCACTTCTGAGGGCCACAAGGGTGGAAGGGTGGATATTGGGACAGGGCCTTAGAGGGAGGAGGTGTACGTCCGAGGACGAACACGCCTCAATCGAGGTGAAAACACAACCACTTTTATTCGACATTTTGTCGACTAAAAATTATGACAGCAAATAAAGAACTGAGGCCCTCTGATGTATAAAACTGTGACTATTTAAACACCTGTGTCGAAGACTCGTAAGGGCTTGAAACGAGTCGGTATGTTAAAGAATTTTTATTTACATCAGAGGCCTTGGTTCTCTTTTTTGCTGTTCTGCATATTTTCCATGAATCTATGAAGAGCACCTAATGTTATCATCGACTATCATTAGAACTCACTTACTTCTAGTTTATTAAAATTCATGACATTGTAGTCAACTAGACTAAAACTAGACTAACGAGCTGATTACGCATTTTACTTCCCTGCTTCACTGCACGGTGCTACCAGACTCTGATTTTGTGCACAAAGCCTCGTCTACTGGACGCAGTTTGTCTCCACTGAGCTGGAGCTCGAGAAGAGATGATTGCCTTTTAGTTCACATCTCATGAGTTTACAAGTGTTTTTCCCCCCATGAGGCGATGGGCATTGTGTGATTATATCATGTTATTCATCTTATTTCGCCCGCCACTTTTCTACCGTTACGCACAGAACTCAGAAACACACTTCCGGTCAGCTCCTTCATTGACGTAACCTGCTGAGAAAACTTGCGGCAAAATCATATTTCTAGTAGGTTATTTTTTAGCCTACAAGTTAGCGCAGCTACAGCGTTAGCTATTTTCTTCTTGTTTATCTCCTTTATGGAGCATCTGAAACACTTTTATTACACCAGCACTATTTGTGTGATTTAACATCCAGTATGTGTTTGACAAAGCTGGTGACAAAAAGGCACAAACTGTGTAAAAGAGTGTAGCTATTGTGGCAAATGTATTTTGGCTAACCGCGGCCACTTCAGCGATCTGACTGGCAAACAATATTTAAGTACTTAACAGTTGTTTTCAAGCGATCCAGAAAAATGTGCCTTGCTTGTTTGTTGGTGCACATCACCATAGCTTATTTGGAAAAAATAACCTACTTGAAATATGATTTTACATTAAGTTTTCTCAGCAGGTTACGTCAATGAAATGAACGGGGGAGAAGCTGACCGGAGTGTGTTTCCGAGTTCTGTGCGTAACCGTAGAAAAAGTGGGCGGGCCAAATAAGATGGATATGGATATAAAGTTTTCTGTTTCAGTGACATAAAGTGAAAGTTAACAGTCTTCTAAGTCCAACTGTTAAAGAACTATTTGTATAAACATAAGTACTGTGGTAGTGTTTTTACTTTGATATTCCTAACGCTCTGATCTGTGGAGTTTGATCTGGTCGAACTCAAGCACAGGGGATTTTACTGTTGAATCAATTTGGTCGGAGGTTGTTGAAGAGACGCAGCTGAGACGCAGGCCTGATAATGAGATGTGGAAATGATTTCATTCAGTTCAAAGGCTGCACATTGCAGCGGAGGTCGTGACGCAGCGCAGCAAAGCAGAGACGCAAGATGTGGACTTTTCCTTTGAAATAAAACTAATCAATGACTTAAAGAAAGAAAATAATGTAGAAATGTATTTACATTAAAGACATTCATTTTAGTTCTGCCTTTTGAGAAATATGTGAAACACCACATTCTATGCAAACACAGAATTATATTTGATTGACTGTTGGTGTTTTCATCAGTTTTGTTCAGCTCAGTTTACACAATATTTCTATATGTATGATCTTGTCCCAAAAATATCTTCATTACCCCTACACATTGTATTAATTACACAAGTATATGAAATGTGGATAATTAGTCAACTACTATCACTGACTTCTCCTAACATGACTAGTACACATACTCTGAAGTACACGACACTCGGAGAAGCTCTGTGCTGGCTGGACTCTCCTCGTGGACCACTCTACATACCGGATGATGAATGTCTAGATAGGTCTGATTAATCACGGGGCAGTGACAGGTACCTGTGCCACGCTGCATCATTAGCGCGGAGCAGAGACGGCCCCGACACTCTGATAAGAGGAGATACAGCTCATTACACACATCCTCCCATTCACAGCACGAAGAACACAGCTAATCCAAATCAAGTGTCTCCACACCTGGGTCTGCTGCTGATGTACGCTGACTTCTATCTAAATAACAATGTCTGTATAAACCAGTACTTCTCAAGTAGTGGGGCGTGATGCGATGCCAGGGGGGGGATCGCACACGCGCATAGTGGGAGCTTATCGATTTAATAGTAACAGTCCACTAGATCGATAAGCTCCTGTCCTATCGGTCCTCCTATCTGTCCTGAATCAGCGTGTTTCATAAAATCTGTTCCTTTCACGCACTTTGTCTGCCCTGCTTTGATCGTGGTGCCGGTGTCGGTACACACCGGAGGAAAGAACGTCCCGACACCGCGCGCTCGCTCAACTGGGACAGAGCAGCGCCAACAAGCCGCGAGGTCCCGTGTCCGAGCCGCGGTATAACGCCTAATCTGCCACATCATTTCACCAACTTTACTCCACACAAACGGTACGACTCTGGTCGCTTGTGGAATAAACACAGCGCCGCTTTCAAGCCTTTCATTTCAGCTGTGGAGCTGACTACACGGTAACCCTAACCCTAACCCCCACGGACGAAAAACTTTTTCGTTTTATATTTAAGTGCGCAACAGCAGCTGCAAACAATGAAAAGACGAAACACTAAACTTTGAACAAGGAGAAGATTCAAACAGAGACATTACCCGGATCCCAAAACAAGTGAAAACTGGACTACAACTTCTCCTCAGCTCACAGACCGTAACCTGGAACTGATGATGCTTAAACACGTTCATCAGAACGACTCCTAAAAAAGTTAGTGTCATGTTTGCGTCCATGGCTTTAACAAATCCAGCGGATGGTTTTTATTCTGTAGACCTAATTATGTCCAATCAGAACTCTTCCTTACCCTCAGACGTTAAGCAGAATTAAATCAAGGCGATTTAGCCACATTGTGGAGTTGTTATGAAACACAGGCGAGGGGTATGGTGACCAGACCTGTTCGTAGTTTGCTGAAGCATGAACTCTGTATCCCAGGCAAGCGCTGAAGCAATGCGCTGTGTTGCTTCGAACCACCAATCACATTTTCACAACCAAAACAAATTCTTGGAGGGCCAGAATTGGCCCAATGCGCCAAATGACATTCACTGCTGTAGAATATTCCACTGTGTTTAAAAATGTTTTCTAAACAACAGAAGCACCAGTAAATACCAGAAAAATCCAGTTTAAGAGCGAGCCGCTGTCGTCCACACTGCAGAACTCATTGTCCCAGAGTGTGGATAAAATGTGACAGTGCCTGAGGGCCTGGCTGTGATTGACAGCTCCAAAAACAGGCAGAGGAGCAGGAGAAGGCTGGAGGTCAGGCACACACGTGTCATGTGGCTTTACAGGAAGGTAGGTGGACATTTGAGTTACACCTACATGAGGTAAAAAAGTACAATGTGACTTTTCTGATGGACACAGTAGGACTCATCAGAACAATATTATTTAGTTCAGATATTTTGCTATTTTTTAAGGTTGATTCACAAAAATGTATCTATTTACGACTGAAATATGGAATTTTAGCATATTTTTATGTCTAAAAATCATTATTAATGTTAGAAACGGTTAGAAATTTGCTGAGGTTTTCACACCACACTAATAGTGCTGTAGTCGTTTAGTTGATTAATCAGTTGATGCATTCTTTGTCGACTAACATTTAAACGATAAGATTTACACAGAAAAATATGATCTTAAATTCGATAACAAGTGACAATGTGCCTGGATCAAGCAGTAAATAACACAATTTAATTCGATTTTGACTGGCTTAAACCGATCGTAACAAGCATAAAATATGAAAAATACACATTTATTTTAATTTGAAATTAGCAAAAATGCTTCTGTACTTGGAATAAGATAAATATACGTGTTTTATTAACAAACTGTTTAAAAGATAGTCAAAATATTCTTATATATGATGTTAGATGCGTAATTCAACCTCTTTCTTAACTTGTTGGCGTAACTTGTTGGCGTAACTTGTTGGCGTAACTTATTGGCGTAACTTATTGGCGTAACTTATTGGCGTAACTTATTGGGGTAACTTGTTGGCGTAACTTGTTGGCGTAACTTATTGGTGTAACTTATTGGCGTAACTTATTGGGGTAACTTGTTGGCGTAACTTGTTAGCGTAACTTGTTGGCAACAAAAAGTAATTAATTAGCTGAAGATTTTGGGACCAAGTCATCGGTTTAACCTGTATTTTATGATATAAACAAACGGTCCTGTTAAGTTTCTGTAAATATTGTTTTTTTTGCAAGAACTCCAAAACAATTTTAGTCGATATGCGGACAGTTTGGGTCAAATACAGTTTTCAGCTTCACCCCATTTAGTCATTTAATCGGTCGATAGGACAGGATTTTAATAATTTCTTTGGTCGATAAACTAAATCAAAATTATACAAATATTAGGCTATAAATTGTCAAATAAACTTTAAGCCATTCGTTTAGATTTACAGTTGTAATTTTTGCAGCTTCTTGCCTCAGACTTACAATATCCACCCAAACTAAAACTAAAACACTTGCTGAGCTTCTACTTGCCAGAACAGAAAAACACAGCGGCTTTTGGAGTATGAAAATGAATAGCTGTGTAAAACCTCTCTACAAGCTGTTAATATTTCACGAGGAGCCATTTTGACACAGTCGGCGATGCAGCTCATTTGTATGGCAGTCGGAGAGAGAACGACCGAGTTTGTGCCAAAAACTCCCAGGTAAAGGTAGAAAACACAAAGACATCAGGCGCACGCGGCGGCTGACAGACACGCTTTTGGAGGGGGGGAGTCAGCGTGCTACAAAGCGCGTCTGAAATGGCCCATTTAACAGCACAGTGGCGCACTCGCAGTCGATGGGAGGCATTTGCATACTTCATATCAGATGAAGACGGATGGCGAGAATCAGTGTCGGTGCGATAGGCGTTTTATCAAGGTTACACTATCCTCCAGACTCTTCAAAACCTCTTCATTTCGGAGCTGTTGTCAGAATATTAACTCATCAACAGCAGGGTTTTTACAACGCAGCCAATAAGGAGAGAAGGAGATGATGAGAGCGGAGGGAATGATGATAATAATGCATTCATACAGGTTTGAAAACATGTTACAGATTCTGCGTTTCTGTAAACTTCAGGAAAGTGCTTTTGCTTGAGGCAGGTCTTGTTTTGGAACATAGGATAACGCAGTTACTGAACACATATTACTCTATACATATTTCCACAAACATTTGCTACTTTTTTTCTATAAGAGAAATAAAAGAGGTTGGTTTTATGTCTGTCACTTTTCTTATTCTTTAAAAGTGACTCCATAACATGCTCACTCTGTTAGACTTTTTACTGTACTTTTGGGGTTACTTACTGGCAACAAAATTCCAGGAAGTTACTGTAATAACATGCCAGTAAGTAGTAACTAACTGGCATTTTGTTGCCAGTAACTTACTGTATTTAATAGTTACGGTAACCTACTGTATATACTAGGGATGGAAAATCGATCGAAAATATCGAAAATCGATCGAAGTTCGCAGAAATCGAATCGTAAGGCCAGAATCGATCAGTTTTTTCATGCAGCCACTGACTTACACACACACTCTGTATTTGTATAGTACACACAACAATACAAAAATACTCACAATGTTTGAAGAAACAAAGCCTGAACTTGTGCCAGATCTGACCGAATGTGTTTTATTATGTTGAGTTAACAACTGATGGGTTAATGAAATAAATATGGACACCAGATATGACAAAAAACACTAGTTCTAAGCTTTAACAACAGTGGCTTTGGTTTAAACGTCATATATTAAGGTTTATTTTGTGTTTTAAGAAAAAAAAGTTAATATAGATAAACTAAGAATCGAATCGAACAAAATCGAAAATCGTGGCTACAAAATCGAAAACTGAATCGAATCGTGACATAAGTGAATCGTTCCATCCCTAGTATATACTAATTGCAGTAACTTACTGGCATTTTGTTGCCAGTAATAAGTAATAATAACTACGATAACTTACTGTATATAATAACTGCAGAAACTAAATGCAATTTTTTAGCCACTAATTTACTGTAAGTAATACTTGCGATAATTTACTGTATGTACTAACTGCGGAAACTTACTTGAATATTGTTGCCAAAAATGTAACAATTGCGGTAACTTACTGTATTCAATAATTGTGGTAACTGTTGCCAGTAAATAACTGTAAATAATGATTGTGATAACTTACTGGCATTTTCTTACCAGTAATAACTTTCTGGTATTATGTTAATGCCAGTAAGTAATAACTTACTTGTTGCCAGTAACTTACTGTAAATAATAATTGTGGTAACTAACTGTCATTTTTTTGCCAGTAATTTACTGTAAATATTACTTGATATAATTTACTGAATATACTAGTTGCAGTAACTTACTTGCATATGTATACCAGTAATTTTCTTTATTTAACAATTGTGGTAACTGACTGTATTCAATAAACATACTGGCATTTTGTTGCCATTAAGTTAATGTATATAATAATTGCAGAAACTAGTTGCGGTAACTTACTGTATATAATAATTGCGATAACTACTGTCATTTTGTTGCCGGTAAGTTACTGTATAAGTGCGGTAATTAACTGACATTTTGACAACAAATTGAAATTGAATTGTGTTACCAGGAAGTTACCACAATGATTGCTTACAATAGTGGTACCATATACTGTATTGCAGCACCAAGTGGTAACCATATACTCACATATACTTGTAAACTACTGTAAAATTCCAAAGTTGCCCATAATGCATTGCAAATTACAGTAACTAACAAGAAATAGAACTTCTGTTATATTACCAGGCATTTTTGTGGTACTTTACTGGGAAAATACATTAAGGGTTAACAGTGTGGGAAACTCTGACCTTTATATATATATTTGACGTGTACAATGTTGTTAATGTTGTCTTATTTAAATAAAAAAATAAATAAAACACACAGAACAGATGTGATTGGCCAGTGCTCAGCTCTCATGTCTTGTCCATTTTGTGTTGGGAACAATTACATTAAATCATTCACTTTTTCTCAATAAATCAACACTTAGCTTAACACACGTCCACATCCCATTAAATCCAGCGTGTTTCTCTTCTGTGTGACCTTTGTAGACTCCCCTCTGCCCCTGAGCCGGTCCACATCATTACAGCTTTCACCTCTCCGTGTCTCATACTGTGGACTTTTCTGCATGATTATGTCTCCACTCATTACATTGGGAGGTCTCACTCTCACCTTTTTTACTCCAGACCGCTGCTGGTAAAATGTCACGGAGGCAGTGGAGCGCACAGGCCAGCGCAAAGTCTCCTATAATCACATGGTCCGTAGTATGAGCGCGGAGAAAAAGGTTAGAGACAGGCACACGAACTTAGTGGTAATGCTTGGTTTGGATTTTAACAAGAAAAGAGTTAAATTGATACTACAGATCTAAATTTTACCCACAAGTACATTCCCAGTTTTGCATCAGCACAAATAATTATTAAAGCATTAAAGCATTAAAGGGACTGTACCTGATTTTTGTATTCTTAAAATGTAAACAAACAGAAATAATTCATTTTAAGCTTCCTACTTCAGTCTTCATGATTTGTTCACTTAGCTAATGCATTCTGAGCTTCAGAATTGTTCATCATGATGTGTTTTTATGTTTTTTTCAGAGCCGTTATCGGCGAGGTTAGTCACTAAGCTAACAACAGTTAGCCACAATGCTAAAAACAACAACAGAAAAAGTTGGTGACAAACAGTATTTTATTAGACATAGACAGGACATGACGGACTAATTTCCACCTGAATAGATACATTAACAAGATATCATTGCTACGAGAAAACTGTTTTTAAGTTATCTTGTTGTAAAAAAAATCGAGTATAGTCCCTTTAAACTGACTATCATTTTGTTCCTTAAAACCAAAAGTGTCTCATGGCACACTTTTGTGCTTAAATATTTTCTGTGACACATTAGCTTTTATAATATGGCCAAATCAAGCTCTGTTGGAACAAATACTGTATGTATAACAATGCAATGACACATTAAAGACTTTTCTGGTGGAGATGTTGCTTGCTTGAGAACAGTGTTGAGAAAAAAGTATTGAAAAAGTAATTAATTACTCATTACTTTTAAAATTTGTAATAAGTTACACTTTCTTGAGTAACTAGTTACATTACATTAGAATGTAATGTAACTAAGTTACTTAAGAAAGTAACTTAGTTACATTACTTTGGAATTGCTTTGTGTACAATATGCAAATATCAATAATACTATATATAGGATTTTAATTTTAATTTTTGACATTTAACAAAGGCAAACAACAAATGAGCTGCTTAAGCAGGCTCTAATAGACTACAATCAATATTTAAAAAGATTCTGAGCCCTGTTCCAGCAGCTGATCCGTGTCTCTGAGCTGTTTTATCTCACACATGAAGTCGTGTGTGGATTTTTTATTATCTTAAAAGTAGCTTAAAGTATTTTGTTCGTGAATATAATTTAGTTACAAGTATTTTCACAATAACTAAGTTACACTACCAGTTACTCAAAATTGTAACCTAATTACAGTAACTTGGTTCCACACAACTCTGCTTGGAAGAAGCATGTGACACAACAAAGCCAGGTACAAGTCAGGTCTATGTAGAGGCCACCCTCCTCACAATAAAAGAGTATTGTTCCCTACGCTCTGTGAAAAAAATAACAAATACATGTTACACGTGTTTGCTGTCTTATCTTTCCAGTCAATGTAATTCGATCTTCATATGGTCAGAACCTTTTATTAGAAAAGTTACACTGAACATCTTTAAATTATTCTACAGGTTTGTAAATGATGATTGGTTTTGCTTTAATTCTTGCTGTAAAAAGTTGTTCCAAACACTACCAAATGGTAAATCATTTAATTCAATAAGCCTATTTCAGGGGTGCACGGTAGCAGAGTGGTTAGAGCTCTGGCTTCCCAATAAGGAGGTCGTGGGTTCGACTCCCGGGTCGGACCATATCAACATCTCACAATCTCTCTGGGTGGAGTTTGCATGTTCTCCCCGTGTCACCGTGGGTTTTCTCCGGTTTCCTCCCACCTCCAAAAACATGCATGTTTAGGTTAATTGGGCATCACTGTAAATTTCCCTTAGTGAGTGAATGAGAGAGTGAATGTTTGTCTGTCTAACTCTGCGACGAGTTGGCCACTGTCCAGGGTGTTCCCCGCCTAAGGCCCAAAGTCACTGGGATAGGCTCCAGTCACCCGCGACCCCTAACGGGATTAAGCGGCAGAAAATGAATGAATGAATGAATGAATGAATGAATGAAAAAAGCCTATTTCATAGATTCAAAACTGACACATTTGACAAGACTCACCAGGCTGGCACTAGTGTTCCCTGGGACACTGCAAAAACACTGGTCTGGTCACTGATGTTTGGGGAAAGTTTGAACAGAGCTCTGCAAAGTTTGAATGTTTGGACTTTATCACCATAAACGGATTAAAAGAGAGAACTGATCCTTTCTAGCTTTCAGACCCTCTGTGTAGATGTGTGTGTTATTCTCCTGACAGGGTTCACGGGGGGATTTGTGACCGGCGTCCTTCCTGGTCCTCGCCGTGACACTTCTCCTGCCCTTTGCTCCGGTGTAAGGTTCCATTTATATAAAACAGGAAGCCAACTACAGTACGACGGCTGCTATTTCTGGAGCCGAGGATGTGTGCAAATCAGCCGGAGCTGTCACGCTGAAACAGGTCTGCGCTCACATCACATCCCGATAAATAAACCCCCCCCGCTGGGCCCCCGCTGAGGAGCAGGCCGGCGCACACATGCACTTTAATGTCACGAGTTTATGCACAGCTTGTTTCTCATTACGGCTGACTTAGGTTTTTAGGGATAATCAGGTTCAGACAGAGGAGTAAAGAGAGCTGTGAGGTTAGGATAAAGATAATAATCACAGTTAAATCTCGCGGTGTGCACTGAACTAATCCTGGTGATATGACTTGTATCACGACACACGTCACAATATATCCTGATACATCCCGATACAGAGACCCAGAGAGATTGACTTTATTGCTTTTTTATTTTTTTTTATTTTGGTGTTTTCTATCATTTTCAAATTGATTTTCTTTGACTGTATTAAAACTGGCAACACAAAGCTGATCAAGTTTTTTTTTTTTTAATAATAAACTACTTGTCACATTTTATAGTCAAATAAAGTGATAATAGGAGTTATGAACTAACGTCTTTAGGTCTCAGATTGACATAGGGTGCTACATTTGGTGGCGTAGTTGCCATAGTGACACAGTTGTTTACTCCAAATGCGATGGACATCAGATGAGGGGACAGATGACAGTCCTGAAGAAATCCAGGAAACAAAAAACTCTCTTTAATATGAAAGATGTCATCAGGATCTTAGTATCGATATCAGTATTGGGAGATCAAGTATCGTGATATATCGCTGAACCTCTAATTAAATCAGAATTAAAAGCACATTTATTCAAACTATTTGAAGAATCACAATAGCATCAGCATTAGCGCAGAGCGTGAGAAGATAAAATATAGATTTTTCTGTGCTGTACAACAGTGAAAAATACTGTGTGGGAACTACTTTTCCAGTTCAAGGAAATATATGAGCGCTTACAAACACCAGAGGTGTGGACTTACAAATCGTGACTTGAGTCACTATTTTAAATACTTGGGACTTGACTAGGACCCTCGACGAGCTCAAGCGTCTGAGCTACAATATTTTACTGAAACAACACACCATCCACACAAAATGGTGTTTCAGGAATCTGCAAAACTCAAACTTCCACAGTTAGACAATATATGCAATGTCTTTTTTTTCATGACGACATCACTGCTGCAGTGTTATGTCTATTAGACTAATCTACATAATGTACTGACCTTCATTGCACAGTGTGTGCAGCACCATCCTCACGCTTCACTTCATCACACAAATAAAACAATACATCAATAAATCCACTACAGTTTGTCTCCGTGTGCTTCTTTCAGGGTTTTTACTAAGTCTGCTAAGTGTCTGTTTGCTCATTACTTTTCTTTGCATGTGGACATGACCTGGACTTAAAGCAAAGACTTGAGACTTACTTGAGGTTATAATTATAGTGATGTAGTCCCACCTCTGACAAACACTGAGCTACAGTAAATTACAATTACACCAATAATCATAACTGAAATGTGATCAATTGCAAACTGACATTTTAATTAACAAAATGCTCCTTGACATTCTGACTAAGAGGCAAAATAGAAGTTAAGAAGGTTCACCACGCTCAACATGTGAGCAGTGAGTGGCAAAGATGTACGAGAGTTAATGGTGTGAAATGACATTAGATTTGAGTTTTAGTAAATGAGTGTATCTTCATACATATCACAGTTGAACATATAAATAGATGAGGTGACAGGGGGCTGTTGACACATAGTGGAAACAGATCTGCTTCACACTGTCCCAGTCAAGGCTCCGGGGCCAGCTCTGCTCTCACAGGAAGTTCAGCCCAGGCAGATGGAGTCAGAATGTAGTTGTGGTGTGCGCTGGTGGTAAAGAGCCATGTTCAGGAGCGACGCCAGGCTTCGGAATGACTCCTCACTGTGAACCATGGGAATCACGCTGCTGTGCTGTGTGACTGTGAAATCACTGTGAATACTATGCACAGAAGGAAAATACAATACTAAGCAAACGCAAAACTGCATCCACGTTAAGACATAAAATAAAATATCTGGATAGGATGTTAAAACTGCTGGTACTTCTAGGTCTTTTCCATTAGTACCTGCTTGGCCCTACTCTACTCGACTCGACTCTTCGCGCTTCTACCCTGCCTTAGCCCCGCTCAGAGTGAGAGCATTTCCATTACAAGAGAGGCCGAGTGGGGCTGTTGTGAAGCTGGGCGGTGTCACTCCCCAAATCAAGACATGTTCTTGGCTCTTGTCTCTGCGTGTAGTAGGTGCGCGCCCAGATGCAAGCTAGAAAAAGGAGCGTTTCAATGCACATCGGCTTTACTTACGAAGATGTAACTTTTATAATCAGACCATTCACTCTCCAGCGATTCATAAGCGCCAGGAATATATAAAACAAATATCCACCACCGCATTGGCCAGTAGAGTGAGCTTCTCAACACGTTCACTGACTCACTCTTCTTCACGTCCTTCACACGTCTGTCTAAAGTCCCGCTCTGGTCCAGATGTACAATCACAGTCAGCTGTCCCATCTTCCTCCTCCGTCTTTCTGTCCTGAAGAAGCTGCATTATAATCTCCTGCTTCAAAACTTGTGCATCAGATGTCCATCACTGTTTACAGCGTGAAGCAGGACCCTGCAGCAGCACCTACATGTGCCTATGCACAACATAGCTCGTAGTGGCTACGCACAAACTCATAGAACTACAGTTTTATGTATTTAGTGGATAGGGACAAGGGACTCAGTTTTTTTTATGTCGTTGTACTGTTTTTTTTTTTTTTGCTACAGTGAGTGAGTTTACACGTCTGAGTCCCTGAACCCTCTGCAGCTCGGCTCTCTCACATTACACTGGATGTGATTGTGATTGCAGTGACTGGCGACGTGCTGACTGGGCTGTTTTGTCTCATAAAGGACGTGGCTAATGCACTCCGTGATTTCAGAGGCACAGCTCATCTCTTTGTCACAGCTCTGGTACAAAACACACTCGCACTGGGGCCATCGGGAAGAAATACAGCAGGACTTAAAGGAAACCTATCCCACACTCACGGTCCACCTGCCAACACATCACAATCACTCGTTAACATTTACACGAATAATGTGATGAGTCTGATACAATATAATGTGGTTCCATAAAAAGACATATTTGTAAAGATTTTGCGTAATGAAAAAGAATGAAATCTTAGAATCTTAGACAAACCATTTTACTGCTGCTTATCATTTACTGCCTTTATTCAAAGACAACCATGACTTGAACAAGTGGTGCATGGTTTCATTGCACCTGAAACTACTGTTCCAGTCTGTTTAAGTCATTTACAACAAGCTAATATAGCGGTTGTAAATGAGTATTTAGAAGTTCCAATGTGAGCGTCATGGCAGCCACAGAGCCAATCAGGAGGCAGAAGAGGCTTGTTCATTCCTCTTAGCAATTAGCCATGGAACTGTCAATCATATCGACTTCTTACTCCTCTTAACTATAAAATATTTTTAAGAGTAGTAATTTCTAAAAGCATCAAATATAGACCTCTCCGTGGAAACAATTTAAGGTAGAAGCTATACTTTATTGGGAACATTTTGTCTGTGCATTTGACCCGTCCTTCACCTGTCTGAGAAATATCATATTATATAACATATATCGCAATATTCATGTGGAAAAGTTGAACTTTAGAATATATGATTGATTACACGTGCACCACAGCTGATTTTGCAATCGACAGAATTTGTGACTAAATCACAGTGTTGCCAGGTTTTCAGAGATTATTAAGCGACAAGCCTTCGAAAAACAAACCATCTTTTCATTAATAAAGACTTTAAAACACATTTTGTGCTTCATTTCTCATTAGGAGAGATATTTTGTGAACCAAACTTGAAAACCGGCTCAAATCGGCAATCATTGACTGTCTAAATTCATTTGCCACTTTCAAAATGAAAAAGCTCAAAGTTCCTATAAAGATGCAGACTGGGCAACTCTTGACGATTTTCTTCTGATCTCCCTTGAACAAATATAACTTATCCCCAGACTGTGGAGGCTCTAAAACACAAATAATGAAAGAGGTAAAACATGGATAAACACTAAAACAGCCTGAAACACTTAATTATAACAATGATAAATGCTGCCTTAGGTCTATCATCACCTATATCGTTACCGCAAATGTTCTTCTTTATACCGTGATAAACATTTTAGGCCATATTGCCCTGCCAGGAGCTGCACCTGTCACCTGTCAGGAGCTGCACCTGTCACCTGTCAGGAGCTGCACCTGTCACCAGTCAGGAGCAGCACCTGTCACCTGTCAGGAGCAGCACCTGTCGGGAGCAGAGAGCTGCTGTCATGCTACACTCACAAAAACATTTTCAAATGCTGAATCTGGTCCAAACTCTATGTACTGGATATTGACTGTGGTGTATGTGTTTGTGAGGGTAAGTGGAGGAAAGTCACACAGACACAGAGAGAAACATGCAAACTCTACAGAAAGGCCTGGTTCTGATCATTCTTACTCTGCAGCACAGGAGCTAACCACCCTGCCACCTCCTCTATGTGCTGCTTAGACCCTGCCACACAGAAACGCAGTTATGAGCCGAGCGACAAACAGCTGAAACAGAAAAACTCAGCCCACACTCTGCACCTCGAGTGACAGAGCCAGCTCTGGGGCCGCGCTAAGTATCCCATGCAAATGAAAAGAGAAAATCTATCATGACTTTAATGCAGTGGGAGGCAGAGGGGGGCTCGGTGCTGTTAGCGTCCGGGCCCTGGAGCTCTGTGATGTATGGAGGCGCTGGATGAGAGGTGAAAAGCGTATCGAGACGAGCGCGGGCAGAGCAGGGGGGCTCGGCTGTCCCGCCAGACTCCGCACAGCCCTGGGCAAAAGTGGAATAAATGTTGATTAGTGTTGATTTTGTCCAACGAGCACCCGGCAACTGACAGTGGGGCTAAACCGCAGCGAAAGGCAGCCATTAATCTTGCTCTGCTTTAAGCTGTGTATATTAATTTGTGTCATTTTCACTTCTGGCACCGGGTTTCCTCCTCTTCTGCCTGCTCCGGTCTGAAAAAAAAAAAAAGCTCACATTGCTAGCTTAGAGGTAGCAAGAGCAGCAGGGCAAGAGGAAATGAGATTCCTAAACAGTACATTATGGAAAATGAAGTCTGGGGGGGCAGGTACGGAAAGGAACGCTGGCTGAAAACGGCTCGTTCCATGTTCAATTTAGCATGCATAACAAATTTGTGGGCTTGATTAATTGTGAGCGTTAAAGGAGCTGTGTGAAAGGAAAAGGCCAAGTGAACCTGCAGGACGGAATAAAGCAGGAGCACAGGCTGTTCTGAGCGGGAACACAGGGAATTATCAGGATAAATAAGTTCTGTGTTTAGCATAGACATGTTTTCAACTTTCAATTTCATTTTGAAGAAATTGAAGAAACTAAAAGTAGAAAATTACAGGAAGTAACAGAATCCTTCCATCTGTGTCGTCAAAAAGTGTGAAAATGTAAAAAAACATTTTACACCTAACTGAGTTTAAACAATCATTAACACAATTAAAGCGTTATAGGTTATACAAATGTATGTTTCGGCGATGTTAAGACGGCTGTTAGCGCCCCAGCGCCACCCCGAGTCTAAGGGTGCATTCACAATACACTTTTGATTCGGATCAGGATTCGTTTGCCTGGATAGTTCGGTTCGATTGGGTAATTGTGAACGCACAAACGAATTCTGATCCGGTCCAAAATTCCCAAATCTGGTTCGGTTGGACAGGTCGGTCTCTGGAGCGGTTCGTTTGTTTTGTGAAGCAAACGGAGCGAGAGCGAAACAAAACCAGGAAGTGAACACTGACATGATCCAGGCTGAGACACACGTGAGGCTCAGAATCACAACAAACAGCCTGTGTGAGATCGATAATGAGACAAATAATACACAAAAACACATGAAGTAACAGGAGAAGGACAGAGGATGGTTCGGGTATAATTAATTATGATCACCGACCGTATGTCACCGCGTTCTCACGTTGTTTACCAAAATAACAAAGTTATAACTCTTAGATGAAAGCAAATACAGAAAGTAACACTACAGCTCACATTACTGCGAGGAAAATTGTCTATATTCATCTAATATTTAGTTACACAGCTAAATGAGCAGATGACAAACCTTTCAGAGCCAGATTTACTCAAACAGATGAACTTTTTACGTATTCCTCTATTCATTTGGAACGAAATGCCTTGCCCCCTCCTCTGGTCCGTTAATGTGAAAGAAGTGGGATAGATCCATAAAAACGAAAATATAAGTCCAGCAGCGTGTTTGTCTTGGATGCAGCCTGTAGCCGCTGTTAGCCGAGAAGCCGGTGTCTTCTTTGCTGCTGACGTAACGTGTTTTTGTCACACAGCGCCTCTACAGGCGAGGAGCAGAAGTGTCTCTACGGCGCTGGTTCGATTGGCAAAAAGTGTATTGTGAACGCGAACCGATCCAGTTTATAGAAAGATACAATGTTGCAACTTTGGTTCCCAATCGAGCCGAGCCCGGTTCAGTTTGTATTGTGAATGCACCCTAAGTCAAACAAAGATGGCTGCTCTTGTGGATGTATGTGTTTCTGCTGCTTTTGATGCGGTTTAGCAGAAATATGAAGTAATTTCTTTTAGAAAGAAGAGCCATATGTGTGACGCACACTTGTTCTACCTCACACGGACTTTGGAATATCATTACGAGTTGTTGCTGTGATTGGTTAAGCTCAAAAAGGTAGGCCGCTCACCCAATCAGCTCGAAGTATTTTGCTTTCAGCGAGTCAAGTTCCAGATGGAGACTGTGGAAGAACTCAAATCATAGTTCAACACATCCATCTGGTTATGTATAATACAATTAATACAATAATAATCATGATGTTTGAAGAAACAAACTGACTGAATGTGCATTATTATGTTGCGTGAACAACTAATGGTGGACCTCTAAACATGACTGTTTACTGTTCAAATGTTCATTCAAAATGTTTGGCTGTGGCTTTGTTTTAACTGTAATTTATTATGGTTTATTTTGGGTTTTGTTTTGTTTTTAATATAGTATATAGTGTAGTATAGTATATATAGTAACAAAATCGAAGAAAATCTAAAGTCCTGGCTACAAAATCGAAAACTGAATCAAATCATGACAAAACTCTTTCCCTGTCAATGACGTCTATTTCCGTCATTGATCTTTTATTCTATGTGGCGATCTCATGCTCTCTGCTGTCTTTGTCTACAGTCAAATACATGATGCAGTTTCATAGATTCTCCAGCAGAGGGATGAATGTAGAATAACAATTCTCTTTAAAATGAAAGTAGACACTTGTAGGTCTCATTTGATGTGCAACATGTCATGAGTTTTTGTGGGGCTGTGAATATTGTTTCAAATTAGCAAAAAGACCTGGCAGGAAAGGAGGGTCAAAGCACATCATCATATTTGTTTGGGAAAAAAACATCAACTTAATATTGCAGCAGCTTTTGTAATCTGTATCTCAGTCAAAAGTGTGAAAAGAATCTTTAAAACTAAAAACGTCCCATTAGGTTACCATGGAAACAATCTCTCTAGTCATTATTATAACTCATTGGCCTTATCCAAACCACTGCCATCCTTCAGCACGGGGCTTGTTCAGTTCATTTCTATCCTCCTTAAAGCAGAGGAATATGAGAAAAGCTCTGCTCTGGATGGTTCTGTAATCTCTGCTCTCACAGCAGCCGCGCAGCACAGCAAATGTCATTTTTTTCAACAAACAGAATTCCAGCTGCTTCGGGAGACCAAGAAACGCATTCATCAGTGGAAATAGAGCAGTTCATCACAGAAGAAGAAGAGCACAGTTTGGTTGGAGAAAAAGACTGGCTCCGAAAGATAGGCTGGGAAAGTGGATGTGTTTATAACCACGTTTGGAGATTTGTTTGGTGGCTTCATAATCCAAAAACACATCCTGGGCTTTAGTTTGAGTGAAAAGTGTGGAAGGCTGTGCTAAAGCTGACACAATGTAAAGCCCATTTTAAGAGTTTTGAACCAATATCTGTATCAAGTGTATTTACATATAAAGCACATTTACAGTAAATACACTTGAAATTGTAAACCAAAATGGCCGTTTTTATATTAAAGGTGACCTATTTTTTTGTGTATTTATGAAAAAAAAAAAAAAACTATTACATATGTAGACAATAATTCACATTTGTTAATTGCAAAACAATTTAATGATCTAAAACTGGTTCGAAATAGAAACTACTTCACCGACTTCCTGTTCAAAACTGTAGAACTAATAAGCTCTTTAGTGTAGACCTGGGACAGTCCAGCCAGCTCTGGTCAAACCTAGGGATGGCACCTTAGCAACCTACTGGATCGACAAGCACAAGCCCTATTGGTCCTCTTATTGGTTCCGAGGGAGCGCGTTTCATAAAATTTGTCCTATGTGCGCGCCTTGTTGGTCCTGCTTTGATCGTACACCACGCTGTGGTGACGTTCTCTCCGCTTGTGTTTGTCTGCAGCGCTCCGGTTTGTGCTTTAAGTTCAGCATGCCACATACACACACAGGCGGAGAGAACGTCCTGACACCAGGACCAGGACCAAGCCGTGCCAATGAGCAACATCATAATCTGCACCTAATCTGCCACATCTTTGCACAAACTTTACTCAACCCAAACAATGGCTTTGGAATGTGTTGTAGCTTGTGAAGCTGACTATGCACTATAAAGTTAGTTGACTAGTAGTTTTTTTGGTGTTGACTTTCTTGGAGGTTTTATTCTAAAATCTTTGTTTAGAAAAAAACATGCATTCATTCGTAGAAAAATATAATTTTTTCCCTCTTTCCTTTTATGAGTAAAGTATCGATAAAAGAACCGTTAAAAGGCCGGATCTATAAGCACTATCGATGGTATCGATAAATCCTTAACGGTACCCATCCCTGTCAAACCTGAGTGCTCTGAAGAACACTCCTCCTTTTGTCTCCGTTTTTCATGTGGACCTGGGAGAGTCCATCAGACTCTGGTCAGATCTGAATGCTTTTCCTGGAGTTTGCAAAAACAGGTGACGCCAGACCACGAATACATTTAAAAACAAGCAACAAAATCAATTTTAAAAGCAACATGCAGCCAGTCCAAAGCAGTCAACACAGGAGAGCTATGTTCATATGGACCTGCTCGAGAGTAAACGTGCCATCACATTTTGGACCATGTTATAAAAGTTGCATGTGTGGTATTGATTCACACATGTTTGAGTAACTTTGTATTGTCCCGCACTTTACCACTAAAAGTCAGTGTATCTATCTCTATTGAACTGATTTTCATGCGATCTGTGCTGGGGGACTTTAATTTGTAGTTATTTTATTGTAAAAATCCAGTATAGCGCCTATAACTTTCCATGTATCAACAGATCTAAAGCTGTAAAAATAGAAGTGCTGATGGAGATAGATTTCAGCACACCTCAGTGACACGACATATTGCAATCCTCACAGTGATGCCAGAGTTAATTACTAAAGCCATCACAGTCAGATTCCGATAATTAAGCTCCTTAATATGATTAACATGTATCAATTAGGCCGCTGACAATTTGCATAATGTCTAATGCCTCCACATTCTTCGACGCGGTAATGGCATTAACTCTCATCTACAAGACTGTCACCTAAACTGATGAGGATTCTGCATCAAAGCCACACACTACAGGTGGAAAGGTTCTATACTTTCCATCATGAGCCAGAGCAGTCCAACACACATTAGTACAAAAACCCAGGTGTCCACTGAACAAATTTGACTGTCTGCGAGCCAATATGATGATATGAGAACATTGTAACCCACATAACTCAGTGAGAGCAAATGTTCAGTCTGATAGTTTAAAGTATAAGAAAAAAAACGAGCTGCAAACTTGTCTGATTGATACTTTAAAATCTTGAAGCAGAGTGAGACATCCTGTTTCTATAACTCATCTCTGTAGTGCTAAAGACAAAAAATACTGTTTTGAGGTGTGTTAAACTGCGTATATGGTGTTTAAATGGCATTTCCTACTATTTGGAGTCATTTTTGGCAATTTAGTTCAAATTGAGCCAATTAGCAAGTTTGGGGCAAAACAGTATAAACTGACTGTGTCACACTGCCACGACCATAACATTTTTAGCATATTGACTACCTTGTCTAATGTAAGCTCTGTTGTGAAGGACTTTGGTCAACCACAGTTGTCTTAAAAGTTGATTGATATTGTGACATAAGCGTAGATTGTCCACACAAACCACAAACCTGCTGTCAGACTACTCAGTATGGTTTCTCTCCACTCTGACCCACTCCTTTCACCCTCTTCTAAGCTTTTCCACCCCAGCAGATGCTGCTCTTATGTGCTCTCAGAAAGTGTGAAGGTTCTATCTCTGACTAGGAAAACCACGTAATTTCAGCTAGGAAACAGGAAGTGTTGTTTCATGCAACAAAAAACTACAGAACTTTATCTGTAGCCTACTTGCTTTTCAATACTGTTTTTCCTAAAGGGTCTTTCACACCAAGCTATGGGTCGCTCATCTGAACTGGTTTCACAACTTTGGCCAACAAGCAGCTCATGTGTTTGGTGTGAATGTCGGAAATCAGAGGAACGCAGAGCAGGTCGTGGAGACGGGTTCTTAGAGACTAGTTCGCAACTGAGCTGTGGCGGGAAACAGAAGTTGAGCTCTATCTGTGAGGTAAGTCTAGAAACATTTGTTTTCCACAGAGTTTGACAACTACTAGCATGCTACTTTCTCAAAAAACACACACATGCCCACTCGACATTTGTTCGGCGACTGGTGGCTGTTTGGATTGTGTTTGTGTGAAAGTACTTTTACACCAGTGTGCCCCAATGAGACTAGAACAAACGCTCATAATTCGCACGTTACAAGTCAAAACAAGCAAGCAACTGAATCAGCTGCTCCCATGGACTTTAAGTTTCGTGTTTCGTCTCCAGTCCAACAAAACTCAAACATTGCAACTCTGAGATTTTCACATACTGTAGTCATCGCATCATAGTATCATTAGCAGAGGATGGTGCTAAGGAAATGTGGTCTCGGTATCAGACCCCAAGTCCATGACAAGACTGTAAATATTACAATTACTCCATACTCAATGTTTGGATTTCTTGAAAGCAATATTATTATCTAAAATTCGATGTATTGCCGACCTCTACTTAAGGTCTTGTAGTGTGACATCCGTGAAGTTCTTTTGATGGCAGCTGACCAGGCTTTAGAACAAGCAGTCATTCTGTAAGACAAACAGAGGCTGAGCGGTGAACTGGAGTCACAGCTCACTTCAGTCTATAATCAAACCTGCGGCTCATTTAAGCTGTCACACACGCAGAGCGCACTTCTGCTCTCCAAGCCTTCAAAAAACAACATGACATCATCTTTAACCAGTCACCGACTCAACGTCCCGTCAGAGCTGAAACTTTACACTGCACAAACATTAGCCCGAAGAAAAACATTGTTGTCCAGGTTTATGCAAAGGGAAAGAAAAGTCCAAGAGGTACAACACGACCCCTGCAGAAAAAAGTGAGCCTCATAATCGCAACCAATCAAGTATCCAATTATTGTTAAATAAACGCACAGCAAAAAGTAATAACTTGGTTAAAGGGACAATCCATTTTTGCTTTCTTAAAAATATAGACAAACAGAAATAATTCATTTTACATTTCTTACATCAGTTCACTTAGCTACCTTCTGAAATTCCATATTGTTGACCGCGATGTGCTTAAAGCTTTTTTCACAGCTATTAGGAGCGAGGTGTGTCGGTATGTTAACAGGAGCTTGCCACAATGCTAACAACAACAACAACAACAGACAAACTTAGTGGAGTTTAGTGAACAAACAGGGTGTTATTTGCCTGACCAGCCAGACCCTCCTACATTCAGTTCGAATGCAGGAGGGTCTGGAGCCAAAGACAGAGCCAATCACTTTGTCATCCAAAATTAAGACGATCCAATCTCAAACGCCCGCTCCCTTCCCCAACCCTCGCCAATTTCAAAACTTTTTTTTCTAACGTTTCAGAACATCCAAGATTGGCAGACCATAGCTGGTAGATAATTTTTTTCGGCTCTTGCTTTGGTTTTGAACAATTCGAAACATAAAAACTCTACTGAAAAAATGTGCTACATTTTTACGATAACATCCGATTTAGCGTGTCGCTGTTTTGGTGGAATTTCCGAATATTTTCTGTGATTTTCTGTGATTCAGCGCTCGGAAACCTGCCCTCAAAATTGAAACACAGCGCTCTAATTTCAGACCCTCACGTCTTTGTAAAGTTGTCTGTCAAAGCCTGTAGGGACTGGCTGTTCAGGAAAGAGTGTTATTAGACATAGTCAGGACTAGGGATGGAAATCAAGAACTAGTTCTATTTTTGGAAATCCATCAGAATTGTATGTCTTCTCTCTTATCGATTTCTGCCGCTTTAGGGCTCTGTATCTTCAAATGCTGCGTGAACTTCGACTTTCTGTTTCATTGCAAGCACAACTTTTAGATCCGTGCTTGCACCGATTCTGCGTGAATATAGCGCATATACGCACAGTGAACACGGTAATGGAGAAAAAACGGTGTCAATTAAGCGTGCGCATGTGACGGACATGCTTCTTCTTCAAAGGTAAGACACCAACAAAAACCTCCTCTGTTAATGTGAATACTTGTGGGACAGCCTGGAGAAACAGAAAAAGAACAGGCAAAAAAAATCATATTTAAGAAATTTCTCGAAAAACATACCTTGATTTCACAGTTAAATGACCTGCCATTGCCAACAGAACAAGACTTTTTGTATTTCAAATATTGTTTGTAACTTCCGTCAAGGAAGAATACCTTGATCCATTAGAAGATAATTTTACTTGACAAGCAAAATCTGCTAAAACCAAGATAATGATGCATGTACTTTACAAAAAAAAGTGGGCGATCTGGGAAAAAATATAATCCCAATTTTTTTCTCATATTGATCGATCTCGATTTTCGATTCGATTTTGTTTATTTTGTAAATTTGTAGCCAAAAGGTCTTTTTTTACTTATTGGTTCATCTTAAATCACAACTAAAATGCTAACTTTTTAAATGATGTGTTTAGAACTCTCAAACATATAATTCATTTAACAACTTTTTCAAATCCATAAAGGTTTAAGATTGCGACTTTTAAAAACATAACTCAGCAACTGTATTTTTGATGTATTTGAACAGAAAACCATGAAAGTGTGAGCGCGGCGAGGAGCTCACGTTTGACACGACTGCAGTCAGATTTATGAAGCCGTGAAAGGTTCTGGTCAACGCGGCTCATTTTCCAAATCAGTTTGTCAAGAATGTGTTATCTGAAGCAATCGTTTCATCCATCAGCCGAACGGACCGCCTCCTGAACGTCCCGCAGACAGCTCTATTACGCGCAGACGAGGCTTGGACTGGGCTGTGACAGGACACAAGGAAAACATACATGTGAAGTGTAGCGTGGAACATTAGAGGAGGTAATGATAGACTTTGTAATATCATAATAAAATAGAATTGTGAGCTCATCTCTGTGACAACTTGGTTTTTGATGAAATGTCATATCGTAATTTCTCATTTCTCTATCTAATGTATCTGTTCAAATACAGAGGATTTCTTTCAACCCCATATCTCTTAGTCTCAGAGTCCACTTCTTTATAGTGACTTTGGACTTCTATTTTCAAAGTTTCATGTGAATGTTGAAGTTTTTTGGGCATCGCTGACTCAGTGACGCCTCAAGATCGAGCGGGAGCGGGATTGAAAAACTTCAAAGACTTCGGCGGTATTTCAATAAGCAAAAGTCAAGAGAAACTGACTTTGTAGGATCTATTTATGGAGAATTTAATTATAGTTTAAGAATTTGTTTTAGCTTATAAGTCATTGCCTAGCTTGCCCTGACCACACGCTACTGGTTTAAATATACATAAAATTAGAAATGTGCAATACATCTCATTTTAGATGATATTGTGATTGTCTTGAAGATATACAAAAACAGAATATGGAGTATAGATACAGTCGGCATCAGAAGCCACACCCACTAACGGACCTCCGTGGGGGAATGCTAACATTGAGAGTGGATCAGAACAACAGTTTTATCACTCACTGCTCAACAACTACATCAGCGGGCTAAATTCTAGCTAGATGCTAACGAGATGCTAGCACCATCTGGCATATTTAACTTACAGAAAAAAAAAAATAGTCAGACTTTAGCGTTAGCACTGACAGACAAACACATCGTTTTATAAACCCACTTTGGTCTTTTAGTGAAATATTCTTTTGTAAGGTATTTAACATGTTTTCAGAAAAAATCAACAACTGCTTACTGTTCACTGCCAGCTCTTTAGTCATTTTTCATTTTAGGCTGAGGTAGTGAAAACCCCATAGGAATGAACTAAACAGGAAATGAACCTGCCGGCAAGATGTTAGCATTTTTGAAATAAATACTCTTGTGCACAGAGCCAATTGTAACTCGACACTAAATAGTTGTGCTCAAGGTCTAAAAAGAGTGAGAAAGTTGCATTTCTCAATGAATTCTGATGGATCTTTAACCATGAAATTTCCTCATGGCAGGTCACGACCCCAAATGACGCGTTGCCGACTGTAACTATATAATTTGTGACAAAAAGGCTGTAAAAACAACAAATTGAGAAAATTACATTGTAAGTGTTCAAATAAAGTTAGACTGTGACATTTCAGTCAATTGATCACGCTAGCTCCCATTTGCGTGATACCTGTGGATAGTTCCTTCCGTTCCATTAAATCCTTATGGGGAATTTACCGAGATGCTCTAATACTAATTAATATTCAAAACTTCAAAGCGGTGAGCGGACTGCAGCTAGTTAATCACTGGCAACAAGTTCAGACCTTCACATACGAGGTAAATCCCTCATCAGGGAAAGCCTGTGTGCAAATGATTTTCTGGCTGTAACTTGTTCGCTTTATGTCAATTAAACATTTAATTAGTTTACGGCATTTGAGCTAGCCTCCCGAGGGAATGAATTGACCGAAAACAACTATCCGCTGGTATAATCAGACCAGAACTATCCCAGCCGCAGCGTGAAAAGGGCCTATTGTTCTTTTAGCTGTTTTTATTTTTTGTTTGGGTCAGATATTTGGTCAGAGCATTGTAAGTTTTGCTTTTTATCCACTAAACCGCTAGTAGCACACGCCTTATGTTGATCAAGAATGTATCTAGTCGCCCCAGTCAAGACCATTTTTTCTGATCATTAAACTTGAACTAATACATTTAAATATATGTGCTTGATGCTTGGTTTGAAATAACATCATCTGAGTATCGCAATTGAGATATGTCCCAAAATCAGTATAACATTTTTTTCACAAACCTAGTCAATTCTAGGCTATAATCACACAGTGTATTCCAGACAAACTCTAATATTTAAATAAATAAGCTTCATCCTGGTCTCCGTTTGGGATTTGTGCTTCTCAAACGTGAAAAATGCCTTTGCTTTGAAGTGTGTTTGGAGCGGAGCAGGACAGACCCTAAATCAGAGCTCCTTCCTGTGCGTCTGTGACTTTGTTTATACAGCGCAGTGCCATCCCACTTTTCACCAGTAAAAATACACACTCCGGGAGTCAAAAGTTCAAGTCCGGGACGAGCACAGGGCCATTGTGTCCCGCAGGTGCTGTCAGGACTCTGAAATGTATATGTAAACACGCCGCGGGCTAATGCTAACGCTAACCTAAAACAGGAGACGTCTTTCTTTTAACCGAGGCACTACTGACACAAAGTGGACAACAAGTTACGATCAGAGAATCATTTTTTACATGTTCAGACTTTCACATACGAGGTAAATATTTCACTCGGGAAAACCTATGTGTTTATGAAATGTCTCGAAGCTAACCTGTATTTCATTTAAATATTATAATAAAATAACTCTTCAAACTGAACTAGCTTTTTACAAAAACAATCGACCTGGCATTTACTAAATTATTATCAAATTGTCTACTTTAGAATTAGATTAATTTATATGTTAGCATTTAGCATTGTGCCAAAAATACTTAACTTGCTGCAGTTTCTAGTTGAAGTCTGCATCTAGGCAAATTCCCCATAAAGATAGAATGGAACGAGAAGAAACTATTCACAGATATTAAGCAAACCGGAACTAGCTAAGCTGCAGCACCATGAAAAGGGCCTGTCATTCTCTAATCTGAGTCAGTGAAAAGAATTTGAGTCAAAAGTTGATGTGCGATTGCCCAGAAGCTTTTGCGCAAGCGCATAAACATTAGTGTTGGACTACAGCAACACCTACGAGGACCAACAACAAAGAATATGCTATATTTATCATTAACTTTTTAAATGTGCTTATCTTAAGTTAAGTTAAATATGAACTTAACGTTTATGAAAACACAATATTTAAACAGCTCGGAACAGTAAAACCTCGAGGTCGCCAACGTTAGTGAACTGAATGTTTTTTAAGAGTGTCGAAAGTGCAAGATTTCACGTGACTTTATCAAAAATAAACATTATTAAACTTTCCTAATTGACTTTTTTAATCTCACGTGATTGACGATCTAAAGTTACAACTGACAGATGGCATTTTTAGTCTTTTCTGGCAGTTTAAGTCATGAAAAAATAGTCAAGCTAACTACTACTAGCATGACTGACTCAATTTCAGCCAATGACTCCGAATGGGGAATGACAGGGCCTCCTATGCTTTTCCAAAGCCCTAAACTTAAGCAAAAATTACTTTACCTATTCAAAAAAATCAGCACATTATATAACGTTCATAGGCCTAAAAATATATTAGCATTAACATCACTTGGTTGAAAAATCAGACGTTTGGAGTTTGGATAAAGAAGTTTGCGTTGATATTTGGCTTGTATTTGTGGCTCACGCAAAGACAGCACCTCTCTCACACTCAGAGTACCTCCAAACTTTAGGTTTTAGGTAAATAAATGGATTTCTTAATGGAATATTGTCAATTGTCTCGTATGTATTTTCTTGTTTTCAGAAAATACAGTATAAGGCTCGGGATCATGACATCACACAATAATGTTCAGTTGATCTAATGCTAAACTAATGGAGATTTTAAAAACACTAATTACTAAAAATAGCTTAAATAAAAGCCTATTCTGACATTACAAAGTGATAGATAAACTTATCCAGTACTGTCCCAGCAGTTTTTTGGTTGTTCCTTGGCTGTTTTGTTTTTTATTTTATTTTTGCTGCTGTATTCCAATGGAAGTGTTGCTAACCTGAAAAGAAACACAGCTGTTGCTTCCCGCACTTAAATGCTCAAAATCTCCCAAAATTATTCAAAGCTGACCACAAACAACATTTTTAAATTCAGATAGGCTTTTATTACATTTCATCTCCTTTTTAAGTCTGAAATCCTTCCAAGTACAAAGTTCTTGCGTACTCCCAGTGGTCGTAGTACAATGATTTGAATAAAACGTGTGCATTACATATTGTTGTTTTTTTAGAATGTCGTTTTGCTAAGTGAAGACGTATTTTATTTGACTTGAAAAGGTCATAAAAGACGACGACAGAAAACAATTCCTTTACGTTCCTCTGTCTTTCTGCTCCACGCTTTAACCTACAAACTGATCTCAAACACAAAACAGCGGAGCAGACAGGGAAAGGACAACGCAGAGCTGTCGAACTCTGAGTGAACTCATAACAGAAAATGTGGATACAGCACGGAGCAAAACTATGGTCGTCTAGGTAACAGTTGTGGATTTACCTCAACATATGTCATAGTTGCTGGACTAAAGACAATTATAAACCTCATCAAAGCAAGATGTGAATTGAAATCTTAAATATAATCCTGTTTAGTAGGTCCACTATTCTTTTACTTTATATTTTGTTCATTCATACTTAATTCACCCAATAAAGCTAATATATTCTGAAGGTCGATCCACTTTCTCACGTAAGTCTCTGGCTCTGTTTGTGTGCGAGTGTGTCTGTGTCTGTGTGCTCAACAACAGCTGCCCTTCCCCTCGCTCCTGTGCGGAGAGGAAGAAGGTGCCCCAACACAAAGTTTTATTGAAATTGTGGCACAAAGAGTTTAATACAAGATACAGACTTTACCAGTTTTCTGACGATGCGGAGCAGACCTCAGATGCAGCATAAACACTGAAAAATCAATTTTGGAGAATTTGGAATCAATCCAGAATCATTAATCAACGTCTAATTTTTGTTTGTTTTTTTCAACACATTATAAAAAGATCCACTTTTTTCCTAAGATTCTTTATGTAGTAATCTCTATAACAGGGGTGGGCAATTATTTTTACTTGAGGGCCATATTTAAACCCAGAATAGTGGTTATTGCAGATACATTTCTTTGACAGAACATTGAAAACCAGTACAAAAAAAAAGGTTTGTTGTAGCATAATAAACTTGCAACATTTTGAGATTAAGTCAAAGTTTAAGAAAGTTATGATTTTACGAGAAAAAAAACTTTATATGAGGAAAAAAAAGTCATATTTTTTTCTGAGAATAAAGTTGAAGCCATAAAAATAATACTACAAGAAAAGAAAATCAATAATTGGACAACTTGGACAAGTCAAATGTTTGCATAAATACACACAATAGATTTTTATAGTTACAAGAATGTTCCATGATCCAAAATTGAAAAACTTTATTCTCATAACACACTGAATTTATTCTGTTTATTGTAGTAGCCAAGTTTTTGTCTCTTAAACTTCATCATGCATTTCTGTTTCTCAAAAATATGCAGTCGTGGGACGCATTTGGCCCCCGGGCCACAATTTGCCCAGGTCTGCTCCATAAAGTAAAGCCTACGACTGATTCAACAAAAAAGCATAGAGACGGTAAAATGCCTTGGCAATGAGCTTTGGAAGAGGAGTATGCACAATTTGAGAAAAACAGCCAATACACAGCGGGTCCTAAGCAGTTAAGCCAGAGTCAAAGAGGTGGGATGTCAAGATTATTAGGTTAATTGATAATCATGATTATTCCAAACACAATACAATCGTAAGAACAAAAGAATAATAATCGTGACAATTTAGAAACAAAATTATTTGTTTTAGATAACTCTTCTGAACTTAGTAATGGATAAAATATTGAGAAAAAGACGATCTATTATTGCGGCAGATGTGTTTTATTTAAGATAAACACATTTTCTTGCTATAGTGAGTAAATTTGTGATTTTGTGAGCCTTATTTTGGATCAAATCTGCAAATATCTGCAGGTCAAATAACAAATATTGATCTTGAAAAAAATAAATAAATAAATAAATACATTAAATAAATACATTTCACCCTATCCCTAAACGTGGCTGTTTGAGAAGCAAAAGTCTGCCTTTAAAATTTTAGTAAAAACACAATTTTAGAAGCAAATTTGACAATTATTTTTCAAATACAACTTTTTAAAAAACAAATGCAGCAGAATGTTTTGTCACATTAAGATTGCTTCATTCAGAAAGTTTAATCTAATACAAAGTGGCATGTTAGACAATGGGAATGATTGTTGTTTAGTTGTGGCGATAGTAATCGTGAATAATCGCTAAATCGTGATATTTTGTCTCACAATAGTCGCAGTACGAAAATTTGATATTGTGACTTCCCTAGTGCTAAATGACATTAGTGATTATTTTCATTTGTACACGTTGGATTTGGATTACAAGAAAGACACAAATCCAAAGCGGTAACTTACTGTAGGCAAGGGCTATCAAATACACTCCAGATAAAAAACACAGCAATGACACAAGGCTATGAGGTCATTTAGACAATACAAAAACACACACACAAGTGAAGCCAACAACTTTACTGGGAGTCATTATTATCGTTTCTTTCCTTTATATCAGCACGCATACAGACTTTCAGCCATGTTCACACTACTGCTATGCAAAATCTCGACTATAAGTTTTCTGATTACATAAAACTACCCACTTTGTTACACCTTTAGTTCGAGTTCCAAATATCTTAGATTTAATTGTAACAATATACTCAAGATTTGCATATTATCAAAATCGCATTTGTGATATTATCTAAAATTCTAAATATGACCTATCCTTACACGTGTCTTATTGGTTGGTAGCTGAACATTTAATCATTATAGACTTATTACTAACTACATAAAAGTAAAGAAATGTATTTTTGATCCAACACAAATATTATCCAATAGGAAGTTAAATGAGATTGATGAATCTTGTGTCATTTTTGTGACTAACGTCCAGCTCTACACGTAGACTCAGCAGCTCTAAAATAAACCAGCTTGGTCACTAGTCATTATAAAACAGTCAAAAGCAGGAACACACCAATCAAATCCTTTTCAAATGTATCAGATAGTGATTGTACATTTGCAACAAAGTCAGTCCTAACTGTTCTTAAACAACTTCAGATCTATCCATCGCAACGCAAAACACACACACACACACAAAACAGGAAACAGAACTTAGAAAAGTCCAGAGTTTATTAAGGTGAGAGACAACAGGCAGATTTTTTTATTCATCTTTTTTGTTTTTTACTGTCCAGTGTTTTTATAATTTCATCTAAACCATTTCATCCAAGTTCTAACAATTTAAATTCAAAGACGTCAGCCTCTGAAGTGGCTCTTACACACAAACTTAACATTCTTGGATTTTGAAGGGTTTTACAGAAGGATTTGTTTTGGCAATGTAGCAAGGAAATATTCCCGAAAGTTTAAACCCTAAAATTGTGTTGAAATACCAACGTTTGTAGTTATATCCCAACACTGTGCTTTACAGTTTTAAGTCTACAAAAAGTGTCAAAATTAGGGATGTCAAGATTATTAGGTCACAATGGTAATCGTATGAATAAAAGAAATATTAATTGTGACAATTTTAGAAGCACATTTTTTGTCTTTCTGAAAGAAACTGACAATGGGGAATATATCAAGTCAATATTTGGCGCAGAGGAGTTTTATCCTTGATAAATACATTTAGTTTGTTAGTTTACGGATTGCTATAGAGAGATTATCGGTTGAAGTCACTTTTCACTCTACTGCAAATGTCACCTGCAGAGAGAGATGCTGTCCGTCTAGTTAGCTGAGGAACGTTTTGATAAAAGCAACAAAACGGGACAAGAGCTAGCTGTTTTGATCAGGTCTGAAATGGCCTGACAGACGTCTGGCTCCTGAAGTTTGACACACTGTTTTTCTCTGCGTTTTTACACTCACCTGAATGTAACATGTATGAGTCATAAAGACACATTTCATTCACAAATGTTGATTGAGCAGAATAACTTTTGTTTTCACACATTGATAAACTCTTGTAGTTAGCTGACAACAGCACTGGCTAGTGTTGTCGCTACAGCTTGTGTCAATCAGTCGCGACTCTTTCTGCTATCCAGCTGCCGCGCATCGCTCGTGTTGAGAAACAAATAATCCCTCTATAGTGAAAAGTAAAGCTGTGATTTTGTCAGTCAGTTTCAGCAAATATCTACAGGTCAAATACATTATATTGGTATTGAAAAAAAATTATTTTAAAACATATAAAAACTGAGTCGTTTCTAAATTCTGAGCCAAATTTTGAACCAAATTTCTGTCTTTCAACATACAGAAAAAATAAAACAGTGGAAGCAAAATTGAAGCTACCTATTCAAAACAAAAGCAAATATTTATTTCTCACATTACGATTTGTTCCTCAGAAAGATGGTCACAAATTGTTTTGCTCTTGACAAACATAACTGTGAGTTATATTTTGTCTGGCAAAATTGCAACACTAAAATCTGATTAAGTGACATCCCTAATATGCACATTTTCAGTCAAATCATTTTTACTCAAAAAATAAAATGAGATTACCAAAATCCTCTCTGTAAAAACCTTTGTATCTTAAGCCAATAAAATGTATCAGTAAGTTTAAACCTGGCTTTGTCCATGCTGTATTTCCAATTTGACTGATTCTGTTGTGTATTTTTTGTAAATTATTCACATAAAATCACTTATTTGCATGAATTTTCATATATGCATGAAAACATGACATGACGAAAAACTTCCAATACATTTTTTTCTTACATTCACGCGACCAAACTACAGCACAAGTTTCACAACGATAGCTATAAATTATATTATTTTCCCTATTCGCCTGCAGTGTCTGGCCTTAATACTTTGACCACGCATACAGCCTCATTCCAGAATCCGACGTGTGTGTGAATTAAGCCGATAGTCCACAAGTGGGAAACCTGCCTGCTACAACAACAAAAACACACTCATTCTTATTTTGACATTCTAATTGATAAGCATAGTTTCCATATTGTGAAAGACTTTGAACCGACGCAAAAGGAAGCACATGTCAAAGAGAAATTTATGCAGCGATTGTGTTGTGACTCAGGAAAAAAAAAGGGCTTTGAAATTCTTTTCTTTTTTTTTTGTTCCAGATATAGAAAATTACAGCTTTCTGGTAAAACTTCGAACCAGGTTTGAAAGAAGTAATAATAAGACATTTGTGGTTTAAAGCAGCTCTGAATGAAAGGAGAACTTACCTGTTTTTTTCTTTGATTTCACACAGAACGTTGAAAAGAGCCGGCTTCATGCGATGGCAGTTCAGAGCGTGTTTCCTGAGAGAAGAAGAAAAACAGTTATTATAAAGGATTTATTAAGATTTACAGTAATTTAGCTTTTGGAATTATTGATCACACAACTTAATTTATGCGTATTTATTTTCAACATAATATCTAAGTTACAAAGTACAAAATTATTATTATTATTATTATTAAGAAGTTTTAGATTGTTTCTACGTATTGATAAAAAAAAAAAAAAAAAAATTACAATGCACAATTTTGTAAGTAGGATTTTGACAATAATTTTGAATTTTTGAAAAAGAAATACATTACATTTAAAGAAAGAAACATAACAATAATACTTTTAATAACGTGACTATGAGATCATTTATGTTACGTTGTTCTTTGACATTTAAGCTATTTTATTTTTATGATTTATGATAATAAAAGATAATAAAACAAAAGGAATACAAGCTACGACATAATGGTTCAAATATTTTACCTAGACCTATATTGAATACATTTTAAAATCTTATTTTTTCTGTGGATTCAATTTTAAACTGAAACACAATGTGTTGCTAGCATTACTGTTTTGCTAAACGATATGTATATATTTGTTGCAAAGAAAATAAAGACTTTTCTTTGTGTTGTTACTATTGTAGCCTAATAGGCTAACTACTTATTATTGATGCTAGCTTTTGGGATCCAGAATAAATAAATATCTCAGTATTGGATTTTATTTCTATTCGGTATTCAGAAAAAAGCAGAAGTTTCTCGAAATGAAAAAAATAAATTAGATTTATAAATTATGTATCACAGTCAATAAGAAGAACTTTGGATTTACGCGCCACGAGCACGATTTAAATTATGATAATATTTTATTTGTCCATTTCATTATTACGTATATTAGCTTGTGATTACGTAAAGGTAAATGAAATAAATAAAAATAATTAATCCAATAAAAAATAAAATCAATTTGAATTTCCAGAAGTTTCGATCGATACTTTGTTTTGACATTTCACGCACCGTACGTTTCTTCAGCAAAACCCACGTTGTTCTCGGGGTAAACACGCACAGTTTGGCGGGTATTTCCACGCGCGTGAACGGTCTTTTTTTTTCTCCTTACCTGGCTTGAGCTTCGTCCAAACTCTGATCCGTGATGGTCATAATCTGCTGTAAAATGTCACCGATGTCCTGCTTCCTCCCGTCTCCGTCCGCCCCGGCGTTGTCCTGCATGTGCTGCGGTAAACCCGGGTGCCCTGCCATGCCCACCACCCCGGCGTGAGAGTGCATCAGCCTCGCCTGCTCGTCCATCGCCTCCTCCTGTCCTTTTCGCTTTTTTAAAAAATATTATCTGGCAAGTGTGATGGCGCTCCCGCTGAAAAATCCTGCAAAAATGTCACCGGAAACACAACGCGATTCTCCTCTTTTTGGCACTATTTTTCTTCAGTTTGTCGTTTTTTTGTTTTTTTCAGAATTGACTCCGATCTTTCTCTCTTCTCTCTTTCAGCGGAGAAATGTGAACTGAAGAAGAAGAAGTGCTTGGCTGGAGAAAAATACAGCGCGCAAAAGAACAAGATGAGTTGCTTCGGGGGGAAGAAATAGTCTACGTGTCACGGCCGATTCACGAGTAAGTGTCTACGCGAATCAGCACGTATGGATTTATTGGTGTGTCTCCATCATCTGGCTTTTGTCACTGCGGGAGTACAGTGTAGTGCAGTGGAGCCGGAGCAGCGCGAGCCCAACGTGAAGAGGCAAGCCCCGCCCACCGCTTCACGAGTGGGGTGAGTATGAAGCTGTAAACCCCGGAGACTGCACGCTTGAGATGAACTGCACTCAGAGGCACCTCGTTCTTAGAAGAGGGTTACCAGGTTTTCGAAACAACAACAGTTTTAGCATTACATAGCCTACATTATTATCGTTATGTAAAAGTAAAATGAATGTAAAAAAAATATCTAAAATGATTAAAAAAAAAAATCTAATTAAATTTCCGTATGTTTCGATCATGGCTTTGTTTTGACATTTTGATAAAAACTGGGACACATAATATCTTGCGGGAGACAGGAGAGACGCATTGGTTGACGTATTTTTTACGTCCATCTTGGTCAAACATAAAATTTCGTACTTATTCCATTTTAGTCTGCCCAAAAAGTCTACGTGCAGATCTTTATTTTATTTAGATATGCTATCTGGAAAAATATAATTGGTTTTAGTAATAATTTCATAAACATACATGAAACGGACGGTGGAATAGCTGCATGATTTTCACACTAAAAACACAATTTAGGCAGCACTGACGTCAATGAGAATGAAATACCTCTGCATTTGTAACAACTTCTAATGCAATGCAAAGTTTGGCATTTGTAGACACTAAGGGCCAGATTTATCAAGCATTTGCTCATGTGCAAAATAGGTTGGGGGGAGCAAAACCTTGGCAGAGATGACATTTTTCTCTCACACACTCTAAAGATGCAGAATTTGAGGTGGTTCATGTCTGTTTTGTTTAGTATGTTGTATGTGCATCCTCCAATATTAAAGTTTGTGTAAAAATGCTCATAAATAACATGATTTGTTTTTGGGGTTTTTTTGCACCCGCAATTTAGCACCTGGCTTGATAAATCAGGCCCTAATATTGTTACATTCCTTATATAGCCTAGTTTGTATCTACTAGAATTGTGTAATGTGATTCTATTGAATTTGCATTTGTATTTAATATTATGACAGAAACAAAAGACTGGCAACAAATGTAGCATTTGGTCATATTCTAAATATATTTCACCACAACAAATAAATAATTTTATTTCCAAATTTCTTAAGCTGAATTTCTGAAAAGCAGGCCCACCTGTTAAAAGACAAAAGGATTTCTAAAGCTACTACTCTACTTTTGTGGTCAAACAAATTAAATATATTTAATGTTCTGCATATGTTCCTGAATTTAGCTTTTAAAACTGATGACTTTGTCTCAGATCCTTCGACGCAAGGGTTAATATCGCCATAGATTATGGCTTATAAACTTCTTTTTACAAGTAACAAATTTAAACCAAAGCCCAGAGCCAATCAGAGCGCTGCATTCGGCTCCTGATGAAAACTAAAATTCTGTACTTCTTGCAGACAGCACTGTGTGTTGCATTTATTGTAGACTTTTTAGTGAAAAACACCATGATTACTAATTTGCAACTAAAAAGTTAGTTACGCCAACTTTAAGATCGTCCATTTCACACACAAAAAACATATTTTATAAACTAAGAGTCAATCTCAAAGTTTTGCATTTGCTCTAAACCACATTTTTTACTGACAAAGACCAACAAAATAATTGAAGAAGAAGAATTTTGTTTGTAAATGTACTGTATACTGTATATCCTGGATGTTTCATGAACTTCTTCATGTACAGCCCTTATTCAAAAGTTATTAATCACTAAATAGAAGTCTTTCTTTTGTGACAACCAGCTCCAAGTTCAGGTTGGTTGTCACTGTTACGCCATAGCTGACATTTGGCAGATCTCCTAGGCTACTGGCTGCAAGAGAAAGTACATAAGGGAAAGCTTCACACCAAATATTGCTAATGCTCCAGAAATGTACTTGTGACATCACAAATATGGGAAATTCAGAACTGTGTTTTCAGAGACTCAGAGGGGAAAGAAAAGTCAAAAGTTAAGAAAAGTAAAAACTCAGAAAGTCAATTTTGCACCATATCTGCCCTTCAAGTTGAAGAAAAGGGACAGTTTTAGGTTGACAATATGATAAAAAATAAGACTAATTTAAGAATCTTATTTTATACACATTTATTTTCCAGCAGCGTTTTGATTGGCTGATTGATTGGGTGGTCCACTTCAGTTTCACTTTGTTTGTAAAAACCATGGTTGAATGTAGATATTCATAACCATGCGCTAAAAGGTGTGTAAGAACTTGGCTAGTTGAAAAGATTTAAATACCCTTTCTTGTTTTGTGGTCTTAAAATCGTATTTAGGTTTTATGCCAAACAAACATTTTTTGCAAAGATCTTTATGAAAAAAGCAGGAGGATTAAGCATGTACATTTTAAGGAGATACAAATCAAAACAATCACAAGCCAGAATATGAATACACTGTTCATGTCAGTGCAGTTCATGAGAATGCAGTCTCCAGATCTGCAGGTTCATACTTTCGGGGATGTAGGAGCACTTCGTCCCACCTGGAGGCGCCTCTCGTGAACCGTCCATCACTGCATTGTGAGGTAAAGAAGGATACAGGCTGAGAGACGGATAGCGGCGCACAGGGCAGATAAATCATGTATCCTGCCGCTGAGAGGTCCTTTACTTTCACCCTTTGACCCACCGCGGACCCACACCATCCACGGGACAGGGCTGCGTCTGAGCTGTGCCAAGAGAAAGAGAGAGAGACAGAGAGAGAGAAGGCACAATGTATGCTCCGGACCTTTCATAAAGTGAGATGTGATGGACAAGACTATTCAGTGGTGGGCAGAGGTGGCAGAGTAAACACAATCTGAACTCAAGTAAAAGCAAAGTTTCTTCTGATTAATAAGTCAAATGTAGTAGAATGAAAAAGTATTTGGGAAAACAAGTGCTTAAGTGTAATAGTAACTTTCGAGACGTTGCAGTGATTTTTAATTTAAATGTGATTTTTTTTTTTAGAGAATATACTCACATTTTAAAAAGTGGTGCAAGAAAAAAATGATTTAATATTGCCGACACTACTTAGATTTATTTTGTCATTTCATTTTACACACAGTGGGAAAAGAAACTTTTAACTTACTTCAGTAAAATAACCACCCACCTCTGATGATGAGGCTAAATATTACATCTGTAGTTCTTTAGTCAACTTACTAATGCTTAGTTTGTGTTAAATTAGAATTTAAAGTTGCAATGTGAAACTTTCTTAAGCTGAAAAGTCAACTTCACAATTCAGTTGAAATAGTAAGTCAAAAGCATATTTTAGGAGATTCTTGATGGGATAAATATGTTTGGAACAGCTTTTCCATAGAAACAGACATGAGGAGGTGCTCTCTCAGAGTAAAGACCCAGATTTGTATTAGTTATTTCATTTATTCAAATCTATTTTTGGTCAAAAAGTTACACAGTGCACCATTAAAGCAGCGAAGGAGCCTACTGTGTACAAGCTAAACATGGAGCATGCTGAAGGTTCAAAAAGTAAAAAAAAAAGTAGACACATTGTAATCTTTAAGAAAACCACCCCAACAATAGAGAATAGAGTTTCTGATTGTGGGCATTTGTCTGTAGCAAAAAGGCTTCTACCTCTAATGACATCAAATAAACAACCCATAACTCTTGAATTACATTTTTGAAGCTGTAACTAAATAAACTGCATTTGAAAAGCATATTTTTATCTATTGACTTTTTTAAAGTAACTTTGTGAACACTGCTGTAAGTAACAAAAGAAAAAGAGGTTGAGGCACTCTATTTTGCAGTGGATTAATAGTGAATCACCCAATGCGCTTTGACTAGAGTCTTCTTTTCAAATAACCCACTTACAGGTTTTGTTTGCAAGACACAGCTCTACACCAATTATATGTTGGCAGCAATTTTTATTTTTATTTTTTTTTCATTGTGAAAATTGAATGAATTAAGTCAATAAGGGAAATCGTCAGATTTAACTTATCCATGACATGAACTTTGTCCTCATCTGGCCTTATGACAGAACACAACTTACTGACATATATTTATCACAGCTGCAGTTGTGGTTGTGTCTGGTTCGTCCTGAGCGCTGTCTGCTCTTGTTCTCAAGTACATCCTCTCCTCTGGGATGGGTATGTCTGCCTTTGGCTGTGTTTGGATTTGGCTGAGATTGGCAAGGTTTGGCTGGGTTTTAGGTTAAGGTACATACATTTTTATTACACTTGATAGATAGAGGATATTCCCTGTGCTGCCTGTTTTTAATTGGTGGCAAAACCCACCACCAGACACAGAAAGAAACATGCAAACTCCACATAGAAACGCTCAAGCAGCTCGGGCCTTCTTGCTGTGAGGTGAGTGGTGCTAGCCTCTCTGCCGTCGAGCTGTGATTGGGTTTGACTGGGTTTTCACTGGGTTTGATTGCATTTAACTGGGTTTGAGTAGGTTTTGCTAAGCTTGACAACTTTGGAACGAGGTTGGCTGCATTTAACTGGGCTTGACCGTGTTTGACAGTGTATGGATGGCTGGGTTTGGTTTTAGCCAGGTTTGACTGGGTTTAGCCAGGTTTGACTGGGTTAGGCTGTGTTTTGACTGACTGTGACAGGGTTTGTTGAATTTTGTTGTCATTGGCTGTGTTTGACTGCGTATGGCTGGGTTTGACAAGTTTGACATTTGACTGGGTTTAGCTGAGTTTGACTGGGTTATAGTGGGATTGATTTGGATGAGTTTAACTTTTGACTGGGTTTGGCCAGGTTTGACTGGGTTTTGCCGGGTGTGATTGAATTTGGTTGTCTTTTCGCTGGGTTTAAATAGGTTTGGCTGGGTTTAGCTGGGTTCGACGAGGTTTGACTGCGTTTTTTGGTAGGTTGCTCCTGTGTAGAGCTGTTGACCCGTGCAGCTCAGTGAAGCAGGGATGTCCCACTACACTCCATAGCAGTGTGTCCTCTATATCACAGAGCTGCCTCAGTGCTCCTGCAGGCTCAACAACAACATCCAGAGAGAGAGAGAGAGGGAGGAGAGAGAGAAGAGATGGAGAGAGAAAAATAGAGAAGTCGTCACCAAGGTATTAATTCATTCTGATATTTGCAGAGAATATACTTTAGTCTACTTTAGTGTGTACACAGATCGATATTACCAGTACAATTTAAGTATCTCTGATCTGGACACAGCCCATTTGAGCATGTGTTGCTATAGTGGCAACTAAACACTAAATGTTCAACTTTATTTTTGACTACTAAGCTGTGCATATGGTGACTACAGTTTTGAGTAATTTTTTGGGGAAATGTTTGTGCAAACTGAGCTCTGCGTATGTAAAGAACTCTCCACTTATTTCCACGTTAGCTTCAAGTTGAACCGCTGCACTCAAAGTTCTGTGAACTTTATAAACATAAATGAAGTGAATCTAACTGGAGAAGAGCAGTCGAAGCATCTGTGTGTGCTTTTGTAAAGGCCTACATAAAGCTGGTCAGATGAGCGCTATGAGGAAGAGGCAGGAGCAGCACCTGTCAGTGATCATGTGACAGGTGGAGCTCCTGTCAGTGATCATGTGACAGGTGGAGCTCCTGTCAGTGATCATGTGACAGGTGCAGATCCTGTCAGTGATCATGTGACAAGTGTAGATCCTGTCAGTGATCATGTGACAGGTGTAGCTCCTGTCAGTGATCATGTGACAGGTCCAGCACCTGTCAGTGATCATGTGACAAATCAAATCAGAACAGGCCTCTACAAATGATAATTTTGGTCAGAAATAATTGAAGTTTATGTAATTTTGTGAGCCAATAAATAGTGCTTCAATGACAAAACAAAAAAAACAAAAAAAACAAAAAAAAACAAAAAAAAAAAAAAAAATATATATATATATATATATATATATATATATATATTATATATATATATATATATATATATATATATATATATATATATATATATATAATATATATTTTGTTTTTGTTTTTTTTGTCCCAAAAATATAGTTTTTAAATGTGCCCCTGGTTTTACACTTTGATGCAAGGTCTTAAAAAGTCTTAAATTTCATTCTTGAAGGTGCGCACAAACCCTGTGATGTATTTTTTTTGCTGCTGCTTCTTCTTATTCCACAACATGCTCCTACCATGTAAAAACTGCACTTTTAAACGACTCTTTTCCTGAATATGAATGAGAACAAAGTCTGAGCTAAAAAGTGCAGATTCCTCCCTCATTAAGCGTGTTTGGTAGCGTTTCCAGCAGCGCGCGGAGGAGCTCTCCACTGGGGCCGGCCCGGGGAACATTACCATATTTGAGTTTTGGAGATTGGGTTGCGGTGACATGTCAGACGGTGCCGCTAAACCTCAGGTGGATCAGGCGCAGCTATGTAAATGTGTGCAGGAATATGTATGATGGATAATGCTAAGTGTGCTAAGTTTGCGTGCCATCTGCTCGCTGGTGGAATAATGAGAATACCTGAGGGGCTCCGTGTTACTGCAACATCCGAAGCTCTGCGAAACATCTGCTCCTTTACATTAGCGCGGCGTTTAGGAAGCTAAATATATGCTGCCACTGCGGGCTGTACAGTGCGAGTTAGAGCGTTACACTCATCTCATATAGAGGAGAAAGCAGGAACAGCTAACAGTCGTCATTATGCAAATAGCACCGGGCTTCCGAATGTGAAACGTTTTAGTGTCGGTGCGCTAACTTTTCAGGTGGAGTAGGCCAGTGTTTCTGAACCAAGGGTATGAGAACCTCTGGGGGTATGGCAGCACTTTCGGATTGGGCTGGATGATATAGAAACAAATTAATATCATAATTTTCTTGAAGCCACATCACAATTTCGATCATGGTTCTGGTAAGTTGTCAATCTTTCTGGCTTTGAGGTAAATGCAAATTATCTGCTGTTTCTTTACTGTCAATGGTTAAATCCAACTGTTACAGAACAAAGACTGGTCAGTGTTGCCAGATTTTCAGAGAGAAACATGCAACTAAGCCTTTTGGCCTCGACTTTTCGTCAAAAAAATAAGATGAACTAATTAGAACATCGGGTCTCCACAAAACAGTTTTCTAGCCATTTTAGCATGAATGACTTTTAAGGGTCTTTCACACCAACGCAACTCCCAGTCGATGGATGCACTGTCTGTTCCGACAGTGCATCCATCGACTGGCGCACCAGTGTAAAATTTTCTTTTACATTTTAAAATTCACAAATCCAAACAATCCACCAGTGGCCAAACAAATGCAGAGAGAGCATGTGCGTGATGTAATGAAAATGACGAGTAGTTGTCAAACTCTGACAGAGAACGGATCTAATGTTCGGATGTTTTCTCACAGATTGAGCTCAACTTCTATTTCCCGCCACAGTCCAGACTTCGTACTGCGACTACTTCGTCTTTGTTTTCCTCTGTCCAAATAGTAGCCATTCTCAACTGTACTTACGTCCGATTTGAACCCGTGTAAATAACCGACTTGGCTAAATATTGTCTTTCCGTGTTCGTCATTTTCGGTTTTCCACACGATTTTCCAGCACAGTGATTCGCTAGTACCCATGAGCCAATCACACAGCTGCATACGCGCCGGCTGGCAACGCAGAATCTACAAACAAGTCTTTAAAACCCCACTCTGCACTACTCTGACCCCCACAGCCACATTCATATCAGACACACATGGGCCGTTTAAACATAACCTTTACAATTGTTAACGTGCGGAAATTTGTACTACCATTAATAGTATACATACAATATATCCTCACCAAGATTCAAATGGTTTGGGACCTGATTGTAGTGTGGCCCCAGTTCTCTGCCACTGCTCTCTCTCACAGCTGAACAGCTTCATCCTTGTGCAGGGTTTTGTGAAGATACTCAAGACAAAAAGCCTCATGTTTTATGACAGTGATTCTTAACCATAGGACCGGGGCCTAAAGTTGGGCCGCCATCACCTCCTTGAGGGCCACAAAATCAGTAAAACACAATACATTTAATATGAGATTGGGCAGCAGGTTACTTTCTACATGAATATTCGGGCCTCGAGGTCAAAAAGGTTAAGAATTTATGTTTTATGACACTTCTATTGTCGTGGTAGTTTGTGCGATTAAGTCTGCAGACTTACAAGTTCATCAGTTATTTGTAGTCATAACTAACTGATTAAGTGTCCTTTTGATGTGAAATAAAAACTGGAAATCTGTCCATCACGCCTTCTGAAAATCGAAGGAGGGACACAGTGGTGAGACGATGTATGAAAAATATATTGTCTGGCCAATGTGTCCCTTTTCAAGACAAGGCCTTTTGTAAATTCACCTAAATGTCTTAACGTTTTTGAACTAAATACAATGCGACTCCTTATTTTTGACCTTGGACCATATTCATATTCAGACAACTGGCAAAGGGATGGACCACGATCATTGGTGTAACAAAATCTCATTTTCTCATTCTATAGTTAATTTTATTACTTTGTTCATTTATTGTGAACACAGAATTATGTTCCGTATAGCTAAAAAAAGAACTATAAAGAGTACCCTTTATGTGGCCCCAGTTTGCCCTGGTCTGCTATTAAAGATTGCAGGCCTAGTTCCTAGTCTGTGTTAATGCTCTTCAAATTTGACTAGATCAAAAAAAAAAAAAAGTAGCGGAAATTGATTTTTTTTTTTTTTTTTTTTTTTTTTTTATGAACTAATGTAATGTAGACCTGAGTATTTTGAAACTGGCCCTGCAAATAACAACTTGTACACTATTATATCTTCCTCTACGTGAGCGCTCTGAGAGACTAAAGCAGGTCAGACAAGTGGAACACTAGTGGCAAATGTCACAAAGAAGTGACTTTCACCTCTCACTGCGACACCGGGACCATAGAAACATAACAGTGGGCTGTGTCTGGAGAGTCAGGAGTGGGCGGAGTCAAGCCAGAGCGTTAACTGCAACTAATCATACTCCTCTTAATTAATTCTTCTGCCAATTAATTTCTTCATTAATTGAAATAGTCTTTGTTCTATATTTCTGGAGCAGGAGGAAAGCCCAAATCATTTCCACTTTTAATTTAAATCTAATGGAATCACCCTGGAGTTAATGGGTTTACACAAAAGCTGTTAATAGTCAAAAGCTGTTCAAATTCAGTGCAATTTTTTAAAGTTTAATGGAATATTGACATTGTTTTTATTCAAGAATTCGACCTCTTTCTTCTAAAATATATAACTTGTCTGTGCATGACTTCAGGGAGGTGTGGCCCGAGCAAAAGGTTAAAATTCAACTAAACCAGTTGCACACGACAGAAATTTAAGATTTGTTGTGATTTTTAGATGCGTAAAAAAAAAGAACAGGTCAGAATGATTAGTTGTCTCACAGTCGCATCATGTGGCAGGAAGAACAGAAACAACATAGAGTTGTGTTCAGAGTTATAAAAGTGAAATAAAAACAACAACAATGGTGAAAGGCCAGTGGATTAAAGCAGGTTTCTAAAGGTCACATGAGAGTGGAGGCTCTTTAGAGGTAAGAACTTGTTACACTGACGCATTGTGGGCGTAAAATGGAAACATTTCTTTCTGGCCATTTTCTCTTGTCTTGTTCTCACATCATTTACTCGTGTTGTACACTGAGTGTGAGTTGGGACTCTCCCAAGACTTAAAAAGTGCTTCAAATCAACGCGCCCTTGTACACAGACCTCGGTGCAGTGCGAGCGAATCCGTAGAAAGTCCACAGGTGGTGTACAAGGAAGGCACTTCCGAAGAAACTCGGACATGTCTCGAACTGAACTCGCAGTCAGGGTTTTGGAAGCATTAAGATGTAGGTGCGTTGGAGATGGTGTGGGTAATGCTCGTCCAAATATGATATAAAGACGAATCTGACACATTCACAAAGCCTTGCATTTATTTACAGATGTATTATAATCTTGGGAAGTCCTCAGAGATGACTGTTGTGATATTGGGCTATACAAAAATAAATTGATTTGATTTGATGTTGAGGCAACATTTCTTCTTTATTTGACATTTTAAAAGCCGCCGTCACAAAGCAGATGCTTCTGTTGTAAAGGTCCTCGTGCTCGTGCAGCATATAAACCTCACCATGATGCACCCTGACAAATAATCGCAACAGCGTCGCAGTGACGCACAGACATAAAGAAGAAACCACTAAAAATCTTTTACAAAAATCCACACTCTGGCCACAAATATCGAGCACATCAGGTTTAAAATCTGGCCAAAACTCCTGTAATGTACAACCGGCTTTAAAGGTGCTACACCCAATTTTCCTCAAAAATGTAAACAAACAGAAATAATTTATTTTAAACTTCCTACTCCAGTCAACATGTTTTGCTCACTTGCCTGATGCATTCTGCACTGTTCCCCACAGAACTGTATATATTCCTTTTATCATTGTGGCAGATTTGATTTCATGATATAGGCTGAGCTGCTGCGTCCTCACGACTCAGTGACAGACACATGAAGTGATGTGGACTGAGAGAAGCTGATGGTTATACTTCTGTGATCTTTGGAGAAGCTCCTGAAGGGAGCAGAGAAGATTTGTGTCCGCCTTGGATCTTGAAGGAACATGTCATGTGATGTCCTGTACAAAGAGGTGAAGAGATGCATGATGGGATTGCGCTGGCCGCTCTCTCAGATCTTTCATTTCCTTAAGTGGAGCGGCCGGTGCCCTGCTGTAACACAGATTAGCTAATTGGTCAGTGGTGTTTGGCTGACTGTATTTCACAGACATACAGGATGCACTGCTCATGTCAATACTGTACACAGACTCTGGGATGACACTAGTTGTATGTCTCTTCTGCTCGCTCATTTAATTCGATCTTGACAATCTGACTACAACTGGGGTCTTCAACATTTCCCTTCGGAAATCTACTTTTTTTGGAGAGCTACAAAATAAAATGTCAGTGACCAATGCAATTTTTTTTACCTAACTACAGTGAGGTAACCTGGCTCACACCAGATGGATATGTGCATGAGTTCTACACATAATGGATCTGGAAAGGTTCAGTTAAAAGTAGTTGGGAAAGGGAGGAACGTCTAGTGGAATATTACTATAATCTGATTGGACGAAGCACCCACCCCACCTAAGTGGTGCTTTAGCCAATCACAGCACATGATTATAAATAAAGCTCTTGCAAATCCATTCGGGAGAAATGCACAAACATCCTTCTCATTCACATATGTACAAGGCTTCTTCTTGCTCTTTAAAAAATAATAGTGATAAAAAATGTTTGTTAAAACTGCTTCAATAGAGGGATCAATGGTCACCATCCTTTCCGTTCCACTGCTCATGTCACCTGAAGAAAGAGACACTGTTCGTCTATTTAGCTGGGAAACTTCTTTGATAAAAGCAACAAAACAGGACGAGAGCTGCTGTTTGGATCAGGTCTGAACTGGTCTGACAGACGTCTGGCTCCTGAAGATTGAGACAGTGTTTTTCTCTGCTTTTTCACTTACCTGAATGGAACATGTATTTCATTCACAAATGTTGATTTAGCAGCATAACTTTTTTTTTTCGCACAGTGATAAACTCATGTAGTTAGCTGACAGTGCTGGCTAGTGTTGCTGCTATGTCAGGCTGCGCGTGCATTGCCTGTGTTGATAGCCTTAGCTACAGTACATGCGTCTGCCCGCGTCTATGTTTGTTGTGTTGCTGTGAGCACGCCTGGCACCTTATATAGGTAAATCCCACCTCCTCCCTGTAGAGAAGCCTTCTGATTGATACCAGGATTTGATACTCAGTTTCAAACCTTCAAGATTGTTTCTCCTGAATTTTTAAACCAACAAATACAGCAAAAATGATCTACCTGATCATACAGAAAGTGTATATATTCCACGACCTAACAGGACATGTCAATAGCGTATGATTAGCATGATTTCACGCCTTTTTTGCATAAATGTGCCACACATTGCAGGTCCAGCTAATTTCTATGGTGGCTGTAAAGATGCCTTATTATTAATGTTCATTATAAGAAATCCTTTTCCTTATCTTAACCTATTCCAAACTCTAAACTTACCCATTTTAATAACTTGAAGCTTAAACTCACCCGTTAAACCTTGAGAAAATGTCCCCACATGGCTTCAACCAAAACTTGTGTTTATTTCATTTCCTACCGCTTAATCCCGTTAGGGGTCGCGGGTGACTGGAGCCTATCCCGGTAACTTTGGGCTTAGGCGGGGAACACCCTGGACAGTGGCCAACTCGTCGCAGGGTTAGACAGACAAACATTCACTCTCTCATTCACTCACTAAGGGAAATTTACAGTGATGCCCAATTAACCTAAACATACATGTTTTTGGAGGTGGGAGGAAACCGGAGTACCCGGGAGAAAACTCCACCCAGAGAGATCGTGAGATGTTGATATGGTCCGACCGGGAGTCGAACCCACGACCTCCTTATTGGGAAGCCAGAGCTCTAACCACTCTGCTACCGTGCACCCCGTGTGATTTTTCATACTATGAAATATCTTGTTTATTCATATAAACAATTTTTCTTATTGAGCAATATTACATTTTAACATCTACATATATATAAAAGGCATGAAATTGTGTTTGTGTCGTGGTAAATTGACTTTATCTTCTTGTGAGACTGTGCTGGCAAGGTTAACAGAGGTGTTTAAATTAACATTAACCGTCATCTATTGCAGTGATTTTCAACCTTTTTGAGTTGTGGCACACTTTTTGCAATTTAAAGTTTCTGTGGAACGCCAACTAGACTGCTTTTCCTAGTTCCTAATATTAGATGGAAAAAGTCAGGGTTAAAAAGCCCTTTAAAAGGTTCTAAAATCTATATAATTGCTTAAAACTGCACCAAAAGATATTATAAAAAATATTGAAGGACATTTTGCTGCAATACATAAAAAAATCTGAACATTTTGTGCAAATGCAAAATAGATTTTACAAAATGAGACATAACCCTTGATAAATGGGTCTGTCTTTAATGTGTTAAGTGTCTTTGAAATCTTGAATTTAAAATACAGAGGTTTTAAAAAGAACCTTAAAGTCTTGTGCAATGTAGGTGCAGGAACGCAAAAACCCAAATTAGCACAAGTGAGTGTTTTGCTTTCTTTTTTGAATCAGAAATTTGGTAAATTGTTTATTTATGCCCATGTCAATTTCTTAAATAAGACACACCAGGCAATACTGGGCACACTGGTTGAAAAACACTGATCTATTGGACACATTTACTGGTAATAGGCCAGTAAATAATACATTTTTATTTAAAAACATACAAACTAAAATAGAAAAATGTTTTTGGGATGTACTTGGAAGCTACAAATGCCATTGCTCAGAATGTGGATCGTCACAAAACAACGTTTGAATCTTTGCCACCAACAAATCATTTTTACTTTATCTTCAAATCAGTCCATATACAAAGGTTCATTCGTACATTTTTCTAGCTGTTTGACTCCTACATATCTCAAGTTTTTGACTGTTTATTCACAGCTCAAGGGCTTTGTTTACATTTACAAGTAAAATCTCCAAAATGGCACAACTTCCAGTTTCCGATCGAGTCTGTTACAGCCGTGAAAACACTATATTGGCTCTACTTTTATTGGAAAAGTCATCTTCATTACAGAAGCCCCGATACTTCACCTCACGGACCAGTTCATTAACCCTTGTACCAAAATCGTTTATCCTCCTCGACCTGCTCCTCTCATGACAAAACCTTCTCTCTCTCTTTCTCTGCCTTCTGCGCACCACTTCATCAATTGCCTTCATAATTTTAAAAGCCTTTTTTATGTTGTTGTTTTTGCCTCATATACTAAATGGAGCCATAATTTAATATTTTAATGCATGTTAATGTGTTGTTTAACCTTCTCCCAACAATCAGGCGTCTGTGAAAGGTTAGCCTTGAACGAGGGCCAGTCGCAGACAAGCGCACAATAACGTGTCAGTCTTGCAAAAACACGGAGCTCTAATGGATTGGGGCTTGATTGCGCGCGCCCATCTCGCAGGCAGATGCAGTATATATTGGATAGGCATTAAAAGAGACATTTGTCCGTTTTGCCTGCGCCGGCTGCTCGGGGTCAGCTCGGCCAATAGGCCACGGGAAACGCTGAGTCAACGCGGGCCACTCATTTAAGCTCCACTTTTGATTACAGCCTCATGCAAAGTGGAGAGAAGCTGAGGGGAAAGAAAGGCAGATGAACATAGAATTTAAAGGGCACGGCACATGTTTAGCTAAATGTAAACTCGGTAGGTTTTTAAAGGTACTACACTTAATTTTTTGCTTTCTTAAAAATGCAGACAAACAGAAATATTACATTCTAAGCTTCCTCTAACTATCTACATGTTTGCTCACTTACCTAATACACTCTGAGCCACCAAGTTGTTCACTACGATGTGTTTTAAGCTTTTTTCACTGGAGTTAGCAGCAAGACGTGTCGATATGCTAACAGCAGATGAACTTAGTGGATTTTGGTGATCAAACTGTACATTAGATGTAGTCAGGACAGTGTGGACTCATTTTCTCATGAACAACAAGAGATCTGTGCTAGACAGAATTGGATTTTAATGTGAGGCTAAACAGAGACTAACTCCGCCACAACTGAACCCCAAACAGGCTCGCAAAAGTGGGAGATGCAGGAGGCCTTTGAAGAGACGCCCAGTGGGTGTGAACAACTTTGATTGACAGACCAAATATGAACAGCGTCCTGGTCCTGACGTGAGATTGCAGCGGAGGGAGCTGTACAGCACAAGTCTTTGTGCATGTCAAGTTTTTTTTGTATATTTGCTTTGCAAATCATACGTATGAAACCTTTGCTTTAGTCTACATAGGCGCATGAGCTTATGATGTGAGTATTTCTAAAAATGAAAATCGAAAATGAAAAACACAGGACGAGTTTCGAACCAGCGCATCGTTGAACTAGCGGTGGTACAACAAGCACCACTCCTAACAAGCTGAGCAAATGACGGATGTTTTTAGATGGCTTTCATTGCAGGCAGGAGAGTTTATTTATTCCATCTGGGCGACTCGTTTGCCGCATCAACTCAATGTGACGTCAGCGGGTGCTGAAAATGCACTGACAGCGTTTGTCCATCGTGGCAGTACAGCCGCAGTACAGCCTAACCATTTGAGCATTTTGGTGAACTAACTATTAGAAATAGACGGACAGTGCAGGCTACTTTTCAGTAAACAGATACATTACCAAGAGATCTGTGGTGGGAAAAAATGATTTCAAGTTGTCTTATTAAAACAAAAAAAAAAGTTTATAAATCATTCAAACTTGCTTTGAGCATTTATTAAGGAGATTCATTTTGTCTTCATAAAGCACATGGTTAAGTATTTACCTCGTATGTGCAGGTTTTAACATGCAGAAAATCATAATCTGGTTGCAACTTATTCCCCTCTTTGTGTCAATGAAGGTGCACTGTGTATCTTTCTGGAGGTGAAAAGTAATTTTCACAATTGACTACAAACATGAAGATCAAATCATTCTTTAGAACATTCTTATTGGGGATAGTTCGTTTTGTGTGCAAGATCGCTAAAGTAAAGTCACACCATTTTATAATTTAGTTTATTTGTTCAGGTTTATTTTTTGGCCAGAATTTGCCGCTTCAGTCAATTCTCCATAAGGAATGAAAAGAATGGACTATCTGCAGGTGATTTCAGTCCAGAACAAGCCTAACAGCGTGAAAAAGTCCTGTACAAAGAACAAAGATACTGAAAAGTATTATTACTCAAGTAACGCTAAACTTCTTCTTAATGCTGCATGTTTGAAAAGTGAAGAGAAACCAGTTTTTAAACATGAATCGAGAATGAAATTGATTGCATACTTGTTTAAAGATTTGTAATTCAATATTTTTTTCAAAAGATGCAGCCATAGTCTCAGATTTTATGGAAATTCATCCAACATGTCCGCCGGCTTGACACGTTGACTGTATCGTTTCTGGCTGTTAAAATGAAATATAGTCAAGCTAACAGCTAGCAGGATTGACTAAATTTCAGCAAGTGACTCCAATTGGGGAATGACACAGACATTAACACTTGTTAACTAACCACTCAATACACTATCCTGCCTTGTTCAGCGACTGTTCAGTGACTGTTCACTGACTGTTCACTGACTGTTCAGTGACTCTTCACTGACTGTTCAGTGACTCTTCAGTGACTGTTCAGCGACTCTTCAGCGACTCTTCAGTGACTCTTCAGTGACTCTTCAGCGACTGTTCAGCGACTGTTTAGTGACTGTTCAGTGACTCTTCAGTGACTGTTCAGCGACTGTTCAGTGACTGTTCAGCGACTGTTCAGCGACTGTTCAGCGACTTTTCAGTGACTCTTCAGCGACTGTTCAGTGACTGTTCAGTGACTCTTTAGTGACTGTTCTGTGACTCTTTAGTGACTTCTGTGACTCTTCAGTGACTGTTTAGTGACTGTTCACTGACTGTTCAGTGACTCTTCACTGACTGTTCAGTGACTCTTCAGTGACTGTTCAGCGACTCTTCCAGCGACTCTTCAGTGACTCTTCAGTGACTCTTCAGCGACTGTTCAGCGACTGTTTAGTGACTGTTCAGTGACTCTTCAGTGACTGTTCAGCGACTGTTCAGTGACTGTTCAGCGACTGTTCAGCGACTGTTCAGCGACTTTTCAGTGACTCTTCAGCGACTGTTCAGTGACTGTTCAGTGACTCTTTAGTGACTGTTCTGTGACTCTTTAGTGACTGTTCTGTGACTCTTCATGACTGTTTAGTGACTGTTCACTGACTGTTCAGTGACTCTTTAGTGACTGTTCTGTGACTCTTCACTGACTGTTCAGTGACTGTTCAGTGACTCTTTAGTGACTCTTCAGTGACTGTTCAGCGACTCTTCAGTGACTGTTCAGTGACTCTTTAGTGACTCTTCAGTGACTGTTCAGCGACTGTTCAGCGACTGTTCAGCGACTGTTCAGCGACTCTTCAGCGACTGTTCAGTGACTGTTCAGTGACTCTTTAGTGACTGTTCTGTGACTCTTTAGTGACTGTTCTGTGACTCTTCAGTGACTGTTCAGTGACTCTTCAGTGACTCTTCAGTGACTGTTCAGTGCGCTCATTCATGTGGTCTTTCTGAAACAAAGTGCACTATACTATCAGCTGACCGCAAAAGTCAACTCCAATAAAAATCAACTTCTACCAAAAATACCAGTCAACTCCATCTGACATGCATATATTTATGGAGTTTATTTAACTTACATCCCATTTTAAACATCAAACAAACTGAATATTTCAACTTATATCAATGTGTTCTGATGAATTGCGAGTCTATACTACCCATGAAAAATACTACGCCTAATACATTTACATTTTTTTAGCGTAGACACATGAATGAATGAATGAATGGTTTTATTTTTATAGGACATTGACACAGACTGATCCGGAGTTGGTAAAAGTGCCTGTCTTGTAAACAGGAGATCCTGGGTTCAAATCCCAACAGTGCCTGTCTGTTTAGACTCTTTGTTAGCTCACATCGTGCATTTTTGTTCTTGTTTTTTTAAGAATTTAATTTTGAGCAAAAAACAAACACTAACCCAGCCACAGTCTAGTAAACAAAATATCCTGGGTTAAAATCCCAGGATTACCTGTCTTTTTGGCTGGTTTGATAGGTGACAAGCCTGATTCAAAATGTCTGCAGCCCTTTAGGCCTTCTTTGTAGCTTTTGTGATGGATATTTCTTTGAAACTTGTTTGTTTGTTTTAGTTGTTTTTGTGTATAAATACCTTTTGTGAAACTTAGTATACACAGCAAATGTTTGGCTCTGTGGCGCAATGGACAGCGCATTGGACTCTTGGAAATTGAATGCAGAGATGTTATGTGTAACCCCATAAAGGCCAAAATAAGAAAGTTAAAATTTGGATTATTTTGGTATACAGCTAAAAGAAAATGATGCACTAATTTCCAAAAGTTTATCAAAAGAAGCTGACACTGTGGTCTCTGTGGCAAAATTTGCAAGTGCGCTCGGCTGTTAATTGAGAGGTTGATGGGTTAAAACCCACCAGGGAATGTTTGCATGATGTCTGTTGTGCTTATATGTAGAATTCATTTTTCAGCCACTGACCATTACAAAAAAAAAGGAACCCTCATCTAATTTACAGTTCTGATAAATAGGCACTGTGGCTTAGTTGATTAAAGTGCCTGTCTTGTAAACAGGAGATCCTGGGTTCAAATCCCAGCAGTGCCTGTCTGTTTAGATCTTTGATAACTCACATTGTGCATTTTTGTTCTTGTTGTTTTTTAACTATTTACTTTTGAGCAAAAAAAGAAAAAACAAATACAGCCACAGTCTAGTAAACAAAATATCCTGGGATAAAATCCAGGATTACCTGTCTTTTTGGCTGGTTTGATAGGTGACAAGCCTGATTCAAAATGTCTGCAGTTCTTTAGGCCTTCTTTGTAGCTTTTGTGATGGATATTTGGTTGAAATTTGTTTATTGTTTTTGTGTATAGATACTATTGTGAAACTTAGAAATGCATCTAAAGGTTAGGCTCTGTGGCGCAATGGACAGTGTGTTGGACTTCTAGGACATTGGATGCAGAGATATTCAAAGGTTGTGGGTTTGAGTCCCACCAGAGTCAATCTTATGTGGAGGCCAAAGATAAGAGAAAGTTTAAATATGGATTATTTGGTATATATATATATATATATATATATATATATATATATATTATTGTGATACTTAAATAGATCCAACGGTTAGGCTCTGTGGTGCAATGGACAGTGTATTGGACTTCAAGGAAATCAAATGCAGAGATATTCAAAAGTTGTGGTTTCGAGTCCCACCTGAGTCGATCTATGTGTAACCCCATGGAGGCCAAAGATAGTAGAAAGAGTTAAAATTTGGATTATTTGGTATACAGCTAAGAGAAAATGATGCACTGATTTCCAATATTTTATCAAAGAAAGGGACACTGTGGTCCCTGTGGCGTAATTGGCAAGTGCGCTTGGCTGATAACCAAGAGGTTGGTGGTTCCAATCCCCCCACGGACTGTTTGCATGATGTGAGTTGTGCTTATATGTAGCATTAACGATCATCTAATTTATAGTACTGATAAATACTATAAATTAGATTTATCATTACTATTATTATCTTTCATTCTGTCGTGTTGGTTTCTGATTCTGTCTGCTTTATTTTTCCTCTCAAAATGCATTGTGGTCTATTAAGTGACCATCGATGCTCACTACTTTTTTCAAATACATTGTGGGAATTTTTTGACAACTTTTTGACCTTTGAACACCACAACAAAACAGCGTGACCTCTATATAGTGCACTAAGTAATGGTTGGGACACACATTCAGACACAGCCTTTCGCTCGCCTCTGCACTGCTCTGCCAAAAGTCGCTCCAAACTTCTCACTTCTTGTACAACCGAGGTCACAAATGAACGAAGAATGTGTTTAAAACGGTTCTTAAATGAGGAGTTCATTGTTGGACGTAAACCCCAGGGTGGCTCCGCTAAATGTAACAATTAAAAGTGGAAATTATCAGGGGCTTCTCCCACTTTCAGATATTAAATTCAATTAATGAAGAAATTAATTGACTGAAGAATTAATTATTATCATTATCATTAGTTAATTAGTGCTGCTTTTGACACACCCCTTCAATCTAGAAAATAATACATTTTTAGAATTAAACATTGGCCTACAGTGCAATATTTTGTATTCATTTGATATTTAATACAAAAGTGACATGTTGAATCAGAGAAAGTATAGCCTAGTTTAAAGATGATATAAAATACATTTACCGACACTAATCACTGCTTGCCCTCTCACCTGAAAAACAAAAAACAAACAAACAAACAAAAAACCATTATGATGACCTGACCAATGATTGAAGCTGAATCCTCATCTTCATCTAGAGCAGGGGTGCCCAAAGTGGGGCCCGGGGGCCAGACGGTTCAATTTGGCCCGCGAAGGGTTGTTCAGGTTTGTTAGGACTAACTGTTTGATTCAATTTTGTGCTAAAAAAGACTGTTAAATGACAAATTTCACTTGCAATCTTTTAAAGCATGTAAATAAAAGATATTTTAATCTTCATCTCTTCTCACAATGTTTTTTTTAAATGCCGGACAAAATTTTGTTTGGCCCTTGGCACTCTTCAATGCAATACATTTTGGCCCGCGAAGAAAAAATCAGCAAATTTTGTCCCACCAAGGAAAAAAGTTTGGGCACCTCTGATCTAGAGCATTTTATCGGTACCATATTTTTTTATTTTTAGTATTGTTAAACTAGTGATACTATCTAATCATTTATGAATAATCAGTAATGTTATCCTAATCATTTATTCACATTTGTAAATGATTTGTGTGGTGGCATGCACATCTGCTGGTTGGCCAATCACGTTCCTACCGCGGTGATTTGGGACTGCTCCTTTACCTGCGCCGCCCTTGTTGCTTTCACCTCTGACGTCCAAGTCTGCTGTTAATGAGCAGGGCCGCCAGCTCGAAAAGTTTGCTCGATTTTGGGCATAATCGCAGTTTCAATGCCTAATGCCTGGCGCTTAAACTCGTACAGTTTTCCTCTTGATCATTTGGCGTCCTTGTCTCTGCTGCACATGCACGCTGCTTTACTCCCAACACGCGCTTTCCCATTCATAAATCTTGATTTGCTTTTGTGCGTCTGGCCGTGGGTGAGACTCCTGCGCAAAGTTTGTTTCCTTCAAGGCTACAGGAGTACACGAGCCTCCTCTTCCTCTCTTCCTCCTCCTCCTTCGCCCGGCATGTCTCGTCCTAACAACGGATTTAGCCCCTCACCTAGGATGACCCAAACTATGCTCCATTGACTCTGTTCTTAACCGATTACACTGTCGCACACACAGGAGTCCCGTGCCCACGGACAAGGTACCGCCGTGATAGGCTTTTTGAACCAGCACATCATTCGTGTGCTGCTGTGTATCCTTATAACACTTATGCACCTCTAGCAATATTCAAATGTCCTGTTTTATGAGTGAATGAGAGAGTGTTGGGACGTTTTTAAGTAATCTACAAAATGAAATGTTTTAGACCTTGGTTAAACTAAAGATTGTATTTTACTATTTTTGTTTCTGCCCATGCAGTCTTTTAACGAACCTGCGTACCTTAAGTTCAGTAAATTCTAGTCTGGGTTCCTGGATTCTTCCCACCAGGTGGCGTTGCACAACAATTTGGACAGTTTTATTAAAGAGTTCTATTTATTGGCTCTGAAATAACCTAATCCGGTTACCACATTTGTATGTGTCCATCATAAGGGGATTATCGGTCAACGTCACTTTCCGCTCTACTGGGGCCCATGCAGAAAGAGATGCTGTCCATCTAGTTAGCTGGGGAAACTTCTTGGATAAAAACAACAAAACAGGGTCTGAAGTGATGTGACAGATGTTTGGCTCTTGAAGCTTGAGACTGTTTTTCTTGCAGTTTTTTCACTCACTCACGTTTAAGGGTTGTAAGGTTAAATTGACAAATTAGAAGCATAACTTTTGTTTATGCACAGTGAAGAACTCTTGTAGTTAACTGACAACAGCGCTGGCTTGACTTGTTGCTACAGTTTGGTCAATCAGCGGCAGCTCTTTCTGCATCCAGGTCCATGCGCATCTCCCAAAAAAATGAATCCCTCTATAAAGTGTTAGCAAAAGTCTTTTTTGTAGGCAAGCATTAGGTAACATGATTAAATAAAGTAATTTTTTTTATTTAGTCCAAAAAGACAAAATCTTTGCTAGATACTTTTCACTTTTATTTTAATGTAATATTATTACTTTGGTAAGTTTTTGCTATTTTGTAAAAAAAAAAAAAAAAAAGAAACAAATAAAAAAATCCACAACCTAGTAATGTTCAAACAACTAAAATGATGAAATTTGCATCCAGAAATATTTTTCTGTGATGATGACCAAAACCTCCAAAACACAATATACAGATGTTTTGTTTTGTTTTGTTTGTAGCCACGTGTCACAGCGGAGCAGCTCTTTGCCTCATTACTCGGTCAGTGCAGCATTGACAGGTGGTCACAACTGATCACAATGCTTCAGGCTGCACTTACACACAACATTAACCCGCTTTTCTAAACTAGACAATGTATTTATGTGCTACATGCTAAGTTTGCAGAAGATGAATATTTGGTCACCAGTTACACCTATGAAAAGTGTCATTCTGCATATTATCCTATTTATTTTACTTAGGGGTGTGTGGTGGTCATACCAGCTTATCAGTGCCTGATCCTGTCAGATCTCAGAGGCTAAACAGGTTGTTTGGGAAGCACTTGGATGGGAGACCTATGGAGCACAGAGGAATAGCACAAGGACAAATTGTCTTTGTGTCCTTAGGCATGACACTTCTCCCACCTTGCATGGTATGGATCTGGTGTGAGTGTGAATGGTTGTTGGTGGTCAGTGGGTCAGATGGCACAAAATGGTTTTCTCACTTCTTTCAATCTGCCCCAGGGCAGCTGTGGCTACTAGCAGTAACCTACTATAATCACATATAGTCTGAAAAGTGCTCTTTAAATCCAATGCATCATTATTATGTTTATGTTTTCAAAGTTCTTATTGTTTGCTCAGTTTATGTTCTGACACCAGTAAGATGTTAGCCTTTTCCCACTGTAGGAACTTTTTTAGTTTAGTCCCCATTTTAGCGTGTTCACACAGAGCAGAACTATGGACTTCAGAGACTTTTTTAGCACCTGCTCTGGGGCGCTACTTTCCAGTCAGACCAGGTTAGTGACAGAAGCATATTTACAACATAACATTAATTAATTGAAACATGTTTTATATTTATTATATTTAGACAAGCTTTCCTAATTCCAAAGAAAAATTTGTAAAAAGCATTAAATGTTGTAGCAAAATAAATGTTTAAATTTGGGACAGGGTCGTTCCTTTGACTAAACAGGAGCTAAAAGAATGTGGGAACTTAGTTCTTGGTACTTTCATGTGGAAAAACACCTATTGATACAAAACTATTACTACCTTTTGTGCCACTAGCTTTTTTTTTACTATGTGATTTCTTTACATTGTACAAAACATTCATTATTATTTTATTTAATTAATTATTTTATTTAAGTTCGGCGTTCCCATTTACAAACCACTCTGGAGTCATTTGGTCTTAAACATTTTTGGAGCATTTAAAAAAGCCAACAGTCAAAGCCATGACATTTGAGCAGAGACAGTGGGTCTAATCTAATCCCAGTTTAATCTAATCAGATGAGTTTATATCAAAAGTCCTCATGACACCAATCATAGCCATGTGAAGTTGATTTTTGGGAACACACAACTCCTGATTGTGTAAACTTATGATTTTATTTTATATGAGCAACACTTGTGTCACAGAACGTCAGCTGACTTGTTTATTTAGTATTTGCTTACTTCCTGAATTTTACAGAATCTCTAACAAAACAATGGCTGTGTTGGACTGTCTCTCTCTCTCGATCACATCAGCGTACACAGTGTATCTGATCATGTGTGTTTTACCGGAGCTGCTTCCACACTGTGTCAGGGTCCATCCGTCTGCTGCTGCTGCCGGGCTGCTGAAAAGGCCCCTGATTGGCCCTGACCACACACATGAAAGATGGTCTGAGTTGCCAGGAGACATTAGGGCCAACACATGTCTCCGAACGCTGCAGTGAACAGATCCCAAACACGCCCTGGCAGCCGCTGTCCTGTCCTCTTATGTTCTTCTGACAGATACACATTAACAGGGAATATACGCTGGATACAGTATTGGATTGTTGAAGGATGAGAAAAAGGACATACAGCTATAAATTCAATGTTTGACTTCTGGCTCTTCTGCGTTGGGTCACAAGGACAAATCGAGTTTGAATTTGCCATAACATTCTGTTTTTCCAAATGGCTTTCAGTGACGGTCTATCTAAGTGATCATGTGTAGAACTCAATTTAAACAAACTGAACCAAACTCAGCTCAATAGGGGTTATGCATTATCGTCTTCTAGTCTGAGATGGACATAGATCGTTACATTTGGTGGCGTGGTTGCCATAGTGACACAGTTGTTTATTCCAAATCCGATGGACATCAGACAAGAGATTTTGAGTGGTCCTGAAGCAATTTTCATAAAGAAAAGTTGTAAAAGTGTGTGCCAACTACGCAAACAGTAGCTCTGTGAACATACCGAGCTCGCTGCTCATCAGCCCAGGCAGAGGCGCTGTGGGCTGGGAAGAAGTAAGCACACGCACCAGCTCGGTGTTGCCAGACTTTCAGAGAGCCAAGAGCTACCGCCCCCAATCCACAGCACCTCTGCCCGGGATCATGAGTACAGCAAGTCTCGGTATGTGCGCGAAGCTTCGTGGAGTTCGCGCACACATTTACAACTTTACCTTATGAAAACCTGGTTCTGAGGCTGCCCTTTTCCCGCTGTTAAAGCTGTCGCTGCATCTACAACAGATGACAAAAGAGAACGTCTTTTTTTAAAAGGATTGCTTCAGTACTAGCCCAAAATCGCTCGATTGATGCATCGCATTTGGAGTAAACAACTGTCTCACTCTGGCAACTATGCCACTGGATGTAACGATCCATGTCTGTCTGAGTCCAGAAGACGTCCGTGCATAACCCCAAGTTGCAGCATTGTAACCCTAACCCATTTCTCTAAGCTGCCCCGATTCTGTTCACAATACACTTTTACCAATCTGACCAGTGCAATAGAGACACATCTGCATTGGGCCTGTGGAGGCGCTGTGGGACAAAAACACACAGCCAAACGGCAAAGAAAACACCTGGCATCTCTAGTACATCAGTGGCTACGGCTACGGCAACAAGAGCAATGAAGTACTGGTTTTGTTTTGCTCTTGGTTCGTTTGCTTTACAAAACCAACGACTCGCTCCAGGGCTCGATTCAACTGACCTCTCCAACCGGACCAGATTTTGAAATTTATACTCCACAATCACCCAATTGAACTGGACTGTCCAGGCAAGTGAGTCCTGATCCAATCAAAATTGTAAATGCCACCATAGAATTAGACACATTTCAGAGATTCTATTCTTGTTCCATGAGGACCATAATTTAATACAAACAAGTAATGGAGGACCAGGCAGAGACCACTGGTGTAACCAATTCTCATTATTGCCTTCGCTAAATTTCATTTCACTCCAGTTACAAGGTCAGGTATCGCAGGACTTAAGGCGGTTCACAAAAAGCGGGAAGTATGCTCGTCTATTGCAACACAGTATCACAAGAAAGCGTACATTTATGACACAAAAACAGGTATTTTTTGCGTACTTATGTTACGCCGTACATTTAGCATGATATGAAAAAGCGTAAAAATAACACAAGTTTTGGTTGCCGCCACGTGGGGATGTTTTCTTTAGGTGAAACGAGTAAGTTTAGGCTTCAACTTACTAAAATGGGTAAGTTTAGGTCTAGAGCTTGGGGTTCATGATTTTATTAATATTTATAAATAAGAACACATATTAACAACCACCATAGAAATGAACTGGGACTGCAAAGACAAACCATAAATACACAAAACAGCCGTGAATTCAGCCAATGGTTTCCTCCAAGTGAAATGAAACCTGCTGATTAAACTTCTGATTTAGAACCTGATCCAGTGACAGAAAGAGCAAGTAGACTTTGGACAGTTCACAGCTAATGAGCAGAGACACATGACATGACATTACTGTGTGGATTATTGATGAAGCGTCATGTTTGATGAGGTTTGGCTCACACACACACACCACACACACACATTCTAACACCTCTTAAATATTGAAGATGGAACATGCTCGGATTGGTGCTGCTGTCAGTCTCAAACACAACACAACTGCTGTGGACTGGATTTGTCTGTTAGAATATGACGACATCATCTCAAATGTCAGAGAAATTAACTCTAAACATGATTGAAACATCTGCATTTCAGTCAAATATAATATGGATATTTTTGTGTCTAACATGTCAAACAAAATGAACCAGGAGACAATATGTTTCATTTTTGTTTTATTGGCCTACTACTACTTAAAATTGGACATATTTTCTTATTTTTCACACACTAGCTCCACCAAACTGTGCCCAAGGGCAAGCTCGGTTCTTTTGTCCAGTGTGAGTGCAAATGGACCATGCTCAAGCTCAGCATGGATCTGACTCTGGTGCGGTTGGAGGAGGTGGGTCAGACAGAGCATGGCACAGTTACTCATGTACACGTACGACTTTAGCATAAAAGACCATTGTGAGCGCTGATGTTTCTCACAAGAAATACAAAAAAAAACTCTGCACCAAAGTCTTCTTCATTATATTAATGACCTGCTGGACTTATATTCACCGCTACAGCATTAGCACCTCAGTGCTTGATCAAACTTTAGCGCGACATGCAAACAAATGGCTCCAGAGGATGACGTCAGTGGCCTTTGGTCGGTTCACTTGTGAGTGTGAGTGTGGGATAGAACTTTCTGCAATGAAGCCATGAGCACGCACGGTTACAAACCCCTAGTGTGAATGCGCCCCAAGACTAAACCAGTACACAAGAGCAAATATTTTCTGTTTTGAACAAATGGTCGTGGGCCGGACTTGAGGGTTCTCGACTGTGATAAAGATGTTGTGTGTTGTGCCTCTATCTATGACAGTTCAAGTTAGGCCACTTTTCTTTTACCAGTCCAGAACAGGCGAGAACTAGTGCCGGTTTTCTATCAAGATGAACCCCCATCGATTGGATTCATTTAAGTTAGTGCTAGAAAATCAGTAATATTTTTATTTTCAAATGACTTTTGCTAACCCTCACCCAAGCCCCAGTCTTAAACATAGCCTTTGAATTATGCCTAAACTTTGCCTAAAGAATTGTAAACTATTTACCGCGGGAAGCTTGCTACGTCACGCACAGTCACAAAAGTTATGAGGGGGTCCCATCTCGACAGAACACCGGCACTGAAGGGGCCTCACAATGTAGTAGCCTATAGACTCAAAAAACTTCCATCCGGCCCTGTCTGTTTTGTATGTATCTGTAAAAAATCAACTTTGGCCATAAATGTTCAATTGATTTGCATCCTGACATAAACTAGCGGTGTCACACTGTCTGTGTTGTAACGTATAACATATTTATTCATTTAATATTCATGGTGCAGAAGGTGCTGAAAAATGACACCAGCTTAATGTAAACACTTTTAGTTCCATCTCACTCTTCTCAGTATGTTTGGAATGCTGTAACAAAACGGTGCACATATGTCGACACCTCCAGGATGTGGAGCATTTACCCTGAGGCTGCTCCGAGCTCTGCCTCTCACAGGACACTACTGTCTGCTGTTGCATATTCATTTTCTATGACACCATCCTCGTACAGATATTTTCACTTGTGCCTTGTTGGATTGTTTATTCTAGGAATTCTGTCTTTCTGCGTTTCATAAGACTATCACTCAGCTTTTTTAGGTACGTAGCTTAGGTATGTAGCTTGGCACCCTCATCACATTCACTCAACAGCCTGTAGATGGAACCTAAAATACATTCTTGACTTAAGAAATGTCTTTGCATATTACTTGATATTTTGAAGGGGTCTTTCTATCTCGACAAATGAATTCTCAAGTATTTGCACAATTCACGCAGATTTACTCTTTTGATTGCAGAAAAAGTCAGTGGATTTGTGGAAGGAAAGATGTCCGCTTTTTTCCTTCTGAACTCTGGGTTCAGACTGTCTCGTCTAGCTCCGTGCTGGTTAGCACTCAGTCCGCTCCAGTGCTGGGTTTAGAGACTGTACTCGGTCCAGCTCCAGTGCTGGGTTTAGAGACTGTACTCGGTCCAGCTCCAGTGCTGGGTTTAGAGACTGTACTCGGTCCAGCTCCAGTGCTGGGTTTAGAGACTGTACTCGGTCCAGCTCCAGTGCTGGGTTTAGAGACTGTACTCGGTCCAGCTCCAGTGCTGGGTTTAGAGACTGTACTCGGTCCAGCTCCAGTGCTGTGCTGAGTCATGCAGCCCAGTCCTTTACTCCTGCTGCTGCTGTGGCCTGCAGAGGGCTTCACTGGTCTGGTAAAAGTTCCTTCAAAAGTAAAGAATTCTCTTCCGTTTGGCGCACCAGTCTGCACTGTGTGCTGTGTGAGAGCCTCTTGTACTCTCGTCTCGTAAGCAGAGGTGTCAAACTCGAATGGATCTGAGGTCAACTCGATCAGAATCAGAGTTGAATGGTCACATTTTTGAACAAATGTCCTTCTGTGTTAAATTCAAATATGACAATTGGGCTATAAAAACAATTAAACAAGTTTACTGTATGTGTAGATTTATATTGTAAAACATAATGTTTTGTTATATTATATTGTGCATATTGTCATTCCAAGAACATTTTAATTTGATGTAATTTGATTAGATTTGATAGATTTTATATCACATCTCTGCATTATAACCCTTTATATTTCCATAGACTTAATATCCATTCTGGCCTATGGACTCCTCTTGTCAGCCTAGGCTGCAGTGCATTCTGGGACCTGTAGTTCAAATTGCTGCGTGCTTTTATCAGGGGAGAAATCCTCCCAGGGGCCACATAAAATCAAAGTTATTGACGTCAATATGTAATCACAAATGTTGGTTCAAGTCATTTCTTTGAGTTTAACAGGTTTAGGCTTCAAGTGACTAAATGGATAAGTTTAGGACTGGGCTTGGGGTAGGTTAAGATCTACTTGTTAAACCCAAGAAAATGTCGCCACGTGACTTCACAACTTGTGGTTTTATACGTTTTAGCTTTTTGTCACATATTGACTTAAAAAGGCGTTTTTGACATTTCGATGTACATCTCCATTTTCTCCGGAGTCTGAACTGATAAATAGAACCCACATACCATCTCCAACTGTCACACCTCTTCCATACCAACCACTGTTTACAAAGCAGACACGACCAGCGCTTCATCCTCACACTCCATCTGCACATGTGCTTCTTGTCTGGCAGCCAAACACTTTGATGTTTGACGTAAACTTAATTCCCCTCGGCACATGTAAGCCATATCACCTAATTACCATTTCCCTCTTTTCGTGGCATCTTCAAATCGTCTCGCTATTATTGAGAGAGAAAAAAGAAGATGCCGGCTATTAAAAGTTGTTGTTGTGCGCAGACGTGCTTCCATATGGCTGCACAGGTGTGAGGGGAGAACAGGCGACGCATCTATCAAGTTAGTTATTTTGGTTTTTGTGTCCCTGCCTCTTTGGAATACTACAAGCGCGTGTGTGTAAAAGTGCGTGTGCGCGCGGAAACAGCCTGAAAACGCTCCCGACGATCAATCGAAAACGAAACAGGGCTACACATCGTAAACATCATAAAGACTGAAGAATTTGGTACAAGCTGTTACCACGAGCAACCACATCCTCCCCCTTCTTTTTCTTTTCTTTTCTCGCCGGTCCCAGCGCTGTCACCGCCGCATAATGAATTCTCAAATATTTTATTCAGATTTATTAATTTGAAATTGACAGGGGACATTTCCTTGCGCGAGCCACTCCAACACTGAACATTCATTGGTCTTGTCGGATGTTGACAGGCAGATTCTCCCCGCAGCTCGGTGGAAGGCGAGAAGGGAGCGCCCAGGGAGACTTTTCTTTTTTTCTCTCTACATTTGGATAAAACACATCCCGACAAGGAGCAGCCTCTTTATTAATGCAAATGAGGCTCGAAAAATTCCAGTACTGTGTGTTATTTTTGGGGGGTGTTAGTAAAAGCAGTGTTTTTGGGAGAGAAAAAAAAAGGCCTCCAGGACTAACTTTCTCTGGCGGTTCTCGCTCTCTCTTTCTTCTCTTCTTCTCTCTCTCTCCTTGTCTCTTCACTCTGTCTCTTTATCTCTTTCTTTCTCTTGCTCTCTCTGTCATCTCTCTTTGTCTCTTCCTCTCTCTTTTCTCTCTCTTGCTCTCTCTCTTTTCTTTCTGTGTCTCTTTATCTCTTTTCTCTCTGTGTCTCTCTTTCTTTTCTGTCTCTTTATCTCTTTTCTCTTTCTGTCTCTTTATCTGTTTCTCTCTCTAGCTCTCTCTGTCACTCTCATATTTGTCTCTTCACTCTCTCTTTCTCTCTCTTGCTCTCTCTCTTTTTCTCTCTCCTCTCTCATCTTGTTTCTTTTCGTATTTTTGCTCTTTTTGTCTCTCAATCTCTCATGCTCTCTGTCTCTTTATCTCTTGCTCATTCTCTCTCTTTTCTCTCTCTCTCTGTCTCCTTGCTCTTTTCTCTTTCTTGCACTACATCTTTATCTCTTTTCCCTCTCTTGCTCGCTCTGTCTAGTTATCTCTTCTCTCTCTTTCTCTCTGTCTCTTTCTCTCTTTTCTCTCTCTTCGTATGAGTTTTTTCTCTGATAAGACAGTTGTAATAAGCTATAAGCTCTCTCTTGCTCTCTGTCTCATTTCCCTCTTTGCTCGCTCTGTCTATTTATCTCTTTTCTCTCTCTTGCCTGTCTCTTTATCTTTTATCTCTTTTTCTCTGTCGCTTTCTCTCTCTCTTGTCTCCTCTTTCTTTCTAACTCCCTTGTGCTTTCTCTCTGTCTTTGTCTCTTTTCTCTCTCTCTCTCTCTCTGTCTCTTTCTCTTTCTTGTCTACATGCCCTGTCTCTCTTCATCTCTTCTCTCTCTCTCTCTCTCTCTCTCTTTGTTCTTTCTTGTCTACATGCCTCGTCTCTCTTTTCTCTCTCTCTCTCTCTCTCTGTCTCTTTGCTCTTTCTTGTCTACGTGCCTTGTCTCTCTCTTCTCTCTTTCCTCTCTCTCTCTCGCTCCAGTTGTGGTTTGTCTCGTCGCTGTGTCTTCTTTTGGGAGTGTTAGTTGGACAAAAAGACTCCAGAACCAGCCATCCTGTGTCCAACACTTGTGTCAGGTTTCTCCTGACGTACGACACTGTTTTTTTGATTACAAGTCATCTCACAGCATGCAGTCACTAGTTTTTTACTCAATACTGTACTTAAGGGACCTTTATGTAATCCACTTTCTGTGTTTTAACCATGTTACAACAGTGTTCTCATCATTGTTACCCAAAGCTGTATTTGATTGATTCCTGCATGTTTGAGTATGGTTAGGGTTTGTCCTGCAACTGATGCTACAGTGGTCTGAAATCCTTGTCTTCACCTACCACCTATCCCGCCACTTGTCTATATTTGTACTTGTGTTATTCAAAATGAGGATTGTGAGTAAACATGTAAGATTCAAATTGTCATGTAGAACTTTCCAACAACATAGTATTATATTATTATATATATATAATATATATATAATATATATATATATAATATATATATATAATATATTTTTTTCATCTGCGGCTTATTAACTTTCCATATTATCAGTTTCAACAGGAAGTTATGACCTGTTCTATTTAGCCGTTTAGACATTCTGGTTTTGCATTGAACAATATGAATTATATCTACTGCTATTCTTCTATTCGATCATGTCTCCTTTAGTTTTCTAGGTATCTGTCTTTTCTCTCTTTTTAACATGAGTTACTTTTAAGTCCAGAAGATCTTTAAACCGTCAGCTGCTGCTTCGTGTGTTAAGAAGTTGAACAATTTGAAACTCAAAGCTTTAGGTTCTAATTGATTAGATGAATAACTGTAAAACCTCTCACACTCAAACATCACAAACCAGCTATGTCACTGCAAAAACTGTATTTCTAACGATTAAAATGTCTTAAAATCTTTATTTTTACTATATTTTTATAGTTAAAATGTTTGACTTGATGTAAATAGATGATGTGATTTGTTTTGTCTTGTTTCAATACATTTGTTCTTGTTTTAAGTCAAATGATTTGCTGGTGAAGTAAGACATTTTTACAAGTCAAATCTTATGAAAAAGAATCAGAAATGTCTTCAAACAAGCAAAATAAGATGCCATGTTTCTAGTATTAGTAGTTTTAACCGAGACAAGAATCACTTTTGGCCATGTGATTGTACTTTTTACTTTTTGTACTTGAAGGTGGCGTAGCAAACTTTTTTAGTTGTAAATTAATAAACCTTGTGTTTTCGACTAAAAAGTCTATAGTAAATACAGCACTTTGTGAAATAATGAACCTCTGTGTACTGTCTGAACTGAATAATGAAGAATTTTAGTTCTAATCAGGAGCTGAATGCTGCGCTCTGATTGGCTGAGCTTTGTGATCCTCTCCAGTTTCACTTTGTTGTTTATAAAAAGACGTTTATAGGCCATAAATGCAACCAAAATGAATACATGTCGATATTAACCATGTGTAGAAAGATTTATGAGAGGAAGTCGTCAGATTTAAAACCTAAATTGTGTTTGCAATGTAAAAATTGAGTCCGATCTCATAAGAAAGCATACATTTACCACGACATTACACAATATGTAAATGAGGTATGATTAGCACGAGTTCACGGCTGTTTACCGTAATTATAGTACGTGTCACAGTCTCCATTCATTTCAATGGTGGTTGTTAAGACGTGTTCTTATTTATGAATATTAATGAAATCCTGATTCTAATCTTAACCTGCCCCAAGCCCCAGATCTAATCTTACCCATTTTAGTAACTTTATGCCTGAACTTACCCGTTTCACCTGAAGAAAACGTCCCCACGTGGACAAGACCAAAACTCGTCCTATTTTGACTGTGAAATCTCGTGTCATTTTTACTCTTTTTCATATCGTGCTAAATGCACGGCGTAACATAAGTACTAAAAATAACTGTGAAGTCGTGGTCCAAATACGCCTTTTTTTGTGTTGTGGTAAAAGTACGTCATCTAGTGAGACTGTGTTGAAAAATCAGCTGCCTCAACTTTAAGTAGATTTACACAGGTTTACTTTTACACTTTTACTCAAGTAAAGGAGTATTAGCAGGACTTTAACTTTTACCATAGTCGTTTATACACAAGTAACTGCACTTTTACTTGAGTAGTGAACTTTAGTACTTTTGCCATCTCTGCGTGGTCTCTCTTTCTCTTAACCTCTCTTTTTCTCCAGATTGATATGTGTATCTGTTCGACTGTATTCTACTGTAAGTGGTGGTCTGAACCTAAAATACAGTCTAGAGAAAAGCACAGAAATCTGTCACGTTCAACAAATGCACAAATCAACTGTGTGCAAGTTCTTCAAAAGTCAAATGGTTGGATTTTTGTGTCTGATTCATTCACTCAAATAAGATGACTGCATTGTTCTTTTTATCTTTTACATTTCCTGGAGCTTCATAGTTTTTATCTGATACTGAATAAAAAGAAATTTATCAAGAAAAGTGGGAGGCCCTTTTAAAAATGGTCAGAATTAGAAGGGCTTTAATTCAGACAGTCTTTTCTGAGGCCGAAAGGAAAACCAAAAAATCTCACAAACAGAAATCCAGCAGTGTTTTGATGAGGATCCTTTTTACTTTTGTTTTTTTTACCAACACTGACTTTTTCACTTCAACTGCTGACCCTGAACTGCACCGTTTCTCTCCCAAAGTCACTTCAAACCTCACAGTTTGAGAATGAATCTTCCACGGACGACGCGGCGTAGCTATCGTTCGCTTTTCCGTCTGAGTATTTGTCACTAACGACGCTTAATGAGGAGCGCGGGATGGAATTATCCCAGCTTCTCTTGTTTTCTCACTCGCGCGCGCTTGTAATAGAGATAAAAACCCGCCTCTGGAGCGATTACTGTCTATTTAATCATGGGAGGAAAACGTTCTCTAATCAATTGCGTTTTGCGTCGCCACCAGATGTTTGCAGATGCTATAATTGAGTTATTTCAGTCAGACAAACCCGCCGCGTTTGGTCTAATTACGACGGCGTTGTCAGAGGGAATCAAACCCGGAGCGAAGCTTTTAATAATACCTTTTGAGTGATGTATCATTTTTAGATTCATTTCTGATGCAATAAAAAGTTGTCTGATCTCCGTCAAGAGCTGTCACTTCTTCTCGTCACAGCGCTCCCGGAACAAACTGTTTGGGAAGTGCATTGTTTGTGCGGCGTTTGATGTTCCCGAAGCAATGGCGCGGTCACACACACACGCGCGGATATTTATAGAGCTGCTGCAATCTTGGCTGGAATTAATACTTGTGCAAATGAAGGCGGTCTGTCACAGAGAGAGAGATGTGCGTCTCCTATAGAATGTTCAGAATGATACTTTTCTATAGAGTGAGCGCTTTCATGTGATTGACTTTCAAAATGTTTCAATCAGGAAAAAGAGTTCAGGAGTTTGTGTTTTTCTACCAGCAAATACTTTACTGACAATAGACTTGTGCTGAAGGCCTTAGCACTAGACTCTAGGCCCTGGTCACGTTTAGTCCTGACTCTGGTCCACGTTTAGTCCTGACTCTGGTCCAGTTTAGTCCTGATCTGGTCTTTTAGTCTGACTCTGGTCCTTTATTGTTTAGTTTTCCTGACTTGGTCATTTTAGTCCTGACTCTGGTCCTGGTTTAGTCCTGACTCTGGTCTGTTTAGTCCTGATCTGGTCCATGTTTGTCCTGCTCTGGTCCTGTTAGTCCTGACTTGGTCCGTTTAGTCCTGATTCTGTCCTGTTTAGTTCCTTGAACTCTGGTCCATCGTTTTTTAGTCCTGACTCTGTTGTGTTAGTCTGACTCTGTCTGTTGTTTAGTCTGACTCCTGGTCCGCTAGTTTAGTCGCCTGACTCTGGTCTTTCATGTTTAGTCCTGACTCTGGTCCATTGGTTTAGTTCCTGACTCTGGTCACGTTGTCCTGACTCTGGTCGTTTTAGTCCTGACTCTGTCAGTTTAGTCCTGACTCTGCGTCCCTGTTTAGTCCTGACTCTGGTCATGTTTAGTCCTGACTCTGGTCCTATGTTTAGTCCTGACTCTGGTCCATGTTTAGTCCTGACTCTGGTTCCGACGTTTAGTCCTGACTCTGGTCCAGTCCTGACTCTGGTCCATGTTTAGTCCTGACTCTGGTCCATGTTTAGTCCTGACTCTGGTCCCTGATCTGGTCCATGTTTAGTCCTGACTTTAGTCCTGACTCTGGTTCATGTTTAGTCCTGACTCTGGTCCACGTTTAGTCCTGACTCTGGTCCATGTTTAGTCCTGACTCTGGTCCATGTCCTGACTCTGGTCCAGTTTAGTCCTGACTCTGGTCCATGTTTAGTCCTGACTCTGGTCCATGTTTAGTCCTGACTCTGGTCCATGTTTAGTCCTGACTCTGGTCCATGTTTAGTCCTGACTCTGGTCCACGTCCTGACTCTGGTCCACGTTTAGTCCTGACTCTGGTCCATGTTTAGTCCTGACTCTGGTCCACGTTTAGTCCTGACTCTGGTCCATGTTTAGTCCTGACTCTGGTCCATGTTTAGTCCTGACTCTGGTCCATGTTTAGTCCTGACTCTGGTCCATGTTTAGTCCTGACTCTGGTCCATGTTTAGTCCTGACTCTGGTCCATGTTTAGTCCTGACTCTGGTCCATGTTTAGTCCTGACTCTGGTCTATGTTTAGTCCTGACTCTGGTCCATGTTTAGTCCTGACTCTGGTCCATGTTTAGTCCTGACTCTGGTCCACGTTTAGTCCTGACTCTGGTCCAGTTTAGTCCTGACTCTGGTCCATGTTTAGTCCTGACTCTGGTCCCTGACTCTGGTTGTTTAGTCCTGACTCTGGTCCATGTTTAGTCCTGACTCTGGTCCATGTTTAGTCCTGACTCTGGTCCATGTTTAGTCCTGACTCTGGTCCATGTTTAGTCCTGACTCTGGTCCATGTTTAGTCCTGACTCTGGTCCATTTTAGTCCTGACTCTGGTCCACGTTTAGTCCTGACTCTGGTCCATGTTTAGTCCTGACTCTGGTCCATGTTTAGTCCTGACTCTGGTCCATGTTTAGTCCTGACTCTGGTCCAGTTTAGTCCTGACTCTGGTCCGTGTTTAGTCCTGACTCTGGTCCACGTTTAGTCCTGACTCTGGTCCACGTTTAGTCCTGACTCTGGTCTATGTTTAGTCCTGACTCTGGTCCACGTTTAGTCCTGACTCTGGTCCACGTTTAGTCCTGACTCTGGTCCATGTTTAGTCCTGACTCTGGTCCATGTTTAGTCCTGACTCTGGTCCACGTTTAGTCCTGACTCTGGTCCACGTTTAGTCCTGACTCTGGTCCACGTTTAGTCCTGACTCTGGTCCACGTTTAGTCCTGACTCTGGTCCAGTCCTGACTCTGGTCCACGTTTAGTCCTGACTCTGGTCATGTTTAGTCCTGACTCTGGTCCATGTTTAGTCCTGACTCTGGTCCACGTTTAGTCCTGACTCTGGTCCAGTTTAGTCCTGACTCTGGTCCATGTTTAGTCCTGACTCTGGTCCATGTTTAGTCCTGACTCTGGTCCATGTTTAGTCCTGACTCTGGTCCGTGTTTAGTCCTGACTCTGGTCCATGTTTAGTCCTGACTCTGGTCCACGTTTAGTCCTGACTCTGGTCCATGTTTAGTCCTGACTCTGGTCCATGTTTAGTCCTGACTCTGGTCCACGTTTAGTCCTGACTCTGGTCTGTGTTTAGTCCTGACTCTGTGTCCTGACTCTGGTCCATGTTTAGTCCTGACTGGTCCCTGACTCTGGTCCACGTTTAGTCCTGACTCTGGTCCACGTTTAGTCCTGACTCTGGTCCATGTTTAGTCCTGACTCTGGTCCACGTTTAGTCCTGACTCTGGTCCATGTTTAGTCCTGACTCTGGTCCAGTCCTGACTCTGGTCCATGTTTAGTCCTGACTCTGGTCCAGTTTAGTCCTGACTCTGGTCCATGTTTAGTCCTGACTCTGGTCCATGTTTAGTCCTGACTCTGGTCCATGTTTAGTCCTGACTCTGGTCCATGTTTAGTCCTGACTCTGGTCGTTTAGTCCTGACTCTGGTCCATGTTTAGTCCTGACTCTGGTCCACGTTTAGTCCTGACTCTGGTCCATGTTTAGTCTGACTCTGGTCCATGTTTAGTCCTGACTCTGGTCCATGTTTAGTCCTGACTCTGGTCCATGTTTAGTCCTGACTCTGGTCCATGTTTAGTCCTGACTCTGGTCCATGTTTAGTCCTGACTCTGGTCCATGTTTAGTCCTGACTCTGGTCCATGTTTAGTCCTGACTCTGGTCCATGTTTAGTCCTGACTCTGGTCCATGTTAGTCCTGACTCTGGTCCATGTTTAGTCCTGACTCTGGTCCATTTTAGTCCTGACTCTGGTCCACGTTTAGTCCTGACTCTGGTCCATGTTAGTCCTGACTCTGGTCCATGTTTAGTCCTGACTCTGGTCCATGTTTAGTCCTGACTCTGGTCCATGTTTTAGTCCTGACTCTGGTCCGTGTTTAGTCCTGACTCTGGTCCACGTTTAGTCCTGACTCTGGTCCACGTTTAGTCCTGACTCTGGTCATGTTTAGTCCTGACTCTGGTCCACGTTTAGTCCTGACTCTGGTCCACGTTTAGTCCTGACTCTGGTCCAGTTTAGTCCTGACTCTGGTCCATGTTAGTCCTGACTCTGGTCCACGTTTAGTCCTGACTCTGGTCCACGTTTAGTCCTGACTCTGGTCCACGTTTAGTCCTGACTCTGGTCCACGTTTAGTCCTGACTCTGGTCCACGTTTAGTCCTGACTCTGGTCCATGTTTAGTCCTGACTCTGGTCCTGACTCTGGTCATGTTTAGTCCTGACTCTGGTCCACGTTTAGTCCTGACTCTGGTCCATGTTTAGTCCTGACTTTGGTCCATGTTTAGTCCTGACTCTGGTCCATGTTTAGTCCTGACTCTGGTCCATGTTTAGTCCTGACTCTGGTCCGTGTTTAGTCCTGACTCTGGTCCATGTTTAGTCCTGACTCTGGTCCACGTTTAGTCCTGACTCTGGTCCATGTTTAGTCCTGACTCTGGTCCATGTTTAGTCCTGACTCTGGTCCACGTTTAGTCCTGACTTTGGTCTGTGTTTAGTCCTGACTTTGGTCTGTGTTTAGTCCTGACTCTGGTCCATGTTTAGTCCTGACTTTGGTCTGTGTTTAGTCCTGACTCTGGTCCATGTTTAGTCCTGACTTTGGTCTGTGTTTAGTCCTGACTCTGGTCCATGTTTAGTCCTGACTCTGGTCCACGTTTAGTCCTGACTCTGGTCCATGTTTAGTCCTGACTCTGGTCCATGTTTAGTCCTGACTCTGGTCTATGTTTAGTCCTGACTCTGGTCCATGGTTTAGTCCTGACTCTGGTCCATGTTTAGTCCTGACTCTGGTCCACGTTTAGTCCTGACTCTGGTCCATGTTTAGTCCTGACTTTGGTCTGTGTTTAGTCCTGACTCTGGTCCATGTTTAGTCCTGACTCTGGTCCATGTTTAGTCTTGACTCTGGTCCATGTTTAGTCCTGACTCCTGGTCCACGTTTTAGTCCTGACTCTGGTCCATGTTTTAGTCCTGACTTTGGTCTGTGTTTAGTCCTGACTCTGGTCCATGTTTAGTCCTGACTCTGGTCCACGTTTAGTCCTGACTCTGGTCCATGTTTAGTCCTGACTCTGGTCCACGTTTAGTCCTGACTCTGATCCATGTTTAGTCCTGACTCTGGTCCATGTTTAGTCCTGACTCTGGTCCATGTTAGTCCTGACTCTGGTCCATGTTTAGTCCTGACTCTGGTCCACGTTTAGTCCTGACTCTGTACATCAACATTTTTCCTGGTTAAATAAAGGTTAAATAAAATAAATAAAAAAAAATTTTGTTGTTGTTTTTTTAAGATACATTTTTAATTGAGATCTTTTCTATAGTCAAAGGGAAGTATAGGACTGTTAGTTAGTGTCACTGGTTGCAAATAACATATGGGGAAAAACATAAAAAAAGTAAAAAAAAAAAAAATATATATATATATATATATATATATATATATATATATATATATATAATATATAATTGTATCAAACCTTACATAATTATACAGTATATACATAAATATATACACATACGCACTATGTACTACTATTAGGATTTTTCCATCTGCAAGGAATGAGGTGTTTAGCTGGAGTGAGGCCAAACAGCCAAATACGCATCAAATTCAATTTATATTTGCAGCTTTATTCAAGGGTAATGGTGCCCTCAAAGATTCTGGAGCTCAACAGTGACTGCCCAACCACAAAGTAATCAAATAGGTTTTTACATTTTGGACTGAGCTACAGGCACCATAGGCAAAGGCACTGTAGGGCGCAGAGAGGAGGGGAACCAATCTCATACAAGCCTCTGGTCATTCACAGCATTCTAGTCGACCACTCACAGCTTCTCAGCCAGTCTTAATATGCATCTATAGAACACATTTTCACAAAGTTACATACACAACAAGCAGATGAATTACTGCGGCGATGTACTGTACATTTTTTTTCAATTCGCTATAGTTGTATTAGAAGCCATGTACTAAATATGAGGTCTTTTTTTCCAGACAAAACCCTCAAACATCAGCAGCCCCTTTTTCTGTTCACAAAGTTTAGTGTGAGGATGCAGCTTACTTTGAGGTGTGTTCCAGGCACAAGGCAGAGGAAGCAGTGGTGGAGAGAGGACAGTGTCGTCAGGGAGGAGTGAGCAGAGGGCTGGCGTTCCACTACAACTTGGTCCCCAAACTATTTGAATCTTAGTGAGAAGTGCAATCATATATTATAGGGTAAATGACACATATTTGCATAAGGTGTATTTATTGGTCCAAAAAACTCCAGACTTCCACCAGACCTCTGCCTCTGTCTTCTCTGACTAATAGATAATATATACTGTATAACTGGAGAAAATGCAAAAAATGCGTTTGCATTTTCACATCTGCCTATGTCTAACAATAACGTGCATGGTTTTAAAATGCATAAAAACAATGTAGCTTCCTACACAATTCAGCCAAAATAGAAGGTTAATGCTAATCTTTGGAACATAGTTTATGGTGATAAGTGTGTGTTAAAGGTAAAAACACAAGGTAAAAACTTATGACTAAAGGAACATCTTTTCCATCGAAACAGGAGGAGGCTTCTTCTGGCAAAGCAACAGTTCATTTTATGACCATGCAAATTAAAAACAGACTTCTGTTATTTATTTAGTGCAAATACATGCTTGTATTTAAGCATATTTTGTGTTAAAAAGTTACACACTGATCTATCTCTGACCAGTGAAGCCTGGCACTGTCTGGCTGCTCTGATTGGCTGTGTTAGAAGTTCCTCAAAACACGTTGAAATCTCAATCAGACAACCGACCCTTTTCACGTTGAGGCTGGCTAGTTCCAGTCTAAAAATAACAACCGATACTTCTTTCCACTCTATTCATTCCCCATGAAGAATTAGCTAAAACATGCTAAAATAATGAAAAAAGAAAGAAGAAGAAAAAACGTTACTAAAAGTGTTAAAACGTTTACATGCGAGGTAAATATTTCACCAGGGAAAACCCATGTGTTTACAAAAAGAGCTGTTTCTGTCTCAAAGCTAATGCTAAGCTAAAACCAGAACTAGCCTAGCCGCAGCATGACAAGGGCCTAGAGTTGAAACAGTTGCATTTAATTCACACACTCAAGCTTTCTAAAGTTGTGGAGATGAAAAACCAGGTCACAAATCGAACTTAAAATCCTCAAGTGTGTAGAAAACCTGAAGATTTTGTTTTTCACTTCAAAAAAATGACCTTGGTTTTCGCTCTTTAGCTCAGAGAAACTGAACATGAGCGGTGCAGATCTGCTGTAGCGGCTCATTTCAGGACAAAGTGCTGGAAAACCTAATTGAAACTTTGTCCCGCTGATTTGCTGCTGGATTGGAGGCCGGACTTTCCCATTGTCACAAATCGATGCGGCAGAGACAGGGAGGCCTGACTGGGGAGAGCTTTTTGGCTTTGAGAGCGGGGTTAAGTGATGTGCCTGTGGGGCTGAGTGGATCCTGGACACGCCGTTCACCCAGGGGTCTAAGAAGAGGAGAGGAGGGCTAATGGCAGATCACTGGAGGGGGGGACGGACCACTGGGACGTGAGGACGGAGCGTGGGTCTGTGTGCTCAGAGGTAAGAGAAGGAGAATGTAATGTCTCGTGTTTAAAATGATGTGCTGTTTCAATGTGTTCTCAGGGAAATGTGTGTCTGTAGGCTAGTTTCGGTCTGAAAATAGGCTACTTGCGGATAGTCTTTTCGGTCCATCATTTCTATGAAGAACTCGCTGAAAGGCATGACTGAAATATTAATTCGACACAAAGCAAATAAGCAATAAGTTTCAATGAGATCATTATTTTCCACGTTAAGACCTTCACATACGACGCCGTGAAGTTGTCCCTAATTAAACGCACATACACAAACACAACTGTGTCAATCATTTGTGCTTCATTGTGTCGTTGTCTGCAAAAGTTTCATGTGTGCTTTAGTTTTTGAGATATTAATATTTTTTTATAAATAAATTAGGGTCAACCAGTCCTATAAGCTTAAAAACCAAAAAGCTCAAAATGATACAATATTTGTGCCTCGTTTGTGCTGGTTTGTGCTAAAAATTTTGTTTGTGCTGTTACGGTTTTATAATATGAGCATTTTATTTTCAGACGATTTAGCAGGTAAATATCGTCAAAAACAGTGAAAAATTATTTGAATCATTGTTTTTTGTTTTTGCTGTTTGTGCTGATCATATTTAGTGTTTTTATTGTATAATAAATAGCCACTACGGTCAGCTGATAGCTGAATCAAGCAAGACGACAAGTGTGATTATCACGGCAAACTTAAGCTAAAATGACTCAACAAACAAAACTAGGCATGGCGTTTAATGTATTTTTTATCAAATTGTCTACTTTAAAGGGATTATAGATACACTTTTTTTTAATAATAAAATTTATTTCCCTCTAGCTCAAATCTCTTGTTGTGCTATATTCAGGTGAAAATTAATTTGCAATGTTCTGACTATATAATGACTCGTTTGTTCATCAAACTCCAGAGATGGCAGGTTGTGCTGACCTGCTATGATGTTGCATCAGGATTTTAACAAGGTAAAACCCTCAAAACTTTATCATTTCTAACAATTAGTATGATACAAGTCAAATTAATTATAAATATTCACCATAAAGCCCTTCTTACAGACTAATGCATTACAAATTAACTTGGTGATTGTACTTTTTGGACAAAATTTGCAAAGGTGTTTTTTTTTTTTTTTTTTTGGGTTCTTTTGGTCAAGTAAACCAGTTTTTTGCAGGACTTTAATTTTTTACCCAACAACTGTACTTTAATTGAACAGTGAACTACTTTGGCCACCTCTGCCAAACTCTACTAGGTTCATCTGTTGTTGTTGTTGTTGGCATTGTGGTTAATTGTCATACAAATACGATAATTATCATACAGTATGTTTGGCAACACTGTACTATGAAAAGGGCCCATAGAAGGATTGCAGTTTATGTCCCTCCCCGTGCATGTACTTCCTGTGATATACTAGCTTGATGTTTCTAACTGTAGCTAAGATTGTTCTCATTTGTTTTTCTTAACTCTCTAATTTATTGTGTTGGATTTAGTTTAGTTAAATTACATGTCTGAGGGTTTCACTGCAATGTGAACATTTAAAGTTTAGGAAAAAGTATGAACTAGCTGTTAGCGTATGCCTGTGGACTCAAGCTACAGCTAGGCTAGCAGGCTAGTTCTTGCTCATAATAATGGGCATTATTATAATCCAATATCAAACACACAGAGCTTGGTTAACCATTACTTCATTTGTCATAAAATTACAAAACTGAACCAAATAAATTCTTTCTAAAGAGAAGCTAGTGCTAATCGGTAGATTTTTTTCTTGGCTCCAATTGCTGTTTTCAATTTATATGGGAAAAAAAGAGTGCTGAACATTTGTACCTACCTCCATTAACTTGCACGGATCATTTTCACCTAAAAGCGAAGAGGTACTTTCCGCAACAACAGAAATGCCCATACGTTCCAAGCCATTTACTGATTATTTTAGGCTAAATTTCAACTCTGCTGAAACACTACCACAACATATAGTTTCCCTTGTCTTTAACAAACCCACAATCACTCACCCGCACGCACTTTGTAAACACCACGGCGCGAATGCACTTTACAATGACATATCATAATGCCGCTGACGACAATGCGTTGAATAAAGGAGCAGTCAGAGGTTGGAGCAGCTCTTAGGCAAATAGAGCGGCCTCCATCGCCATTTGGGTAAGTAGGCACCAATTACACACTAGCGTGATTTAGGGCCGAACGCTGTCAGCGCGGTGAGGAGCCAAGACCTCCGCGGATGAGACCGAAATGGCCCCGTATAATAGCGCAAGTGACAACGCAGCCACTTTGGATGGACTGACTATAACTGCTTGTCAACACGGGCAAGAAAAAGAGCGAAACTATGAGCGCCGCAATTAGAAAAAAAAAACGCAAATGGAAGGGGCAGGGAAGAGCAAGGAGTTTGGAGCGCGACCGAACGCATTGATTTATCGGATTTGTCATCACGGAGCTGCGCGTTATAAATTTCCCCCGACTACCGGTAATAGCGTTAATGAGGTCGCAGAATGTACAGTGTCATCTCAGCACTTTGGGGAGCAGGCCTTGTGTTAGAGAGGTAACAATCATTAGCAAATAGCATCCATCTGAAACGTTAGCGGAGAGTGTCAGGCTGACTTTGGGCTCCGGCTGCTAATGGATTCATTCAGGCTAAAGCTGAGGTTGGGTGAGAGTGGTGGTGATCTGTTAAAGTGAAGGTCATTGGTCGGATTGCATTAGAAAAGTAGTTATTATGATCATTACCTGCTGTTGTTAAACTAAATCAAACGTAATTGTTTGTACTGTTCTGTTAATTTTTTTGTCTGTCCTATTATATTTGTTTATAAAAGTGTAAACAGCATTTTTTTCCCCTCAAATCCAAGGCCTGGATTCTATATTCCATGATGCAACTTTACTCCATCCATAACCTGGTTCTACCAAATGGATTCTTGCAGAGGTGGTGTGGAAGTCCACATTGGGAAGTCACTGTTTTGCAAGTAGTCTCAAGTAAGTGTCAAGTCTTTGGCCTTAGGTTCAACTCAAGTCAAAGAGAGACAAGTCTAACGCTGTGTCCGAGTGTCCACACTTGTTCCCTTACCATTCAATCAATTTATAGTTGGGCGACATGGTGGTGCAGCGGTTAACGCTCTGACCTCATAACAAGAAGATCCTGGGTTCAATACCCAGCCAACCTGGGGCCTTTCTATGTGGAGTTTGCATGTTCTCCCCTGTGTTACCTCTCTCCTAACCCAGGACTTCCCTGCAAAAAATTTTTTAAATTACAGTGGGACTTTCCTGGTTAAATAAAATCAATTAAAAATTTAAAAACTCCTGCCCAGTTCAGAGCACTTATATGGTCTTTCAAACATGAAGCGCACTACTTTCAGCTGACTGCGGGTCATGTGACTTTCCCGTTGAGCCCGATCTCACAAGAAAGCGTACATTTACCACAACATTACAAGACCAAAACTCGTCCTATTTTGACTGTGAAATCTCGTGTCATTTTTACTCTTTTTCATATCGTGCTAAATGCACGGCGTAACATAAGACTAAAAATAGCTGTGAACTCGTAGTCCAAATACGCTGTTTTTGTGTCGTGGTCTCATCTTGTGAGACTGTGTTGTCCCGTTTGAATGAAATTTGACAGTTGGAAAAAGTCAGATAAAAATGAACTTTTGTCTCAAGTCACTGAATTTCTTGCTGTTTGTTGCAACATAGAATCTTCTCATTGTGGGACAAATGAAGAATAGCTTATTTTACGCTGTTGTTACTTAATCCCTAAATTTAAAGAATGGAATATAACTCCTATTGTACCTTTGAACAAACCAATTATGACCGTATAGTTAATTACGAGTATTTTTGCCTCAAAAACCCAGAAACAACGTGCATTCCACCTGTAGCACAGGTGCTGTAAAATATAATGACAGATATAAATAGCCGTTCATGGATTTTTTGTGACTGGGTCGTCATAGTGACAGATTGGACCGATGTCTAGTGTAACCTCTGGCCTGGAGCCAAGGTCAGAGCTGTGATGGTACACTGTGGCTCATGACTAGACGGGAATGATGATGTGAATGTGTTTCTCGGACAGCTCAGCGGGCTCCTGCTGCATTTGCATCTCTCTGTGTTTTCCCACAAACACTCAGCTCCAGTTAACGCAGGATTAATTGGCGTGTTTATCTCATTAGGGCCGATCTGATCAGAGGATGATGAGGCTTTCGCTGCGCGCCCATTTGTTTAAGCTGATTGTGGTAATTGCAGTCATTATTATGGTCTCCTTAACGTCATCCCAGGGCGCGCTCCCCCCCGTTTGGACCCCATAAAGCTTAGCCATGTGTCACCGCGCAGTTTAGTTAACCCCTGGAATAGCCCGGGCACACAGTTAACGGCCCAAAGGATGATTATCGCCCAGGCGTTTGACCCATTAACACGTCAAACTCTCTCTCCCTCCTCACAAAATCTGTCCCGTGGTTTCTTGTGTGTGAGCTTCTATCTGCATCCCACCTTCTCAAATAAAAACTTTACAGGTCCTGCTGCTTGGAGAGGAAAGGGACACAAGCACATGTCGCCAGGGTCAAGTGTGTGAGATGTTTTACACAGCCCCACGATCACATTAGTCACAGCGCAGTGATGGACTTCTCAACTATATGGGCCATAAACGCCAGAGGAAATCTCATTATAGGTGAGGAAAGGAGAGTGGCTTTCTTGTTATGTTGGTTTGAATATCATTTTTATTGAGAATCTGCTAGCACATGCCCTTAACTGGTTTGACACAGCTATGACCATGTGTGAGATGACAAATTACTATTTTATAATTATTCTCAATCATCAAAAAACAATGGTAAAATCTTTATTCACTTTCATCGACATTGACGAGCAGGTTTGTATTCACTTTTAGAATGAGACTGTAATGAGACATTGTCCAATCTGAATGCTGTTTACTTTATCTGCTTTATTTTAAGATTCATTTAGTCAATTTAACTCTTAGAACATAAATGTTTGTTTGTTTTTGTTTTTTCTGCTAAATACTTGAGGCTTTCATGCGGAAACAGCACAACTCTGTTTTTATTTAATTGATCAATGTCTGTAGAATTGAAATGCACCGAACATTGTTTATTTAAAGGACAAAGTGCAAATACATAAAAACAAAAATGGCTGCACCAGATTTAGCAGCAGCATGCCAGTTTCCATATGTAGTCCTTGTAGTTGTTCACTTGTCTCTCTCTCTCCCCTTAAAGTCAGTAAATAAGCAGAGCTGAATATTGCTGGACTTAAAGGCATATACTTAATATTGTTTTTTTTAATTGTAGGCTAAACAAACAGAAATATTTCATATTAATGAAATGAAATAGTGAAATTACAATCCAGGCGTCGAAATGTGCTTGTTTGGGCGTCTGCTGATGAAGCGTCTTGTGAAGTAAGACGCTCCAACAAACACTTTGGCCGAACTTTCATGCCTTAACGCCCACGTCCACCATTCAGACACTAAACTCTCCTTTACTGAAGTCTTTAAAACTTTTTTTAATCGAAAGGTTTGTTTTGGGTGTTTTTCAAAGGCTTGGTCGCTTGTTGCTCTCTGAAAATCTGGCGACACGGTAAAACAAACATTATGGGACGCTCACGTGGATCTTTTATAAATGCTCATTGCGGTGTTTAAACCACTGATATACGACGTAACAACGGAGGAGTACAGAGTTAGCCAAAGGACATTGCCTGGAGGAGGAGCAAGTTGCGTTATCAGGTAAGTTAGCTACGTTTTATAAATGCGCAAGCCTCTATCTCTCTCTCTTTCCTTCAACCTGATCTGACTACGTACAAAACAAAGACCATTCTAAAAAGCGAGAACACATAGAAGCACATCAGGGCGTTAAAGGTGCCCTAGTCCCTCCAACACACGTTAGGGCATTTAGGGCGTCAGCCTCGAATATATTCGCTTCGACATGCAAAATTGGATGCTTCAAGGCTGTTCGGTCTGAACGCAGCATTAGAAGTGAGGCCTGCCGCTATGCTAATAAAAGTAAGCCACAAAGCTAACAGCAATAATAAGCCACCATCCTTGGATTTTAGTGAACAAACAGACATTATTAGACGCAATGTAGCAGGAGCACTCAGTACTAATTTTCACCTCATTAAATGCAGTGATATAATAGTCCATATTTTAAGTTATTTTCTGTAAAATACCAGATATATTGCCTTTATTCAATGATCCAAACTAAAGGACTTTTATTTCTCTTTCTGAGAACTAACACTACTACTGTAGCCACAAAGCACAAAACACAGAATAACCATGTTTTTATTAAGCAAATCTGAACAAGCTAAGCAGTGAGCATATGTTGACACGTAAACAGGCACAGCAAAACACATGCAACGACGGTCCAACATATCAAAAGTTTTCATCAAATTCTCGTCCGGAAAGGCAGTAACAGTCCTCTCTTTTAAGTAGATCGATAAAATGCTTAATCTTTATTTTACTATTATAGTAAATGTACTGAGTAAAATAGTGATTGTTTGTGAGACGGGGAGGATTACTTCAACGTGAACTTGGATCTACAGCTCACCAGAGAACAGCCCTAGATTGAGATATATCGCACAATAGAAAAAAGAGACGCATTGATCTCCACCGGTGCAAACTTTACACTTGCCGCTAACTTCTCTGAGGGGAGCCATCAAGTTTTATACGCTCATAACTATCAGAGCGCTCTAAATGTTAACAACTGTGCACTCATGCTACATGGGCTTTGTTCATGCAGGAGTGAGGAGCTGCAGACCGGACGTACAGCCGCCTTACACCTGCTGCTGCTTCACGCTTTGGTTGTGTTACTGGTCAATTTCAATAACATTCAGCTTAATGTGGTATTTTCCAAAATAATTGACTTCAAAAGATTCTTGACTTAGCAAACAATCAAACAATGTCATTGGTCGATATGCAGATGCAGATTTTCCAACATTCAAATGGATCATTGTCCTGGATTATCATCGGTTTGACCCTCTCCAGCCATGAAAAAAAAAAAAAAATTAAAAAGTGTTATATAAAAAGAAATGGAAGTAGAACCACAGTGAAGGAGAGTTTCATTCACAGACACGTGTGCACAGAGGTGGACTGGGGATGAAAAACAGCCCTGGACACCAGTCAGCCCCAGCCCAATCCATGTTATGCGGCACAAAATTCAAAATATTTTTATCCTACATAAAATATAGTATAGCTATTTTGGCTCAATTAGTTAAATACTTTACTAATATAAATAGTAAAATGTGAGTAGTATTGTATAGCATTGGCACAAAGTTTGAGCATAAGTTCCCTCTCTGTCCCTGGGGTTTTGAGAAAACAGCTGTAATTTCCTGTAACTTGAAAACATCTGAAAAGAGTAGTCTTATTATTAAACTATCAGCATCAGTAGTAGCTCTGAAAGCAGGAGGGCCTGAAAATGTGAAAACTAGATATAGGCGGGTGCACGGTAGCCAAGTGGTTAGAGCTCTGGCTTCCCAATAAGGAGATCGTGGGTTCGACTCCCGGGTCGGACCATATCAACATCTCACGATCTCTCTGGGTGGAGTTTGCATGTTCTCCCCGTGTCACCGTGGGTTTTCTCCGGTTTCCTCCACCTCCAAAAACATGTATGTTTAGGTTAATTGGGCATCACTGTAAATTTCCCTGTGAGTGAATGAGAGAGTGAATGTTTGTCTGTCTAACCCTGCGGCAAGTTGGCCACTGTCCAGGGTGTTCCCCGCCAAAGGCCCACAGTTACTGGGATAGGCTCCAGTCACCCGCGACCCCTAACGGATTAAGCGGTAGAAAATGAATGAATGAATAGATATAGGCCTGATTTGCTTTAATCTGGGTTGTTTAGACCAACAAATGCAATATTTTACTGAAAAATTAATTTATGTGTTATGTTGTCCCACAATATGTTTACACATCTCATCTAGATTCACACTGGTTTTTGTGCATTTATGTTTTCTATTTGGTGTATTTCTCAGCGGGGCCCCAGCCCTCTGTGCCCCCTGCTCTCATTCTTGTGCTCCGCCCCTGCTCTCTTTCTTTTCAGTGCGCACTAAACGCACTTGTGGACAGTCACAGAATATAAGTTGAAAACTTTAGTCAGAACAAATAACCTCATGCTTTGTGTGTTTTAAAATATTCACAATCCAACTTCAAAGTCTAGAGAAATGCGCTGTTCTTCGCCGCCGTAATTTACGTGCACTCTCCACACTACAGCGCTGCCTGTACTACGGCCGGGTCTGTGCTCCCTGACTGTCTGTCTTGCTTTCCTTCTCAATATCTCACACTTGTCCGTTTTCTCACTGGTGCTCCCTGTTCAGGCTGTGTTAAAAAAAAAAGTACCAGAGGCCAAAGGCCCATGGAGCGAGCGGCCGTTCTGTGCTTCTCCAGAACGCACCTATGGCCAGTCCCCCCTGCATGTGCAGATACACTCTCAGAAGTACGCATTTGTTCTTGTGGGGTACAGTCACTCGTCACTGGGGTGGTACCCTCAAGAGGACAAATTTTAAACCCTAATATGGAGTACATTTGTGGACCCTTATGTATTGTATACCTTAAAGGTACAGTTGTGTACTTATAAGTACAATTCTGTACTTTACCATATGTAGCCTTTTGAGAAATATACTTTTTGTACCTTCTTATTTTTAAATGGTGCAATTTTGTTTCAACTATTTTTACTGTTCTGTATTAAAATTGGTCTATAAAGCAGTTTGATTTAAATTTTCATTTTTGTTGTTGAGTAAAATTCTGTCAAAATTCCAATGTCTTGTTGAAAAGGGAAAATCCTAAGCAGATGTGTTTACAAAATGCATTTGTAAACCATTCACTGGGGTAGAGCCAGAGTCCATCAGGCAGAGGGAAACAGGCTCATCCAGCAAGACAGGGACAGGCTCATCCAGGTAAGGGCAGGTCAGGAGGTAGAAGTGTCGTAGTGAGGGACAAAAGCCCTGATTCCATTTGCTCAGCTTAGGACGCCCTGTTTGATGGCCCAAACTAAGACGCTGAAGGACGCTTACTGTGGGCCCTCTTTTAAGCTCTGTGATTGGACAACAGGCTTAGATGAAAATCAGACAGAAAAGAGCAGATAAAAACATTAAACTGGTAAAATTTGTGTTTTGTTAATATAGATAAATAATAACATGCATTACACACAAAACCTACAAAAATGAACCAGCGAGTTAATACCAAGCACGACACATATCAGTTAAAAAAATGTGACATGATGAAGGTTAAGAAAGTGTTAGAACAGATGAGAACTGGTTGAGTTTAAGACAATAAAGCTTTGATCTTGGACGCCATCCATCTTTGTATTTTTAATGAAAGGATGCATCTATTGTTACAAATATGCTGATACAAAAACATGATAAAGTTAATCCTTTTACCTGCTCTGTTGTTGTACTGTTGTTACTCATTTCAGGTGAAGTTTGGAGTGATCAGGGAAACTGCAGCCTGTGAGTAGAGCCTCCAGGTGTGTAGTTTGACTCTGCTCTGGTGATGAGTGGATTTGAGGCAGAAGAACCAGCCCAGACTGCAGCTTGAAATGAGCTACGACCCGTGTGTGACCGTGACAAGCTCTGCTGTGGTAAAACTTCATTCACAGACAGTATGTGGGACTGGGGCCCTGCTCCTGTGTGGGACCTCCACACCTGAACCAGAAGATGTAGAACACAGATCATGTACAGGTAAAGATAGATGTGTGAGGCTCCACAAACTTTTGCATCATGGGAAAGTCGTGTATTTTGAAGGATGTGACAGTTTCTGTGCACAAAGGTAAAGCTAGAGAGTTGTGTGGTGTTTCAATGAAACATAACATTTGACTGGTTTATATTAAAAGTCCATGCACTTGACACAGCTGATATTTTAGTCTCATGCAGACATTACAAATGCTTAGTTTGAGATGGTCCTTTTTTTGTAATATGTTTTAAGTGCATCTTCCTTGGCAAATTGAGTGCAAAACTCTCACAAATGACATGCATTTTTAGTACCTGGTTTGATAAATGTTTTTGATAAAGTTACTTTCAGATGAGTGAAAAAAACGACAACAAAAACTCTGTCTGAAGCTTCAGGAGACAGACGTCTGTCAGACCGGTTCATGCTAAAACAGCTGCTCTCGTCCTGTTTTTTTGTTTTATTCAAAGAAGTTTCCCCAGCTAAGCAGATGGAGAGGAGCTCTTTCTACATAATGCATGTGAAGTACGGCAGAAAGTGACACAGACCGAAAATCCCTCTGTAGTATCACGTCCTGTCTGTGTTTCACTCACTTTACCTTCAACATGCTGAAATTCTGTGTAGTTGTGCTAATCGTTTTTATGCACTGACAAAACAGAAGCTTTAATTAATAGCAGTTACTCACCGAGCAAAAACGAGGTGATAGCCATTATAGCACTCTTGAATCTCAAGCGATAGGCTGAAGTAAAAAACATATTAATTGTAAATTGTAAAGACTTGGCTTGTAGTGTAGGAGGATATCTGCAGCACAAAATCCTTTATTATATCCATTGCCTCATTGTGGGTCAATCCTCCAGGATAGAAGACAAATCTGCCTTTTTCTAACTGTAGGGTCCTTAATATCCTTAATGTACAGTCATTTTTTCTCGATCACTTGTTTGTGCTGCTGCATTTAAAGCACAGGTGACAAACACAAATAGGGCCAAATCAATCAGAGTCAGAGTTGGTCGAGGGCCACATTTTAAAGTATAGGTCCCTCTGTGTTCAATTCAAATATAGAAATAGTATAAAGTACTGTATAAAGTTAATATAACACATTTACTGTAGATCCAGAATTATTATTACATTCATTTATATTGTACATAATTTTTTGTAAGAAAACTTTAGACAGTTTGTATGCTTTTTGCTGCATTCCAGTGCATATTACATTTAATAGTCACACCTCAGCGATATAAGGGGCCACTATAATAATCTGAAATCATGCTCAGGGCCACATGATATCTTCTTGAGGGCCAAATTTGGCCCCCGGGCCTGAGTTTGACACTCCTGGTTTAAAGCTTTGAAGTGCTGTGTTTTGAACAAGAGCAAAACACTTCTTGTCTCCAGTTTGTATCTTGCGCCTTATTCACGTCACGTGAGTGAAAGTCACAATAATGACTAAAGAGAGAGGGGGTCTGTTGCCGTGGCAGCTGCGGCGGCCATCTTGCAAGGAGAAGAACAGCAAAAATGTAAAAAACATGGTCACATACTTCATAGATTAAAGGGAGTAATTTAGCAGATAATGATATATTTATGGTCAAGATAATACATAGAATTGTTTTCAGTTTGTCTGATGAGTTCCCCTCAACTTAAAAACACTGCGCTGGGCTGGATTTGATGCAGAATTCAAATATATTTGTGTGTCATTACGTTATATGAACACAAACATTCATCATTATGTGCTTACTTAAGTGCCAATATATAAAATAAGAATTTAATTGGTACATTTAAGAGTTTTTTCAAGATGTTTCCACAAAAAAAAACAAAACAAAACGAGGAAGTGAGTGCATCGCGGCTAACAAGTGTGATAAGTAAAAGATCAACCAGTGCTCTGTCAGGATGCGGCCTAAGTCATAGTTACAGACAGTCTGTAACTATGTTTCCACAATAGTTTGGTTGAACAGAAGCATAAAAAATGTATAAACAAAAAAAGGTTCAATAATCTAATTATTTAAGAGAAGAAGTCATTTAAAAGTTCAGTTCCCATTAGTTTGTATGAGATCTTTAGTAAACTCTCCTTATACAAGATGGCTGCCGGAACTGGACATGTGTTGCTAGAGCTTACAATGACTATACTCTCTCTAGTCATTATAATAACTCAATGGCTTCAAGTATCATCAGTTTGAGAAACACTGGCCTTCACTTTAAATTCCTTCCTCAGAACAGGTGCCCCCATTTGTTCCATCACTAACATCTCATTCCCTATTGTCCTCACTTCTAAAACATCTTCTACTTTCACTTCCTCTGGCTGTACAACCTAGTTTTCAAATCTCCTCGAAACTTTCCAACCATGAAATCACTTTTGGATTCACTTCCAAGGAACAATATCTCCCCAAAGTGCGCTAAAAATACCCACACTTTCATCACGTTTTAATTCAAGGCGATAATTTGTTGAGACACCCTTTCAGAAAACATTTAGCTATGACTTCTCTCCTTCGCCAACTTTCAATTCCAAAAATCCAGATAAAGCCTCACAGTTTTATTTTTTTTTTGCATTTGTGACAGCAGAATGACAGCGCCGCGGCATGTCTCGTTCCCACTCACCTCTGCCTCTGAGCGCCATGAAAAGACTTTGATTCCCCCCAATAGTAACCCTCGGAAACAACAAGTAACATCTATGCTATCTGCGCTAACGACACAATGCGAAGCGGCAACGCGTAGCCAGCCATCTGTGCCTCCAGGGGGAAGCAGAGGCTCTTCAAAGCGCTTACACGGTGGGCGACGGCGGCATCTGAAGAAGTCCTCAGTCAGTCAGGAGCGGGCGGGCTGACACATCCACGCCCGAACCGCGCACTTGAAATGTCGTTTGCCCCACGGTTGAGGGTTTGATGTCGCGGCGGCTGCTATTCTTTTCACTTCACGGAGAGCGGGGATACAAGCGGGAGTCCTGGAGGAGACACTTAGAAACGCAGAGAAGACAGACACGGAGAGGTTGGAAATGAGGAGAGCGATGTGAAAGGCTTTAAGCTTTTGTGGGGGTGATGGGTTTTTTCAATGATAAAGACAGAGAGTTTTTTTTGGTGTGGGTTGAAAGTTGCTTCATTGAAAGTGTTTTGTAATGTGAAGATTCGTGGAGTTAAGTCGAAAGTCAGAGCTTATTGACATTGTGGGTTTGATTAAAGGTGCTATACTCGGTTCCTAGCAATAAAATAACAAAAAAATCATTTCTCCCAGCACAGATAACTTGTTAAAGTTAAAGTTCAAGGGAAAATTAGTACTTACTGTCCTGTTTATGTCTAATAATAGTAAGTAAGTTATCTTTATTTGTTTAGTGCATTTCACTCAAACAGAGTCACAAAGTGCTTCACAGTGAGATGAACCCCTCCCTCCCCTGGGGCAGCTCAGCAGAATAAACACCTGGCGCTTCAACCTCTGTCTATCACCAAGTGTTCTCTAACCCAGTGGTTCCCAAAGTGGGGGTCGGGACCAGTCGGCGGGTCACGAAGCAAAATCTGGGGGTTGCGAGATGATTTCAAAATTTATTTTTACAATTTATTTTATTATGACTTGGCATTTAATTATTGTTTTAGTTGAAAACAGTATATTTGAGTGAAGTAGGGTCAAATAAAGCAATAAACTATCAAAAATAACACAATTTAAATGGCTTTGTAACTGAAAATTATTACAAAAGCATATATTTTTTGCTGTGGGGGTAGGGGGGTTACTTGCACTATTATTTGGGGGGATCCCGGGGTGAAAAGTTCACACAGAAAAGTCCATTATCGAACCATCGACCTTCTTGCTGTGAGGCCAGATCGCTATCCGTTCCGGTGGGTGACTCACATTAGCTCCGGTGGTCTGCAGTCCTGCTGCAGCCACAGGCTCTGCTGCCGATCTCGTGAGACCCTGAACTCACGGAGGTTCACGCTCAATGTGGGAGATTACGGATCGCTGAGCACATGTGTATGTAAACAAAGAACACATGCGCAGAGTTTTGGGCTAATTTCACGTCCCGTTAATTTTCTGTTTGAATTTTCGCCCACAATGGATAAGCACGGGACGATTATTCTATGTGTTACATAGTCGTGTATATGTAGAATTTTTACGTATTTTGTATTATTGGTGGTAACATAATGATTTTATTTTGAAAATCGCCGGATTCACTTCACCCACGCTCGCTTGGTTTCCTGTTTATCGTGTTGTGTTTTCACTACTTCACCAAAAAGGGCTCCGGCGTCCGGCCAAAAGACACCGGACTGAACTGTACGCCATGTGAGCCACTCTCGGACTTTTCTGGATGGATGGATGGATGCTTTATTCATCACGGAGGGGAAATTAAAATGCCATGGACATACACAAAACACAGCACATCGATGAAGACAAAAAAAGTAAACACAACATTTAGAAAGTTAAGTAAAGGCTCCGGTGGCTGCATCAGAGTTAGACTCGATTTAGTGTGAGGCCGGGGTTTGGGTGTTAGTGCAGCCATAGATAAAACTTAAATCAGAAACGAAACATTGTTTTTGGCAAAGTTTCTGTAGTTGTAACGCACACAGACTGCACTCCATCATGGAAAAGTGAGTGTTCCCTCGAAGAGCATGACGACACATGCAAAGGGTCAGTCTTGTTCAATCAAAAATATTTGCTAAGCTTAAAACTGCCACGTTCTGGCCAATTACAGGTCTTATTGTGGTTTGAAGTGTTTTCAGTTCTTCATGTGAATGCTCATATTTACTGAGCCAGCTTCACGTTTATCCAATTTGTTTTAGAGTCCATCACGTTTGTCTTCGTGATGTTGAACGTTGCCAACATGCAGTCACTGGTTGCTAAAAGTAGGACATCTGCATTCAAACTGACTATACAGCTAGTTTCCTTTGGCAACATGTGATACAAAGCGAGCATCTGAACTAAAATAAGAATAAAAGACAAGAATGGTATAAGCGTACGGCCTCCTGCTGTAAACAGAAGGCAGCTCCGCACTACAACAGCTCCCAAACTCCGCCGAGCTCCAGGGGCCGTGTTCGCGCTCAATTACCGACGCAAGTGCCTCTGATGCAGCAGAAATCTTCATATCAGAGCTGCCCCACCGAATCCGACAGCGCCCGCGTGCCTTTGAGCCTCGCACACGCATAATCAGAGCCGAGCTAGCACCAGCAGGCCTCAGCTCTTTGAAGACTTCTGAGATCGCATAGGCCTATTCTCGTTTTATCTGTTACTACTGAGTCCATCCATACACCCATTTAAATTCACTGCAGCGCTTGGATGTTTCAGTCAAAGATCAAGGTTGGATTTTCCTCTCTCTCCTTCTTTTATTTTATTATATTTATTTAGGTCTGGGTGCATATGCTCACTTGTGTGTTTGATATTCATAGCTAGTGTTGTTTCCCCAAAGCGCATTAGATTTGGGAAAAACTTTAGAAAGAAACAGACAGCAGTGTGAGTGAATTTGGAGCTTATAATAAAACAACTCTGTCTGTCCATCCATAGCCTTGTTTTCATTTGCCAAACATGGCTAACACAGCGCGATGTTTGATTCTTTTGCTTTGCTTCTGTCTGAAGCTACCCGCTGTTAGTTTTCATTCATGATGGGACGTCATCAAAATAAGAGCTGCAGTCGATCACAGATTCACAGATTACGGGAGTGTGGAGCTCTGACGGTAAAAACTAAAAGATTTCATGAAATAAAGCTATTTTTTGTAATTTTACATAAGAATTTAATATTCGCAGCAACTAATCACTAATACGTAGTTTTTATTATTTAATCATTGGGTGCCACTTATGAGAGTAATTACGAGGGTACTTGCTTGTACTTCTAGTGGTATTACCAGTGGTATAATGGTAACTACAGTGGTACTTCTGGTGGTACTTAAGAGTCACAAAAACTGGTAACTGAAGTGACAGTTACAAGTATGTTTAGTATTAATTATAGTGATAGTTACTAGTACTTAATTGATAGTTACTGGTACTTTTGTGGTACTCTTGGTGTGATAATTATTAGGGATTATGGTGGTAAAATGATGTATTGAGCACTTGCTAAATTAAGTAAAAGTTGGTAGTATACTATAAATAAAAAAAATACTGACAGCTGGTTTGTACAGTTTAATACGGTGGTAATTCACTGTCAGTTACCATTGTAATTGTAATTATCACTCCAAGAGTACCACAAAAGTACCAGTAACTATCAATTACTGGTACTTTTGTGTACCAGTAATTGATAGTTGGTGGTAATACCAATGGTAACTACAATGGTACTTGTAGTGGTACTTAGAGTCACAAGTACTGGTAACTAAAGTGACAGTTACCAGCAAGTTAAGTATTAAGCGCGCTCTCTCTTTCCCTTTCTATCTCTCTTTCTTCTCTTCTCTCCTCTCGCTCTCTCTCTGTCTCTCTCTCTTCTTTCTCTCTCATTCTCTCCTCATTCTCTCTCTCTTTCTCTCTCCTCTCATTCTCTCTTTCTTCTCTTCTCTCTTTCTCTCTCTCTTTATTTTCTCTCTCTTTCTTTCTCTCTTTCTTCTCTCTCTCTCTTCTCTTCTCTCTTTCTCTCTCGCCTCTCTTTCTCTCTCTCTTCTCTCTCTCCTCGCGCTCTCTCTTTCTTTCTTCTCCTTTTCTCTCTCTCCTCTCTTTCTCTTTCTTCTCTCTCACTTTCTTTCTCTCTTTCTCTCTCTTTCTTCTCTTCTCTCTTTCTCTCTCTCTTCTCTCTCTTTTTCTTCTCTCTCTCTCCTTGCGCTCTTTCTCTCTCTCTTCTCTCTCTTTCTCTCTTCTCTTTCTCTCTCTTCTTCTTGAGTTGTTCAGTTTTGTCTTGCAGTATAAACAACACTATTATGATCAAAAGTCTTATGTTTTGAAAAGGAAAAATAAGTTTTTTTCCTTCCTTACACAAGTATCGGTTGATATCGGGTATCGGCAGATGCTTAATTCTAAAGTATCGGGATCGGTATCGGAACTGAAAAAGCTGGATCGGTGCATCCCTACCAAAAAGAGCAGGTTATAGCACCCAAAGGATTCACTAGAACCATGTGCACCATTAAACCCTCAGTGTAAAATATTTTTAAAAATGAGCTCTATACTTTAATGTAAAACCAATTTAATGGTATTTTCAAATTCCTTCTTGTTTGTGTTCCATATGTGAACGTTCTCTGCTCATACGCGTGCTGCTGAGTGTAAAGGTTTGTCGCGCCTCCAGGCCTCCATCACCCCAGCGTCACCCGTGGAAATGTCACGTCTCACACAGTAAAGTCGCTATGTTTCAATGTACAGAAACCGAACACCAGCTCCAGCCTGTGCTCTCTAATGATACACTGACTTTTGCACAGGGATGTTCTATTGTACAGTTACAAAACCATTGCTCATTACCACACAGTCATTATATATAATCTATATATCATTATATTGTGGTAGTACTAGAGACCTATCTTGAGACCACTTTTTTTTCTTTTTTCATTTTTGTATAGCCCAAAATGTAGCAGACGTCTGCGTAAGAAAATCAAACAATGAAACAAATTATTGATTAATATTAGGGCTGCACGTTATTGAAAAAGTCTGCGCTCTGAAAGTGCGATATTTTTGTGATTTTTTTTCCCCACTTAAATTCTCTGTATTCAATTCATAACACTATTAAAACCATGTGTATATCATCAGCACACGTTCTGCAGTGAGACAATGTTTAAGTAAGTGCTTGGTTATTTTTTTTTATTGAAATGCTTGTTACTCTCTGAGAATCTGACAGCCATGTTCCCTGCCTCTACGGAGTTTACACACGTTACACACGTTTCAAACGTGCTAAAGGTGTCTGACAGGTCACAGTTTTATCACTGTAGTTTTTGTGACTTTTTTAATCTGGTTTTAAACAATCATGTTTTAAACAATCATGAGTTATTCTTTAAGAGGTGACGAGAGTGCAGCGCTAACACTAGGGTTGCAGTTCTTGGCTCTTTAAATGCCTGATGGGCGACTTACAAAATGACACAGACCGTGAGAGAGCAAACCACTCCGTGCTAAAATTGAATGATTAAAACAGCAAAAATGTTTTAAATTTATGGACGCATCTTTGCTATATGGATATTGCACGTGTCACGATAATAATATTTTTTCCGATATATTGTGCAGCCCTAGTTAATACCAAACAGCAACAAAGAAAGTCAGAAAATATCAATGGTTTATCATTATTTAATTTATTTATATAGCACATTTACACAGGCAGAAGTCCTCCAAACCTTCTTCACACAGCAAACCCCCCTCACTCTGCGGCAACAAGCAGCCCTCGGGTAGCTCAGTAGAAGCTAAACACCTGGTGCCTCAACCTCCGACCACCATCAAGCGTTTCCTAACCTGCATGTTATTGTTTGGTGGGGAAACCGGAGTGCCCGGAGGACACCACCCAGACACGGGGAGAAACATGCAAACTCCACACAGAAAGGCCCCACCGCGCAGGAGTCAAATCCACAACCTCTTTCACAAACAGATAGTTGTCCCAGAGCATCTCGTCCTTAAACCCGACCTGGGCTAACTGCGGCCTGGGGTCAGGTCTATTATCAGGCCCTCAACTTGTTTATGACGATAAAGGCCAGCCCACACCAAAGCGCGGCGTGCCGCGGCACGTCACTTGCCGCGCGCCAGACCCAAACGTTAACACTCACCAAATGCCGCGGCGCTCTGCGTTATTTTTCAACGATCCGCGGTCGTAATGGGTGAGTAATATGATAATATGTCCTAAATAATGAAAGGCTCATCATTGTAAACGAAATACCACCGACAAGTTAACTGCTATACATGATTTAAATCGTAGAAGAAGAAACAACGGGTGCCGGCAGGGTCATTTCTTGGGGTGGCGCTGCGAAGGAAACAAACAAAACCGAATCACGGCGCGTTGTAAGGCCGCAGTGAGCCCGGTGTGTGTACATTCATAGAAATGAATGGAGGTGCCCAATTTGCCGCGCGGCAGAGTGTCCCGGTGTGCGCTGGCCTTCTGTGTTACTGTTAATATTTGTTTTTGATAGATTTAGCTATTATGCAATGCATAATATGCATCTAAAGATCACAATAAATTAACAAAACAATTAACTAAAAAGCTTGAAGATTTTTAAGACTTTTTTTTAACTTGTTAAGAGGATCTTAATCATGCACATTTTTTTTTTAACTTATAATTCTATTATATTCCACCAGAAATGCTTTGAAACCAATGTAATATGAGGAAATCAAACTGAGAAATAAAAAGTTAAGATGACTCAAATTCAGATTGTAATTCTGAATCTATGCCATTTTGAAAAACTTTGAATTTGTTGTAAACAGTGGCCTGGCCCATTGCCACTTGTCTGGATTTGAACGTGGCCCTCGAAGAAGTTGCCCACCCAAGCCTTAGACTCTTTTCTCTCCAACAAAAAACTGAAAAAAAAAAAAGAACCATAGAGGAGAGATCCTCTTTTCCAGATGGTAACAAACAAGCTGTAGGTGTCATCAGAACCGACACTCGTCCATTTGCAGAGTTTAAGTCTATAGAGCCAGAGTCATTAGCAGAGGGAAAGGACTCACCCAACAGGACGAGGACACGCTAATATTGAGAGGGAGGTGGGGCAGGCATCCAAAAGGTTAGATAGAGCAAGGTCATTAATATTAGGGGGCAGTTACTAGTCTTGGATTTGGTCTTGTCATGTACTTGGGGTCTGATTGTGTATATAGGCTATAAATAGATAAAACAAAATACACATTGGAAAAGAAAAATATCTATATTTCAGTAAAATATTGTGATTTTTCCAGAACAGACTCTGATATACTTCTCTCATGTTGCTCTGGTCATTTGTAAAAGGTGTTGATGACTGCTGTGGTGATTAGAGGTGACATATAGTGTAGGTTAGCTCTGAGCAAGGACACACATGTAACCTTTATAACTCTCACCTTCAGCTAATGGTGCACAAGATCATCGAGGTGGTGCTTTTACTCCTGTCTGCCTTTGTCTCACCTCGCTTTCCCTGCAACATGAAACAAGTGCTAAATAAGAATAAGCACAAGACGTTCTCGAAGACTGGATTCTAATGCTGCCTTCATGTGTTATTGTAATGATGAGAAATTATAAACTTACATTAACTGACAGTTTTATGTAATTTATGAATTGTATTTTGCTTTGATGGATTGAAAATGAGCTGCACTTTTACATATAAGATGATACAAGCACCTGCAGTTTCCTGGTTTTGCATTTTCAGATCTGCCTTCGCATCCGGTCGCATCAAAACAGAGCGTTGAAGCGTCCAATTTTCATGAGTTCAAGCAAATTTTGACGCAGAATATTTTCGAAGATGACGCCCCAACATGCGTTTAAGGAACAATGACACTTTTTATGCCCTGCCGCGCTCTTCTGGGCTCATGCTTTTTGCAAAAGGCTTTGTTTTGCATGTAGACAGCACGTTGAGCAACACCAGTCTCACTAGAGGGCGTACTTTTACCACGACACAAAAACAGCGTATTCTGACCACGACTTCACAGCTATTTTTAGTACTTATGTTACGCCGTGCATTTAGCACGATATGAAAAAGAGTAAAAATGACACGAGATTTCACAGCGTCAAAAAAAACACGAGTTTTAATTGAAGCCACGTGGGGACGTTTTATTCAAGTGAAACGGGTAAGTTCAGGCATAAAGTTACTAAAATTGGTAAGATTAGGTCTGGGGCTTGGGGCAGGTTAAGATTAGAATCAGGATTTCATGAATATTCATGAATAAGAACACGTCTTAACAACCACCATTAAAATGAATGGAGATTGTGACGCGTACAATAATTACGCAGGACGGCCGTGAACTCGTGCTAATCATACCTAATTTACATATTGTGTAATGTCGTGGTAAATGTACACTTTCTTGTGAGATCGGGCTCCGTTGAGAGAGAGTGAGAGAGAGTGATCGCGGCTTCATATACTTTCCTACTGAATAGATTAGCTATCAGGTAGGTCAGCTACTCTTACAGGCAATGTCCTTTGGCTATCTCTGTACTCCTCCAGTGTCACGTTGTACAGCAGTGGTTTAAACACTGCAATGAGCATTTTTAATGGAACCATGTGAGCTCATTGTCAGTCCATATCAAATCCCATTGTTTTTTTTCCACGTCAGGGTGCCAGATTTTCAGTGAGCAACAAGCGACCTTTCAATAAAAAAAAAGTTAAGTAAACAGTCTTACTTTTTCCCTCTGAGAGCAGAGCAGCATGTCATTATAGAGCAGTGCCTAATTTGTGGACGCGAGCGTTCAGGTGATGCAAGTTCAGCAGTGCCCAACTCCGACATCAATGCCTGATGAGGCGGGCAAAGTGTCTAACGCAGGTTGGAGTGTCTACTTCGCAAGACGTGGCGACTCAGACACCTTAACAAGCATATTTTGACTGGCTGGATGCAAATCTGTGCCACAAGGAGGCTACGGTCCATCCGGATCAGAACCTCACGCCACAAGAACAGTTTCTTTCCCTCTGTCGTTGGACTTAAGAACGCTTCGTTAACACGTGACTATGTCGGTCTCCTGTCACTTTATCAGTCATGTTACCATCACCTGCCACTTTATTCATCATGTTAGTATCTCTTTGCACTGACACAGATTGCATTAATGTTCTGGTTACTGTGTATATTTTTATTGCCTAAATTTATTGGCCTATTTTTGCATGGCCTTATATTTGATTTTATAGATCTTAATTACTTTTTATCATAGTTGGTATTTTTTATTCTTTATTTAATGTTTTATTCTTTTTTGTACTTTCTATGTTATATGTTGCACACTAGCAAGTTCCTAGTTTGTGAATTTTGTTTTGTTCACTGACAATGGCATTAAAATCTTTTCTGATTCTGATTTCTGAAATTCGCTGGACGCCTCAGGACGTGGGTTTACATTGAATTAACATGTCAACTGGAAACATTTGACGCTTCAACGATGTCCGGTCTGAACGCAGCATTACTCGAGATTTGAACCCACAATCTCATTTAGGGAAGACCAAAACTCTGCTGCTTTGGTTTGAGTTGGACAAGGCTACTCATCCAGTTTCTGATGTAAATGAAAATCCCATTGAGCTGTAAGTAAATCCATATTGTACAGATCATCCCAACTCATAATTAGACTCACCTCTTCCTCGGCTCTCTCCACTTTTAACAGCGACACATTAAACCGAGGCAAAGTTTGTGCGCGCTGACAGAAGTGTGATTGGACAGACTGTGATGTGGACAGACTGCCAGCCGCTGCAGCAGGTACCGACAAGCTACAGATGGATCCGCGATGTGCAGTCACAGCAAATCTGGAACTCTTAATAATTCAGCAACTTCTCGTGTCACATTGAGAGCAGTTTAGCTTGCTCTCAAAAACCGGGCCCAGATGGAAAGACATACGCGGCGTCTCCTGGAGAAAAACGCACTAACAGGAGCGGTCCCAGGAGGAGAGAGAGGGAGAGACGCAGAGAGAGTGGAGGAGGTAAGGACAGGCAGACTGCAGCCGGCCCCCCCAGAGACCCTCCGACTCCGCTGCTAACAGCCGCGCACTGCCAGACACTTCCTCCTGTTTGGGGATTTGGGCTGGAAACACACAGTCCTCGGGGTTTACGCAGTGACCACACATGTGCATCTGTTAGGCAGCGACATACTGGAGATACCTGGCAAGAGAGAGAGATACTGGTAACAAGAAAAGTCATTTAGATTTCTGTCATTTTAACAGACATTAACAGACATAATTATGCATGGTTTTGTAATTCCAACGTCTTTAGCTTTATTCAAGTGAGATATTTACTTAGGGACAGTTGTAAACTTTAAATTACTCCATGATGTCTTAGTTTTTACAGACATTTGCACAAGAATGACTACGACCTGTAATCTACTTGTTTTTACAGACTTTATTCTGGAAATGGCGACAGATACGCTGTGATTTCTGACAATGACCTTTTGATTCATTCATAACTTGAGCATTTCTTGTGTCTTGGGTTTGTTTTATCATGAATGACCCGAGCTGTCATCCACGATAAGCGTAAATGTGGCCCCTCGTTTTTGCATCCGTCGATCAGAATCAGATTTCTTTCTTTTGAAAGAGTTGTCGCTCTTTTAATTTAATTGCTGTGATAAAGTCTCTGTGTCAACTTTTCCCAAACACCTATCGTCTTGGCATTCCGTTGCCACCACACTTGTGGGTCTCGGATTTTATCTTAATCTTTGTTTAATTTGGGCTTTTTGTTTGTATCCTAGAAAAGGAATTAATCGGAGAATGATCCATGTTCAACAGTAATTTAGTTTATATCTAAAGGTACAATAGGGTTTTTTCACTGAGCTAACGTTTGACGTCAAAATATGGGTATCGTCGCTCCCTGGCTGGCAGAACCAAAACTAGTTCCCAGTGTTTTTTTCGTCGGGGCCTAATTGCCAAAATCCAAAGCTTTGTTTTTGGTGTAGGCTTTTTAGGACCACTGTAGAAGCTCTTTGGGTTGCTCTTATCAAACCTGTGAGCAAACCCAGTCACACAGCTAGATACAATCATGATCTTTTTTTGTATTTATTCAGTGTACGTCAAATGTTTTGCCAACCAAAGCGACATGTGACGAAGAGTCATTGATCATTTCTTTACCACTGTTCACGGATTGAAAAATACATGCATTCACACAGGACTAGAATTACACGAGGACGTCTGCGTTTGGTAAATCACAGGCACAGACATTTTAACAGACATTGACCATTTACCCTGGATGTACACAGACTGCGAGTTTGGTGTGGATCGGGACCAGCGTGGGTCCCGCAGAACTTAGAAAGTGCTCAAAACCAATGCGCCCATGTACACGGACCTCTGAGGAAAGTGGATGTGAGTGCGTGAGCTGCTCTGGTCTGCGGCTTTCAATTCATTATCCGAGCGTTCTTGCAGGAATCTACGTGATTCCGCGTGGCTTTGGACAAAACTGGACCGCAGTTCACAGCATCTGGTGTAACAGGCACTTTGCAAGAAACCCGCATGTGTCCCGAACCGAACCCGCCTTGAAGTCTGCGTACATCCAGGGTCACACGGGCCTAGATGACATCTGTATTTATTACAATGTACATTAGGACCAAAGGTAAATATTGATGTGTGAATAGGACTTTTGTTGCATTAAAAAAATAATAAAAAGCAGGCTTGCATACTCACTTTTTGAGACCAGAAATTTCTATTCAATGGAATAATTTATAAATATTGTAGAAAGGTGTCTTTTGTAATTTGATATGAGTTAAAGCTAAAATCAGACGACCTCGGCTCGACTTGGACTTTACTTAGACTTACCTTTCTCTGTCTTGGGACTTGACTTGGATTTAAAATTTATGATCTGGGACTTGAGGCCAAAGTCTTTAGCCCTGCCGTACACTGAGTGCGAGTTTGCGCGAGTCCTGCAAGACTTTGAGAGTGCATAAAACCACTGTGTACACAGACCTCAGAACAGTGAGAGTTCACATCCAAGAGTCATCCGTAGAGAGTCTATTCTTCTTGGAGCTTGCAGCTGTCTGATGCGTTTTCAAGTCATAATAGGTTTATTCTTTAGGGAATCCATGTGAATGTGCACGGCTTTGAGCAAATTTGAACCGGAGTGGACTGAGCTAGTGTACAAGGCACTTTGCAAAAAACTTTCATGTGTCTCAAGCCGAACCCTTCTCGTAATCAGTTTTAGGAGGCGTTCGACTTACTTGAGACTTGCAAAACACTTGGTCCCACCTTTGCAAATTTACATTTTACAAATAACATAGACCTATATCATTTCTCTTCTTATAAATTGAACCGTAGAAGCCATTATATAATTTATTCACACCAGGAGATTTACACTCACTCATAGTAACCATTACATTTTACTGTCAAAAATAAACGCTTTGATCATAAAACCATAAGAATCTTAATTTGAGTCGTAACAGTTCTTATTATTTAACCCTCATAAACGTGCTCATAAACCTGACTGCTGTGTTTGGTTCACTCTGGTTCTTAAATCCAGATGCAGCTCTGACACACTAATCGTCTTAAACTAAAGCCGCCATTAAAGTCATCATCGTAACCATTATACTTTATGACTGTTTTATTTATGTGTAACTTTTTATATCCCTGGTGTAAGACTTTATAGATCGTATTTAAAATTAATGTGAATTGTTAAAGAAAAGTCACATTTGCATAATTGTCAACACTGTATTTGAACAATTTAATGTAATGTCGTACTTCTCATTCAAAAACTCATGAATGGGCATTTCATATCAATTTATAGATGACAATTTCTTCTTCATATCTTCTCAAAAAAACTTGAACTCAAATTATAATTGGCTCTTGGTACGCTTTAATGTAATACATTTTGGTCCGTCGAGAAAAAAAATCTGCTAATTTTGGCCAACCAAAGAAAAAAGTTTGGGCACCTGGTCTTAAAGGTTGTATGGAGGATTTTTCTAATCCAACAGCTGTTTGCTGTTTTTCAAACGATGCACATGTGTTTCTCCTCCAGGGCCACGCCCCTCACTGTAACTGGGCCAATGAGTTACTTAGGAACACTGAGGGTTTGCTTGACAGGTTAACAGACCAGTAGATAACGAGGTACCTCGTTATCTACTGGTCAACGTTTTACTTGCCTCACTAGACCAAGACTGACAACAAACAATTTTTGAAAAATCCTCCATACAACCTTTAAATTAAAGCATAATTAATTCTACCTTTTGTTCATTTGTGATGGTCACATTAAGTGCCTAATATATCAAGCTAGATGCTAAATTGTGGGTGCAAACTGAAAAAAAAAAAAGTCCTGGTATTTGCGAGCAGTTTATGCATAATTTATATTATATTATTAGATGTGCTTATTACATATTACACAAGAGATATGCACCAGCTCAAATTCTGCATCTTTAGTGTCTGTGTGAAAAAAACCTAACCTAACCCCCTAACCTGTTTTGCACATGAGCAAATGTTTGATAAATTTGGCCCTTAGTCTTTACCATTTCAAATTGAATTAGGCTAAGCCAATAGCTGTAGCTTCAAATTTAGACATCTAAAGGGATTAAATATCCAAATAATTCTTGTGAAGGTGTGCGTTTGATTCCACATAATGACACCACATGGTAGAAAAGAATGTTTTTAGTTCTGAAACATGTCAATGAAGCAAAACACAACTTAAAAGGTGCTATACCTGACTTTGGCTTTCTTAAAAATGCAAACAAACAGAGATATTTAATTTAAACTTCATCAGGTTTTGCTCACTTACCTAATACAGTCTGATAAGTCATCACCATGATGTGTTTTAAGCTTTTTTTCCACAACTTTTACGTTGCGTTCAGACCGGACAGCGTTCAAGTGTTGATTTTTGTGATTTGAAACGAACTGTGACGCAGAAAATTATAGAAGCTGACGCTCTAACAAACGCCCTAAATGCCCCAGTGCGCGTTGGAGGCAAAGGATATTTTTTATGCCTCAACATGGTTCTCTGCGTTTGTGCTTTTTGCAAAAGCCTTTGTTTTGTACTTAGTAGATCCAACACAAGAAAGTGTACATTTACAACGACACAAAAACAGTGTATTATGACCACAATTTCATGCCTTTCTTGCGTACTTATGTTACGCTGTACTCTTAGCACAAAATGAAAAAGTGTAAAACTGACACGCGATTTCACGGCGTGAAAAAAACACAAGTTTTAGTTGAAGCTACGTGGGGATGTTTACTTTAAGTGAAACGGGTAAGTTTAGGCATCAAGTTACTAAAATGGGTAAGATTAGGTCTGGGGTAGGTTAAGATTAGAATCAGGATTTCATAAATATCCATAAATAAGAACACGTCTTAACAACCACCATTGAAATGAACTGGGATTGCGACGCGTGGCATAATTACATAAAACAGCCAAGAACTCATGCTAATCATATGTAATTTACATATTGTGTAATGCCGTGGTAAATGTACTCTTTCTTGTGAGATCGGGCTCGCAGAAAGATGAGATAGAGGCTTATTGCATTTATAAAACTAAATTACTCAATAGTACTACTTTCTCCACCAGGCTATGTCTTTTGGGTGTCTCTGTACTCCACCATTGTTACATTGGTACAGCAGTGGTTAAATGATGCTGATCATGATCACGCGTCGGACGCAGCATGGACTGTAACATGAATAAACTGAATGCCTTGTATGCGCTAACACTGTCCGGTCTAAATCCATCATTAGCAAGTCCTCTTGGTATGCTAACAGCAGTTAGCTACAATGCTAACAACAACAAACAAACTTTGTAGATCTTGATGAATTAATGGAACGTTATTAGACGACCATAGGACATTGCAGACTCATTTTCACCTGATAGATACATGGACATGAGGTCTGTGCCAGGGGGAGAAAGTCATGTACAGTGCATTTAATATATGTTTTTAATAAGGAAATGGCAATATAACATATAGAAAAATGTGTCTTATGAAGTGTGTGGTTTGCATTACATTTCTGCTCTTTACTGTTACACTTGCACTAGGTGTAGTAGCTTTGCCAGGTTGAGTGATAAGGCTCCACTATAATTTCGTTGTTACTGCAACAATGACAATAAAATATTGAATGTCTTCAATGTGACAAAGCTCAACTATCAAGATAAAAATAATGTTGTACCATACTTTGACTCAAATCAGTTATTCTGGGATCAATACGACCAGTTTGTACTTTGAAAACAGGTTACAGGAAGACCCTTTGCAATATTCCTAGACTCAGGTATTGCTGTATATCTACTGTACATCAGCATAATACTCTTTAAAAATGTCTACAAAGCCCAAATCTGACCCACAACCTGCTTGTTTAACACTTCTGTATGAAAAGCTCTGACCACATGATGCTTCTGTCAGTCTGATGTGCAGATTCTCCACAGACCTCCTGCAGAGACCAAAGAACTGAGGACCACGTTTATGCCTAAAGTCACACTAAAGCTGACGAGCATAGAATCATTGTGTTGTGAAAGATTATTGGATTATTAAACTGCAATTTTGAAAAGACAATTAGCAAATCACAAAAATTGAAATGTTTGAACTATTACAATTTACCCAACAAACTTAATCTGTGTTCACACAACGCGGCCATGCGTACGCTTCCTATGTTAAACCTATGTACGCGCGTCCAAAACGTTGCAAAGGGTTTCACACTTTCGGCGCAAAATCAGCTAGAGGCAGTGCAGACAAAGCGAACGAGTGTTTAAGCACGACCAGTATGTAAGAAGAAAGTGAGCTTAGAACAACCAGTGATAGAGCTTTCACCAAGATCAGGCTTCTGGATTCATGAGCTATTCTAATCAAATACTGCAGAAACATAAAAGACCATGGAACATGTCTGACTGTGGCTCCACAAAGGAAAAAAAAAGCTTCCATTTATAAAGTTTCATCCAGGAAATCCTGACATCCTTCGCTGACATAATTTATGTAATTCTATGATTTTTGCAAAGACAGAATTGTTTTATCGATTAAATACAACAAATTAACTACAGCAAGTGTTACTGAAACCTCATGTGACTGCTCAGATGTTTAGCTCAGTCTGTTGAGAGCGCATTTGTGGTCTTAATAAAAGTTTGATCCTAGCATGCTAGTGTTTTTTTTTTTCTCCACTTTTGCATTTACTGACAACTTAAATTTAGAAATGTCCTTAGTTTTATATTCTCAAATGATAACATCATTTGAGAATATAAGCACAACGGTTATAGAAGTAAAAAGTGTGTGTGTGTTTTTACAAGCTACTTTTGTTTCACCAGTAAAAGGATGTGATTGAACTCACACACCCATGCATGTCCCATGTACAGTTCAAACCAGGGCACTATCCACTAAACCATTGTTCCTGCCACATAACATAACATAGCAGATATTGTACATACTGTACATGTTTGTGCTGTGGTTATGCTGCAGCACAAACATGTTGGTTGCGCCAACAACTTTTAAGTTTGTAGAAGTATTTTAGCATCATCAATTACATTAAACATAGACTAGCATTAGCTTTGAAACACAAAAAGCACATTTTATAAACACATGGGTTTTTCGTTGGTGAAGTATTTACCTCGTATGTGAAGGTCTGAACATGCTACAAATGATTATCTGGCTATAAATTAGTGTCCGCTTTGTGTCAATTCAATATTTACATATTTTATAGCGTTTCAGCTAATTCTGTATAGGAAATGAATGGTACCAGTGAAAATGAAAAGGGCCAGTGAGAATGCTTAAACTTGCAATCTCCACATTTTTGCCTGGCATCTGTAGCCAGAGTTGAGACACACAACCGACCCACCTGCAGTGAGGTGGGACGTATTAGGACCAAGGACATACAGTGAACAGATCAAACAAAAAATTCAACTGTGCAACTCTTTTTTGGAGCAGTTGACCTGGTGTACCAGTGACTGGCCGTACAGCCGATGTGCGTGCTCTCACTTGTGGCTATTTTAAAATTCAGAAGAAGCAATGTGTAATGTAATATTTATAAAGACTTTTTAAAATTGGCACAACAATAAATTTTTTTCCCTAAGGGCTTAAGGGTTTTGAGAAAGCAGTTTTCAAATTAACCCTGCCCCCAAAAATGTATAGTTGCAAGTTATTATTAATACAATAAAACATCCCTGTCCTCTTCCTCTCTTCTTTCCACACAAGGAAGAGGCTGAGCATGTCTGATTAGTTCTGAAAGATAGCTCCGCCGGTCGTGGTGCATCGGTTTCCTCCAGCGGCGCCCAGGGACCCTGGCTTCACCCGCGTTCCCCACACGAGCCCTTTTAGGTCAGGCCCGGCTCTGAGTGTCCTGGGGGCTTCTCTCATTAGCCAGCCGCTGTGGGTGGATCTGCGACGTCAATCAGAACAGACTGTGAACGTGTCTCGAGAGGCAAGACGAGCCGCTGTAATAAAGCAGGGGAACTAGTTAGAAAGGAAAAAGTTTGGGATATTAAAATTACATGGGTGGAAATAGTCAGAGTTGTGGGAAGTTACCAGAAGCTGCAGACTGTCTCCAGAGCTGACATTTCGACATCTGAATTATGCACTTCAGCCTCTAAACTTTAATTTGTCATAGGGATCATTTAGGTTAGCAGTTTTTAACCACCCATATGACTCCCAAATACAAAATGTGGTCTACCTGCAAAGTGATAAGTAGTCTTTAGTTTTGTTTTTCAATTTATTTTGATGGTAGGGCAGCAATCTACATCTATCAAACCTTCTACAAGATGTCAGAGTTGGTGTTGTGACCAGTGACCTTTTTCAAATTCTTGAGCTGAAGGTTTATGGTCAGGAAATCCAGTTTATGATACATTTTCCGAGTTGGTGAGGAAACTATATTACTTGTGAGAAGGCCAACTGGGATGGCGTGATAGTGTAAGCTGATTTTGTGTGTCTTTTTATCTACATGCATTCACTGTGCTTTCATGACTTTTTTAACAACTCCTCCTATCTGGTCGCCTTGGTAAGTAGCTCCCAATCCTTGGCCAGGTGCAATCAGCGAACCTGTGTTTGACGGGACTAAACAGGTTTAAAAATGGCAACAGAACAAGGAACTTTACAACAGGAGGACGGAAAGGGGACCTTTGGAGCCCAGGTACCCGGACAGGTACAGGCAGCTGAGATGGAAGCGATTGGGAAGATTATGGGACCGGACACAGAGCAGGGGAAGAATGCAGAAGACGGCCGTGCAGTGCAAGGGTGTCTGGCCAGCGCACAGAACCACAGCAAGCCAGCTAAAAATACCAGACGGGTATTAGGCCATCGGACGTTATTCTCGTGGGTACCGTCTGATGGCACGAGATTACCATAATCAGTGTAATAATGTGATCCTTCTCATAACCCCAGAAGTGTATCTCCACCACAAGACCCAGCAGCCAGCAGGATGGAATGGGACCAGCCTGTTCTCATGTCAATACCACACTATTGTAAACAGCGTGTCCTATGAACGCTACTTCACGTGTTTCTGTCCCAGTTCATTTCAATGGTGAATGTTAAGACGTGTAATTATTCATGAAGACTAACACAATCCTAATCCTAACCTTAACCAACTCCAAGTCCCAGACCTAAACTTACCCATTTTTGCAACTTCAGACCTAAACTTAGCTGTTATTCCATTGAAAAACCTTGTGTTTGTCATCAACCACCAATGTCCAGACCACGCCAGAAAAAATGAGAGTGTAATTGCAGAGGTCGTCGTCGTGACATGCAATTTGTCATGGCGTGCTATTTTACACAATCCATGAGAACACGTTGAATGGGACAGAGCGAAAACAGCAGAGGCGTACCAGGACAGGAGTGGTGTTTTGAACATGGTGCTGGATGTGTTTGTGCTCTGTGTCTAGTTCAGGTCTATCTGTAAGAGGAGAACATTAACAAAACAAGACAAACGACGACATGCAGCTCCACCTTTTTAACATTCTTTTAATGGACCCTTTTTATTAGTAATTGTTTTAATCACCACTTTTTTATTCTTTTATTGTAAGAAATTACTTATATTTTAATTGTCGTAGATTTCAGAAGTATTGCTTCAGGACAGGCAAACCAGGCAATTTCTTGAAGCCCCTCAAATAAAAAGGCCTCCTCTGCCTCCGTGTTGACATGCTCTAACTGTTTATTTGCTGCTGCTTTGCATTGCCTTTCGACTGCTACTCACTTTACCAATAAATAAGCTTCTCTGCACTGAACATAAAAACATACCACAGATCAACAATGTGTGAGCAGAGAACTGGACTTTCTCTTATATCCATAGAACACAAAGTGAAAACATGGGAATTGACCGGCGGGAATCCTATCCACGCCAACAAGAGAAGATCACTGGATTTCCAAACCCAGCCAGCGCAAAAGCTATTGGAACAGCCCTTTGTCTATCTCACCTTCTACCTCCTGTTTTCCAAATTCGACCACTTCAGCGCTTTTCCGTGATTGGCTGCTTTGTGCTTGCTCCATCAGATACAGAGCCATTTAAACAGCTTCAAACGGACAAATGGACTCTTGCATTGGAGAGTGTAGAGGAGAGGCAGATAGAGATAGCGCGGATAAGGGCCCATTTCCAGCGTGATTACTATCGGAGGAGTCAGGGGAAAGCAATCAGACCAGCCACCGATTCCCCATCGTTTTATCACCACAAATACTATCTGCAACTCATCCGCCGCTGTTATCCCGGAGGCAGAGGACGCGGCACGGCAAGGAGACATTCCAACGGATAGAAATGCATTTGAATAAATCACAGAAGTACGAGTTTTCACAGGAGAGATGGTGGTGGATTAAAAACTGTATTTAGCTTGATGATATTCTTGTTTTGGCATATGGTAATGTAAATACTGTATGTGTCTGCTTAAATCAATGGACTGTTTTACAGAAAAAAGTTTGTTTTAGTATAAATCGTGTGTTGAAATGTATTTAATGAATGTATACCTGATTTTTTACAACGAATAACTTAAAATGATTTCCCCTAGCACAGATATCTTGGTAATTATCATGTTGTCCTGTCTCCGTCTAGTATCCCGTTTGTTCACCAAACTCAACACAGTTTGTCTTACTTATAGACTTAGAAACACTGCTCTGTGTTCTTTCCAATGTGTCTTGTGTATTTTTATGCACCAATTTGAATGTACGATTACAAATTGTTTCTGTACTGTGAGTTTATGCTTCTTTACTTGGGTCATGTAATTCAGTATGAGCATGTAACACACTGTCCACAGACCACCACCTTTTTTATAGTGGTCTCTGGTTGGTATCATGTTATTTATTCCTCTTGTGCATGTATTTAATTGCTCATGTCTATTTGCTTCTGTTCATGGGTGACTAGTCATATGATTGTACACGTGACCTGGCCATGTGTTCTGTTATAAATTAAGATGCTACACACCTGTGAATGGTACCCTGAAGAGACTTGTCGAAACGCGTTGAACAATAAATTGATCAGGAGATACATTGGAGTGCCTCAGATATTTACTACTACAGTAAGTTTCTCTGTGCTCACGTGGATCTTTTGAAGAGCACCTGATATTGTTATCTGTCACTTTGTGCTCTCCTTATCTGGTCCAAATTTATCTGTTTAGCATTGTGGTAATAACTGCCATTAGAATATCAATAAACCTCGCTCATGGAGGTATAATTAGAACTGGAAAATGAGTCCAAAAACTACTGTGACTACTGTAACGGCCTGTTCACCACCTATCCAAACAAGCTGTAAAATAGCTGCTCGAGTCCAGAACCAGGAAGAACCATCACATTAGCCTGTCCTTAGGTCCTTACCCTGGCTTCTGTGTCTCAGAGAATAGACTTTAAAACAGCTCTGCTTGTGTTCAAGTCTCTCCATGGACTAGCACCAAAGTACATCTCTGACATGTTAGTGCTGCATGAACCATCTCGACTCTGAGGACCTCAGGGACCGGCCTCCTGCTGGTGCCAGAGTCAGGACTAAACATGGACCAGATCAACAACATGACAGAGTCAGGACTAAACATGGACCAGAGTCAGACTAAACATGGACCAGAGTCAGGACTAAACATGGACCAGAGTCAAGACTCAGCCAGATCAGGACTAAACATGGACCAGAGTCAGACTAAACATGGACCAGAGTCAGGACTAAACTGGACCAGAGTCAGGACTAAACATGGACCAGAGTCAGGACTAAACATGGACCAGAGTCAGGACTAAACAGAGAACAAAATCAGAACTAAACATGGACCAGAGTCAGGACTAAAACAATAACATGGACCAGAGTCAGGACTAAACATGGACCAGAGTCAGGACTAAACAGGAAAAGACCAGAGTCAGGACTAGTCAGGACTAAACATGGACCAGAGTCAGGACTAAACACTGGACCAGAGTCAGGACTAAACATGGACCAGAGTCAGGACTAAACATGGACCAGAGTCAGGACTAAACATGGACCAGAGTCAGGACTAAACGTGGACCAGAGTCAGGACTAAACACGGACCAGAGTCAGGACTAAACGGACCAGAGTCAGGACTAAACCATGGACCAGAGTCAGGACTAAACATGGACCAGAGTCAGGACTAAACATGGACCAGGGGAGCGAAGACAGTGCGGGTAGAGCGGTAAGCTAGGCTAAAAAACATTTAAGCATTTGGGGCATTGGAAAAAAATTGGAAAAGTTTGTGTTGAGAAACAAGAGAGAAATACCTTCAAAATGAGACCGTTGTTAAAGCTGAAGTGCCGTGTCCGCGGAGCACGAACAATTTGAAGTGACGACAAATGCACTGACGTTCTATGGGGACATTTTCTTGGGCTCAACCACTGCAGTTCAGTGGAGCAGAGAAGAGAAAGAAGGAATCCTGCTCTAATAATACATTCGTGGTCTTGCTTCTATTTAACTCATTTTGACCAGCCCACTTTTCTAGGAAGTGCACTTCCTTTTTAGCTGCATTTAGCCTGTAGAATTCAGTCAATGGGTTTATTTCATTACATCTGTTTGAAATTGCCCCACAAAACAGACAAACACCTGCATAGCTTGAATAGCATGGGACAGCAGACTTCTCGCGTTGCCTGGATGCTTCTACTCCTCTCTGCTCATGCTTGTCCTGTCTGCAGTCCTTGGTTTTGGCAGAGTCTGTTTTCTCTTAGGGAGAGAGAAGAAGAGCAGGGGGAGTCCTGTGGAGGAGCAGGGGTGAGGAGTCATGCGCGGGGCAGGCTGACAGATCGGGACAGGGTGGAGCTGGGGTCAGAGCGTTTCCTCACTGATTTTATCCGTCCATTAACACAAGACTCCTCCTGCAGTGAGAGTAGGTCCACTGACACTCCAGACTTCAGAGGGAGATGGATAAACAAACTGTAGGTGCACTTGAGATGAGTGAAACCTGAGATGGAAAGCACTTGAGAGAAACGATGACGTCAAACCACAAAGTCTGAGGGTTATTGTAATGGGGCCTGTTTTTGTGGCAGTTGCAGCGCACATTTTGTGAGAGGAAAAGTAGCAAAATTCTACTTGAAACAAGGTCATGTAAAACGAATGTGATGACACGCACATCCACTGGCTGTCCAATCACGTTCTAGCAGAGGTAATTTAGGGAAGTGTCCCCTGCCAGCATTTCCTTTTTGGTCTCACCTCTGACTTCTGCTCACCGCGCACACCTGTAAAGCAAACCTGCCAACCTAATGCTGCGTTCACACCTGACAGCGTATTTGCGTCAAAATTGGTGCGTAAAAAGCGTATTTTGATGCAGAACATTTTTTAAGCTGTACCATGTGACTTAAACCAAAATTTGTCGTTATTTTGCATTTTGGCGTGTTTGGCCATTTATTGGTAAACCATTACAGTAAATACAGTAAAACTGGTGAAGGATTAAGGAAACCGGAGTACCTGGAAAACATCCATGATGACACAGGCAGAACATGCAAACTCCACCCAGTGAAATTGTGAGATGTAAACTTGGCTCAGGCCAGGAGTCGAACAAACGATCTTGTGTTGAGAAAAGTTCTAACCTGCTACTGTAAATAACAATTGTAACTATATTTTTTTAAAAGGCAAAAATAAAAGACATCTTTAATCTGCCTTGGGTTTATCATCGAATATATAACAAGGTTAAGGTTAAGGTTAAGGTATACTTTATTGTCCCTGTAGGGAAATTTGTCCTCTGCATTTGACCCATCCTTCAATGCCTCTTGAGCATCTCCTCAGGAGCAGTGATCGCCGCAGTGCAGCGCTCAGGGACCCATCTCCAGGTGTTGTTGCTAGGCTTGGTCAGGACTACCGTAGCTGGAGGATATTACCCTAACGTGCATGTTATTGGTTGGTGGGGGAAACCGGAGTGCCCGGAGAAAACCCACCCAGACACGGGAGGAACATGCAAACTCCACACAGAAAGGCCCGGCCAGTGCGGGAATCGAACCCGCGACCTTCTTGCTGTGAGGCAAGAGCGCTAACCGCTCAGCCACCGTGCCGCCACAATATATGTTATATTTGCATAATGCTACAAAACATTTAGACCCAGTGCTTAATTTGTAACTCAAACGTTGCCGGAACAAAATGTGGGTTTTGGACCGGGCTCCAGACCAGGTCAAACCTTTACCGGAGCGCACACAATAAGTGAACATAGAGGCTTAGAAATGCTAAAATACAACCCAACTGTCCATCCTACTCGATGTTAAACGATATAAAAGTAATTATGTCTGTGTTACACGTTTTTTTACACGTCACACAGAGATTTTCATTCATTCTGACAGAAATCAGCGCACCTAAATCTGATCCACAACAAGTAGCCCTCCCACACACGCTCGTCCTGCAGCTCAGCACTGCCTCCGCATCATATCAGACTCTCCACAAGTCACAACAACAACGCAGGACAAACAGCTTTTACACAGCAGACACAGGTCACAAACAGCCTTTACACAGCAGACACGGGTCTCATACATCAAACGTGACGCTAAATACACATTAAAGTAACACAGTAAAGTTAGTTGCACTTACGAGAAACTGCGGCCGCTGTATCCTCGCTGGTTCTGACCTCTTTATCGCCCCGTACACTCCAAACACATGTGACACTCCCGCTGCTTTTAATCCATCAAAACGAGTCGCAAATAACAACAATATTCACAAAATCCACTTAGACGCATATTTCCTGTTTTAGAAGGAGATACAAGAGCGGGGCTCGCCTGGAACCAATGAAAAGTCTTAAACTCGCCTGCGCTGCTTCTGATTGGTCAAATTTCCTGTCAGTTCCGCTTTTAACCAATTACAGTCTGACTCCGTTTCCCCCACAAATAAGCCTGTTCACTGTTCACTGTGAATGAGATGAGAGACGGGAGAGGAGCAGAGCCGCGTCTCGTAGAAGAAAGACAAAAAGAAAGCGTTACCGGAGCAGACAAAACTGATGCCGGAATGCCCCACGAGAGTTCCCGGATCTTATTCCGGCTTGTTCCGGCTCAAATTAAGCCCTGTTTAGACCATATCGCCCTGCCCTGGCTTCTTTTACTTTTTAGCAAAGATAAAATTCAGGTAAAATAATTTTTAGCAACATACGTATAGTAGTAATCATGTTCAATCAAAACTATCAGCATTTGAAAAACAAGTTGAGCAGAAACAAATGCAAAAGGTCAAAAGCCTGTCGTTTTCCAAGCCTGATCAAACACATGTAAATCACTGATCTTGTTTATTCTGGACTGGACCGATGCCCTTTAGTGAAAACGTGTGTGTGCGTGTGTAAAGGGCAGTCATTCCTCGCAGTCCTCTGTGCCATTATGTTTTTTTTTACACTCGGTGCTCACCTTTGTCACAAACATGAACTATGTATTTGCTAAGGGTTGAAGCCTTCGGCCAAACATGTCTGCAGAAAGAACAAGTCACTTTGAAGACCCAACATACAGTATTATGCATCTGTCTGTGAGATAATGATCATCTATGACACACACAGTTTGTTATTGATATGAACCATTGATCACATTCATGTTTAGGCTTAACTTTCCCCTGAGAATGAATATGAGTGTGAATGCTCGTCACTCTCAAACCCTGTGTCAAGTTGGCCCCTGTCCAGAGTGTTTCCCCGACTAAAACCCAAAGTCACTGGGATAGGCTCCAGGCACCCGCGACTCCTAATGGTAACAAGCAGTTAGTTGTCAATTAATCCAAACATTTTTGCTGACTACTTGACTAATGAAATAATTGTTGGTGACAAATGCAGAAGACAAATTTCCCTACGGGGACAATAAAGTATACCTTACCTTAGCCAACACTCTCCATGTATTATTGCTTTGTTTTCATGCAATAAGACATGGAGAGTACATGAACTGTAGAGCCACCACAGTCTGTCAAAATTGTAGGATTAGGGTTAAATCTGTCTACCTTCTTCAAAAATACACTCAAGGAAAAAAGAAACGCAACACTAACTTTTTAGAGTTTTGAATAATTTTATTTTTGAGATCCTCCTGTTTCATATGAAACCAACATCCATTTCTAATCCTCAGACCAACTCTTGTGGCGTTTACACATTTTCGAGTCCAATAACACAACCAAACAATAGAACAACCCCCAAACCAAAAGTGACAGAGTTTCATCAGACTGTCAATAGTTCACGTACCCTGTTGGCTCCTGGACAGAGGTTATTCATCGCCTCATGGATCGACAGTAGTGTCTGAGTTGATCCTGTGGAATTGCCGCCCATTCTTCCACCAGTGCGCCTCAGCTGCTGCTGAGTTTTGGGATGTTCATGTCGGTGGATACGCACACTGAGCAGATCCCAGACATTTTCAATGGGGACCATTGGGTCCACCTCTGCAAAGTCCAACGATGATGTGCAGTGCACTATTCGACCCGAGCTCGGCGATGTTGGGGGTAAGCACTGATCCAAGATATGACCGATATGGCCGATTACCGTCAGAGCGGAGGCGATTACGGATGGTTCTGGCGACACTGGCCTGTGGTGTGTCCCAATGGTCTCGGCTGTGGACCTGGTGGTGGGCTGAACCTGTCACGGAGATGTGCGGGGCGGTTGGTCTTGTGCAGGGTCGTTACACGGGGGCGACCAGTACGAGGGCGGTCTTTAGAGGAACCAGTGACCTGGTATCACTCCATAAGACGACTAAAGGTAGAGCGGTGACTCCAAACACCCTGGAGACACAAAACAACACCGTCCAGCTTGGAGCAGCCAATAGCTCCATCCCTCTCTGGTAGAGAAGACTTGAGTTAAAAGTTAAAAGTCACTCTGAGTTTCAAACATGAGTTTGTGTGAATAAACGACCCTGTAATGTACTCTTTATTGTTCTCACAATCAGTCAAGCCAAACCAAGAAATCTGTTCACCTGTCTTCAGCGCTCTATGGACTGAATGATGCTAACCCATTTTTCCAAATGTACGCGTTTTCTAAGGAATTTTCAAAAATGAAAAGTGACGTTGTGTTTCTTTTTTCCTTGAGTGTATATCATGACATTCTAAATTTCAACATATATGAATATCATGGTAAGACAGCATGAGTAAATGGCATTTTTGTGAGTCATTCAAGCTTCCCACCACCAGACACTTTCCACATTTCCTTCTGGACATCCTGAGTTTGCGTTTGATTTGACCGGAGCCGAGCAGAGTCCATCTATCACAGCTGTACAGACTGCAGCTCTGATCACTCCATAAATCTCCTAAAGCACTGTTAATGAAGCCTACACTGCCACAAAAAGATTTACATACACGATATGACCCAGAGTTCTGCTTTCATTTGGGTTTAGCCAAGACACGAGGTACTTCAGCAGCTGCGTGTGCCAAGTGCAGCCGTTTAACGTTCCAACACGAGACGGAGTGTGGATTCAGCAGGATTACAGGGATGTGAGGAGGATGTGTAGGAATAATCCAGATTTTAATCAAAGCTTTTGGAGGTCACAGATACAGTGTAGGTGGCTGGTGTTACATTTTCTGTTTGTAAAAAAAGAGAAAACTTTTGCTTTTGCTTAGATTAGCTTGAGCAGATGTTAGTTACATTAGTACAGTGGCACATAGTAACTGCAAGTTTATTACAACAGATCAAATACTAACGTCCCATTCCACACGCACTTCTTCAAGCTCATCCAGGGAATCCCGAGGCATTTCTAGGTGAGACAAGAACATAGGTGTGTCCTGGGTCTTCCTCAAGGACTCTTCCCAGTAGACTGACCGGCAGAGAAGCAAGGTGAGCTCGCTAAATGTTGTTTGCAGAGCCTCAGACTCAACTCGTTGAGATTACATCATCATCTTTAGTGTATTTAGTTCAGACTTGGTTGGAAGATTTTCTGTGTTGCAAAAACTTTTTTATTAAAAAAAAGATGGCTGCTGAGGACAGGAGTGGTTTGTTGGGCTCCACTCTTGCCCTGTGTCTTTTAAACTTTTTCTTATTTTTGTCGTATGCTTGGATTTGTAATTTCTCACTGCAGAATGATACATGGGTCCACTCAGCATCTGGTGAACAAAATATGCTCTTTATGTTTGGGCATGGACACAGTCTTATGTACTCTGTTAGGTCTTCACGTCTCTGGAGTAAGGGCAATGGGAATAAAGTCCACAGAACATCAAAGCACAGTCGCGCACATGCGGCCAAAGTTTTGCTTGTGCTCATACTTATGGCCGGGATATACATCTTAACCCTGGCCCATCCACGTTTGAGCATCAGGCTAGCTCCACAGCGAGGCCTGTCACCAACAGAGCGGTGTCTCCGCCCCTGCTCACTCCGGAGCACCGGAGCAGAGCAGCGCACCTACCGGCTCAGCTGTTGGCACACAGCCAGCTACCGGAGCATCAGGAGCAGCGTCACTTCGAGGAGCGCACCACACCAACTGAGCTCAAACCACCTGTGCACAGACGACCACAGCCTGACCGGTGAGTCACCCTACCCGCTGCGGTCGTTTGCGGGCGCACCGATCTCTCCATTAACACCCGCGGGGATTGCCCAAAGAGCCGCGGCGGCGACACGGGATAACTTTCGGTCGGCTAACAGAGTAGTAGCGGCGCGGCGTGCTAACAACAATGGGCGAAGAGGCAAAAGGCGCTTAGCACATACGGACAGTTGCGCTGAACAAAAACAAAAGCAACATCTCCTTTTTCAAACTGTCAATCATGCCCGAGTGCTCTGGGAACCTGCTTGCAAACCAAAAGGAATACTGGAGGACAATTAAACATCCGCAGTTGCCTGACCAGCCAGTCCCTACACGCTTTGACAGACACTGTACAAAGACGTAAGGGTCTGGGATCAGAGCGCCATGGTTCAATTTCGAGGACGGGCTTTCCGAGCGCGGAGTCAACCAATCACAGACAACCCGGAAATTCCCCCGATGCAGCGACGCACTAAACCGGTTGTGATAGTAAATATGTAGCGCAAGGATTTTTTCAATGGAGCAGTGACCTATGTGAAGGCTCTGAACGCGTTTGCTGCTCCGGTTGATTGATACGTCCCTAATTCTTCAAACCAAAGCTAGAGCCGAAAACAATGATCTATAAGCTACGTCGCCATCTGAATATTTTGAAACGGTTAGAAAAAAAGTTTTGAAATTGCGGAGCGAAGGTGAGGGGAGAGAGGGGAGGGGGGGCGTTTGTGATTGGATCGTCCTAACTTTGGACGACAAAATCGTTGGCTATCTCTTCAGTTTCAGACCCTTCTGCATTCAAAGAGAATGTAGGAGGGGCTGACTGGTCAGGCAACATCCGCAGTATAATCTCTAAAAGAGATCAGATTACTGCTCTTCTCCTGGACTCCAATCTGGACTACCTCTGCCTAACAGAATCATGGCTCCACAAAAATATTCCAACAAACATGATTGACATCTCTGGTTACCAGTGCTTTAGAAAAGATAGAAACTCTGGGAAGGGAGGTGGGGTGTTAATCTACATAAAAGACACATTTAAATGTAATATAATAGAATTGAAAACTACTCTTGAATGTCTAGCGTTGAATATAATTCTGTCTCCGACCATGAATTTTAATATTGCTGTGGTTTATAATCCGCCTTCACATACGATTTCTTTTTATGATGAACTGGGCTCGGTAATTAAAGAACTTGAAAATTGTAGAGAAACTTTATGGTATGGGGACTATAATATTAAATGGCTTGACAAAAGTTCAAAACAAAAACTGAAAATACTGATGAAAAGTTTAATTACCATCAAATGATCAAGGAGCCCACCAGGATTACAAGGCAGACCAAGACTTTAATAGACATGGTATTTACTAATAAACCTGAGCGCATCACAAGGACTTAAACTGATAACTGGACTTTCTGACCATAACATGACCCTGACTGTGAGAAAACTGACAAGGAAAAGGCTTGAGTATTTTGGTAAACCTAACAGCAGTAGCAATGCAAAATGATTATTCCTAAGGTTAAACTTCAGCAATTTGAACAAGATTTGCATACTTGAGTTGGGATAAGATAGTGGCCACCAAGATGTGAATGAATGCTGTAATTCAATGACTGAATCTATTACATGCTTAATGGGAAAATATATGCAGCAAAAAAGTGTAAGCCTAAGGAAAATACAATACCATGGCTGAACAGTGATTTAAAAAAACTGAATGAAATTGCGAGATCTGGCCCTAAAGAAATCTCTTTATACAAAGCTGAACACCAATCTCTTAATGTATAAAAGTTTAAGGAATAAAGTAGTCCAAGAACTCGTAAAGCACAAGCCTGTATTACACTAAACTCATAGAAAATGTAAGAGGAAATAACAACTCCCTCTGGAAACATTTAGACAATTTGACCAATAAAACCCTAAAAAACAAGGGAATCAGGGAACTTGTCATAAACAACAAAATTATTAATAACAATGTGCACATGGCTAAGGAATTTAATAGTCACTTTGTGCAGTCAGTGGAAGAAATAACAAAACATTTTGAGGTTGTTGAAGATTTTAGTGTAACCCAAATGATAACGAATGACTCTTTCCAAATTTTAGACATTGATGAAACACAAGTTGAAAAAATAATTACCAAATTATCAAACTCCAAATCAAATGATGTGTATAACATAAACAGTAATTTTTTGAAAAATTATAAAAATGTGTTAGTCAAACCCTTAACATACCTGATCAATCTTTCTTTTAGAACTTGTACATTTCCAACAGCATGGAAAAAAGCAGTTGTTGTCCCAATATTTAAATCTGGAGCNTCTATTATCAACTGCTGATGTTACATTTTCCATGAAATCCATAACTGCTAAAGCTGTAGATCTTTTACTACGGAAGCCATATTGTTGATCACATAAAATACTATATTTTTCAAGAAAGCTATCCAATTGCAGAACAAACAACTTTTCAAGTATTTTAGAAAATTGATCCAGTAGTGAGACTGGCCTGTAGTTGTTTACTATTTGTTTTTCACCATCTTTGTAGATTGGGAGCACTTTAGCTAGCTTCATTTTCTCAGGAAATGTTCCTGTTTCAAAGGATCGATTGCAAATATAAGTGATAGGCTTAACTATACAATTAATCACCTCCTTAATCACTGACATATCAATATTATTACAATCTGTTGATTTCTTATTTTTGCTTTTTCTGACCACTTCTAATACATCACTTTCACACACTGCCCCTAGAAACATTGAATTTTGTTTAATGTCGGTATCAAATTTTCTATCTATAGAGTGGGTTTGTTGTATTTGATTTGCTAATTTTGGACCCACATTAACAAAAAAAGTATTGAATTCATTTGCAATTTCTTGTGTATTATCAATAACTTTGCCATCATTATTCATTATCTGTGTTATCGAATGTTTATTTTCATGTTGGTCAATCACCTCCTTAATTACACTCCAAGTTGCCTTAATATTTGTTTTAAACTTTTGCAGTAACATACTGTAGTAATTCTGTTTATGTTCTCTCATAATGGTTGTCAGTTTATTTCTATAATGTTTATACTTATCTTCATTTTCCTTACTTGGAATTTTTATAAATTTTTTGTATAACATATTTTTCTTTCTACATGACTTTGCAAGACCTTTTGTCATCCATGAATTATTTTTACCTTTAGATTTACTTTGACTTTCCTAACTGGACAATAATAGTTGTACAATGATATAAATGTATCAAGAAATGCATCATAGGAATCATTTGTATCTTCAACATAGACCTCCTTCCAATTGTGATCACCAAGTTTAGCTTTAAATGCCTCAATTGCCTCTGGTTGTCTCATTCTCTGCAACTTATATGAATCTACCTTTTTAATTCTTAACTTAATATCAAATAGTACAAAAACAGGCAAATGATCACTTATGTCTGTCACAAATAATCCACTCTTAACCTTTCTGCCTGTTATGTTAACAAAAATATTATCAATCAAAGTAGCACTATCCTTGTTATTCTACTGGGTTTAGATATTAAAGGGTACATACCCAAACCAAATATATTATTAACAAAATCTGATGTTTTTTTGTGTTCACATGATTTCAACAAGTCAATATTAAAGTCACCACATACCAAAAGATCTTTACCATGTTGTTTAGAATATAGTTCAAGATACTTTCATATTAAAATCATCCAATACATGATCTGGAGTTCTATAGATACAACTTATAACTATACTTTTTTTCACAAATTCATTTCTTATTTCAAACTGTAAACACTCCATCAGCTCATCAACAGACACTGACATTTCTTTAATAATCTTACAGTTTATGCCTTTTTTCACAAACAAAGCAACTCCTCCCCCCTTTTTGTTTTCCCTATTTTGTTTAAATAAATCATAGTCCTCTAATTCATTCTCCAGGTCTCTATCATTACAAAGCCAAGTCTCTGAAACTGCTATAACGCTAATTTAAAATTAAAATTGTTCAAATAATCTTTTATCTTAGACATATTTTTATAGAGACTCCTGCTGTTAAAGTGGATCAAAGAAAATTGTTTTGATGATGCTTTAATATCACTCTCAGAGTAATACTCGCAGTCCACGTTTAGATTCTCGGACAAATAGCCATCAGGATCAATTTTTGCTTCCAAGGTCATAGGATTTATATTCCTGATTTTCAAAAGTCTTAAAGTCTGTTGGATCTTCTATTTGTTTTATTCTATTTCTTCCTTTTGGTTAGCCTACTTGGTTTTACTACCAGGGTAGAAATTTATTTTTACCCAGTCATTTTGTAATCTTATTTAAATTTGTCCAAGTCTTCAATGTTTCGTATGGTTTATTATTTTGGCTTGCTCTGGTGTTCCATTAAGTTTGATCATTACTTTACAGTTTCTCGTCCAAGTATCCTGGATCTTCTTTTGTTTCTTCAGTATCCGGGCCTGTCGTGCAATTTCTGCATTTTTTTGTGTGAGATGCTCATTTACGTACACATTAGTGCCCTTAAGTTTTTTTGCCATCTTAATCACCTCAATTTTGTGCTTACGGTTGACAAATCTTAAAATTATTTTTGGAATGTTCCCTTGCTTCTGAGGGATAGTGTGGCAAGCAGATATGTTGCTACTTTCTAGAGGGATGTCTTTACTTTGAAAAAAGTTTATGACTTGTTGTTCAAGTGTGTGTAGTTCACCTGGTGGGGCATTTTCACCCTCTTTGTCACCGGCTGTAGTCCTGGCATAGGTGCGATGTCTTGTCACCAATCCAGTTACAACCAAGTCCTCCATCCTTGTATATTGTTCAAAGTCATCCACTCTTCTTTGCAATTCTTCAATCTTCTTGTCCTTTTCTTTAATTGTGTCCTTCAGTTGCCTCACTTCATCGATTAAATTCAACAAGTCTTTTTGCTTTACCACAGAACTCAACTCTGCTGTCAGGAAGTTAAGTGATTTTTTCACCTCTTCCATGTCCTCTGCCATCTTCTTTGCCATTTTTGTATCCTTTGATCAAGCTATGTTCCTGAATTGTTTTGCTGAATCCGATTTAAAGTTGACTGCCAAACAAGTAACTCCAGGTTTGCTGTGTGCCAAAAATATTCCCCAAATAGGAGACAAGGTGTTCATTAGCTCTCAAATATTAATTTGAAGCTTGGATGGCACTTTCCACAGAGATATTTAGTGGATTGTCAGAGCTGAACAACCCAGCTTGTCACAGCAGCAGCCATCTTGTCTGTAACTATGTTTGATTGCATTGTCCCTGTCAAATAAATAAATAAATAAAATAAATAAATAAATTGAGAGCTCTCTGCTTATGGACTCAGCTTCTTCACCACAACAGTCAGAGCGAGCGCATCACGGCTGATGCTGCACAAATCAGTCTGTCAATCTCACGCTTCATTCAAAAGGTGTGAAAACCTCTATTAATGTTGACACAAGATTGTTAGGTTGGAATGGTGTCACTGAGGCTGCCACTCTGAGGCCAGGCCAGGGGTAGGTGCCCCAGTAGTTTCCGTAGGCTTAGGTCGGGGCGGCGCGCAACAGTCCTGTTGTTTCCACTGTGCAAAACAACCTGTTTCCCGCCTTACAAGCAAGCGACTTTTGGCCCTGCTTTCACCCCTGACCTCGGAGCTAACCCCGGAGCAGACCCCACAGCGGTCCCCCTTTAGGCTGGATAATTGGACAAGAGAAAACACACAGCTCAGGCCAAAACCAGACAAAGAAGAGGAGATAGAAACACTGTGACAAACTGCCCATTTCATTGATGAAAACTTGGTTTGTTGCTACGACAGACTTAACAAAGCAAAGGTAGCGCCTTACCATCAGCTGTTTCCTGTTTGTCAAGGCAAAATATTGTAAAAAATATCAAATCCTGTGCGTAATGTTTTTTTTTCCGGGTTTTTACATACCTAAAATATTTATAAACCGATAAAAAAATTAGTACATTTTTTTTTTTTTGAAAGTAGTGTGTTTAAGCAACTCAGGGCTGGCCGGTGAGAGCCTCTCCCTCCTTCTCCTCCCCCTTCCTTACGAAGCTAGTCATGGACTATTCAACCGATTCACAAGCTGAATACACATGACTACAACCCACAACAATAATCATTAATGTTGAAAATTAAAAATAGAATACACTGACTATAAATGGGCTTTATGGTAGAAACCACCATCATAAGTAGCCCAAGCGAGTGACGTGGGTCCACCCTTCTGTTCACCACCTAACATGAGTGGTAGATAGAGATGGTTTTGGTCTTTAAAGTTAAAGCTAAGGTAGACTTTGTTTTTTATTCCCAGTAGAAAAAATGTGTCCTCTACATTTTCCCCATGTCTCCTTAATGTCTCCTTTTCAAAGCAGTGAGTGCCGCAGTTCCAAATCCAGCTATGGTTGGTCAGGACTACCATGGCTGAAGGACAATCCTTTTGGTGCATGTTTTGTGCCCTGGGCTTTAAAGGAGTCAAACCCACAACCTTCTTGCTTTGAGGTGAAAGCACTACCCACTGCGTGATGTGCAGCAATTTTGATGATCATTATTTTAATTTTGATTAAAGTTGTTTTGCATTGTGATTTTAATGGTGCGTCTGTATTGTGTTGTCTCTCACCTTTTGGAGTTCGGTTTGTTCAAATGTTAGGTTCTTTCATGAGTAACACCTAAGTAACATAAACGCGTTTTATTAACACTTTTTGGTTCTTAAACAGAAACAATGAAAGTAACATCTTTAAGCATGTTTATAATGTTTAGTAGCAGCACATATAACACATCATACTTACCCTTTCACTTTGTTTTAGTGAAGCTGTCATCGTGAAACTTGTCTCTGAAACCAGTCTGTATGCTCTACATGAGTCTGTGTGTGTTTACAGTCTCCTCCATAAAAGCACATAGTATCTGTCACAGCTCTCTCTCCCAGGCCTGTACAATGCCTTGTTAAAGTCATCCGCCTGTGAAATGGAGTTTTAAAGGAAATGAAAGTGAGCAGGAGAAGTACAGGGAATATGGCAGTGTCAGGCTGACAGACAGGCCACAAAAACCTACACAGATATTTGTCTAAACCTGGATTAGAGGAGGAGAGGGAGGGGAGGAGAGGGGGAAGGGATGGGGAGGGATGGGGAGAGAAAGAGAGGGAGGGCTGGAGAGAGAGAGAGTGTGTGGAAGGGTAGTGAGAGAGGAGGAGAGAGGGCTGGAGAGAGAGAGAGAGGGTGAGTGAGGAAGGCGGTGAGAGAGGAGGAGAGATGGCTGGAGAAGGAGGGTGAGAGAAGGTGAGGAATGGAGAGAAGGTGAGGGAGGGATAGAGAGAAAAAAAGAGGGAGGATGAGAGAAGGTGAGGGAGGGATAGAAAGAAGGTGAGGGAAGGATAGAGAGAAAAAAAGAGGGAGGATGAGAGAAGGTAAGAGAGGGATAGAGAGAAAAGGTGAGGGATAGAGAGCGAGATGAGTTAGGGCTGGTAAGGAAGGAGGGATGGAGAGCGAGAAAGTAAGAGATAGAGAAAGTGAGGGAGGGCTGGTAAGAGAGGAGGGGGGGATAGAGATAGAGGTGAGCATTGCAAAAAAGACCTTTCAAAAAAGAAGAAAAGGGTTAGGTTTCTTCTTTTGAGGTAAAAAGGTCTCATTTCAAGTGAAATAATCTGCCAGTGCAGTGAGAACATTAGGCTAACCTATTTGTTTTGAGTAGAAAATACTAGTTTCATGTTTCAAGATTTTTAAGCAAATCCATTCTTTCTTCAAGCAATGATGACTTAAAACATATACACATTTGCTTCAAATGGATGAGGTAAATATTTTAAAACAAGTCAAATAATCTTAGCTCAAGTGAAAAAAACTTGTAAGATTAATTAATGCTTAATTCAAGTCATTTTATCTAAGTTAGGTTTTCCTTTTTTGAAATGAGGGATAGAGAAAGATTGTGAGAGAGGGAGGGATAGAGAGTGGAAGTGAGGATGAGAGGTGAGGGAGGGCTGGTTATGTTTCCCCACACAGAGGTCTGTTAGTGGGCGTTCCCTCTGATGCCGACTGTATCTAAACTGAAAAAAAAAAAGTTATTTTCTTTGAAACTGGAATAAAGCTGACACATTTTAGAAGCATATTGGAACGAGGAATGAACAGCAGAGTGATTATAGAGCTCTGGTTTTCCAATAAAGTTTGACTCACGACTGATCTCTTGGGGTGGACTTTGCATGTTCTCCTCATGTTACCAAGTCTCTTTGTCCACCTCTCCAAAAACATGCACGTTTAGGTTAATTGGAAATCACTGAAAAATGCTCCTAATGATTGAATTGTCTATGTGTTACCCCTACGATGAGTTAGCCACAGGGTGTTCCCCCGCCTAAGACCCAAAGTCACCGGGATTGGCTCCAGTCACTCGTCACCCCTAACAGGAAAAAATGAAAGAAAATGAATGAATATTGAAAGTATATTGACATTTTTTATGTCTAGAAATTCCTGAAATCGTTGCGTTTTGATCTTAAAGTGAATGAAAGCTGATACTTGATTGAAGAGTATGATAAAACAAAGATGTTGGAGAAGTCATGATAGTTAGTCTCGTGTGGTCTGACTCAGATGGGTTCACAGTCGTTCACTTGTTCCTCTGGGGAGTTACTCTTGACCTGGGGTTGACCTTTGACCCCACGTTTCCGCTCAGAGTATCAGAACGTGACACACACAAACATTCTTGTCTGGTTTTGGTTCGGTTTCACTCCTGGCTTGCACTTGTTTTGGCCGATCAAAGAGAAAAGAAGAAATACGTCTCAGTTTTTCAGTCAGACATGACACAACTGTTCTAGAGGAGATATAAGCCTTGTTTTTACAAGTATTTAGTAATGAACTATTACCATCAGTTATTTTCACTTTGTTGACTGTGTAATGTAAAATTGAGAAGCCCCGCCTCGTTTATAACATGGTGAAAAATCTCCTTTAACACTCTTTTCTTCACGTTGTTTGCACTGAAATGCAGCAAAGGCTGGTTTATCTTTTAGTGAAACAAATCAAGGAAATGCATAATTCTACCCAAAATAGGCCCATTTATTTATTTACACTCAAGGAAAAAAGAAACACAACACTAAGTTTTCTGAGGTTTTGAGGGGCAGAATAATTTTCTTTTTGAGATCCGCCTGTTTCATATGAACCTTACATCCATTTCTAATCCTCAGACCAACTCTTGCAGCATTTACACATTTTCAGTCCAATAACACAACCAAACAATAGAGCAACCCCCAACCAAAAGTGACAGAGTTTCATCAGACTGTCAATAGTTCACGTGACCCCCGTTGGCTCTTGGACAGAGGTTATTCGTCGCCTCATGGATCAGCAGTAGTGTCTGAGTTGATCCTGTGGAATTGCCGCCCATTCGTCCACCAGTACCGCCCTCAGCTGCTGCTGAGTTTCTCCTATAGTGTCCTGTACACCCAATCTCAGCCATCTGCTCTGAAGCACTGGAACCTTTTTTGTAACTGAACACAACTTGGGACCACCTCTGCAAAGTCCAACGATGATGTGCAGTGCACCATTCAACCAGAGCTTGGCGATGTTGGGGGGTAAGCACTGATTCCACATATGGCCGATATGGCCGATTACCGTCAGAGCGGAGGCGATTACGGATGGTTCTGGCCGACACTGGCCTGTGGTGTGTCCCAGTGGTCTCGGCTGTGGACCTGGTGGTGGGCTGAACCTGTCTCGGAGATGTGCAGGGCGGTTGGTCTTGTGCAGCGGTCGTTACACGGGGGCGACCAGTACGAGGGCGGTCTTTAGAGGAACCAGTGACCTGGTATCGCTCTATAAGACGACTAATGGGAGAGCGGTGACTCCAAACACCCTGGAGACACAAGACAACAATAGCTCCATCCCTCTCCGGACAATCGTGGCATCGTGAAGAAGTGTGTTTTTGGCTTCTTTCTGGTGCCTTTTATAGAGAAGACTTGAGCACAGTTAACCAGCGGTAAAAGTCAACTCTGAGTTTCAAACATGATTTTGTGTGAATAAACGACCCTGTAATACACTCTTTATGGTTCTCACAATCAGTCAAGCCAAACCAAGAAATCTGTTCACCTGTCTTCAGCTTACTATGGACTCAAATCATAATGCGAACACATTTTTACAAATGTACGCGTTTTCTAAGGAATTTTCGAAAATCAAAATGTTGTGTTTCTTTTTTCCTTGAGTGTATTTTGACCAGATACGTTTTGTAAATTGTTCCAATTTGACTTTTTTATCTGTAGATATAGATATACAGATATAGATACATAGATATATAGATAGGTATATAAAATACTTTTTTTTTCTAATAAATCTACATGTTTTTCTCCAATTACAATGTTTTTAAATTGGCTCTGATTTAGCTTTTTATTATTATTATTTTTTGTCTAATCAAGTCTTTAATTGGTCCAATTAAGTTTTATATACCAGCCCATATAAACTTTTTGATTAATTTTTTAATCGGCCCAATTATTTTGTTATTTTGATTAGTGCTGTCAAGAGATTAAAAATGTAGAGATGATTAATTATGATCAGTAATTAATTAATCTAATTAATCTATTTTAAACTCACCTAAGAATTGCTGAAAAATAAACACTCAATGTAAGTGTTTTTGTTTTGTTTTTATCCAGTTTAATTAATTACAGTATTGTTGCAGATGGAAATATTAATGTACTGCAGACTTTAGGAAGTTTTTTGTTGTAAGTTGTCAAGTTGAACAACCCTTATGTCACTTTGTAACTCACATATGGAAACAGAGAAGTTAAAGATTTCAAAATAGATTAATGCGATTAAATAAATTAACTCAATTACTATGTCTGTAATTAATTAATCTCAATGAATGCACTAATTTGACACCACTAATATTTATTTATTTCATTGGCTCAATTAAAGGTGAGGTAGCTGATTTTCACACCATAAAACAAAACACGCAAAGATCTACATTTACATTATTTTTATCTGCATTTAAACCTTGACAACTTATTTTTACAGACTTGAGGTGACCACTCGAGCACAGCCAATCAGAGAGCTGCATTTGGCTCTTAAAGAAAATGAAAAGCCAAATGCTTTTTAGAGATTTTCACTGCAGTAAACAAAAAACAAGTCCTCTGATTTTTTAATTAAGAAATCTGCTTTTTGTTTGTATGGAATTTTGTCAACTCGGCAAAAAGCTCTGTTTTTCTTCTGTTTGATCATTTTTAAATCCCAGTATGCAGAAATAATCCACATCTTTCTATTACGCCAGAGTTATGTTATGTGGTGCATGCTGGGAAAGTGTACGCAACCTCTTCCTGTTTGCTCTGTGATCAGCCAATCACAGTCTGTCCTGAGAAGTGTGAGTGTAAACGTGGGTCTGTGTCCGTCAGGTCGGCCAATCACAGTCTGTCCTGGGTGTGTGTCCGTCAGGTCGGCCAATCACAGTCTGTCCTGAGAAGTGTGAGTGTAAACGTGGGTGTTGTGTCCGTCAGGTGGGCGTGTCGGGCCCGAGCAGCGTTTGGGGACGATTAAGTTGTTTGACGATTCAGGCCCCGCAGTTCTGACCACAAATAAACATCAGCCTCACAGGGCCCCGGCTACGGCCACGGCTACGGCCCAGGCGCCACGGCAACAGAGGCATCAATCACTGCTGGAGAGAGAGAGAGAGGGAGAGAGAGAGAGAGAGAGGGGAAGAGACAGTAAAGAGGAAGAGAGAGAGAAAGAGAGAGGGAGAAGGGGTGGAGAGAGAGGGAGAGAGAGAGGAAAGAGGAAGACAGAGAGGGTGAGAGAGAGGGAAAGAGGAAGAGAGGGGGAGAAAGAGAGGGGGAGAGAGACAGAGAGAGGGAGAGTGGAGGAGGAGGGAGAGGAAAGAGGAAGAGAGAGAGAGGGAAAAAGAGAGAGTGAGTGTGGGGAGAAAAAGGGAGAAAGAAAGAAAGAAAGAAAGAAAGAAGAAAGAGAGAGGGAGTGGAGAGAGAGAGTGAGAGTGGGGAGAGAGAGAAAGTGAGAGTGGGTGGGTTGAAAAAGGTGAGAAAAAGAGAAAATGAAAGGGAGTGGAGAGAAAGTGGAGGAGGGAAAGGAAAGAGGGAGAGAGAACAAGAGTAAGAGGGGTGGAGAGATAGTGGTAGTGGGGAGATGGGGAGAAAAAGAAAATAAGAGGGAAAGACAGAGAAAGAAAGAAAAAAAGAAAGAAAGAGAGGAAGAAGAAGAAGAGAGGCAGTGGAGAGAGAAAGGAAGAAAGAGAAAGGAGAGAAAAAGAGAGAGAGATGGAGGAGGAAATGAAAAGGAGAGAAGAGAGAAAGGAAGGAAGAAAGAAAACGAGAATAAGAGTGAGGGAGAGAGAGGAAGAAGGAGCAGAGAGGGAGTGGAGAAAGAAAGGAAGAAAGAGGGAGAGAAGAAGAGAGAAAAAGAGATGGAGGAGAAGAGAGGGAGAGAAGAGAGAAAGGAAGAAAAAGGGAGAAGAAGAGCGAGGGAGTGAGGAAGAAGGGGAAGAGAGGGAGAGGAGAGAGAAAGGAAAAAAGAGAAAGGTAGAGAAGAAATAAGGAGAGAGAAGGAGAAAAGAGGGAGTAAAGGAAGGAAGAGAATTAGGGAGAGAAGAGGAGAGAAACAGAGAGGAAGGGTTAGAAGAGAGAAAGGAGGAAAAAAAAAAGGGCGAGAAGAAGGGGGAGAGAAATGAGGAGGAGAGGGAGTGAAGAGAGAAAGGAAGAAAGAAAAAGAGGAATGGAGAGAGAAGGGGAGAAAGACAGAAAAAGAGAAAAGAAAGAGTAGGGGTAGAGAGAGAGAGGGAGTGAAGAGAGGGAGCGAGAGAGAGGAGGAGGAGAGAGAGAGGGGAGAGAGGCAAAGAGTGAGTTAAGAGAGGTGGGAAGGTGAAAAGAAGAGAGAAGAAGGATAAAAGTGGGAGTGGAGAGAGAGAAAGAAAGAGAAGGAGGGAGAGGAAAAGATAGAGATAGAAGAAAAGATAAAGAGAGGAGGAAAGATAGAGAGCGAGAGGGAAGAAGGAACAAAGAAAGACAGAGAGATGGAGGGAATGTGAGTTGGAGAAGAGAGAGAGAAAGTGAAAGAGAGGGAGGGTGAAATGAGAGCGATAGAGAAGAGAGAGAAACACTGTCAATAACACGTTTAAACCACTAGAACAATCCATCATATTAATTAATTTATGAGTATTTTTTTTACAATCAGTTCTTCTTTAAGCTGACAAAAGTGTGCGGCGGTTGGAGGGAGGTTGGGTCTTTTGTTTTGTGATAATTGTCTGACACTTGGAGATGAGACACTTTATGTAGTGATAATAAATGCACCCAGTCACTGTTGTTCTGCCTTTACACCTGCTGCATTACACACTCACACTCCTGTATGTGTGTCTGGATTTGGAGACGAAAGGAAGGAAAGAAAAACAGAAAAGAAAGACAAAGACAGAAGGGAGGAAGGAGATGACAAGAAAGAAGAGGAAAGGAGAGAAGGGAAAAAAAAAAGAAAAATGATGGAAGGAAGAAAAAGGTGGTAAAAGAAAAGAGGAAGGAAGGAGAAAGAAAGAAAGAAAGAAAGAAAGAAAGAAAAAAAAAGAGGAAAGGAGGATAAATAGAAAGAAAGATAAAAAGATGAAGACAGAAGGGAGGGAAGGAGATAAAAAGAAACAGGATGAAAAAATTAGAATGAAAAAGACAAATTGTGGAAGGAAGAAAGGGAGAAGAAGAGAAGGAATGAAAAGGGAAAGGAAGGAGAAAAAAGTGGAAGGCAGGAGAAATAGAAAGAAAGAAAGAAAAAAGAAAAACAGAATGGAGGGAAGGAGATAACAAGAAAGAAGAGGAAAGAAGAGAAGGGAAAAAAGAAAAATGATGGAAGGAAGAAAAAGGTGGTAAAAGAAAAGAGGAAGGAAGGAGAAAGAAAGAAAGAAAAAAGAGGAAAGTAGGTTAAATAGAAAGAAAAGAAAAAAGGAAAAGACAGAAGGAGATAACAAGAAAGAAGAGGAAATGAGAGAAGGGGAAAAAAAGAAAAATGATGGAGGGAAGAAAAAGGTGGTAAAAGAAAAGAGAAAAGAGGAAAGAAAGAGAAAGAAAGAAGGAACAAAGAAGAAAGGAGAGAAAAATTTGTAAAGGAAGGAAGGAGAAATACAAAAAAGGAAAGAAAGGGAGAAAGAAAAATACAGAAAAAGTAATTGAGAAAGGGATGAAAGAAAGAAAGAGAGAAGGAAAAGAAAGAAAGGAAGAAATGAAAGAAAGAAGGAAGGAGAGGAAAAAAACTCAAAGACAAAAACAGAAAGGGAGAGGGAAGGAAAGAAGAAAGGGAAAAATTGAAAGAAAGAGAGAGAGAAAGAAAGGAATGAAAGAAAAAGAGCAAGAAAGAGAAAGGAGGGAAGAAGATAAAAAGGTAGGATGGAAGAAAGGAAAGGAGAAAAAGAAAAAAAGAATGAAAAGAAGGTGAAAGAGAGAAAGAAAAGAACGAAAAGGAAAAAGGAAGGGAGAAATAGAGAAAAAAATATAAGAAATGACAGGGAAGGAAGCAAGGAAGGAAAGAAGAAAAAGAGAAAAAGGGAAAAAGGAGTGAAGGAAATGAAAAGGTAGGAATGAAGTAAGGAAAAGAGAAAAAAAAGAGAATGTACACAAGAAGGTAAGAGAAGGAAAGGAAGGAAAGAAAGAAGGATGGTGAGAGAAAGAAAGAGAAAAGAACTGTTGAAACTGTTTGCTGTTACTGCCCCCTACTGGCCAACGTCACAGCTACATGTCACTGTTTGTCCAGACTGTCCAAAAAATAAATAAATAAAACTCATTCAGACACAGAGAGAACATGCAAAAGTCAGTCCAACAAATGTGTTCAAACGTGTCTTCAGATATATTACTTTTAAAGGTGCTATACTCTATTTTTCTTCCTTAAAAATGTAAACAAAGAAATAAGTCATTTTAAACCTCTTACATCAGTTACCTCATGTCTGAAATGTCTACTTCGATGTGTTTTAAACTCTTTCCACAGCTGTTAGCGGTGAGACGTCCCAGTATGCTAATGGAAGTTAGCCACAATGCTAACAACAACAACAGACAAACTTAAGAGGATCTTGCTGAACAAACGAAATATTTTTAGACGCAGACAGGACATTCTACCTGAATATTATATGATGTGCACTCTTTTGTCAGGTTTGGGATTAAAAATTGTGTAAAGCAGCAAGAGCAACAGGAGACTTCATGACTTTTCCCTCTGGTCTATGGATGTCAGGATTGTTAGATTAACCGATAATTGTAATTATTCAAGTCACAACATAATTGTAAGAACCAAAAAGTGAGATCGTGGCAATTTTAGAAGTGAAATGACTGAATACCAGCCTCACCAAAGCCCGATCTGAAGCTAAGCATGTCAGGCCTGGGCAGTAAGGTAAAGTAATGTTTATTAACGTACAATTACATTAAGCACAATGACAGAGATACTACAGCTAATTTCCATCTGTCGTCTGGGGAGAGGAGAGGGAGGCACATTGGACATGTTCTTAGTTGAAGGAAGAAACCGGAACACCTGAGGACACCTACACAGACACGGAGGGAACATGCAAACTCCACATTGAAAGGGCCCAGGCCACGAGGGAATTGAACCCAGGACCTTCTTACTATAAGGCCACAGCACTAACCACTGCGCCACGGTGTTGCCCACGGTGGTGCAGCAGTTGGATGGGAGCCCACTGGAGGAATCTCAGGTGCCACACTGGGGCAAGCAGAGGAGAAACTCGTTGTTGTGGCCAGACACTTCACCCACAGTATGGATCTGGCTGAACGGATCGCAGAGACAGAGCCGACATCCACAGTCTCCCCGATCCAGTCATCATTCCATCTATACATCCGCCCGCCTTCTCCAAGCACGCCAGAGTCCGATCCGTGCCACGCCTGAGCAGGGTCTGTTTGCACTCACACTGGACAAAAGAACCACGCTTTAGGGGCCAAGTTATTTAATTGTAAGAATGAGATATAGCGCCTTTACTTTTTTGAAGCATTTATTTTAACTGTACAATGTACTCAATATTATATTTTTGCATATCTTGAAACTAACATTCACAACATTATCTCAAATTCGATATATTGCCCATTTCCAAGCAGCAGATAAAGATTAGACAGAGAGACAGCTTCCATCACAGGCTGGGCTGATGTGCCAGAGCAGATAATCACTTTGAGTTCACAAGTTGTTCACAGAAGATTTCACAAAAACATCTGTCTCCTCACACACCTCACTTCTTTACACCAAAACTCAAGCCAGCACATTTTTACAAGTCATTTTAGTCTTTGTAAAACCAGGCCTAACAACCCTCACTACAGTCAACATGTACTGTATGTTTCTGTAGTATTCTCTGCAATAAACGCCAGTCTGTTTTGTTTCAATATATGGTCTTATTTAACTCAAAATATTTGCCAGTGGAGTGACACCTTTTTGTTTTTTACATTTGCAAATGCTAAAGACACAATGCGGACAAAAACAACAAACTGACATTTTTAATGAGATGAACTCGAAGATCTAAAGCAGTTTCTACGTACACAAAATAAGTAGATGTGGCATCCGAGGGTTTACTGCATTTTTCTTCTTACATTTAGCAGTTAAACTTGTTGTCCAACAACGTCAGGGCATATTATACCCAACAATGCAGCGTGTAAAGCGCACAGGTTCGTTCATGGATATTAAAAATTAGGAGGCATTCACTTAAGTTACAATAATTTATTTAATTACTTATTTCTTTGTTTAGTTTTCAAAATATAAATTCAATTAAAAGTCAGTCCCAAAATTATAGTCAAGTCCAATCCATCCCGTTCCATACATCAGTTCCCCAAAAAGTTCAAATTATACAGTCTTGGGCGTCACGCATGCCACCCGCACACACGTGACCCAACCAGGAACCGGGCACACACGAGGTAGACAAGGAAAAGGCAAGACAGCGATGGGCCAGTGTGGTTCAACTCGTCCGTCTGAATTCAAAAACAATGGGTTAGCTACACAATAAGAAAATTACATTTATGCCCTACACATTGCTGTAGAACCTACTTCATCTTATCACACGTTGCTGCGCACCCATGACAGGTGACGACTGACGGGACCAAAGCCGGCTACGACACATTCGGACCCCAGCTTCCAAAGGAACGCCAGACACCAAAGCACAATACAAGCGGTGGCCCTGGGGCTGAGCCACACCACGGCTCTACAATAATACAGGCATTAATGACTAGATCTGATCAGATTTAAGGAGTAAGAGGAGTGGAAATCTACCTGGTGCAGCAGAGCAGGCGGACGTAAACACCAGACTCGGAGCGGAAATGCACAGATCAGAGCGCAAAAGGTAGAGGAGCCTTGTATCTAAAGCGCCACTTGCTGGACTTTATTTACAGTGGCAGGACCCACACTGACACATAGACACGGCAAAATTGGGATGTTTGGATTTCACTGTAAATGGATTAAAAGAGTCTTTAGCTGTTTCGTAAGAAATCTGACGATGTGGGTGTGATTTTGAACGATGAACTCAACAACGTGACGCGGAGCCACATTCACTGTAGCAGCCGGTCAGCTAATTCACGTTACAACAAACCGGAAACACAAGAAACGTGCATTTTATGAAGGTTGCTGCCATAAACTATTTGTCGCCATTTTCGGAAAGTCTGTAAAAACAAGAAAATTACAGATGTCGAATATCCCAGTGTGAAAGCCTGTTAAAAACTCAGACATCGTCAGGTAAAGTAAAGTTTACAGGCGTCTCGAGGTAATTATCATGTTGTGTAAATAGGACATAAATCTGTGATAGTGAGCATGTTTCTTTTGCTGAAATAACCCATCATCAACCCACATCAAGATTCTGATTAGACAGTGTGATTATTACACAGGTGTGCTTTAGACCAGTGATTCTTAAAGAGAAGCTAAACCCTAAAATACGTTTTTTATGGTTGTTAAACTATGTGGTGTTTAAATAGCATTGTCTACTGTTCTGAGTCATTTTTTGGCATTTTTAGTGCAAATTTAGCAAATTAGCAGGTTTCAGGTCCAAATAGTCACAAACTGGCTGTGTCTCTCATGTCAGCTCCAGGTTCTATGTGACCTCAGCGTGTACTGTCCACTCAAAATGAAGCACTAATGTCAGACACCTGCTGTCAGTCCAATCACACTGCTGCTCTCCTCTCTGAGCCCCTCCTTTCCCTTTTCCCCCAATGCTTTTCAATGAGTTTGCTGTGTTTGAAATGTGTTTGTGCAGTTTGAGGGGTGAGTTTACCTTTAACCATAGGACAGGCCAGCGCCCAAAGTTGGGCCGCGAGCACCTCCTTGAGGGCCACAAAGTCAGTAAAACACAACACATTTAATATGGGATTGGGCCCCAGGTTACTTTCTACATGAATATTTGGGCCTCGAGGTCAAAAAGGTTAAGAACACCTGACTTAGACTGGCCACAATAAAAAACACTCTGAAATGCTTAGCAGGAAGTCTGAGGGCCAATATTGGCTACATTTGGGCACCGGGCCACAGTTTAAACATGCCTGAATAATTATATATATAAGTTCTATTTATTTTTGGATCAACTTAGATACAGCGCACGTGTTTGTAGTTGTGTTCCTTATAAAATATCACAATTTGGATCTGGATTTAAACAAGAAACAAAAGAACCGCTGCTCACACAGATCACACTGCTTCAGAGCCAACTTTTCTCCCAACATGAACATGGCTGAAACAGGAGAACGTCCCGGTGTGAACACGGGGGGTCCTGGTGCAGACGCAGACCTTCTGTCATCAAAGTGCTGAATCTCATTTCCCATGATGCAGTGTGAGCGCTTCAAACGCTGACCTCGTCTGTGTGTGATTGATATGTGTCAGAAGAAGCACATTCTCTCCATGTTTAACTAGAACATTCATCTTAGATTCAGGTGCAGATTCTCACACTTGTAACTACATCCTCAATAATCCAACAGATTCTAGATTAGTTCATCAATAATCGAGATTATTCAAGTCGTAATAAAATTGCAAAAATAATTTTATGAGTTAAATACAAAACTACTGGTGTACAACTGTCAATTCCAGTTTTGACATCGGCCGGTTAATCAAAAAAAAAAAAAAGAAAAAGATTTTTGTTGCAGCTGTTTTATATTACAATATTGGGATTGATAGAAGTACATCAACTCAAAATGGGATATTTTAACTCGAGATCGACCGGTGTGGCTTTTTCTTGGGCTGATACCGATGCAGATTTATAAAAATGTTGTTACCTGATGCTGATATCAATGGCCGATTGTCAAGGCCAATTTTCTTATTTTAGTTTTTAAAAACATAGCTGAGATGAAATAGTCAATCCACAAAGAAAAAGTTCAATCTAAACTATAGTTTTATCTCATTGTTTAATGAATACACTGTGTTTGTGCACATTACAGAACATTTTAGAGAGTAATTCAAGAAAGTGCTCCTTTTCAAAACACAGCAAAATGAAGGAATATAAAACAAACTGTATCATTTCTCTCCAAAACTAACTTGGAGCTCAGCTGATCACTGCCAGTGCAGCTCATGGATGTATTCTATTATCTGGATTGGACTCTGCCCCCTCTTAACTTGTGCGAGTGGCAATATGGCCGCTCTGCTGAACTGCCGTGGTTGGGCCCAAGAAAAATGTCCCCATTGAGCGTCAATGCATTTTTCGGCTCTTCAAACTGCTATTGCTCCGCGGGCACGGCACCTACAGCTTTAAAAAAGGTCTCATTTTGAAGGTATTTTCACAAATTAAATTAAATTAATTGTCAATGCCTCAAATGCTTAAACGGTTTAGCCTAGCTTACTAATCTGCCCGTGGTATGTCCCGCTCAGGCCACCATCGCGCTGATTGGTCAGAAGTGACCGCGCTGTCACTTTCTGACATCACATAATGGCAGGCACTAGTCGTATTCAGGAAATAACACGGAAGAATAAATGTTTTCAGCACCAATGAGCAGAAGCCATTGAAAACAACCGTCTTGGACTCATCTTCCAGCTCTAATTATACTTCCAAGATGCAGACAACTGATCAAATATCGGCCAAAATAAGACCGATGTGGCCGATATGCACAAAATTCTAAATATTGGCCTCAAAATACAGTATCTCTACTTTTAACCTATAAAGAAGAAGTCAAATGATGTCAAAGTCCAAATCTACAAACTTGAGCAAAAGCATCATGTCAGAGAATGAGAATGAAAGAAAATAACAGATTTCACTTATGTTGCCATGGTAATCATAATCAGGAATTATACTTCCAACACAGAAATGAGTAAAAGGTGACAAGTCATAAATGAACCTAAAATAAGCATCTCTGCCATTGTACATTGTCCTTAATAACATTACCTTAAATGATGCTGTTAAAAATAGGATAAATAGAGTTGTTCATTTAAAAGCTACATAATGACATCACACGGTGGAACGAAGCATTTGGAGTTTTGGAGATGTAGCAGGATTACTCAGTGTGTCAACAAAACTAAACACAATTTTGGAGATGTTTTTGGTGAAGTAATCGTAACAAAACATGACTAAAGGCTAACAAAAGTCACATTTGTGTAATATAAGACCTTTTGAATCCTGTTTTGAACAAAGCTGTGACCTACATGTGTGTCAGAGCATGAGTTTGGTCCTAATTGAAAAACCTTACGTTCTTTTGCTCGCCGTGTAACTGATACGTGAACAAAGATCATAAAAACCTCCCAAATCAAATAAAAATAGTTAATTGGGAGCCTTATTACCTCCTGGCTGCTTAATGAAGAGTGATATTCTACCATATTGTGGCTGGTAATTGAATTCCTAATAGAATGTAGTTTTTTCAATTAAAGCGGTTTAATTGAAACTATATCTGTTTCGATCACTGTGTCATTTAATTAAAGGCAGATACAAGATGTAGGACATGAAGCTTCTCCCAATATTTGGACTTTTGGTGGAATGACATTGAATGAAATAATAGTCTAATCGTATTGCACAATGTCACCGGGTCAGGCAAGTTTGTGAAAGCAGAAGTCTTTGTAGAAGTATGCAAGGTCCCCTTCCTCTATTTTCTTCTGCATTACGAGGTCAGGTCGCGCAGGCAGCAGTCTGAGCAAGGTCACCCACCCACCCACGCGTCCCTCTCCGCACCTTTACAGCGGACTCACACCAAAAGCGATAAGCCCGCCCACTTGAGCCCTGGTTGCTGTCGCGCTGTCTCCAGCTCTCTAGGCGTAGTTTTCAGAGGGAGGGGTAAATGGGAGAGCTTTGAGTGCCTGGACCAATGCCTCGTTTGTGTCTGTGGAAAGGTGTTCACTGAGTAGCTGTCGCCTTGGCGATGTCGCTCTGAATTTGCATTAAGTTAACTTCATCTCAACTTTGCCGCGCTCCGCTCCCCTGGACCGCTCCGCTCGTCTCGTCACTTCCTCATGTCGCCTCTTTGCGCCAGCCTGCATAGGGAATGAATGGGAGCTGCTCTCTCATGTCGCTCCAGTCTCTTCTGGTGTGAGTCCGCTGTTATGCAGCAGTGACAGTGAAGCAGGAGCTGTAGAGGCTCTAAGATACGACAGGCTTCACAAACTTTGATCTGAATCTACATTTAGTATCATTTTACATGTCCTGTGTCCTGGGACTGAATGAAATGCTTCGCAGTGTCCCGCTAAAACACCACGTGCGCCCTATAGACCCTCTTCATGCCACGTCACGGTGACGTCACAGCTCTAGCTGGAGGCAAAAAAGAAGGAAACTCAGAGCCAACGCATTAAAAGGTCAAGTTTTATCGTTGTTAAAATGTCGTTTTGTTGTGAACTGTGACTAAGACCTTCGTGTCTAATATTAGCCAGACCTTACCCAGACATGCAGGTGCAGTTTCATGTTCAAATTGGTCTGTTTTATTTAGAAATGTAGCTAAAACTGTACTGTTGTCAATCATTCAGTTTTTATAAACAAGACCCTTATTGCTTTAGCAAAGCCTTTGACAAGAGTTAACAGATTTTCAGAGCTACAAACAACCAATTTTGTCGGACTAGCTGAGTAATTAAAAAAATAATTACTAGTAAATGTTGTGTCTCTGAAGCACTAATAGAAGGTGCACACATTAGCATATTTAGCATTAGCTTCAAGACATGAATGAACCGTTAAAAGACAAGCATTTTAACCACTACTGGGTCTAGCAAAGTAAAAGGAACCTCACACAAATGTAAACATCACCTCTTCAGACACGTGAAAGAGCTTATCCTGATCCAAGACAAACCACATAAGTTCAGACAAAATGCTTCCATCTGTCAGAAGTAATTCACCAAAGTCTGTGTCAGGTCCACAGAGTAAGTCACGATACATATCCTGACAGCTCCGACCAGAATCTGCCATTTTTTTCTGCTTTTGTGTTTAAAAATCCCTCCAAAAACGTGCTAGTTTACACAGGTTTAAATGAAGGCAACGTCTTCTTCTGCCTCCGGCTAAGCTCCGCCCACCAGAATTCGACACAATGTTTACTAACATGCACGGGGTCTATAGAAATGAATTAGATTTTTCAGTACCTTTTCAGTCAGAAACAATCATAACTGTGAATATGAGGGCTATCTTTGTGAAATAAAAAGTCAGTGAAAGCTTGTGAGTAGAGTGTTACTGTGGACTTTAAAACACTCACAAGTTAAACTGGCTAAACTGGGAGAGATTTTGTAACGCAGCAGCAATGGGCACGTCTCTCTACCTGTGTGGGGTTTTAGTTTAAGTGATGTCAAGTGTAATCTCTTTTTCTCCTGCCGCTCCTGGCTCATTGCCATCCTCACCCATCTATAAGGGAGCGCCCAGCCACACTGTGTAGGAAACTCATTTCAAACACTTGTATCTTGTTCTTTAGATCATTACCCAAAGTTCCTGTAGGTGGGGTGTGAAACGTACATTGACTTTTAATTGAGATCTTCTTCACCACAACACTTGTATACAGACACACTGCATCAATTCGTCTGTCAATCTCACGCTCCATCCTTCCCTCACTCGTGAACAACACCCCTGGATACCTGAACTCCTTCACTTGAGGCTGGACCTGGACCCCTTCCACTTGGATTTTTCCCCACCTGCTTCTCATTGATCGTCCATCCTCGCCACTGGTCTCTGGCTCCACTGACGTAAAGTTCTAACTGCTTTGGATATGGTAAGGAAATGTTTATTAAGAAAAATGAACAATTACATTAAGCCCAAAGGCAGAGACGTTTGTACCAGATTCAAGCTTATACAGCTAATTTCCCTCTGTAGTCCTGGGGAGGGGAGAAGGGAGGCAATGTATCAGTCCTGGTCACATCTGGTAGATCTCTCCTTCACTGTGGTTATCCTAGATTCCTCTTTTTCTTTTTCCTTGCCAAGGAGGGTCAAGGACAGGGGAAGCTCTGGTTCAATTATTCATCTGCCTGTTGTTGTTGGACAATTTGCTTCTGTATTTCTGAATAATGACTGTTTCTGTTTTTTAATGATTCTGTTTGTATTGACCAAGTGTTGTTGTTTGATTTCTGATGTCTCAGAGATCACTGCTGTTGTGAGTTTGGGCTTTACAAATAAATTGAATTGAATGGCTCTTGGGGCTTCGATTGTAGACCACCTGAAGAGAGCAAGTCACCTTTTTCCGGACAAGAACCATAGCCTTTGATTTTCATCTCAGTCTCATCACACTGCCGGCAACGCAAACAAAGCTCCTGCTCTGGTTGGACAAAGGAACTGGACAACCCTAAGCAAAGGACCCTGGAGCCTGGATAGTGATGTGACGTTCATGAACGATCCGATTCTTTTGACGACTCCTCACTGTGAACGATGAGTCGAATCACGGAGGTGAACGATTCTTTTCCTCAGTGGGGAGGAAACAACACAACAAATACAGGGACAAAAGGGCACTTTTCTCACTCAAATGTAGGCCTACATGTACAGAGAACACCAAGCACCAGTCTCTCCTGGTGTCACCTCAGACACAGTGTGTATCGCTTACACAAGTGAGCACAGCATCAACAAGTACGCACGCGTTGCGTACTACTGTTGTCTTTGGACTCGCAGGTCGGGATTGCAAATTTTATTTCACAGTGACAGGTTTGTTGTGGGTGATGATAAAAGTGTGACCGTGTTCTCGTATTCCCACGGCAACTTTACATTTAGACACGTCTAAGTTTGTGTTCTTATTCGGCTCATTTCTCCATGAATCTGAGTTGTATTGTATTAAAACATCATTTTAAGTCTTAAAAATCAAGGAACAAGACTCTGCATCGTTCATCTTCCTTCTGTCCTCAGTGTCTCTGGTTTAGTTGTGTTTGTCTCAGTTCTCTTTGCTTTTCTGTCTTGTGTGAGTGAGAGAGCAAGAGAAAGAGAGACAGCAAAGGGAGCAAAGAAAAACGTTAAATCCCACTTTATTTGTTAAAATGAGTTTGTTCTTTGATGTATTTTAATAGACATTTTTAATAATACAGGGTGAACTGAGAAAAAACAAAAGAGTCGGATTTGTGAAAGAGTCGGAATTTTGAACGATTCATGATGATTTGAATCCTTTCAAAGAGTCGAAAGTCCCATCACTACTCACGCAGCCCTGGCCATCTTTTGCACACAAAAAAATCTGAAATGTCTGACTAATAGAATTCACCAGATTGAAAAAAGAATAACCCAACTATCTTACAACATCAACGCAGTCTACAAAGTGAACAACCTATTCAACAATCTCATCTACAGTTTATCCCACAAACAGGGCCAGACGTTCTCTCGTTTGTCTGATTAGAGCAGCTTTGTGAACGCCAACAGAGAACAGAGGTCTGAAACATCTTCACATCGTTCACAGAAACGCAATAATAAGGAACTTGATTTCAGGCGACATAAAAACATCTGTCCGTGTGTGCTCGTTTTGACACGGCTCCTGTCTGCGCCTGGCAACCCAAATCCCCCAAAATCACCTTTTCTGCTCCAATCAGGTTCAAAACGCAGCAGCGGCGAGGAGACGGAGAGACAGGGAAGGGCTTTATTCAGAGAGAGAGGGAGGGAGGAGAGAGAGAGGGAGGGAGGGCTTTATTCAGAGAGAGAGAGAGAGGGAGGGAGAGAGAGAGGGAGGGAGAGAGAGAGGGAGGGAGGGAGGAGAGGGAGGGAGAGAGGGAGGGAGAGAGGGAGGGAGGGCTTTATTCAGAGAGAGGGAGGGAGAGGGAGAGAGGGGGAGAGAGAGAGGAGGGAGGGCTTTATTCAGAGAGAGAGAGGGAGAGGGGGGAAAGAGAGAGAAAGAGGGGGGAGAGAGAGGAAGAGGGAAAGAGAGCGAGGGGAGAAAGAGGGAGAGAGGGAGAGGGGAGAGAGAGAGGGAGGGAGAAAGAGGGAGAGAGGGGAGGTAGAGAGAGGGAGGGGAGAAAGGAAGGGAAAAGAGGGAGGGAGAGAGAGAGAGGGGAGGGTTTTTCAGAGGGGGGAAAGAGAGGGAAGGGCTTTATTCAAAGAGAGAGGGAGGGAGGGAAAGGAAGAGGGAGAGAGAGAAAGAGAGGAAAGGGCTTTATTCAGAGAGAGAAAGAGAGGGGAGAGAGAGAGGAAGAGAGACAGAGAAAGGAACAGGGGAGGGTTGTTTCCAGAGAGAGAGAGGGGGAGGAAGAGGGCGAGAGAGAAAGAGAGGGAAGGGCTATATTCAGAGAGAGAGAGGGGGAGGGAGAGAGAGGAAGAAGGAGAGAGAGGGATTGAGAGAGAGGGAGGGTAGTGAGACAGAGAGAGAAAGAGGGAAGACAGAGGGGGAGAGAAGAAGGAAGGGGATAAAGGAGAGACAATGAGACACAAAAGGGCTCCATTCAGCAGGGAGGGAGAGAGAGGGAGGGAGAGCGAGGGAGGAAGAGCGAGGGAGGGAAGGGAAGAGAAAGAGAGACAAAAAGACATGAAGGGCTTTATTTAGAGGAGGAAGAGAGAGACAGGGAAGGAGGGAGAGAGACAGGGAGAAAAGAGAGAGGGAGTTAGGGGTGAAAGAGGGAAGGAGAAAGAGAGGAGGAGGAGAGAAGAGAGAGGGACAGGAAAGGGCTTTATTCAGAAGGCGAGTGGTAAGGAGAGAGGGAAAGAGAGAGACAAAGAAACAAAAAAAGCGTTTATTCAGAGAGAAGGGGAGAGATGGAGAGGGGGAGTGCATGGGAGAAGGAGTGAGCGGAGAGGGGAAGAGAGAGACAAATAAAGGACTTTAAGAGAGAGAGAGGGAGAGAGAAAGACAGACAGAGATGGAAATAAGGGAAGGAAAGAAGGGGGAGAGCGAGAGACAAGAGAGGGAGCAGAGGAAGAGAGGGGGGGTGGATAGAGATGGGGCAGACAGAGAGAGGGAAAAAGAGAAAGAGAGAGAGACAGAGAAGTTGTAGAGGGAGAGAGAGTGAGGAAGAGACAGAAGGAAAAGAGAACAGAGAGGAGGAAAGAGGGGGAGAGGAAGAGGGGGCAGAGAAGAAAAAAAGAGAGAAAGACAGAAAGAGAGAAAAAGGGGAGGGAGGGAGGGAGGGAGGGGCGAGAGACAGACAGAGAGAAATAGAGAGGTAGTAAAGAGAGAGACAGAGAGAGAGGGAAGGAGAAGGAAAACAAGGGTAGGAGAAAAAGAGTGGAAGAAAATGAGAGAGATTAAGGGTGAAGAAAAAGACGGATCGTAGGGAGAAGGGGAGGGAGAGAGAAACAGGAAGTAAGAGAGAAAAAAAGAAGAGAGAGAGAGAAGAGAGAGAACAAAGTGAGAACGGTACAAAAGGGTTAAAGAGAGTAACAACAAACAAGACAGGGAGAGAGAAAGAAAAGAAGAGAGGGAGAGATAATAATAGAGGAAAAGAGAGAGAGAGAGAGACAGGAAAGGAGCGAAGGGAGTGGAGGAGAGAGAGAAACAGAAGAATGAGAGAGGAGAGAGTGAAAGTGAGAGGGGTAAAGAAGACAAAAACAAGAAAGAGTGTTAAGGAGAGAAACAAAAAGACAGAAGAGAGAGAGAAAGGGAATATAACAGACAAAAGAGCAAGAGAAAGAAGTGATGGTGAGAGAGAGAGAGAGGCAGCTGGAGTAAGTCATCTTTAATGGGCTTTGGAGGCGACATGACGACATCTGCATCGCTCCAGACACACGTGAGAACAAACAGGATCAGACTGAGGCGTCATTAATGAGAAAGAAGTCACACAGCTGCTTTATGAGATTTACAATACTTTATGTTTCAGTCCGACAGCACAGAGAAGTCTGATTTTCTCACTTAATATACTTTTTAGTGGAAGACACGATTACAAATTTCCACAAAAATGTAAAGTAGGCCTACCCCGGTTTTAACCAAACAGTGAACAGATAGAAAGCCATTTGTGCAATATCGTGGGTCAACTTTAACAGTGACAGTCCCTCTGACCTTCTTTTTTCTGCATTAAATCTTCTGAAATAATGTTGTTTGTAGACCTAATACATATACAGTATATCTACTTATTCCTATTTCTAACCTTGACGTGATCAACATGAGGACAACAAAAGGAAAGTGAAGTGCACTAGTTTTAGTGTCACTGTAAAGGTCCCATAAGCCTTTGCGTTCTTTGATGTGAACCCTAACTCCAAGTACTGTACTTTGACTATAAAACACTGTTTATGGGTGGCAGTTTAAATATACATTTTAAATGAAAAAGCTGCAAGAACTTCTGTTCAGAAAGATTGTCCACAAGAACCTTCCCTTCACCACTATGTCAAACCCAGAACATCAACAACAACCATGCTGACTGGATTTAACCAAGAAGGGCAGAAATCAGAGTGTGATGGCCAGGCCACACATGGAGGCTGAACTCTCCATTTCAGAGCTGGGAAGGGGCGGAGCCGAATAGAGCAGTGGACCAGGCAATCTCCAAAGAGAGAGGGGGTGCCAAGAGACAAATGTCAATGTTTAGCTTTAGGTTTGTTATCAGTTGTGCCCTTTGTTATCATTTGGTTTGGCCCAGGCATTATATAAGTTTCCTTAGGTCTCATTTGAGCAGGTCAGTTTGTTTGTGTTAGTTAATGTTGGTTTTGACATTCATTTTTGTAAAGTTATCTTTTGTTGACCCATTTTATGAATTTATTAATGGAAATAAATCCTTTTTTGATATTTAACCCATTTTTTGGCTTTGCTTACTGCTTGGTCCCTAACAATTGGTGGCAGTGGTGGGATCATCCAGTTGAGACAAAGGTTTTTTTTTGTTTTTTTCTGTATTTTCAACTTCATTTTTGAGAAATGCCTGGGAAAAGGAGAGGACGCTTAACGAGGAAAACAAGGGCACAGGTGGATATCGTTTCGGATGAGGAGCAACATGGAGCTATGGGGGAGGAAGAAAAGGAGGAAGAAAAGGAGGAAGTAAAGGAAAAAGAAGAGGAGAATCCAACAATTTCAGACCTAATGGCCATTCTTCAAACTCACATGGGGCAACAAAATGCTAGGGAGGCTAAACAAAAGCAGCGATTTGACGCCCTAGAACACAAATTCCAAGTCATGCAGTTAGAATTTGATGCTAAAAGAACTTTATTTGTACAAAATGAAGAAATGGAGCCCACTTCTTCTGCTGCACAGGCCCATGTGGAGCCTGCTCATTTGGCTGCCCCACAAACTTTACCAGGTCAGTGCCACACCTATGAGCCGAGATTGGAAAAACTGTCAGATAATGATGATATTGAACATTTTTTGATTACATTTGAACGTATTGCTCTGGCATGCAAATGGCCTAAGTCTGACTGGGTATTTCATTTAATACCATTGTTAACTGGAAAAGCAAGAGGTGCCTATGTGCATATGGACTTTGAAGACTCACTTAACTATGATCAAGTAAAGTCTGCTATTTTGTCTAAATATAACATAAATTCTGAGACCTACAGGCAGCGATTCCGCTCACTTGAAGTTTATCCAGGTGAAAGCCCCAGAGAGCTGTATGCACGATTAAAGGAGCTCTATGGGAAATGGATTGAGCCTAAAGGTAAAACTATTCATGAAATTGGTGAAATTATTATCTTGGGCAATACTTAACTCTTTCACTGCCAGCCCTATTGTGACTTTGACCCCCTTCCCTGCCAGGACTTTTTGCTAATTTTAAGCAATATTCACAGCTCCACAAAAAACCTTGTGCAACTGGAATTAGACATGTTGTAATCAAATGAGACCTACAAGTGTCTACTTTCATTTAAAAAAATAAATTTATTCTACATTATTCCGTTCTTTTTATAGACATTGAATTGTTGTTTCATTAGATTTCAGCGTTGACGAGAACTTTTGAATACGTCCTTTTTCTAATCAAACTTCAAGTCATTGTTATTTTGTTGTTCAACTTTTTGGTGAAGAATATAGCAGAGTACAATGAAAATGTCTAGGAAAAAATACAAGCTTCAGTGATTAAACCAATGAGGACGAGTGTCTTTCATCTTAAACCAACAAAGGCTGTGTACAAACGAGGAGACATCACAGGACTTTTCTACTTCTGATGCAGATTTATAGATTCAGACGCTTTCACAGGGCAAAGATTATATTTAACCTCAAACATGAAGAATACAGTAGTTTGACTCATCTGACACTTTGGATCCTCACAGAGGAAAGTTAGTTTTTCTTGAGACTCGCTGCATATGTCGTTCTCTCAGAGTCTAGTCTGTAGATGTCTTTCTTCATTTTAAAGATTAAATATCTGCTCTAAACTTACTCACAATGTTTTTATCCAAGATGTGTTGCCTGTAATCCGTTGAAAGAAACACGATCTTTAGAGGCTGATGATCACGTAACCAGCGACTGGCTGCGTATGTAAACGGAAAGACGTCATCCGGGTCTGGGTTTCTCTGGCCTTGTGCTAATGTGATACTGCCCTCCGGTGGTGAATATATGAAGTGCAACATGATTGTAAATGCTGATGCACCGGACACGTGCGTCAGAGAACCCTCTATCGCCGCATATAATAAAAGCTTATGACACAATTGTCGTCATTGCAGCTACGGTTGGTTCGTTATGACGACAATTATCGTCATGGCAGGAAAGAGTTAAAATTTTCCCTGAGCTTCAGATTTGGATAAGAACGAAATCCAAAATCTGCAAGGAGGCAGCGCAGCTTGCGAACATTTGTGGCAAGGAGAAGGACTCACATGGAGCAGGAAGAATGGTGGAAGAAGGGGATTATGATCAGGCTCCACAGCGCCGCTAGGGTCAGATTGTGTGGGTAAGCCTCTAAATCTGAAAACCAGAACGCGACCACAAGATTTCTGGGAGAAAAGTAATTGTTACCTTTGTGGAATTGAAGGTCATACGAAGCCATGTGCCCAAAAACTCAGCTAAAATGACACACATGTGCTATTCTCCCGCTCCAACTTTTCATCAAAATTAAATTTCTGTTAAATGGCTAATGTGAGGTGAATGCACTCCTTTAAAAGCATTATTGGATTCAGGGAGTGACCAGACTTTGGTCCATAAAGACTATGTCCCCTCAAATATCATTAATGTGATGGACATGGTGCCAATTTGTTGTGTGCATGGAGATAAAAAAGAGTATCCGACAGCAGATTTGTATTTAAAAGTAGACAACCAGAATTATCTGTTGAGTGTAGGGGTTGTGGACAGTTTGCCCTACTCTGTAGTGCTGGGTCGAGACCTCCCTGTGCTCTTTGATTTACTGGAAAGGGAACAAAGTCAGAACTGTTGTGCTGCTCTTACTCGTGCTCAAGCCCGGAAACTTGAAGAGACTGATGAAATTTTAAGGGCTCTGCCCTTCTACAATGAGGAATTGGAACTAGGACTTGGAAAAGCTCGAAAGTCTCGGAAGAAGAGGAGACAAGAGAAGTTTCAACGTACGATTGTAAATCCTCTCAAAAATGATGAACCAGAATTGACTATGAATTATGAAATTCCTCCAGACATTATTGAAATGCAAAAGTCTGACCCCTCTTAGTGCCTTTTTTCAGGGTGTTGGAGAATCTAAATCGGAAGCAACTAAGGAGACTCCAAGATACTTATTGGAGAACGGCATATTGTATCGTCAGCAGGGGGCGGCATTGCAGTTGGTGGCTCCCCAGGCGGTGAGGGATTCCATACTAACATTGGGCCATTCGGTGCCATGGGCTGGTCATCTTGGTAAGCATAAAACCACAGCTCGTATTTTGCATTATTTTTACTGGCCCGGACTCCATCAAGATGTGGCTCAGTTCTGTCGTAGTTGCCCTGAGTGCCAAATTACTTCTCCCAAATTCCCCTCTAAAGCTCCACTCCAGCCTTTGCCAGTCATTGGTACTCCATTTGAGCGCATTGGAATGGATATTGTGGGACCAGTGGAAAGGAGTAAATCAGGACATCGATACATGCTAGTAATGACAGACTATGCTACAAAATACCCAGAAGTTTTTCCTTTAAAAAATATCAAAGCAAAAACTGTTGCATTTTGTTTGGTCCAGTTTTTTTCACGAGTTGGATTCCCACAAGAAATATTAACAGATCAAGGCACTAATTTTATGTCTACTCTGCTAAAACAGGTCTATCAGCTGCTTGGAATCCGGAGACTCAGGACCACACCCTATCATCCGCAAACTGATGGATTGACGGAGCGATTTAATCAGACCCTTAAGCAGATGCTACGGAAATTTGTCAACAATACTGGTACAGATTGGGACCAATGGCTGCCATATCTCCTATTTGCCTACAGGGAAGTACCCCAAGCCTCCACAGGTTTCTCCCCATTTGAACTTTTGTATGGGCATGAGGTGCGAGGGCCACTCTCATTGCTCAGAGAGATCTGGGAGGGGGGTAAGGAGAGGGGGGAGTCTGTTAATGTTATTTCCTATGTTATCCAGATGAGAGAGCGCCTGGAGAAGATGAGTGAACTGGCACAAACCCACATGATCGAGGCCCAGCAACAGCAAAAATCCTGGTATGACAAATCAGCTCGTCGGAGAACTTTTAGCCCTGGTCAAGAAGTTTTGGTGCTGCTACCTAGCGAGGAGAATAAACTACTGGCTAAGTGGCAGGGGCCAGTCAAGGTGCTCAAACAGCTGGGTCCGACTACATACCAGGTTCAATCCCCAGGGCATCCTCAATCAAGTAAGGTGCTTCACATAAATTTGTTAAAATTGTGGGTCCAGCGGCCAGGAAAAGATGTGATGTTGATCCGAGAAGTAGCAGAAGAAGACGAAGTGGAGGAGCAATACTTGCCTGCTGCGGGTCCTGTCCCAAAATGGGATTTAAAACACCTCTCACATGAGCAAAGACTTGAGGTGAGCTCCATTTGTAAAATGAATGTGTTCCAGGACAACCCTGGTCGAACTGATATTGTTGAACATGACATTTGCCTCAAAAATGGTGCAACTGTTAAAAGACTCAGTTACAGGATACCTGAGCGCCTGCTGTCATCGCTAAAGAAGGAGATTGATCTGATGTTGTCTCTGGGGATCATTGAAGTCTCTAAAAGTGAGTGGTGTAATCCAGTGGTCCTGGTACCAAAGAAGGATGGCAGCATGAGATTCTGCATTGACTTCAGGTACCTGAATTCCATTTCACTGTTTGATTCCTATCCAACACCAAGAATTGATGACCTGCTTGAACGACTCGGAAAGGCTCAATATCTGACAACACTAGATCTTTCAAAGGGATATTGGCAGGTGCCACTCACAGTGCAGTCCAGGAAACTGACGGCTTTCAGGACGCCCTGGGGTCTCTTTCAATTCACAGTTTTACCATTTGGATTACATGGGGCTCCAGCAACCTTTCAGAGACTTATGGATCAGGTACTCAGAGACTCATCTGATTTTGCTGCAGCATATTTGGATGATATTGTTATTTACAGTTCCAGCTGGAAAGAGCACATGGATCACCTGCGTACAGTCTTAAATCACCTGCAAGCGGCTGGCTTAACTGTGAATCCCGCAAAGTGTGTTTTTGGAGCTTCTCAAACTGAATATCTGGGCCATGTTATTGGAGTGGAGAACTGCGGCCGCAGGTAAATAAAATTAAGGCTTTGGAATCTTGCTCCCTGCCACAGACAAAGAAGCAACTGCGCTCATTTCTGGGGATGGCTGGTTTCTATCACCGCTTTATACCCCAGTTTTCTACCAGAGCTTCATTATTGACTGATCTGACAGGATCTCGGAGTCCAAATCAGATCCCATGGAATGAGGAGTCATTGGCAGCTTTTCATGATGTCCGCCAAGCACTAAGTAAGAATCCTGTTTTGTACAGTCCACATTTTGATGAACAGTTTATTGTGCAGACTGATGCCTCTGAAAGAGGGCTGGGGGCAGTTCTCCTGCAGGGGCCCGTACACGATCGTCATCCAGTGGCCTACATCAGTAGAAAGCTGTTCCCTCGAGAGGTCAAATATTCAACTGTGGAAAAAGAAGCCTTGGCTATCAAGTGGGCTCTCGATTCTTTTCGATATTATCTACTGGGCCGGGAATTTACACTGGAGACGGACCACAAGGCCTTACAGTGGCTTGAAAGGATGAAAGATTCTAATGGGAGGATTACGCGATGGTACCTGGCCCTGCAGCCCTTCCGCTTTTCGATCCAGCATATTCCAGGAAAGAATAATGTAACGGCTGACTATCTCTCTCGCTGGATGGACGAGAGCTTTGAAGAGGGGGGGTGTGTGATGGCCAGGCCACACATGGAGGCTGAACTCTCCATTTCAGAGCTGGGAAGGGGCGGAGCCGAATAGAGCAGTGGACCAGGCAATCTCCAAAGAGAGAGGGGGTGCCAAGAGACAAATGTCAATGTTTAGCTTTAGGTTTGTTATCAGTTGTGCCCTTTGTTATCATTTGGTTTGGCCCAGGCATTATATAAGTTTCCTTAGGTCTCATTTGAGCAGGTCAGTTTGTTTGTGTTAGTTAATGTTGGTTTTGACATTCATTTTTGTAAAGTTATCTTTTGTTGACCCATTTTATGAATTTATTAATGGAAATAAATCCTTTTTTGATATTTAACCCTTTTTTGTCTTTGCTTACTGCTTGGTCCCTAACACAGAGATAGACTGATATATTGGCCAGCAGATATATAGACTTTTTGTAGATCAGCCTCAGTTGTGGGCCATATCTGATCAGACAGTTGTTTGGGCTTTGTCTCTGTGGTGCAGACGCACTCACAGTGATTATCTAAGTCTGAGTTGGTTTTTATCTCTCATTCTTAAGTCTGCAGTTGTGATTTTATCAATAAAGTGTGTTTAAGTTTGATTCTTGTTCTATGACTTTGGCTGCAGCTCAAGCTTTAATAAGAGCGTGTTTGTGTCTTTCATGACACTATGGAATTATTCTTTCTTGGGCCAAAATACAACTGAGCGTCATTACATTGTGTGAAAAAGATGCACGTTATTCAAATGGTGAATAATAGTTTTTGGTTCTACTGACTCACCCCAGCTATGCTTTTAGAACTAAAGTGTGAAAATCTGCCTCAGAACTTGGCCATTGATATCAGCATATGTTGACAAAATAATCAAGAATCTGTATCGACAAGAGAAAAACCCATGTTGGTCTATCTCTATAGAAATATTATTATTATAATTATTATTATTTCAATTACAATGAAGCTCATTTGGCTTTCGTGACTTTTACACAGATAGTGAATAATGTGCTGTGTAAACACTGTATATAGATACTTAGTATAAGTAGAATTCACCAACACAGTCTAACTAAAATGCATATTGATTCCAACAACATGTCATGAGCAAGTTTACATCCCTGTTTTGATAAACCACAAAATCTAAATTTGAGGCTTCTTCCCCGAGATTCAATGGCAGTGTCACTGCTGTAATGGGGCTGTAATTTAGTCACGTGTGCAGAATACACAAGTATCTACTGTATATTAAACTACCTATATATATCTAATGCATATATGAGATGCTCTTTTCTTTGGTTGAAGCCACGTGGGGACATTTTCTTTAACGAAAAGAAGTTACAAAAACGGGTACATGTAGGTCTGGGGCTTGGAGTTGATTAAGATTAGGATTTTGTTAATAATCATGAATAATACACATTTTACATCCACCATAGAAATAAACTGAGGCAGCAATGGATGGCACGCAAAAAAGAAATGAATGAATATTTAGTTATATCTTTTATTTCTTCCTTTCAATTGCATTTGCTTCTTCTCTTCCTGACAGAAAGCAGCGGTAAACAGCAGTTGTAATAACAAAGCGGTTATTTATTCTGTCCGTATTTCCTTTTTACCCAGGGCTGTTTGTGCAGATCTGTGACAGGATCTGACCAAAAGGGATTAATAACCAGATAAAACCCACAAAAGCACAGATGTCTCTACATGCAAAGTGACAAGACCTCCTCTGCTCTCGACGCGGCTCCGGGGCAGATGTGTGTGTGTGTGTGGGGGGGGGGGGGGGGGGGGGGGGTAGGCCGAGGGGAAAGGGGGACATGTCTCAAGGCTAAGACGCGATGCCTTAAAAAGTTACATCAAGTTGAAAAGGCTGTATCTGATTTGTTGCTATTGTCTCCACTTTCTGCTTTCTGAGCTTTAGTCTCTAAGGAATGTCATAATATTAAATACAATAGGCTTTTGTTAATGTTAGTGCTGCGGCTGGGCTAGTTCTGGTCTGAAAATACCTGCGGATGGTCCTTTTCGTTCTATTCGTTCTCCTATAGAGCCATAATAACATTATAATGTCAATCAGTGGTGCTTAAACATTAAGACTATAGAAAAGGACACTGCCTTGGAGCTTGTGACTCTGCTCAGCTCCTTTTGTCAAGTATAAACAGTAACATGCTAAGTCGCTGACTGACTCTTTCATGATAAAAATTGTTTAAGAGCTACAGTTAGTATTTGTTATAACCGTTGAGCCTTCGCATTGCAACTAGTGGAACTTTCAGAAGTTATTGGAGTTTTGAAATATTACTGCACAGACATTAGATGTTATGAACATACATCTTGATAGTGCCCTCCTCTTCCTCCTCCTAAAATAAATAAACACATGGTGTGTCTCTTCCCTTCTCTCTGCACATCAGCCACACATTTTCTTCCATGTGCTGTCTCTCATAATATCGTAGGCTCTATTTGACTGTATTTGCTTGCGAGTTCAGTTTTGTTTGGAGAAGTTGAGAGAACACTTCCTTGTTGTGCAGCACATCTCTGCGTCTTGGTCCAGCCCCGCAACAGAACAGGAAATGTGGACGGGGCTCGGGTCCATAGATTGCGCACGACTAGCTCCCCTCTCGAGAGGGTGCGAGAGCTGCAGTCAAACTGCACTGATATGTACGTGAACCCCCAGGTTAGGGATGCACCGATCCAGCTTTTTCAATTCAGTGTCAGTTTCAGTTTCAGTTGACTTTATTTGTACCCGTAGGTAGATTTGTTGTGCAGCAATTTCAGGTTTGGTGTCAAAGACACAAACAGACATTCGGACATTCACATTGGCTCAAAAGTTAAAAAATCTATAATTTTGATACAGATTCCGATACTTTTGGCTTTAAGCATCTGTCGATACCCGATATCAACCGATGCAAGTATAAGGACTGAAATAGCTTATTTTTATTTCTTTTTTTTGTTTTTAAACATAAGACATTTGATCATATAGTGTTATGTAACGATTATTTATAGTGCAAGTCACAACTTAAAAACTTTATCTGGATAAAATGTCAAACATTATGAGATGTTTTAGATTTACATCAGACAGTAAATTAGTCTCATTATGTCCAGTTAATGACAGAATAATGGTATCGGCTTGACCGATATCATAGAGCCGATACCCGATCCAGCTAAATCTCCTGGATCAGCATCGATATCCGATCTCATTATCGGATCGGTGCATCCCTACTCCCGGTCCTTCGAGAAGTCTCCTGACTCTCCTGATTAGCCACTCCGGGCCTGCTCCTGAATGAACTGTTCAGACTCCAGTTGACTAATGAACATAAAATATGAATATGAGATTACATTTGGCATCATAAAATAAATGTTAATATGCTAAATGGAACTTTGCCTCTCCCTTCAATGTACTTAACTGTGTACCTTACCTGTGTTTTATTCTTTTATTTTTCTAGATTCAGTTCCACTGCCATTGTTGGACTTTTCTTAATATAACAAGATCTTTTGTAAACCCATTAACATTTGTTGGGCCTCACCCTCGACCTGCCACATTCATTTGTGCTGGAGTTCTAGTTGATTTAGTTGCACAAATCATTTTTTTTTTGTCAAAATGTCATCTGTCAGCAGTGGAAATGGCCTGGCTTACTTCTGTCTTTAATAATTTGTAAGTCCCAGTGTGCAAAAATAATCTATATTCTGTAAAACCTCGATAAAGTTTGATAATCCCAGTCGCCGTCGTTGAACTGATAATACGAGGTTCATGCTGGGATGTAGGCGCTCTATAGGGATGTCATCACGTGACGCTTTGGTTGGCAAAACATTCAAAATTCACAATCTAACTGTGTGAGACGGTGTGCTAACTGGTTTGACAAAAGCAACCCAAAGAGCTTCAACCGTGTTGTTAAAAAGCCTACATCAACAAGAAAGCTTTGAATTTTGACAATTTGGCCTCGACAGAAAAAACAATGGGAGAAACAGAATGATAATGTAGTAAGGTGGGGTTTGCGTGGCGACCTCTAGGGGCGTAAGGGCTATAAAAGCCGCTCCAGCCTAGCATTCGACCTCTGACCCACAAACTGCAGCCTTCCGGTCGGCTTCTCCGCGCCTCCCTCCGCTAAAATGCCAGGTACGGTGCGTTACGTGATGTTTTTACATTAATATTGTTATTGGGGGACTAACACAGACTCTCCCTAGCTCCGCGGTGTGGTAGAGGGCATGTAAGCCCTGCGTCAAGCGCCCCCGCATCTCGTGCTCCCTGGGAAGCAGCTAGCAGCCTCGCTCCTCGGCGTGTGTGTCTGACTCGGGTCCAGGTGGGGGCTGGACCGCGACCAAACAAGCGCTATATCGGCCTACTGACCGGGCGCTGCTCTATCATCCGAGAGGGTACGTTTAGCTGTCAGCTGCTGTCGCCCTAGTTATTTTTAATGTATTAGCCTAACCCAAACTTACTTTGCAGGTGACAAAAGCTAGCAGGAAACCAGAGGGAACCATTGCCATCTTGCCTTTTTGTTCTTGCCTGTTCACTGTTCGTCTTGTTTACAAAGTAGACAAGTAGACAAACGAGGACTATTGTCACCTGGGTCTAGGGACAGCGTGAACCTGGAAACTGCTGCACCAAGTGGACAATGTTTAACGGACAATTTATGACAGTGTGAACTTGTGCTTTAATATTAAAACGTAATCATAAACTAAAGCTATATTGTACACAATAAATATACAGTAATTTATGGAACATGCCTCTTCTTTGAACGAACCTGTGAGCCTTATCTTAAATTTTATTTTATTTTCCCTGGCTGGTCCAGGGTGGCGTTGTTGGTTTTCAGTTTATTCATCTAATTTAATTTACAGAGAAGAAATTGCTAATGTTCAATAGTGCTATGCCCGAGATGCCACATTCTGGCGTTTCGTTGGCAGGATCATTGAAGGAGGCTTAAAATGTTCCATTCTAAAGCTAACTGTTATAATGGCTAGTAGTAATTGACTTAAAAGCAACATTTTGAGTGTGCGTTTGTGACATTTATCAAGTTCATTGACCAGTGTTATTCTGAAGTGATTTTAATGTTTTGTTTTCTTTGCATTTTGTGTGTGATTTTTGTGCGTTTATAATTATTTGGTTATATGAAATGGTATATGGTTAAGCAAACATTCAGAAAAATGCTAAAGTCAAAATCTACTGCTGATTGTCAATTATGTGCTGTGTGTACAAAGCAATAACCTGTTTTTGTGTTTTGTTTAAAAGGCAAGGTGGCAGTGTGCAAGGACTGGTGAGGAGGGAGTAGACTGTAGTATGTGAGCCATGGCATCCTGTCCCTTTTCCGTGCCGTTTCCGTGGCCTTCTCTAGTGGGTGGCTCATCCCACCCAGGTAATGGTAGATGCTTTGTGAGATGTTAGGTTCCGCTTGTATAGCCGTTCCTCTTGTTTTTCCTCACACATCGACAGTGCTCATACACAGCTGTTGCCACTACATTGTAGTCCAGGGGCCTAGGGGACGTAGCTGTAAAGGGGTTTGGACATTTTTGGGGGTGCGTGTCTTTTCTTGTATAGGAACCAAACCGTCGAGTCGAAGCCTTCAGGGCCCCTCCCCGTCTAAAGTTTTCAGAGGAGGTAGCTGTTTCAGCCGATTCATAAATCGTGTTGCGTTTCTGTGTTATAAGAAGTTGTATGTTAAAACACCCTCTATCGAGTGTGTGAGTCTAATCGTCGAGGACGCCGATTCACTTTGGGGGGGTGAATGTAGTAAGGTGGGGTTTGCGTGGCGACCTCTAGGGGGCGTAAGGGCTATAAAAGCCGCTCCAGCCTAGCATTCGACCTCTGACCCACAAACTGCAGCCTTCCGGTCGGCTTCTCCGCGCCTCCCTCCGCTAAAATGCCAGGTACGGTGCGTTACGTGATGTTTTTACATTAATATTGTTATTGGGGGACTAACACAGACTCTCCCTAGCTCCGCGGTGTGGTAGAGGGCATGTAAGCCCTGCGTCAAGCGCCCCCGCATCTCGTGCTCCCTGGGAAGCAGCTAGCAGCCTCGCTCCTCGGCGTGTGTGTCTGACTCGGGTCCAGGTGGGGGCTGGACCGCGACCAAACAAGCGCTATATCGGCCTACTGACCGGGCGCTGCTCTATCATCCGAGAGGGTACGTTTAGCTGTCAGCTGCTGTCGCCCTAGTTATTTTTAATGTATTAGCCTAACCCAAACTTACTTTGCAGGTGACAAAAGCTAGCAGGAAACCAGAGGGAACCATTGCCATCTTGCCTTTTTGTTCTTGCCTGTTCACTGTTCGTCTTGTTTACAAAGTAGACAAGTAGACAAACGAGGACTATTGTCACCTGGGTCTAGGGACAGCGTGAACCTGGAAACTGCTGCACCAAGTGGACAATGTTTAACGGACAATTTATGACAGTGTGAACTTGTGCTTTAATATTAAAACGTAATCATAAACTAAAGCTATATTGTACACAATAAATATACAGTAATTTATGGAACATGCCTCTTCTTTGAACGAACCTGTGAGCCTTATCTTAAATTTTATTTTATTTTCCCTGGCTGGTCCAGGGTGGCGTTGTTGGTTTTCAGTTTATTCATCTAATTTAATTTACAGAGAAGAAATTGCTAATGTTCAATAGTGCTATGCCCGAGATGCCACATTCTGGCGTTTCGTTGGCAGGATCATTGAAGGAGGCTTAAAATGTTCCATTCTAAAGCTAACTGTTATAATGGCTAGTAGTAATTGACTTAAAAGCAACATTTTGAGTGTGCGTTTGTGACATTTATCAAGTTCATTGACCAGTGTTATTCTGAAGTGATTTTAATGTTTTGTTTTCTTTGCATTTTGTGTGTGATTTTTGTGCGTTTATAATTATTTGGTTATATGAAATGGTATATGGTTAAGCAAACATTCAGAAAAATGCTAAAGTCAAAATCTACTGCTGATTGTCAATTATGTGCTGTGTGTACAAAGCAATAACCTGTTTTTGTGTTTTGTTTAAAAGGCAAGGTGGCAGTGTGCAAGGACTGGTGAGGAGGGAGTAGACTGTAGTATGTGAGCCATGGCATCCTGTCCCTTTTCCGTGCCGTTTCCGTGGCCTTCTCTAGTGGGTGGCTCATCCCACCCAGGTAATGGTAGATGCTTTGTGAGATGTTAGGTTCCGCTTGTATAGCCGTTCCTCTTGTTTTTCCTCACACATCGACAGTGCTCATACACAGCTGTTGCCACTACATTGTAGTCCAGGGGCCTAGGGGACGTAGCTGTAAAGGGGTTTGGACATTTTTGGGGGTGCGTGTCTTTTCTTGTATAGGAACCAAACCGTCGAGTCGAAGCCTTCAGGGCCCCTCCCCGTCTAAAGTTTTCAGAGGAGGTAGCTGTTTCAGCCGATTCATAAATCGTGTTGCGTTTCTGTGTTATAAGAAGTTGTATGTTAAAACACCCTCTATCGAGTGTGTGAGTCTAATCGTCGAGGACGCCGATTCACTTTGGGGGGGTGAATGTAGTAAGGTGGGGTTTGCGTGGCGACCTCTAGGGGGCGTAAGGGCTATAAAAGCCGCTCCAGCCTAGCGTTCGACCTCTGACCCACAAACTGCAGCCTTCCGGTCGGCTTCTCCGCGCCTCCCTCCGCTAAAATGCCAGGTACGGTGCGTTACGTGATGTTTTTACATTAATATTGTTATTGGGGACTAACACAGACTCTCCCTAGCTCCGCGGTGTGGTAGAGGGCATGTAAGCCCTGCGTCAAGCGCCCCCGCATCTCGTGCTCCCTGGGAAGCAGCTAGCAGCCTCGCTCCTCGGCGTGTGTGTCTGAGTTGGGTCCAGGTGGGGGCTGGACTGCGACCAAACAAGCGCTATATCGGCCTACTGACCGGGCGCTGCTCTATCATCCGAGAGGGTACGTTTAGCTGTCAGCTGCTGTCGCCCTAGTTATTTTTAATGTATTAGCCTAACCCAAACTTACTTTGCAGGTGACAAAAGCTAGCAGGAAACCAGAGGGAACCATTGCCATCTTGCCTTTTTGTTCTTGCCTGTTCACTGTTCGTCTTGTTTACAAAGTAGACAAGTAGACAAACGAGGACTATTGTCACCTGGGTCTAGGGACAGCGTGAACCTGGAAACTGCTGCACCAAGTGGACAATGTTTAACGGACAATTTATGACAGTGTGAACTTGTGCTTTAATATTAAAACGTAATCATAAACTAAAGCTATATTGTACACAATAAATATACAGTAATTTATGGAACATGCCTCTTCTTTGAACGAACCTGTGAGCCTTATCTTAAATTTTATTTTATTTTCCCTGGCTGGTCCAGGGTGGCGTTGTTGGTTTTCAGTTTATTCATCTAATTTAATTTACAGAGAAGAAATTGCTAATGTTCAATAGTGCTATGCCCGAGATGCCACAATGGCCAACTAACACAATCCAATGTCAGCCACTAAACTATTCAGACATTATTGTGTATGATCGGTGTTACGTCTCCATTAAAGTCAAATGTAGCATGTAAAAGTGGAGTTCACACCCCGGTCCTGACGCTGATGTCTGGTGACAGGAGGCAGACAGCTGGGACCACTGCAGAGGGGCCCCTGGGTTCTGAGGGCCTCCAGACACCGAGCGACAGAGAACTAAAGTACGACCCCAAAGAACAGCAGATTTCATGTCTGCGAGCTGCTGCAGATACACCAAGACTCCGGAGAGGTCCTAGAGCGAGCTGCAGACAGATCAGAGTGTAGCTGTGTCTGGATCTGTGAGGCCCAGAGGAGACGGACAAACAGATACACTGTGTAAGATATATTTACACGTGAAAGCATTTTATTCTTCACTTTAAAAATAAAACAGAACAGAGAGATCAAGAAGAATGTGATGAATGAATACCAAAAACTCTCAAAGGTCTTAACTGTGGCAATCTTCACAAATGTATGTACAGTATTATAAACTCTTTTACACATCTGTGACAATCTGTTTTTTTTCCCGTGAAGTCGTCAATATCGTGATTTCCCACAATCTTTTTTCAAAGTTTTTGTCTAGCACGTTCAAGTCATAAAAGAGGTGAAAATTAGCCAATTTTGATTTTTTATTTACAAAAATATTTCCATTATGACTGAAACATAGATTCTTAGCATCATTTCACGCTTAAAAGTTGTTTTTAATGTTATTTTTAAACTATTAAAATATGCCAAAATCATGAATACTTGTTTAGTGGAAACACACAATGTTCAAATTGGTTGGTTATTTTTAGACTTTTTATTGAAAGATTGCTTGTTTTGGGATGTATTTTCAAAATCTGGCAACAAGACAGCCTTTGACAGTAAGTAAGTCAATTGCCTTTCGCAGTGGCTCACAAAAAAGAACAAGAATTACAATCAAAAAACAAACAAACAATAACAATAGACAGCAATATTATGACATTAAAACAAATGAAAATAGCTGGATTCAACCATTGACAGTGAAGTAGGAACGTTCTGAAAAATCAGATTCTTGTTTTTACCTAAAAGGCAAAAAAATAACACACGAACTGTGATAAAATAGTGATCTGGCTCCTAAAAAATCGGGATATAAAATTTTTTGCCATATCACCCAGCCCTAGTTTAGAGGAAGAGTGAGACGGTCCAGGGGCCAAATGCAGTCCCACAAAAGATTTCATGTGGCCTCCGGGATGATATCTGATTATTATTGGAAGTGACCCGCTGATTAAAGCAGGTTATGTTCATTTTATTAGCTGTAAATTCAAGGAAATGCAGGTAGTTTTAGCATATGAGTTTGATTTCAGAGGTAAAGCGCATTTAAAGAGCCGCAAGAAGTGGGTTGTAAATGCAGCTGGTTTCGTTATCAGCAGATCGACTTAATAGTTTTCATAATCATAAAAGGTGGGGTTTCACATTCTAGAATTCTTGACTCTATTTTGTCCCGCCCACTTGGCTTGGAAATGCACTTCCTGTTTAGCTCTGTTAAGGTAGCTAACGTGTTTGTTTGTTTGTCTAGTGGGGCAATTTTAATTAAATATAATGACCCATCGACTGAAATCTACAGGCTAAATGCAGCTAAACAGGAAGTGCATGTCCTAGAAAAGTAGGCGGGACAAAATAGGGTCAATAAGCCAGGAGGAGGGCAAGAGGCATTTTTCCTATTAATACCTTTGGACTTTGGCATGGAATAATTCAAAAATGATTTAGCAAATTTAAAAAGTGGTGATTTCTAGGATGACTAGACACATTACTGGTTTGCATTGCAAAAATAAACTGCATTTAAACAATCTTCATTTTAGCTGCCCTCCACCATTGAAATAACATTGGCCAGTCTAATGTTGTGATGTCACGTGAAACAAACCTATTGGCCCCCAACTCTTCTTCTTAGGTTTTCACTTCAGACAGAGAAATACACAAGAACATGCTCATTTTGCTTAGTTTTTGTTGAAAACGTCATTAAAATATGTTTATTGTGAGAAAATGGAAAATGTCGTCATCTCTCAGTCATCAGTTTAGAACTCCGCTCACTTTTGTCTTCATATTAAACTGTCATTTATATCTACAAGTGCTAATCTACTAAACAAAATCAGAATGGGTAAATCGTAGAAACTATCATGCTTCAGGTTTTCCATAACTTTTCCATTAATTTTCCAAAACAGTTCCCAACATTTTTACGACCTTTGTTTAGCCAACTTCAATCAACTATCGACTTTTGTGAACAGATTAAGACCAAAATAGAAAGATTTCAGAAATTTCTCGACATTTCAAATTACAGACGCAAAATATACTTCGAAAAAGTGAGTTATTTTATTCCAGTTTCAATCTAGTTTTTCAGTTTAATAAAGTAACTGCGATACTTTATGTTTTCTATTTCTTGCACACCTTTGTAAAAACAAGATTATTTTCCTTCTCAACAATATTATATTATATATTTCGTTATTTCCAAAACTTCTTCAAACCCAGTAATAATCCACACTTAAATTAGAATAGACTTTTCCATGAATGTTCCATGTTTTCCATGACTGGATTTGGCCTGAATACTTTTGAGTAGAGATGCACCGATCCGATACTGGGATCGAATATCGGTGCCGATCCAGGAAATGTTGCTGGATCGAGTATCGGCTCCATGATATCGGTTCAGCCGATATCCTAGTTGTGTTTAATTGGACATAATGAGTCTGATTTATGTCTGATGTTGATCCAGAATGTCTCATAATGTTGGACATTTTATTCTTTCTCTCTCTCTCTTTCTTTCTTCTCTTTTTTTCTCTCTTCTCACTCTTCTCTTTTCTTTCTCTCTTTCTTCTCTCTACTACTCTGTCTTCTCTTCTTTCCTCTTTTTTTTTCTTTCTCTCTCTTCTCTTTCTTCTCTCTATTTCTCTGTCTTCTTTCTCTCTCTTCTCTCTCTCTTTCTCTCCTTGTGCTCTTTCTCTTCTCTTCTCTCTCTCTTTCTCTCTCCTCTCATTCTCTCTCTCTCTTTCTTCTCTTTTTCTCTCGCCTCTCTTTCTCTCTCTCTTTCTTCTCTTCTCTCTTTATCTCACCTCTGTTTCTCTCTCTCTCTTCTCTTTCTCTCTTTCTTCTCTTCTCTCTTTCTTCTCTTCCCTCTTTCTCTCTGCTCTCTTTCCCTCTTCTCTTTCTCTCTCACTTTCTTCTCTTCTCTCTCTTTCTTCTCTTCTCTCTCTTTCTCTCTTCTCTTTCTCTCTCTCTCTTTCTTCTCTTCTCTCTCTTTCTCTCTTCTCTCTCTCTCTCTTCTTCTTGAGTTGTTCAGTTGTGTCTTGCAGTATAAATAACACTTATGATCAAAAGTCTTATGTTTTGAAAAGGAAAAATACGTTTTTTCAGTCCTTACACAAGTATCGGTTGATATCGGTATCGGCAGATGCTTAATTCTAAAGTATCGGGATCGGTATCGGAACTGAAAAAGCTGGATCGGTGCATCCCTACTTTTGAATATCTAGTTTATGCCAGAAAAATATTAAGATCATTTCTGTCATCACCCAGCCCTATGTATAAGTAAAGAAAAGTTTATTATTGAAGTTAACCTGCAGTTTCACACATCAAACACACTCTAAATAAACTAAAAGCAAAAAAAAACACTCGTAAGCCGCTTTTGTAGACGTCAAGGCCTCCGCTTCGGTCACGGCTCGCTCAAAAACTCACCGTCCTCGCCTCAAACGCCGCTCCGAAACAACATTAACACAATTTACATTTCACGCCTGCGTTCGGAGCCGTCGTTAGCCATCATTAGCGTCATTAGCCAAACAAGCAAGGCAACGCCAAACCTCCCACCGCCGCTCTCCTTTTCATTTTCGAGGACAGATAAATCGCCCGCTAATTCCAACCGCGTCCTTCTCCCTCAATTTTGCATACTAAATATTTATAGTGAGGGATGAAAAACCATTAAACCCAACACATAAAAGCTAACTCTGCGCCGCGGTGGTCAATTCACCTCCAACTCAAAATGCTAATTGGCTAATTTCTCCGCCATAAAAGCCTCACCGACGCTTTTAATTACGGCTTTGAGAATAGACTAGCTTTGCACAATAAAAACCCGTGTCAATTAGTATGCGGAGCCATGTTAAAACATATCAGAAAATTAATCTACACTGCACTTTGAATGAAAAGTTTCTGGTGGTAAGAAGTGGGACAGGCCAGCTGAGAATGGCTTTGTGCTGGGCTAAATGAGTCCTTTGTTAGCGCGCGGCGAAGGCAATTAAAAAGCAGGACTGAGCAGAAGGAAAGGACGGGAGGAGATACGCGGAGTTGGGTTATGAAGGCGCCGCAGTAAGAAAAGGAACTGTTTACTGCGGTGGTATTGTTAAAGAGGAGATATGATATGTAATTACACGACTTTTGTTTTGTCCCAACAGCATATTAGTGGTAAATACACTGCCTGACACGAGAGAGAGAGAAAGAAAGAAAGAAAAAAAAAAAAAAAGTTGTTAGTGGGGACTTTTTGGTTGCTCAGTTAGCAATGGATCCGTCCAGCGTTTTCTGTTCAAATACTGATTTCGATATGTTAGCTTTAAAGGCTGTACAGTGGATTTTCAATGGATGTTTGTTGTCTATCTTGGTCAAAAACAGTTGTATAGACAGGGTGTCCGCGGGGTCTTAAAAAGTCTTAAAAGTTGATCAATGAAGTTTGCCAAAATGAAGGTCCTTAAAAAGTATTAACCCCTTCTCATAATGGCCTTTTTTCCCTCACACGTCTGACTAAAATCGGTAAAAATTCAAACTAGAACTGTTTCTGAACCCTTTGGAGCACGAGCAAATGGCGGGAGTCTTTTTAAAACGGTATCCCTTCGTCAGTTGTTCTTTTCCGAGGGCATCGGAAATTAATTTTGGGACATAAAAACGGTGGAGACTCGACCAGTACAATGAGAGAAGCTGCCGTTAGTTGTTCCTGTGGTGCCAAGAAAATCTTTTAAACTGTTTGTCTCGTAACATTCATTGCCGATACCTTAGAAAAAGGAACTATGGACACATTTTGATGGTTAACAGGCTCAGAAGTAAGAACTTTCTTCAAACAAAAGAAAAACAGAATCTAATTTCCGCCTACATTTGTTTGTTTGTTTGTGTTAGATTGAAGGATTGGTATAGTCGGTGTTAGCAGCTGACACTTTAATGACACTGGATTCGGGAAATTTGGGGTTTTGACCATTGTTCTGCATTGCAGCCAAAGCTGAAGGTAACTGAGATCAAAATGAGTTTTAAGGACCTAAAATTACTCCAAAAAATGTAGGCGGAGCCAATACAAAAGTCCTATTAAAATGTTTTACATTTTTGGGAACATTTTTTATTTTATTTGTCAGTTGACACAATTAAATTTTTATCTTTAAATTTTCATAGGTTGTTTTTATATGATATTGAACGAAAAGGAATTTTTCAAGGAAAAAGTGTGACGGCCCTTTGAAGGAACGCTGAAATGAGAAGGGGTTTTTAAAAATCTTAATCACAATTTGGGAGTCTTAATTTTGCAAACCCAATATACTGAATAGATCTTGATCATTTGTCTTTGTTTCATATTCAACCCCAGAACAGTGGTGGAGGGTTGGACTTTTTTTTTTTTTTTTTTTACCCATGCTTCAATTTGATTTCTTAACAGTATTAGCTTAATCTCAAAATGTAGTAGTGAGGCAGCAACTATTGTCCATTCTGTCCCCCAGATACCATAGTCTCATTTATCCATGTTGTGTGGGACTGTCCAGGGGTTCAGGAGTTATGGACTAAAGAAGTTGAATGCTTAATTACTAAACCTGGAAAAGCTTTACCCATGGAACCAGCTGTGCATCTTCTCAATCTGCTTTTCAAGATGAGACTGGTAAAGTTTGGCTGGCAGGTCTTACCGCTAATAAAAAAATTTAAAAATCTATTTAAGCTTGAGCAAACAAAACTGTCACTTCTTGCATATGGGGCATTTTGTAGTGAGTCTTTTGTCTTTTCTTTTGCAATAGTGGCAGTTGACCATGTGGATGTAATTTTGAAATATCAAAAATAAGACAACAAAAAACAAACAAACATTTATTAGCAACAGCAGAAAAATAGAAACATGCAACATGAAAATACTGATTTAAACTAATAAAAAGTTATTAATTAACAGAGTTCCGGCTTTATCTCCTCATCCTGGTCCGTTTCAAAGCGTCGTCTCTTACTTGGTCTTTGCTGAAGCTCGGCTGGAACGGCTTTAAAGATTCTTGAGGACAACTTGAACCAGGCGTCTTCCGTCTCTGTGCTGCTGTCTTTGGTGGAAACTGTTGCTTGGACACCTGTGGAAAACAAAGATGAAATTATGTCACAAAATGTTTTTTTTGAAGATTGAGATGTTTATCTAAAATGTATTTTTAATCTGGAATGGAAGCTGTTCTGGTGCAAGTAGTATCTGACAACCTTCATCGGTTTGAAAATGACTTTTGGATCAAAGTCTTCTAAAGCTTAGTCCAGATGACAGGGCGTTTGTACTGTGGAAAGGATTACAACAATGTCACAGAAAAGTGAAAAGGATATGCAGCAGTTTTTGTAAAAGTAAAAGCAGTCAAATGTATCTCCTGTTCTGAAGTAACTGTCATTGCTGTACATTTCATCATATTAAATAAGTAAACAATCATAAATGATGAAGTGTGCTTATATCAAACGTACACTGTGTACCTTTCGGAGGAGAAAAATCAGCCATCCAAATCAGTAGAAATCAGGGGCAGCTGGTCACTAAGGCGATAGGTGAGACGCAAAATATGCAAAAGTTGTAGTTAAAGTTGATCAAACCGATCAAAATCTGCTTCGGCCCTACAATGCAAACTAATGGGACCTGCGGCGGGTGCTTCCACCTCTCCCTCTGCCGTCATGTACGTCTGCGTGAAGACACAAATCACGTTCACGTGTCAGTCAAGAAACAGCGTGGCTACTGCTACAACTGAGAATATTCATCACTCAAAAAAGTTCTTTTTAACAGCTGCAACACCCAAGATCAAATTTAAAGTAAACATCATGCAAGTTACAATAAAAGATGGGACAATACAAAATTGTGTTCTGTTTTTCTAACAGTCTATACAGTAATTGTGAGCATTGGGCTTTGATAACTGCTAATGTATTGACCCCAGCACCCTCAAAGAAATGAGTCAGGAGCCGCTTCAGGTAGAAATAGAAAATTAAAAACATATGCTTAAAGATTGTTAATAGAGATAATTGTGTGGTATTAGAGAACTTTAAAATGAAGGAACGACTTTGTCATGTGTGTTAATGTGCGCTTCAACCCGGCAGAGTGCACATCATATCTGATGTGTTTTCTCTCTTCTAGCTTTCTGTGACTGGGTTTGTGTTCTCTCTCTAAGATGTAAAACACTCCCTGTGTGTCCAGCAGGGGCGGCTCGTCATTAGGGCGATAGGGGCGACGCACCGCCAACAAAAAGAGGAAAAAATGAGCGAGGTGTGTAGTTAAAAACCTGATTAAAATGCCATTAACATCCTTTTCCAATCAGAGGAGCTAATTTTCGTCTGCTGGTACATAGTCCTCTCATCCTGACTTAAATCGCACGTACGCTGCTTCCATTGAATCTAATGTAAGAGCTTTTTTTCCCCAAGTTTCAGCTCTACAATGCAAACTAATGGGACTCGCGGGTGCTTGCAAAGTTAGAATCAGAGTTGTATATTTTCTGTTCTTATTTTCAATCATGTCATCCATGTCCATGTTTACTGTGGCTCTCAGGCTGGTTTTATTGTCTTAAATATGAACAAATAGACATGTTATTATAAATATAAAGCCTGCTTATGCATTTTACTGGTCTAGATCTTTATTGTATGGTTTTATTGACATAAGTTGGCCACATGCCATTTGATTACACGTCAATGCCACCTAGTGGTGTAAAATGAGATTATATTATATTGATTGATTAGACAATATAATATAATTGTGGGCATATGGCTTTGATAGCTGGCAATGTATTGACCATAACACCCCCAAAGAAATGAGTCAGGAGCCGCCACTGGTGTCAAGCCAATGAAACATAATCTGTCTCAGGGTTCCTGCACACCTTCTACAACATATTAAGACTTTTTAAGACCTTTTAAAGAGCTTGCATAGCTTTAAGACCACGTGCACATTTAAAAACATTATTTTTGTGACAAAAATTAAATATCTAATACATAAAAATTATTACAGCTATATCATGTTTTGCTTTGTTATATACGCACTAATAATTGGCTCACAGAATTACATACATTTCAATTATTTATGACACATGATCACAGACAGGAGCAACTTCTCTGACACAAACACGCACAGTCTTCATTTAACTTTAAATAAAAAAACACTTCAAATATAAGACCTAAACATATAATTCTGACAAAATTAAGACAATTTAAAACCTTAAATTTCCCATTTCAAATGTAAGACTTTTCAAGACTCCGCGGGAGCCCTGTGTCGTGTAAACATACCTGTAGTCCTCACATTGTGTGATTCTGAAGCAGAGACTGTGTGAGGAGATGGTAAAGAATCAGGCCACAGTCTGCTTTGTTCTGTGCAGCTGCAGGAGTCCTGTGATGTGACCTAAAGAGAAGAAATGAGTAAGTCAGTGCCTGCCAAACATGAATTGCATTATTTTTCTTTATTTAATCTAAACAGGGAGGGTATACAGTGTCAGAACCATTGATAGAAATACAATTAAACTACAAATACAATACATAGAAAAAGCGTCACAATACTTTTTATTTTTGACCAATCGCTGCAACATAAACGTGTCAACAACGTACGAAATAAAAAGTGCAGTGTCAAATTTTAAGGTAATATATGAGACAAGGGAAAAGGAGGAGAACATACAGTCTGCTATCCCAACTCAGTTTGGTTCTGGTCAACACTTCAACTCGCTGACTAGCCAGTTGTACTTCCTGGTTTAGAAAGAAATAGTCTGTAAAATCCAAGTCTCTCAGTTTTTAAACCATGTCATTAATCATTAGTTTACACAAGGTTTTTTTAGATCAGGGTTGGTACAGATTTTAACTTTCCCATGGCATATTCAAAACAATTCCTACATTTCCATGACCTCATTTAACATTTTTTTCATTCAATTATCGGCTTTCAGTAATTGATTTCAGGGATTTCTAGACATAAAAAATGAAAATGTTTAAAATAAATAAAAAAAAAAAAATAAATAAATAATGTTTTTTGTAAGATGCAGAAGCTTCACACTGATAGCATTTTATTTAGGATTTTCTTTCCTGTATTACCCACATGTGTCTATATGTCAAGGTTAATCGATAATCGTGATTATTCCAAGCACAATATAATAATAATCGTGACAATTTTAGAAACTAAATTATTAGTTTTAGAAAACTCGTCTGAACCTAGTAATGAATAAAATAGTGAACTTAGAGAAAAGACGATATATTATTGATTTGTTTTGTTTTAGATTTTCTTGCTATCCTAAGTTTTGTGAGGCCTAGTCATGAATAAAATCTTCAAATATCTGGTGGTCAAATAACAAATAATGTTATTACAAAATAATAATAATAATAATAATAATAAAATAATAATAATAATAATAATAATAATAATAATAATAATAATAATACACATAAAAAATAAATACACATCAGCTCTAAATGTGGCCTTTTTAGAAGCAAAAGTCTGCCTTTCAAAATATATAAAAAAAACACAATTTTAGAAGCAGATTTTATGATATTTTTTCAGATATTTTTAATCAAATGCAGCAACAGAAGAGATTGCTTCAGTCAGAAAGTTTAATTTAAAAAAAGCAGCTTGTTAGACAATGAGAATGATTGTTGTTTGGTCGTGGTGATAGTAATCGTAAATAATCGCTAATGTGTGATATTTTGCATCACAATCATCGCAATACTAACATTTGCTATTGTGACATCCCTGTTTGGACTTAGCTATAGTTTCCACGGAGAAGACTTTATTTATCCAAAAGAGAAATTATTTGACACAGTATTTTTTCTTTTCTAGTTCTTAACAACAAATTAAATCGAGTTAAATAACTAGCAACAACTAACAAAAAAAAGTAACATAACGTTCTTGCCAGAAAAATCTTCTTTGACTGTTTTGAATCGCAAATCCATCCACTAAAATCACTGCTTCAGCGTATTAGTAAAGATGAGACAACAGTGCCACCTGGTGTTGAACAAAAAGACTAACATGCCAGGATTTATCGAGGGCTGTTTAATTGTGCAGTAAATCTCCTTCTCTCATCCTTCACTCGTTCTTTAAAGTTGAATTAACGACGGTTAATATCCGACCATGAAATAAAACGGCCCGTGATCTAAAAGAAGCATCTGTTGTCGTACATATGGTGATAAATTACCCGAGACACACTCAATTAGAGCACAATAACACGAGCTGAAGCAAGAAGAATGCAGCTGCGCGTTTAGGCTACTGAAACTTACATATACAGTATATATAGAACGGCCATCACTTTGTCTGAGGGTCTTGTTCAAATCCATCAGTATAACAAGTCTCATTATTGTAAACATTTTTCTGAAGCCGTGCAAAGTTGACATTTTTTGAGATTATGCTTGATTACGCTTTTGCTAAATTGAAATTGTAGGCTAATTTTACAAGAAAAAAAAAATCAATATTATGAAAAAAAAGTCAAAGAATTAAAGCTTTAGGAAATGTACAATAAAAGTACACAATAGATGTTATTGTCATTAGTAAAATTACAATTTTAATTTCATAAAACTTGCATATTTTCATAGTTTTGACTTTTTTCAGAAAAATCGTACTTTTTTTCCCTTAAAGGTATGGATACAGTCGGCATCAGAGGTCATGCATACTTACGGACCTCTGTGGGGGAAAGTTAACATTGAGAGTGAATGAGAACAATAGTTTTACCACTCACTGCTCAACAACTACAACATCAAATGCGGACTTAAGGTAATATATACAGTGTATAGATACGAAGACATGGAGATGAATAAAGTGATCCAACGGTCCAACTATGTAACTATATAATCTATAACACTGCTGTAAGCTACAAGCTAACGTGATGCTAGCAATGCCTGATGTGTTTAGCATCTTTCTTTAACTTTCTGTTTACTTTTCTGACATAATGCCACATCAACAACATCTATTTAAACATTGTGACTTGACTTGAATTAAAAAATACAGTTAATTTGCCAGAAAATATCTTACAAGAGGTTTACCTTCCCATGCCTTGCAAAGGATTTCCAACCTGACTTTCCCTCTCAGAAGGCCACGCCCCCCAAAAATGACACGTTGCCAAATGTACTTGATTTTTACTTCCTTAAAATGTGATCGAACAGAAATTATTCATTTTAAAGGGATTTTTGATCCGTCACTTTCCGCTCTACTGCACATGCTCCATACAGAAAGAGATGCTGTCCATCTGGTTAGCTGGGAACATCTTAAATTAAAAAACAAAATGAGACGAGAGCAGTTTGATCAAGTCTGAACCGGTTTGACAGACGTCTGTCTCCTGAAGCTTGAGAGTGTTTTTCTCTCTGTTTTTTTATTCCCTGAATATAACTTTTAAGGATCATCATTTAAGGATCAAGGGTCGAATTTCATTAAATGTTATTACAGCAGAACTTTTTCGGACAGTGAAACTCACACAGTGATAAACTCTTGTAGTTAGCTGACAACAGTGCTGGCTCAACTTGTTTCCATGGTTTGCATCAATTCGCCGCTGCTCTTCCTGCATATTGGTTGCATGAATGGTTTATTACAATGTGTTTTAAGCTTTTCTCACAGCTGTTAGGAGCCGTGCCAGAATGCTAATAGCAGTTAGCCACAAAGCTAACAACAACAACAACAGATGAACTTAGTGGATTTTGATGAACAAACGGGATAGTATCAGATGTAGATTGCAGACTCATTTTCACCTGAATAATACATTGACAAGATATCTGTGCTGGGAGAAATTGATTTATTTTATTGTAAAAAATCTTTTATAGTGTCTTTAAACTTATATTGCCCAGCCCTTCGACGGTTAGTTTTATGCAACCAGCGTCAAAGGCAGAGCTGCTTAGTATAATAGTTAGAGTCAGACATTCAGATACAAATCAAACATAGTGATGGAAAACAAATGCAGTGGCAAGGCACAGAGTTGGGACAAAAACAGCTGAAAACGTGTTATAACATGTCCAAATCCACATAGTCAGTTTTGAATGTGTGCTGAGGCTTAAGATGATGTAATGTTTTGACTCGAAGGTACAGCGTGTGCCAGCAGAAAGAGTAAGCTTATGCAACATCAGCCTGATCTGGGCTGAAAGGAGGTTTGTGCTCAGTCTGAATGTAAACAGGAGACACAGCTGCACAAGCGCCACGGAAATGTACAGAAGAGAGACGACAGCACTTCCTGGAAAAGCGTAGTGACATGGTACACAGTCTCACTCAAAACATGTGCACTCACTTCATTCACAAAAGTGGATACAGTACGTTTAGCTAAAAGAATACAGGACACAGAACTAGTTAAATTCTAAATAGAACTTTCACAGAGCCATTCAAAAACATTACACTGAGGAGAACAAGCGAGATGGCGGCCACATTGCTCATCAGCGTCCATAGGTCTACTCTTTGTATGTCTGTGTACATAGGTTTGGACTGTTTTGAAGTGTTGAGCCATGCTTTTATAACTTGACTTTTATAATGCTCTGTACACTCAGACGTCTTTAGTCTCTCATAAGCATGACTACGCTGATTACAGTGGGTACGTTTTTGACTTGATCCAGCTGTACAGATCCACTCGTGCTCTCAGGTCGGCTGATCAGCTGATCCTGACAGTCCCTAAAATAAAAAAGAGAAGATCATTTAGTTTAGTCTTTATTTGTCAGGGACCATGTACAAAATTCATTCATCTTATTAAAAGAAGAGATGAACTGCACCAGATTTAGTTATTGCTACTTTCCATCTGCAGTCCTTGGGCAGCTGAGCACACAATAAAAACATATACAAATACACAAGCAGTACAATAGATCATTTCATTAAAACAACAATAGTCAATAGACATACTCTTAAAAGTAAGTTGTTCATTTTACAGTTAAAAACTTATTACTAATGTTGACATGACATGAAGCTGATTCCACTGTTTGATGGTTTGAAATGAAAAAGCCGTCTGTGCAAAAGCAGAGGGTCTTTTCCAAATTGTTTTGTTCGGAGGAGATCAAGCTTTTACTAATGCTGGTCCACAAATCTGGAATAACTCATCTTTGGATGTAAGACAGGCTGAGTCATTGAATGCTTTTAATCTCTCATGAAAACACACCTTTGGCTTTTAATCAAGAATGAGTTGTTCTTTTGACTGTTTTCGTATTCTTTTCTTGATGTGTTTTGTATTTTCTTGTACGGAACTTTGGTCAATTTTTAAAGTGCTTTACGAGTACATTTGATTGACTTTTCCATGAATTTAGTGACAGACTATAATTGCACGATGCTAACTCTGAAGATTGAAGAGACAAAGCAGTGGACAAATTTCCCTAATCAATCTAAATACTTATGATTAGAGAAAACCGTTCTAACATGTAGAATTGACATGATAGGGTTAGGTTCAGCTGTTGACTTGTCGTGTAAAGCCATTGTGATGCGTCGGACGTTGACCGTGTTTCTCCGAGGTGAATGGCTGATGGGCGAGCCGTTCACACTCCACTCAGACCTCCAGGCTAGATACAGACTAATTACTCTCATCTACATATTTGGAGAGAGAAGAACGGAAAACTGCAGACAGACGCCCGCCGCCGGTGTTTTTCCACAACCGCAAACACCAACCAAAGAAAGGAAAGAACGACTGATCGGAATGTTTTGTTCTTTTGTATTAAAGGAGAGATACTGTACTACACATTACACTCTCTATCTGTTTTGGCATATTCTGATTACGTTGTGAAGTAAATCCAAAAGAAATATGTTATTTTTTGAATTAATAAGTTCCAATAACATACTAGAACAGCAGTTTCAAACTGAAATGGAGCTTGGGTCACAGTGATCGAAGTTAGAGTAGGTTGAGAGGCGAATTTTGAAATACAGGCCTGACTAAATAAATGAAGTTATTACGTTATCTATGAAGCCGATTATAACTTTTATTATATTTGGGACAAATTGTGTATAATCTGCAGCATAGTGCATTTTAGAGTTTGTATAGATGCATCTTATCTGAAAAATATATTAAATAGGTAGGTCACTATTAAAGGACACACATTATGCAAAATCAACTTTTTGAGTTTTTAGTCTTATTGTAAAGTTGCTTCCTCACCAAAAATGCTGCTGAAGTTTAGTTTGCGAGATATCTTTTGTTCTCCCAAAAACACAGTTCTGAATGGCCCAGATCTGTGATGTCATAGATAGATCTTATGTCATAGATAGATCTCTGAGTTCTTCTGCTTTGTTTTTAAGTACATGAATTGTCCAGACTTGTTTTGAGCATTCTGCAGGATTTGCATATCAGGCAACATTGGTTTGATCGCATAACCTCTGTAATTTTCTTGCTCTAACTTAATTTTGACGTAGAAAATACACACAACCCTTCTGTGACTTTACTAGACTTTTTTATTAGTTCTGATCCATGAGATTTCAATGTGGAGGTGCTTTGGAGCAGGTTTGGAGGAAAAAAGCAACGCAAAAAAAATGCATAATATGTATCCTTTAATACTAATCACAAATCATGTCATGTCAGGGGCCACATGAAATCATCTCAAGGACCGTATTTGGCCCCCGGACTGCTAGTTTGACCATTGTGCTTTGAAATGAAATATGCCATGAAATATGAAGTCATTTAACACATTTTCATTCTCATGATTTGTATTAGTGAGTCGACTCATTTAATCTTGTAAAAAAACACAAAATTTACTTTCAACGATAATGAAAGGAGCACTATTTCCACGAAACAAGCAGGAGAGATGCAAGACAGCTCAGATGTAAAACCCATACGACAGCATTTTGGTTTGGTGTGATAGTCCTTGTTCATCATACAGCATAAAGTTGAAAATTACATAAAGTAATTTGAGTTATAAAGCAAATTTCCTTCCCGTATGTCACCCAAAACCACCCAAATGCAAAGACTTAACAGTTTCCTGGGAGTTGAAACTATCATTTAGCTAGAATAAAGTAGATGAAAGTAGATTTTGTGTTATTTATGTTTACAATATGGTAGATGACAGTTGTAGACTTACCTTAGTCAAATTGTGAAGTTTGCACATTTTTAAAAGTTTCTCATTTTAATGCGCTGAATATTTTAGATTGACCAGTAGACACAAACAAATGTACACCGTTATTTTGTATGTAGTTGGGCAAAATATAGTTTTTGGGTTTTTTGTAATAAACTTTAATAAATATGGTTTAGGACTTATTATTAACACATTTTTCTGTAATTCTCAAATTGTATGCTATATGTATTATTTTCACAATTGGTAAATTGACATTACATTGCATTAATTTTGTATTATTATTCTTAATACTCATTTCTTATGTCATTGTTATGACACAGAATCTGCTCTTGTTTTTCCATGAAGTTTATGAGTTATTTGTTATTTATTTATTTGGGAAATAAATAAGAGTACTACAGTACATTTGCTATATTCTAATCCAAAGAACTAAAACAATATATTTTTCCTTTTCTCAGCATTTATTGCTTGAGAGTTTGAGAATGGAGTCATTGCTGTGTTTAAATAATGTAAAAATACAAACTTTTAGGCTATAGGCTACATTTTGAACACAAAGTGACTACACAAAGGATATCTCCACTTCTATGACAGCATTAAATTAATATTTGTTATTATACGGGGCGTTATTGTACTTTTAAAAATAAACTTCAACAACTTTGGAATAAAACGTTCAATCTTGAAAACCGTCACCAGGAGGCGCAGTGCGTTGTTTACTTCCTCAACCCACGTGGAGCGTAGCCTAAACTTTGAGAACGGGCACGAGCTTCAAATACACTTTATCTAAAATTTTAATACGTGTTTTTTTATTCTAACTTTTAATCCAAACTTCATATTTTCTTCGTAGCAATAAAAGTACCCGTACTGACCTTTTTAACGCATAATTTAACACAAAAGACCCCCTCCTCGCGCACACGCTGACCACGCACTGGTCACGTTTACGTCAGCCAATCAGAGGCGTGCGTCAGTCCAGCGCTGCTATAAATTCCGTGTGAGTTCGAGGGAAACACAGGAATGAACAACAAAAGGGCGCTTCTCTCCTTTCAAACCTCTCCAAACTCTTCTAATAACTGCTTTTTATTCTTCTACACATAACACACGGTAAGACTTTTAACCTGTTTACGACTGGCTTGGAACAGTTTTTGATGACAGGGTTTATTTATCTTAAAATGCAAGGCTACACTGGTGAATGCTGCTGTTGTGATGCAAAATGTAGAAAATGTAGCTCAGTTTATAGCCTATTGTTTAGTCTACTGCTTTTATTTACGATTTTATTACGAACTGGACTCATACACTAATAAGTATATTTTATTATTAGCCTGTTAATTCATTTTAGATGCAGTGGGCTCATGGACTTTTTCTGATTTCTTTTTGTGTAACATTTGACAAAAGCAACATTAGCTGCTATGTGTTGAAAATAGCATAAAGATGTCACCATTTGAGACAAGTTTTAGTCAGTTTGTATACCTACTATACAAAAATAAAAAATGTTCAATAATTTCAGAAGAATTGTCAAGACTCAGGTTCAACAAATTCAAAACTATTGTCTACTACAGACATTAGCTTTACTGCTCTTTATACAGTCATATGTTTCAAAGGAAATGCAATCAGAATTTAAAATCCATATGCTGCATTTGTTCATTATCATAGTCATATATATTCTTATAATCAAGATTTATGCAAGGTTTTAACAAGTCAAATGGAAAAGTTTGATTTGATGACCTTAAAAACTCCTATTTTGTCAGATTTCCCATTAAATTTGACACTACTGCAGCTTTATCCGAAAATTCTCCATAGTTTTCTTAATAATCGTTCAATTGGTGTGTTTCTGGTCAATAGAATAGAAGGAATGCTTGGTTGCTGTATACATTTCGTTCTTTTTTTTTTTTGTAAATTTATTAGATTTGCTATAATTCTAACCCAATTATATCTTACTACTGTGAAATCGTATAGGCCACGACTCCATGGACGGGCTTAATTTGTATGTTTTGTGGTTTTCAAAACTCTGAAATGTGATCTCTCTATCCCTGCAGACACTCTGTACTTTACCTACTACCATATTCTGCACTGTCCTCAGCTATAATACCAACTTTTGAACTCAAATGTTTTCAGCTCAAGGATTTGTTAATTTAAATCTATTTCTAAGTCAATTTTAAACAATATTATCTTGTTTTTTAATCTCCTTTTGTTCTTGAGTTGTATGTTGCAACTCTTGAAAGACTTTCTTATCTTTGTGCAGCACATGTTTCAATTATAATCGGAGTAAATCAAAGGCAAATCTTCCACTTTTAAAAAACTTTCACAAAGATGAGCTAAAAAAGAGGGTTTGTTTGTTTAGAATGCAATAAACTTTTTGATTCACAAGAAAAATCACTTCGTCACAGCCGCTCCAGAAACACAAGTCTTTGTTATCACATAGCAATCTACATTTTGAACAATTGCCTTTTCATTTGATTGTTTGGATGGGCTTTTTGTACATTAGAGCTCTTTGTGAAAAGGAAAGAAAACATTTGTTCCCTAACCTCCCTTCATTACCATTTTAAATGTCCACACAGTGCAAATGCTGATGTTGAAGAGCATTGTTGTTTGGATACAAGCAAAAAGAGACTCCCAAAATATAGGCACTTAGTTTTGGTACATTAACTTCATGTCTAGGCTTGTTTTAGTCACAGATTGACATGTTTATAGCCTTTACATATCTATACATCCAGCCAGACTTTATATAACTGTTCCTCGCGTGTCTGCTCAAAATTGAATCAACTTGGTTGTATAATGAACACTGTATGCAACATCTTTGCCCCGCTGCTGCTGCTGCCCATAAGTCACTTTCTTATTTGCCTTTTCTCACACCATCTTGTTTTATGTCTCTTCTAGGAATTGTCAAGGCTCAAGATGGCCACCTCTTTAAGTTCCAAGCTGAACAAAGCTGTGAAGCAGCAGTACATGGAGCTGCCTCAGGGGGAGAAGGTCCAGGCCATGTACATTTGGGTCGATGGGTCCGGAGAAGGTCTGCGCTGTAAGACCAGGACCTTAGACTCAGAACCCAAGAGTGTGGAGGGTAAGGAATACGTTTTTAACCTAGATTTAAAAAGTATATAGTAATAAATAAGTACGATCAACTTGTCTTTATTTGAGTTTCTCCAGGCTGATCGAATTTGTTTTTGTTTTTTTAGACTTGCCGGAGTGGAACTTCGACGGGTCCAGCACGTATCAGTCCGAAGGCTCCAACAGTGACATGTACCTCATCCCGGCGGCCATGTTTAGAGACCCTTTCAGGAAAGACCCCAACAAACTGGTGCTGTGTGAGGTGCTCAAGTACAACCGAAAACCTGCAGGTGAGCACAGGTCCAGCCATTATAAAACTGCACAGCTTAAAGAGCCTGTTTAATGCTAATATTTGATCTGTTTTATGTTTTTATTTCCTCATCCAAAACACACCTGAAGTTTTATTTAGTTTATTTACACAAGTTTAACTAACAAATCCTGCATGTTTAGACTGCTTTCTTCTCTCAAGCTAAAAACACTTTGCTTCACATTGTGACATCATAAAGTGATAACACAGGAAGTGCTTCACTTTTAAGCTAACACCTGTGTAGAATCATTTGGGGATTGTCTACAATTCATTGCTTGATTTTGAAGCTACAGATAATGTTTACTTCCTGTTTAAACCTAATCACTGCTGCAGCATCTGCAACAGAAAAGATTTTCTTTTGGAGCAACAAAAAGTTAATTTTTCCAAAAAAACATTGAAGATTATTCTATAGTGTTTTCGTACATTTTTTTAATACCTACATCTTAATCCGCCTTAGTAAAGCATTATTAAAGCCTTAATTAAACATGAACAAGTGTGAATTAATGAATGAATGAAAATGTTTTAATCTTCTTTAAGAAGGATTTAGGGTTAAGGATGGTGTCTGAGACATTAAGTAATTACTAAGGCTTAATAAACATTTTTCATTATTATTAAGATTTGTTCATGATGAATTAAGTATTTACTAAGGCTTTATTAATGATGATTAGAGTTAGTAGCAGTTAGTTAAAGTATTACCGTGTTTTCAAGAGTAAAACACTTTCATTAAGTTAAAACAGTTGTTAAGAGTTAAACTACCACACAATGACATCACAATGCGGAACAGAATATTTAGAACTTTGAAGATGAGAACAGGCTAATTATTCATCATGATGAATGAATGAAACAAAACCCACCTGCAGGGATGTTTTCAATGAGAAAGCAACAGTCTAACAAGACTAAAAGCTCACTAGTCAATTGCTCATATAATGTCACCTTTAACCTTAGTGTTTTATCATTCATTAGCTCATTGATTTGTAAATAGCTTCAAACAATAATCCGATACAACCTTTGTCAACAAAAATCAGACGTATTCCAAAGGCTGCACATTTCAAAGCACTTTATCACTAGTACTTGATTGTGTGGAGTCATGTAAGAACATCTGATGTAACTAATCAATGATAAAATTAGAAATACTAACGCTTGTTGCTCTAATTATGCAGATAATATATTACATTGAGTTAAAGCTAGGTCACCAAAACAGTTTTCTACCAGTTCTACATTCTACATCATTTTTTTTTTCCTTTGCAGAGACAAACCTGCGTCACACGTGTAAGAAGATCATGAGCATGGTGGACTCTCGGCAGCCCTGGTTCGGGATGGAGCAGGAGTACACTCTTTTGGGTGTGGACGGTCACCCCTTTGGCTGGCCTTCCAACGGCTTCCCAGGCCCGCAAGGTTTGTACTCTTGCAGTCTGTTTGCTTGCCGCTGTTTACAAAAGGGCTGGGTTTGGCTGACTGTGTTTGTCTGTGGTTCCAGGGCCCTATTACTGCGGCGTGGGAGCGGACAAGGCCTACGGCAGAGATGTGGTGGAGGCTCACTACAGGGCCTGTTTGTACGCCGGAGTTCAGATCTGTGGAACCAACGCAGAAGTCATGCCCGCTCAGGTGAATGTCGTTAAAGAGCTAATGATCTTTATAATACTGTTTTCTCATCAAAATAGTTGCTGGAGTAGAAGTTTATAGGGTTTTAAAAAGTCTTAAAAAGTCCAATAAACTCTTAAACAGAAAAGCTTGAATTTACAGGATTAAAAGGTCTTAAATTTGTTGTTGTAGGTCTTAAAAATGTTTGCACAGGTCTTAAATTTCTTAATGAAGCAATTTCTGTCAGATTCTTAGATTTATTTCACACTGCTGCAGAAAAACAAATCTTATATTCTCAATAATATAATGCAATTAAAGTGATTCTTCTACTGTTTTTGATTAATAGAATAGATTAAACGCTCTGTTGCTGTATAAATTGCATTCTTTATGGTTAAATCATTAGATATTTCATATTTATAGCAAAATATAAAATCGAAAAGAAGCAGTATTGTGAAATACTATACATCACGACTCGCGAATAGGTTTCAATTTGTATGTTTGGTGGTCTTAAAAGGTCTTAAATTTGACCTCGATCCTTGAAGTAACGCCATGTTTGCTTAAAACTATTAATTTAGATAAAGTCTAACTGACCAAAAGAAACATTTTTTCTACAGTTGGAAGTCTTCAGTGTTGCTGTTTGTAGTTTAATAATATTGGTGAATGCTAGTTTGGCTCTGCTAAAGCTAACGCTAAGCTAAACAAAGAAACTCACTATACCCGATTTTTGCTTCCTTAAAAATGTAAACAAACAGAAATAATAAGTTTTAAACTTTAGTCCACATGTTTTGCACACTTACCTAATGCATTCTGAGCTTTCAAAATGCTCACTACTATGTGTTTTCAGCTTGCCTGTATGCTAATGGGAGTTAGCCACAATGCTAACAACAACACAAAACTTAGTTTGCCGAAAAAATGGGACATTATTAGATGTAGTCGAGACCTTGCAAGCTAATTTCCACCTGAATAGATACATTAACAAAATATCTGTACTAGAGGGAAATTGAAAGCTTTTTATTGTAAAACTAGTCCCTTTAAGGCTGAACAAAATTGCAAAAAAGAAAAGAATTCTTAAACAATTGCTAGAGTACAATATGTAATGTAAATTCTTCATAAATGTTTTAGAATAGTTTTAAATATTTGAAATTGCACTTTAATTTGCTTTATTTTAGACACAACTTAAATTTTTTTTTTTTAAATTAGATTTAGACAATATTCATTCTTGCTACCCTCCACCTGATTGAAATATGTTGTGATGTGTTTTTAATCACTTATATTAAAAGAATCTGCTGCACTGACGCTTAATTGAACGTTTGTCCTTTTTCCTCTTCAGTGGGAGTTTCAGGTGGGACCGTGCGAAGGCATCAACATGGGAGACCACCTGTGGGTCGCCAGGTTCATACTGCACAGGGTTTGTGAAGACTTCGGCGTCGTGGCCACCTTCGACCCCAAACCCATCCCCGGAAACTGGAACGGAGCAGGCTGCCACACCAACTTCAGCACAAAGGAGATGAGAGAAGACGGCGGGCTCAAGTGAGTACTCAAAGTGTGCTATAATCCCATAGAGAGCGACCCCTGACCCGTGACCACTTCTCTGCTTCGTCTTTTGTAACATTGTCAAGCGAAGTTTACGTTTGCCTTCTAAGGTTGTTGTCATGCTCTGCCCAGAGAGTTTTGACTAAATGAGAGCGTGGCATGAATCTGGCAACAGCTCTCTAAACGTTCTCATCATGACTCACTCACAAATCTACAGCTAACTCGCTCCAGACCTTCTCCATGATTATTCAAAATCCAACTTAAATGTTCTTAGTTCATTCTATTGAAACAAGGGATGGAGAATATTATCAGTGTCAATGTGATTTAGTAAAAGGACAACATTTGGTGCAGGCATTTCACATTCTAGGTAAATCTAAATATATTTTGTTTTGTGAAAAGACAATTGTAATTCTATTGGAGCGGCACGGTGGCGTAGAGGTTAGCGCACTCATGTCTAACGTGTCTCTTTTACCACAAGTTGTGACGCGTTTTGACAAATCTAACTTTCTGAATTTACCACAAATACACATTAGTTTAATATAGTTTAATATAGATTATACTTCGAACATTTCTTTTATTCCCTTGGCTGCAAAAGAGATTCTGAAAGTCAAATAAAAATGTTTAAATATTAGTTTGACACAAAGTCAATTAAGAATAGTGAGTATTGCAAAAAAAATAGAAAACATGAGATTTTAGAATTCAATTTATGTATTGTAATTAGGCAAGGAACTAATGATTATTTTGATTATCAATTAGTCGGGCAATTATTTTTGATATTGTTAAACACCAAGTTTTAAAAAGTTTTTTTTAACCAATTTAGTAATAAAATCGCTTGAGTCTTCTGGATGTAAAACCAGTCAAAATATACTACTAATAAGAATAAAATAATCTGAGTTTAATCAAAACTGTTTAAAACAAACAATGTTTCATGAAGAAAGTATGTGTATTTGTCGCAAATGTCCATTGTACAGAAATTTGACATAAAAGCATTTTTTAAGTATCATTATTAGTATCAAGAATTGAGTCTATTCCTTAATATTAAAACTGTAATTGTGGCCAAATTGTTATTTGTCTTGAATAATGAAAAAAAAAATTTAGCGGTAATAATTGTAATAATGAATTTTCATATGTGAATTCCTAGCTTAAGGGCTACAAAGTCTGGGATTGTACAAAACACATGAGTATTCTGACACTAGAGAGGCCGATCTGTTTACAGTAGTGACCCAGATCCTTTGTTTACTTTTCTACTTTGTTTTGGCCCTTGTTTACCACATAGCTCTAGCAAAATAATTAAAAACGTGAGGCGCATCTTTAACCACCTGCTTCCTCTCTCCAGAGTCATCGAGGACTCCATCGAACGCCTCTCCAAAAGACACATGTACCACATCCGAGCCTACGACCCCAAAGGAGGCCTGGACAACGCCCGCCGCCTGACCGGACACCACGAGACCTCAAACATCGACGAGTTCTCCGCCGGCGTGGCCAACCGGGGGCCAGCATCCGAATCCCCCGCGCCGTAGGACAAGACAAGAAGGGCTACTTCGAAGACCGCCGGCCGTCCGCGAACTGCGACCCTTACATCGTCACGGAAGCTCTGGTCCGCACGTGTATGCTCAATGAAGAAGGAGACGAGCCGACGGAGTACAAGTGAACGAAGACAATGGTTTCAGAAGTACTGTATATTTAGTTCTGTTTTTTTTCTACACGTTATGATGACTTAGGGCTGGGCGATATGGACAAAAATGTGTATGTTTTGATATACAACATATATATCTATCTTTTGAAATGACATTTTTGAAGATTTTTTTTATTAAACCTGCTGAATAGGAAGTATAAATGTAATTACATGTACGACTGCTTGATTATGCAAAAAATTACTATCACATTATTTGAGTATTAATTGAAAACAGGATTATTATATGTCCACAAAACTTAAACATGTCTAGTTAATCAGTTGCCTTAATATTGTTGAGTAACCTTTTGCCGAGTTTTGAGTATTTGAAAAAAAAACCCAAAAGATAAATTTGAAAAAAGCAAATGTTTTAAGTTGCATTCAGATGTTTAATTTCATTGTTAACCACTTAAAATGTGCAAGTTTTTACCTTTATTTTATTCAAAAATGTATGAATTCCTAACATTGCTTTTTCAATTAAACCACTTTAACGTTACTTAAAAAAATTGCGTTCAAAAAATGTATCTTTTTGATTTGAGCTTAATAATTTTTTTTTTTTTATACTTTACTTATGTAATTTTAAGTTTGTAGGTTACTTTACAAAAAGTTGTAAAAAATTGACAGAACAATTTACTGAAATCAAAATGTGCAAAAAGTTAGTTTTTTGAAAGCACTGATTGTAAAACATACAAAACTCAAAAATTTTCTAGTTAATTGGTTGAAATAATTTTTTTGAGTAACATCTTACCATTGATTTTAAGTAAACAAAAACATTCAGAAGTTAAAACAAAAAACTGAATTGAAGTAAAATTATGTTGACTGAACTCATTTAATTGAGATGAATTTAATTAATCTCTGTGAATGCTAATTTTTAAATAAACTAAATCTAATTTTGTGGTTGCTTCTTAACACATTTTGGATCCAAATGTTTAAGAATTGAGAAATACTTTTTGTTTACTTAAAACTTGAAATATTAAGTTACTTGTAATCTAGAACATGTTAGTTTGTGACATGTTCAATTTATGCTTTTCTCAGATTATTGAATGAAATTATTTAAATTTACTCAAAAATTATTAAAAGTTAGGTTACTTTTTTTATTAAGTAAGCAGAACAAACTCATTTAAAGTAAGCTGGACTGTCCTAATCGAAACATCTCCCAGCCCTATGAGGACTTTTTTATACTTGAGATGGCGTGTTGTGGGTCATGTACTAATATGCAAAAATACTTTCCTTTTTCCTCAACACTGCCCTTTTGAAAATCGATTTTTGTAGATAGAGCTTGGGTTATTGTTATTTTAAAATGTACTAAGAGCTAAACTGTTACCAAAGCTTCCAAAATGGCCGCCTGAATGTTTTCTGTTTGTGATCATTGTTAAAAAAAAGAAAAAGAATTACTTTTGTACTTTTTAATACCGCATGTCTTATTCTCTAAGATGAAATGTTACTTGAAGAAAATAGTTGAATAAACAGTTAACATTTTTACTACATCAGTGGTTCTGAAGTTATTTTGTCACATAGCAGTTTGTAAAGAAAGACCTAACAAACTCAAAAGCAAATTTTACCAAACCTGTTGTAAATATATATATATAATATAAAGTTTCACATGAATCAACAAGTTTGTGAGGAAATGTTTAAGAATATTCTAAACTGATGCCATGACAATAAAGAGAAGACATTTAAAAATTCTCACTGGAAACAATTTGAACAAACCTTTAACAAAATGAGGATGTTCAAGTTTATATTAGTTTCTCATGTGCACTCTTAAAACACATAAAAACTATTTTTAGCACACCAGTGTCAGTTTTATTACAGTGACTGTGTCGTACCTATTTATTTAAGGATAGCTCTTTGAGATGTACCGACTCTTTTTCAAGGGGTCCTGTAGATGTCCAAGTGCGGTTACATACACAACACCACAATGCATTCACATCAAACTAAATAATTCTATGCTAAGGATCGAAGCTGGACAGGTAGCTTATTCCAGCCTCTTTTTTCACCGAGGCACTCGAAAGAAAGGTGAACTCACATTTCTATGACGTAAACGGTATCATGTGTTTTATGCCCCAAAGAGGAGCCTTGGGGAACAAATTTGCACATTTATTGTGTTAAATCATTCAGCACTATTAAGATGTATGCAGTTATTCTATTTAAAAATGCATGGTAATTGACCTCCTTGTCCAAATGCTTCAGTTCATAATGGAAGTGGAGGCAGGTATTCAAACCTGAGGTCTGCGTTCTACCCAATCAGCCACAGAGCCACCTGATTACATTTGATGCTGTTGTGTTTCCTACAGTCTGATTGGTTTGTAGGTTAACACAAAGATGTGTTGTTTGTCCTGTAACATTATTGGTTAATACTTAAGTTAACACAAGTATGTGTTGTGTGTCTTGACTGATTGAAAACAGGTTGTGGGGCCGCATTTGTTTGATATAAAAACAACTTAAGTAATGGCTACTTAGTAACACAGATGTGGCCACTAGAAATGTTTACAGCTCATTACTGAGAATGTCTTATAGTAGTGAGTGAGTCAGCACACATGTTCATTCAGATTAATGTTTACGGTCTCATGTCTTGTCTTCTTCTGTCATGTTTTCTGGTGTGTTTACGGCTTTGGCTGCACATTAATACATACTGTCCCATTCAAATCAACAAATAAACTAAGCCAGACTTGGGAAAACTGCGGCCTGGAGGCCAAATGTGGCCTGAACCTGTTTCATTCAGGCTCCTGACATGTCTCTGGAGAAACAAAAATGCATGATAAAGTTTGAGAAACAAAGCTTGAGCTTCGGCAATGAACTTGTAGCATTTCAAGAATAAATTTACAATGCTATGAAAATAAAGTCAAAGCCATAAAAAACTTTACAAAATTAAAATTGTATTTGGATTATGGACCATTGTAATAAATATACAAATCTATTGTGTTTTATGCAAACATTTGACTCATCCAAGTCCTGATTATATTTTGTTGTTTTTTTCTTGTAAAATTACCATAAAACTTGTAATAATTTGAGATTCAGCTAAACATTTTATGAACATAAAGTTGAACTTTAAGAAAGCAATGTTTTACTATTAAAAACAAAAATGAAACATTAATACAAAAACATTGTTTTCTGACAATAAAGTTGATGCAATAAGTTGCTGGTTTATAGATTAAACTTGAAGTTTTATGTAATAAAAATTATATTTTTATGAGCAAAATTACGATTTTGCTGGACACTATTTTATTTGTCCTGGTCACTATAATTGTACTGGTCTTCTATATTTTGTTGAATGAGTACTTGCAGTAATGAGTACTTGCTGTATCAGTGTTGTCAGTCTGGCCCTCCACTGTCCTGGGTCTGAAGATGACCCTGGAGTAAAAACAACTGCCCAGCCTAAGAAGGTAACACTATGATTTGATTTCTCAGAAGTGTCATGGCTCAGAGTGTCCTTCTCTGACTCGCTCCACACTGGTCACATGACCCGGATGTTGTCAAGTTGTAACAGTCTGAGCACAGAGTTTGTACTCAAGTGAACCAAACATCACACATCAGTCATTTGGGATGAAAAATATCAACCTGCTTGAACTTCAGATTCATTGTTTACAGTGTAAATCCTCCTGTGGAACAAAAGGTTGTGTTTAAAGTGCATATCACAGGTTAGACATCATAAACATGATGGTTAAGATTGCACTAAACATTGAGCTTGTTTTTACCTAACTTGGTTGGTTTGGTAAAGTTCATTATCGTCTTTTGTACAGTAAATATGAATCCACAACTGTTACCTAGCAACCACGTTAAAAATCTGGGTCAAAGTCAACATAAATAACACAGGTCACAAATTATTATAAGTTATAAGACTTTAATTGTGCTAACATTGTTTAAACTCCATGAAACTGTGTCAGTTCTGTGTAAACGGTCTTTGCATTTTGGTAATTTTTGACAACACGACACATGTGGAGGGATTCTGTTTTACAACTTTAATTACTTCTTGTAATTTTCTACTTTTAGTTGCCAATTTCTTTAAAAAAAAAAAGCAACTTAGCTGCTGTAAAATTAAAATAAATAGTTACCACAGAAACAGTCACAGCAAACGCAGAAGTGTTTTGTTAATACAAGAGGCTCCAATCACCTGCAGAAATGATCCGATTTTAAATGTGTGAAATTTGCTTTTAGACAATTCTTAAAATGTAACGAAAATCACCAGAAAAAAACTGTCTCCGGCCCACCATAGAGGTAGTCAGGAACGTGTCATATTTGTGGGCGTGGCCTGCTAAGGGGGAAAGCTTCCCATGTCTTACTATGTTAAGACATGGGAAGCTAAACTGTTTACTTCTTTTAAGATATTTACTGGCAATTTAAGACAAATCACAACCAAGTTTAAATGGAGGTTATTGATGTGGCGTTATGTCAGAAAAGTAAACAGAAAGTTAAAGAAAGGTGCTAAAACAGGCCATCGTGTTAGCATTTCACTTGCAGCTAAATATTTGCATTTCATCACATTCTAGAACGTAAAAGACCCAACAGAAAGTGCCGAAGATGGATCTGTCCTGACCCCTGAAAGAGTCCAAGCAACAAAAATACACAAGAACTAATTTAACTTTTATATGTGGTATTTAAAAAAGTGTTTCCTTTTCAGACCCATGGCCACGTGACAGTTAATGACGGCTGCAGACTTCAGAGAGACGTGTGTTCTAAAGTCGAAGTGGAGTTTCATTTTGTACAAATCCCAAACATACCCTGTACATGACCTAAGACTTTGATTACACTTCTGCACATGTTTCCCTTTGGCCAAAGCCACTGACCATTAAACATGATGTTCTAGTCTGCACTGGTCACTGTCCAGGAAGTAACTGAGAAAGCAAGAGTGAGTGACGCATGGAAGTGTTCTTGGAGCGAGGACTGTGTGGACTCAGCCAAAACACCTCTGAGTTCTAACGGCTTAAGTTTTTTTAATATGCACAGACAGATAGCTGCACGTGTAAGTGACAGGTTAGACTACATGTCCGGTGAAACACAGTGAACAGGATTAGATTCAAGATTAGATTTAAGATTTCATAAGCTTGTTTTCACACAGTTTAGATGTTTTGATGAGGTTTATTTGTACGACTCAAAACAAGTGTCTATATCTGTAATCTCATATTTAGTGTTTTTGTCCTGGTTTAGACCAGTATTAGTCTTGATCTAGTCCTGGTTTAGTTCAGTTTAGTCATAGTTCCTGATAGTCCTGGTTTAGTCCACTTTTTGTCCTGGACTAGTCCAGGTTTAGTTTCATTTTAAACCTGGCCTAGTTCCGTGTTAAGTCCAGTTTTATCTGTGATAATGCTGGTTCAGTTCACATTTTGTCCTGGTCTAGTCCCTGTTTAGTCCAGTTTTAGTCCTGATAGTTCTGGTTTAGATCAGTTTTTGACTTGGTTTAGTCAAGTTCCTAGTTAAGACCAGTCTTATTCCTTACTTAATCTAATTAGAGTCTGGCCTGTCCTGGTTTAGTCCAGGTCTAGTCCTGGCCTAACAAAGATCTATTATATTAATCAAGAAAAATAATTAATTTCATAATAAAAAACGAAAACTAAAATAAAAGCTTAAACATTTTTATTTTATTCACATTTTGGCTCATAGAGCTTTTCAAGATGTCTTGTTTTAAATCAGGTCTTTTCATCGTACTTTCAACTTTAGTTTTTTTTTTCAATTGACCTGAGTTAAACAGTTTTTTACAGTGTAACCCTAATACTAATAACCCTAACTTTACTCTAATAACCCTAGCTTTATTCTAAGCTTAATAACGCTAGATTTTCTCTAAGCTTAAGAACCTTAGCTTTACCCTAAAAACCCTAGCTTTACCCTAATAACCCTAGATTTACTCTAAGCTTAATAACCCTAGCTGTACCCTAATAACCCTAGATTTACCCTAATAACCCTAATAACCCTAAGTCCAGCTGTTCTTCCTTGGAATATTTTGGATAAATTGTAAGTATTTTGGTATATTCTAGTTTTATAGCCACATCTAAACAATATATTTAACTGAACCACAATCAATAACAACCAGCAATCACCTTGGGGACCACATGAAATCAACTGGAGGGCTGCATTTGGCCCCCGGGCTGCCAGTTTGAGACCCCCCTGCCTTTAACCTAATAGCACTAACCCCAGCCCTCACGACAGTCACGTTTTACACGGTGTGTTTAATAGTTTTCTGGCACTGGCCTGCTGAACGTGAGCGGGTCACTCCCAAAATAGTCCTGGCTTTGGTATGTTGTTTTCACCGCCACAGCCAATGATAACCTTTGCTCCACTTCCACATGTCCAAGTCAGAGTGTGCTTATAATAGTCAGCTTGTTAACCTATTGTAGTCATTTTTAGATGCTTTGGGGGATGATGTGTTACTCAGTCTAACTCCCAATAAAAAGTGCATAAATCTAATGCGCCCTCGTACACGGACCTCTGTAGAGTCTATAATATGACTTTCAGGTTCTATTGCGAGCATTCTCACAGGAATCCATGAGAATCTGTGAGGCTTTGGGCAAACACGGAAAACAGTAAACTGCAGCTGGTGTAAAAGGCACTTTACAAGAAACCCACATGTGTCCTGACCCGAACCCGCCTTGTAGTCAGTGTATGGGAAGTGTTATCCTTTTATTAAAACTGGTGTTCCTAGTGACATAGAGTTTTGGAACTTACGGCAAGAGGAGCTGTGCCATGCTTTTGGCTTTTTGAAAACATTTTTAAAGACAAATCTGCCATCGGACCTTTAGCCATCAGCATTAGCCATCAACAAGAGCAAATTATGAAAAAAAAAAGAAGGTTTTTGACGAATACAAACCCATCGACTACGTCTACGAGAGTTCAGAGCCTCAGTATAAGTCAAAGTGTGCAAACATTTGTGTGTACTGTTTGAAATGATGAGTAGCTTTGAACAGCTGCACCAGAGGCTAAAGTGAATTCTCATTTGTGAATTTAAAGACACTAAATATGTTCATGCTATTCAGACTGAATAAAAGACTGAATAAATGACATTATTTATATTTTATGGGCAGTGACTTCACCATTCATGTGTTTGTACAGCCCGATCTCACCATTCATTTCTATGGTGGTTGTTAAGACGTGTTCTTATTTATGAATATTAATGAAATCCTGATTCTAATCTTAACCTGCCCCAAGCCCCAGACCTAAACTTACCCATTTTAGTAACTTTATGCCTGAACTTACCCGTTTCACTTGAAGAAAACGTCCCCACGTGGGTTCAATTAAAACTCGTCTTATTTAACGCTGTGAAATCTCGTGTCATTTTTACTCTTTTTCATATCGTGCTAAATGCACGGCGTAACATAAGTACTAAAAACAGCTGTGAAGTCGTGGTCAGAATACGCTGTTTTTGTGTCGTGGTAAAAGTACGCCCTCTAGTGAGACTGTGTTGCTTTGTGATGCAGAACATTAAACCACATCATAAAACTTGGAGATAAAGTCAGATGTTTTTAATGTTTCTGCCAGACCTTTCAGCTGTAATCTATCTTTGTTTTGCCTTCAATCCCTTACTCCACCTTCCAAAGTTCTGTAATTTAGAAATAGAAAGCTCAAAGCATACCAGGACCTTCGGGTGCTTTTCCATGGAAACATACAACATTTCTCCTACGGGAAAAATAAATGTCCATTTTGTGTCCATGCCAGCTCACTCAGAGTAAAGACCTATACTTTATTATTTATACAGTGCAACAAAAACATGTAAATGACAAAAACATGCTTTTATTCAAGTCTATTTTCGGCCACAACACAGTGGACTTTGCTGTTGAACAATCTGCTTCTGAATGATTGACCAATGACTGATTCATTGTTTGATGTTCGAACATTTCTGTTTGCTAAACCAACAATATCGTAAAGTCCTCAGAGGCGGCGGTTGTTGTGATTTTGGCCTCAACAAAAATACACTGCTCAAAAAAATAAAGGGAACACTTAAACAACTCAATGTAACTCCAAGTCAACCACACTTCTGTGAAATCAAACTGTTCACTTAGGAAGCAACACTTTTGACAATCAATTTCACAAACTGTTGTGCAAATGGAAGAGAGAACAGGTGGAAATTATAGGCAATTGGCCAGACACATCCAATAAAGGAGAGGTTCTGATGGTGACCACAGACCACTTCTCAGTTCTGATGCTTTCTGGCTGATGTTCTGGTCACTTTTGAATGCTGGTGGTGTTTTCACTCTAGTGGTAGCATGAGACGGAGTCTACAACCCACACAAGTGGCTCAGGTAGTGCAGCTCATCCAGGAAGGCACATCAATGCTAGCTGTGGCAAGAAGGTTTGCTGTGTCTGTCAGCGTAGTGTCCAGAGCATGGAGGTGCTCCCAGGAGACAGGCCTATACACCAGGAGACAGGCCAGTACACCAGGAGACAGGCCAGTACACCAGGAGACAGACCAGTACACTAGGAGACAGACCGGTACACCAGGAGACAGGCCAGTACACCAGGAACAGACCAGGAGACAGCCGTACACCAGGAGGAGACCAGGAACGCCATACACCAGGAGACAGACCGTACACCAGGAGACAGGCCACCCCCCGTACACCAGGAGACGGCCGTACACCAGGAGACCAGCCGGTACACCAGGAGACAGGCCGGTACACCAGGAGACAGGCCAGTACACCAGGAGACAGGCCGGTACACCAGGAGACAGGCCGGTACACCAGGAGACAGGCCAGTACACCAGGAGACAGGCCAGTACACCAGGAGACAGGCCGGTACACCAGGAGACAGGCCAGTACACCAGGAGACAGGCCGGTACACCAGGAGACAGGCCGGTACACCAGGAGACAGGCCGGTACACCAGGAGACAGGCCGGTACACCAGGAGACCAGGCCGGTACACCAGGAGACGGCCGGGTACACCAGGAGACAGGCCGGACACCAGGAGACAGGCCAGACACCAGGAGACAGGCCGGACACCAGGAGACAGGTCACCAGGAGACAGGCCGGTACACCAGGAGACAGGCCGGATACACCCAGGAGACAGGCCGGTACACCGAGCCAGGAGAGAGGCCGGTACACCAGGAGACGGGCGGTACACCAGGAGACAGCGGCACCGAGGGGGGCAGGACCAGTACAGCGCCAAGACAGCGTACCAGGGACGTACACCAGGAGTTAGCAGGAACAGGAAAGGCACCAGGAGGGCGGTCACCAGGGGGTACACAGGGCGTCCACAGGTGGGGGGCTGTACTTACTGCCAACACCGTGCAGGACGTTTAGTTTTTGCCAGAGAACACCAAGATTGGCAGATTCACCACTGGCTCCCTGTGCTCTTCACAGATGAAAGCAGGTTCACTCTGAGCACATGTGACAGATGTGACAGAGTCTGGAGACACCATGGAGAACGTTCTGCTGCTGCAACATCCTAAAGCATGACCGGTTTGGCAGTGGGTCAGTAATGGTGTGGGATGGCATTTCTTTGGAGCCCTCCATGTGCTCACAGAGGTAGCCTGACTGCCATGAGGTACTGGGATGAGATCCTCAGACCCCCTGTGAGACCATATGCTGGTGCGGTTGGCCCTGGGTTCCTCCTAATGCAAGACAATGCTAGACCTCATGTGGCTGGAGTGTGTCAGCAGTTCCTCCAACCTGAAGGCATTGATGTTATGGACTGACCTGCCCGTTCCCCAGACCTAAATCCAACTGAGCACATCTGGGACATCATGTCTCGCTCCATCCACCAATGCCAGTTGGACCACAGACTGTCCAGGAGTTGGCGGAGGCTTTAGTCCAGGTCTGGGAGGAGATCCCTCAGAAGAGCATCTGTCGTCTCATCAGGAGCATGCCCAGGCGTTGTAGGGAGGTCATACGGGCACGCGGAGGCCACACACACTACTGAGCCTCATTTTGACTTGTTTAAAGGACATTACATCAAAGTGGATCAGCCTGTAGTGTGCTTTTCCACTTTAATTTTGAGCGTAATTCCAAATCCAGACCTCCATGGGCTGATACATTTGATTTTCATTGATAATTTTTGTGTCATTTTTGTTGTCAGCACATTCAACTATGGAAAGAAAAAAGTATTTAATAAAATATTTCATTAAGTGAGATCTACAGTGTGTTACTTTAGCGTTCCCTTTATTTTTTTGCAGTGTACTTTGAATAGAATTTTGTCCACTTACAGAGAAGAGATTTTCTGAGAGTAAAGCAGGCTTACCACCTACTGCACAGCCAATCAGCTCTCATCTCAAAGAGTCAATTAGTGACTCACATAGCTGTACTGCACAAAATGAATGATATTTTTATGGGATTTAGCTTTATTACACTGATAAACCTTTTTTAAACTAAGTCCGACCAAACAGCTCTACTAAATGGATTCTTGCAATACTTTCACCACGCTGAGCCGGGACAATAGACAATTTTCCGTCTATTGTCACAAATTACAGATTAGTTTGACTTTTAAAAAGGTGCAGAGTGAAAAGATTTGAGCATTTTTGGATGAGAAAGGATGTCTGTGTTTTCTCTTCTCAACAACATTAAAGATGATTCAGATATTGCCATGATGTCTTTTTTTTGTTTTGTTCCAAGAGCTTTCAGCTAACAGTCTATCCAGATTATAGCCAAGGTATCTTTAACCAGCCTCTTAAATGAGCTGTGGTATAATCCAGGATACCAACACAGTCTCACTAGAGGGTGTACTTTTATCACGACACAAAAACAGCGTATTTTGAGCACGAGTTCACAGCTGTTTGTAGTACTGTTTGTAGTGGTGACGTTATCTTCAGGTGAAACGGGTAAGTTTAGGCATGAAGTTACCAAAATGGGTAAGATTAGGTCTGGGGCTTGGGGCAGGTTAAGATTAGAATCAGGATTTCATTAATATTCATAAATAAGAACACGTCTTAACAACCACCATTGAAATGAATGGGGACTGTGATGTGTATCATATTTACACAAAACGTTGTGCTGTGTTTGAGCTGAGCATATTTTATATTTTACAGTAGTAGCATATTTAAGAAATATATATATGTAGGCGTATGATATCATTTCCAGCCAGCTGTTAGCAGTGACATGAGGAAATCAGAAAAAAAAATTGCTGATCAGAAAAATGCAAGTTTTTACAGCAGAAGCAGCACAAATGACAGACTCCTTTTTGGTCTGTTCCTTTTGGAAGCTTTCTGAGAGGCTGCTGTATAACTTCTAAAACAATCGTTAATACTGTATCTCAAAAACTTTTGCAGCTCAAACCAAGCACAAACGATTGACACATGTGTGTGGATTTGATGTGGAATGTACATGTGACTGTTAGACCAAGCCTTTACAATAAAAGTGAACATGATTATATTTAAGACTTTGACAGCAGCATTGGTCCAACAGGGATGTCCGCTGTGTGGTAACATGGTTCTCACGTGACGCCTTGGCAAAACATTCAGAACGTAATTGACGGCACGCTGAACAAACATGAAAGAAGTTAATGGTTGTATCTTGTGTGAGTCGTGTGCTAACAGGTTTGACCAGAACAATCCAAAGAGCTTCTCCTGTGTTCCTCAAAAGCAGAGATGTCAAGTATTTTATTCAAGTACTGTACTTAAGTAGTTTTCTAGAGTATCTTTACTTTACTTGAGTATTACAAAATCTGGTGACTTTTTACTTTTACTTCATTTTTCAAGACATATCTGTAGTTTTTACTCCTACATTTTAAAAAACAAGTTACTTTTCTAAGTCCAAAAAGATCTTTTAAAACCAGGTCAGAGCTGCTGCTGCCGGGGTGGATTAAAGATGTTTGGACCACTTAACAAGTGAAAATGGTCAAAACTTTCTAACAAAGATTATATTTGTGACATGATAAAAGTCAGTTGATTTAGAATAAATGTACTGTAAATCCCATCTCTCACTTCACAACATCATAAATCAACTTTGACACTGCAAAACTGTATTTCTAGATTTGTTAAAATGTCTGAAAACCTGAATTTTAATCTTTATTTTTGCTATTTTTTTGTGAAGATGCTTTTACTTGATTTTTTTTTTTTTGCTGGTGATTTTACATTTTACAAATCTGACTCAAGTCAAATCTCTTGAAAAGAATCTGAAATGTCTTCCAACAAGCAAAATAAGCTGCCAAATTTCCAGTATTAGTGCTTTTAACTGAGACTGGAGAATAACTTTTGGCAGTGTGATTGCACTTTTTTTTTTCCTTAAAAGTCCACATTTACTTTTATACTTTCAGCAGGACTCTGAGTTGTTTTTTACTCAAGCAACTGTACTTTTACTTGAGTAGTGAACTTTTGTTGTTTCTTTTATGAGAGCAGAACAGTTCAAATTTGACAGCAAAACATCCTTTTTTTGTGCATATTTCGACCCTCAGTTTGGACATGCCCGCTTATGTCCGTCCTCATCCTCAGGTCACGGCCCAAATGAACCACAAACAGATTTACACAAAGTACTGACTGAACTTGTTGGCCTTTTGTTACTCAGTCTCATGTGGACACTTTGTACAGTCGGTGTCAGTGTGCCAAGCCTTTTGTTTGGTTTGGTTAAAACACATGTTCACAGACTCAGGTTGATGTTTAGTTACTTCGTGTTGACACAGTCTGATGTCAGCCTGCAGTGAAGAGGAAAACAGGAGCTGAGGAGTCTTATTTTTGTGTTTGTGTATTGATAACGTTGAGTGTGCAGGCTGCAGGACAATAGAAGTGTGTTCAGTGTGTTCTATCTGCACTGTAAAAAGTAACAGGGCAGATTAACTCTGCCTTAAAGCTTTACGTCATTTAAACTTGTGTGTGTTGTTTGTTATTCTTTTCCTCTCTTTCTCTCCTCTTCCCCTCTCTTTATCTCTCTCTTCTGTTTTCCTCTCTTTCTCTTCTCTTTCCTTCTCTTTCTCTCTATGTCTCTCTCTTCTGCTCTCTTCTCTTTTCCCCTTTTTTCTTCTCTTTCCCTCTCTTTCTCTTTCTGTCTCTCGTTTCCTCTCTCTTCTCTTTTCCTCTGTCTCCTCTTTCCCTCTCTTTCTCTTTCTGTCTCTGTCCTACGCTCTCTCCTTTTTTTCCTCTCTCTTTTTGTCTCTCTATTGCGCTCTCTCATTCCACCCTCTCTCTCTCTCTTTCTTTCTGTTTTTCTCTTTTCTACTTTTCCGCTCTCTCTCTCTTTCCCCTTCTCCCTGTCTCTTTCTCTTTCCTCCTCTCTCTCCCTCCCTATATCCCCCCTCTCTCCCTATTTCTCTGTCTCTCATTGCTCACTCTGTCTCTCCCCCTTTCTCTTTCCTCCCTCTCTCTCTCTCCCTCACTCTACATTTCCCACTCTACCCCCTCTCTCTCTCGCACTCTTCATCTCTCATTCTTTCAACTCTCTCTCCCCTCGCTCTCTCTTCATCTCTCCCCCTCTTTTTCTCTCTCTCCCCCCTCTCTCTCTCTCTCTCACTGTCTCTCTCCTTCTTTCAACACCAAACCTCGAGTCCTGACCTCTTGACTTTTTACAGTGCACCGGTCACGTGTGTTTCGACGAAATGTTCTGAATGAGATTTGAACCATGTGTGTGTGTGTGTGTGTGTGTGTGGTTTGTGCAAGAGCTGAATCTGCTTTACTCAAACACACACTCGACCAAACCAAATTCTAAAAACAGCCCAACGCGGTGTCCTGCCAAAGTCTCTTTCTCCGAATCCCAGTTCTCCTCCGCTGCAGGCCGGCAGCTCTCGGACATTCCTGATGATTGGGTTTCATTCACTTGACATCACAGCTTTCCATGTTTAATACAGACGGACGACAGCAGAAAGACAGCTTGTACAAATGTTGTTTTTAGTTGTACACAAAGAGTGAATGGGTCATAAATGGTAATCAACAAACTGAAAATGTGTGAAATGACCTTTAGTTATAATAATAAAGAGCAATGTTATTAACAGGACAAACTTTTATTAATCTGATGTTTTAATCTTCCTGTTGTTTAGGAATGCTTTTGTAAACTTCATTATTTCTTTTTGCATTAGTTCTATAGAATGCTTGAGAGCACCAATGAAACAAACAACAACATTGAATTTGCTTAAAGCTCAAAGTACTAGCTGCAAAAGAAAATTACCACAAAAAAAAAAAAAAGAAAGAAAGAAAAACTTCTTGTCTGATAAGCTAATACTGCCGAATGTTCCATATGAGTCTGGGTGATTTCTGGAAAGCAGAAGAACTCAGAGATCTATCTATGACAACAAACCTGGGACATTCACGACAGTTTTCTGAGGCTCAAAGGGAAAAGAAAAATATCTCACAGATAAGATATAGATAGATGTGGTTTCGATGGGGAAACAGTAAATCTGAAATAGCTGATAATGTCTAATATGTTACCTTTAAAAATTCTACTATTGCCCTGTCCAAGATCTGGCCCTCAACCCATCTTCCACATACTGCAAATATACATATTTTTCTTGTTCGCAGGGTTTATTTAGAGTTTACCTCAGATTTCATTTGATCCTATTTTAGTTGATAGTAACTCTGCTTTGGATAAGACCTGGCTTTGGCCTAAAGCTGGTTAGACTAGTTTCAGTTGGTGTTTAAGGTTGGCTCAGTGCTGCAATATAAATCTAACAGAAACTTACTTTTATTATTGAAACAGATTTGTAGAAACCTATATTTTTTGCAAAATTCACCACGTTTTGCAGTTCTCCGGCCCTGATGCTATGGCTCTCCGAAAAATCTGGTTTTAGGAAATAATAAGTTGTAATAATAAGTTGTTTGGAAATACAGATGAAGGGCGAGTAAAATGTATATCCTGTCATTTAACAGCACAAATACAACGAAATAACAAGATTAAAAACCTCAAATGTGAGTTATTTTATACCAAAATATTCACCATCAACATGTTAGCCTGTCTTTTAAAACATTTTGATAGGGTTTTTATCGCTTAAGACCATTCTGAGTTGTAGTAGAAGTTATTCCATGGGCTCTGAAGCAAAAACAATTCCCCACAGTCCAGAAAGCATTTTTTCATGGAGTGCAATGTAACATAAACAGTCGCAGGGCACATCCGGCTTTCAGATTTTGTGGCGATTTTTAACTTCATATTAACCTCAGAAAGAACCAACCTTTTTAACTAAATTTCCTAGATTTTTGGGGTAAAAATAAACAGCAGTAAACCTAGTGGGACTAGCTTTGATCCCAATAACTACTGCACAACTGTGCATGTTTGGTGGACAGATAGTCACTGAAGCTAGCTAACTATCAATAGCTAAACTTGCGACATGCCCCACTGAACACAGCCATTAACACAAAGCGACGGCCATCTTTTTTCACTGGTCTTGGTCTGTCATTACAAAGGGATCTCAAATAGTTCTAACAACAGTTAAAATAAATGACTGAAATCAAGGTACAACATGTGGATCTGTACATATTTGATTGTGGCTAACTTAGGCTAACCACAACGATTTTACAACTTATTATCAGACTTGTCACGTGAACGCAATTACTTCTAAGAATCAGTAAATCAAGCCATCATACTGTTTTCTTCTTTTCCAACATAACATAACATAACAAACATAACACAATCTGTTTCTGAATCAGCCGGACGATAAACAAACTCCACATGAAGTTCCGCTGTGATTCTCCTGTCCAATCTAAAGTCTGTATTTCCCCTGTGGTTTCTCTTCCCAGTGTCACCCCGGCCCTCCCCGCCTCTGCTCTCTGTCTGGGGAACAAACCACCCTCCGCAGCTGTCCAAGCAGGTCCAGACCGCCTTCAGACCGGGACACTTAGCTCTTATCGGAGTCCTGTATGAGGGAAATGAGATGTGGATGCTTCAGCCGGCCCTGATTTGTGACGAAGAGCTTCCAATGTTTGAACAATGAGACTTCTTGTGCGGAGTCATATTAGGTTTGTGAGGCTGATGCATGTGCACGGCAGCTGACTGTGATCAAGAACCAGAACAGACTGGAATAAGTCCCGGACCATTAGTGTCATGTCGCTGTAATCACTGCTAAACGAATAGAAACGTTACACCATTCTAAAGTCATGGAATCAAGAACAGTCTGATAATGAACAGGAGCAGTCATAGGGGCAGTCTGATAATGACAGGAGCAGTCTGATAATGAAGAGCAGTCTGATAATGACAGGAGCAGACTGATAATGAAGGACAGTCTGATAATGACAGGAGCAGTCTGATAATGACAAGAGACTGATAATGACAGGGCAGTCTGATAATGACAGGTGCAGTCTGATAATGAAGGAGCATCTGATAATGACAGAGCAGTCTGATAATGACAGGAGCAGTCTGATAATGACAGGACAGTCTGATATGACAGGTGCAGTCTGATAATGACAGGAGCAGTCTGATAATGACAGTCTGATAATGACAGGAGCAGTCTGATAATGACAGGTGCAGTCTGATAATGACAGGAGCAGTCTGATAATGACAGTCTGATAATGACAGGAGCAGTCTGATAATGAAGGTGCAGTCTGATAATGAAGGAGCAGTCTGATAATGACAGGTGCAGTCTGATAATGACAGGAGCAGTCTGATAATGACAGTCTGATAATGACAGGAGCAGTCTGATAATGACAGGAGCAGTCTGATAATGACAGGAGCAGTCTGATAATGACAGGAGCAGTCTGATAATGACAGGTGCAGTCTGATAATGACAGGAGCAGTCTGATAATGACAGTCTGATAATGACAGGAGCAGTCTGATAATGACAGGAGCAGTCTGATAATGACAGTCTGATAATGACAGGAGCAGTCTGATAATGACAGGAGCAGACATAAATTACATAAATGTTGTTCTTTTTCTTTTTTATACAATCAAACGTTAGCCAACACTTCATAATTACTGAAATATCCAGTAGAAAAAACAACTGGAGAAACCTTATGTCCAAAAATTTGTTGTGCTACTTTTGCTCCTGACTAAATGTGACAAATGTACTGTATATGTTGTATGTGACGCCAGCAGTGAAAGTGAAAAACCAAAAACAACCACAGCAGTTCCACCTGAGGCGTGGAGGATCAACCTGAAAACACATACCACAGGTTCACGCTGCAGTTCAGTCAGTCTCTCCAAACAGTGCCAGGATTGTGTAATGATCAAAACAAGATTACAACAGAGTCTGCTTTTTCCATTCCACCTGTAAACATATCTACCAAAATAACAGGTTTTTTTGTACCCACAATAAGAAACATATTTTCCACTACCTAATGAGAAGAAGGCTTATTTTGCCTGAATAAAAAGGAAAAAAAAGTTCCTTTGATAGCTACATTTACTCAATAAGTCAAATATGCTCAGATCATCAACTTACTATACCGATATTTCATTTGAGTAAAAACACTGTATCTCATGCCTTGTTCACACCAGCCAGTGTTTTTGCATCAGAAAATGCGTATACTGCACAGTACAAGGTAATTGGACACAAAATAATTAAGAAGCTGACGCCTCGACGCACCTCTTTGCCACAAGAACAAGCGTCAGAATTAATTAGCTTTTAAACAGTGCGTCTCTGCGTTCCCAAACATAAGGCTTTGTTTTGGCAGATGATGGCAGACCAGGGTGAGAGTGGCTTTGGTGTATTTAGTAAACATAACACAATCTTCAATACAACGTCATCATTTCTGTTCCTCCAAGCAATGTCCTTATTAAACCTGTATCTGTGCAGTACTTTACTGTAAACACAGCAATGATGCTGGTCTTAATAGATCTATAAGAGCTCGTTATGAGTCCATAGCATTTCCCATATGTTTCTTTCACTGGGTCAATCTACGCCTCAGGAGAGTAGCTCGTACAGTGACTGCAAGACAAGTTTGGTTCAGGACACTTTAAGTGTCTTGCAAAGTGCTTTTTACACCAGTTCCAGTCCACATTTGCACAAACCCTCGCGGGTTCACAACAATTCCCTCGAGATTGTTCGTATTATGACTTAAAAGTCGCATCAGACTGTTCTTTCTATGCAACTATCAGACGTGCACTTTGCACTGCTCCGAGTTTATGTACAAGGACACATTGGTTTTAAGCACTTTCTAAGTCTTGTGGGACTCACATGAGTCTCGACTCACATTCAACTCACACTCAGGGGTGAGGCCCAAATGCAGCAGACGCAGGTACAAGCTTCCTCACTACAGCACACGACTAGACACAAATCCGTAACGCAAATATGTTGGATGCCACAAGATTTTTTACAATTTAATAACTGAGCTTCCTCCTAGCACAGATAATTGTTCATTTATCTGTTCATGTAAAAATTACTCCACCTGTGTATATCTCACATTGTCCCTTCTGTTCACCAAAATCCTCCAAGTCCGTTTGCACAGTGGCTAAACACTCAACAACTGTGAAAAAAGCATAAAGTGTATCATGGTGAACAGTTCAGAGGATCAAATGCATTAGGTAAGTGAATAAAACATCTGAACAGATGTAGCTTAAAATGTATTATTTTTGTTTGTCCACATTTTTGAGGAAGCAAGAATTGGGCATAGCACCTTAAACATGTAAACCTGACGCCTCGACACAAACATTCTGTCCGTATAAATGCAGTATTAGTTCAACTTTTCTAACAACATATATTTCTTATGAGTACATTAGTAAAAAAGTAGGAATACAATGATCCAGCTTTTTCAGTGCCAATACTTAGGCACTGAAACAGCTTATGTCTTATTGCTCAAAGCATAACAAAGTTGGTCATAAAATGTTGCGTAACTCTTATTTATTGCACAAGTCAACACTTAACACCTTTATGTGAATAACATCTCAAGCATTATGAGATGTTCCAATGTAGATCAACGTTATCCTTGTAAATACGTCTCATTACGTCCAATTAAAGGCACATGTCAGCCAAACCGATGGCATGGAGACGATAATCGATCCAGCAAATTGACATTAATCAGCACCAAATGCCCCATAAGGAATTAACGGAACAAGAAACAGGTAAGAAGTAAACTGGAACCAGCCTAGCCGCAGCGCTGTGAAAATGGCCCATAAGAAAACTAAAGTGTAAAAGTGCAGCTCAGTCTCTGGTCTGCAGCTGTATATGGTCCTGAGGCTCTGACAGGAGCTGAGTCATGGCGTCGGTAAAAAAGTGTGAAAACAACTCAAGGAACTTTGGCCCACTTTCCAGAGTTTACAACCTGTCTGCCTGTAGCACATACACTGTCTACTCTCTGATTCTTTTCATGATTTGTCCACTACTTGTTGGTTTTTACAAAGCTTTGAAATGTTCCACAGTATGGCATTAAATCTGAATTCACAAACTCTTGAGAATCCATCTGGGCTGATTGTCACCATACTGTTTGAGCTGACCAATCACAATGCAGCACTGTGGCCAAAACTGAGACAAGCATAGTGGCACAGGTGGCAAAACGGCCTGTGTATCGATACTACGACATGTTAATAATGTACCATGAGAAAGTATTTTGTGTGTCTATTATATGACATCTTTTATTTAATGCTGTGAAAAGTGATGATAGAGATGCTATTCACAGCATCTGATAGACGTGTGTTTGGATTGAAGCCACGTGGAGACATTTTCTATGGGTTTAGAAAACTTATACTTATTTAACTTTTGGCGGTATTCATAAGCAACTTACATGGGATACATACACAATTAAACTTACATGGGATACATACACATTTAAACTTACATGGGATACATACACAATTAAACTTACATGGGATACATACACATTTAAACTTACATGGGATACATACACAATTAAACTTACATGGATACATACACGTTTAAACTTACGTTGATACATACACATTTAAACTTATGGTACATACATATTTTAACTTACGTAGTATACATACAGTATATATTTAGCTTTGCCTTGTATACATACACATTTAACTTTGTGTGGTATACATAAGTATTCAACTTTGTGTAGTTTACATACATATTTAACTCTGTGTGGTAAACATACGCATTTAACTCTGTGTGGTAAACATACGCATTTAACTCTGTGTGGGATACATAAGTATTCGACTTTGCGTGGTTTACATACATATTTAACTTTACGTGGTAAACATACGCATGCTTGGTAAACATACGTATTTAACTTGCATGGTTACATACACTTTAAGTCTGTGTAGTAGACCAAACCAATAACATGCACGTTAGGGTAAAATCCTCCAGCTACGGTAGTCCTGACCAAGCCTAGCAACAACATCTGGAGATGGGTCCCCGAGCGCTGCACTGTGGCGATCATTGCTCCTGAGGAGATGCCCCAGAGGCACACATACACATTATCTGACATTGCGTTGCAGGTGGAGGTTTTATGGCCTATTTTAGCAGAACTATGAGCTATATGAGCTGTGGCTTTTGAAAAAACGTGCACACAGTTGATAATTACAGAATTTCAGATCCTTGACAGAATGAATGAAATACTACACATTTCCCTCGCGGAGTGTCAACGCCAAAACTAACACGTGAGAAACCAAGTGAGGACAAGCGAGTTCACACCTTTGAACCGGATCACACTCTGTACACTGTCTGTGGAAACACTGTCCTTAATGACGTTCTGTTCTGACATGAAATCATTTATCAAGTGTTGCGTCTGTTCTTGAGACCGGGCCAGACACACTTCCTATTTTTCCCTCGCTCTCTTGTCTCTCTCTTTTTCCACATCTGGGAACGACTTACTGCTGCACAAACATTTTTTTTTTTTTGTTCTTATTCAATTCTGAGAACGTAACATTGATTTGAGGACATTTTGTGACTTAAGATGAACCAAACCAATGCAAAGACATGAACACAGAAGTCAAACAGAAACGTTTTGTTGTTTCAAACTGTGGATTTCTAGCAAACAAATTCAGTAAAAGACTAAATCTAGGGCTACATTTGACTGCATAAAGTTGGACAAGTTCAAAGGAAATATAAAGAAAAAACAAGAACTTGCAATGCGATGTAAGTGCAAAACAGGATCCAAATGTGATCTTATCAAAGTCTAGGCCAGGCATGTCCAAACTGTGGCCCTGGACATATTTTTTGGCCCTCAGACTTCCTGCTAGATTGGCCCAAATTACAAAAAGTGTAGTTTTTACAATCAAACTTAAGCAATTCTTCTGGCATAGTCAACATTTTGATGCCTAAAATGAATGTTTAATGCCTTGTTAAAGGTAAAACATTCAGAAGGGGGATAAGTTTTATGCCTGATATAAAAAAATACAGCCAAAGGAACAGCAACAGAAGAGGTTCTACTACAGGTTAAATAACGATCTTTTTTTATTATTTATTTAATGCAAAACAGACACAGAAATTACTAAAAGTTATTTTTGTTCAAAAGGCTACACAGAGCACCTGTAAAAGTGTGGTGGCTTATCAAAACTAGGCCAAACATTTGGAATGATTCACTTTATGATTGTGTTTTATGTGGCCCTCGGCTCCATATACGTTTCAAAATGTGGCTCAGTGTGAAAAAACACACACCCCGGGTCTAAGCATTGTAACATACAATGAAAAGACTAACGAAGGTTGGCAGACATTCAGAATTCAAAAAGTAACCAAGTCTTTGGAAAAAACAAAACAAAAAAAGCTTTAAAAACGAGTATAATAAAAGCAAGACTGGAAGGCTTGAATAAAATGTAGCTAACTTTACTAACAGAGAATTTAACGGGCCCGACCCCCCACCCTGCCTGCCCTGTGACCCCACCACCTCGCGCCCTAAAGCAGACCCTAAACTAGCCCATCCCCCGGTCAGAGCGCCGGTGGAAAACTACTGAGACCAGGTCACACAGAGAGACGTGTTCACCTGGTTGTGAAGTTACATCGGATTAGTTTTAGTTTAAGCAGTTTGTCAACACAGTGTGACTTGGTTTAGGTCCTGATCTGGCCCTTGGGCCTTATATTGAATAAACCTGATTTAAGCTTTAGGCAGCGCTAACCCATATTTAAAGGAAATGATCTTGTTTTTTTGTTTTGTTTGTTTGTTTTTCCTCGTTGCATGATTTGTAATATTCCCGGTTTTTTTTACCTTTTTTAATGTCACTAATAGAATGGCTCAAATCAAAACACCAGTCACCTCTGAAGACTGTAAGACACATGCATGTCAGGGTTCTGTCTCTGAGATCCTTTTTGTCTCCTCTAAGCCTCATGAAACACTGTTCTGAATGTCCTGGTTTTGTGATGTCTGAGATCTTCTACACTGTTTTTAAGTCCATAAATCACCCAGACTCGTTTTTTGCAGCATTAGCATATCAGGCAAGAAGCACATGACTGTCATGTAGGCCTGTGCTCTGTTACACTTTAAAGTTCTAATAGGAACTATAACATTACAGTGTAAAGATTCTACAGTCCTTGTGAGAACAGGTCTAAAATACAAAAACAACACAAACAATCCAACAATCATATGTTTGTGCTTTAACCAAAATAATCTACAAAAATCAAACACAGTCATTGGTGAGTGATACAGAAGCAGTAGTGTGTTTGTGAAGATGGCTATGAAATACAACTAGAGAATAGGTACGTTTCACATCACAGTCTACTGTACAGGCCAATGCTATTTCAATGACGTGTAGGGAAGGAAAAACTAATACTGTTTCAATGCAGTTTATTTTTGTAATACAAACCAGTAATGGGTCCAGTCAACATAAAAATCACCACTTTTTTAAATGGCCAAATAATGTTTGAATTTTTTCATAACATAGTCCAGTGTCATTCATAGGAAAATGTGCTTCTTGCCCTCCACCTGGCTTATAACCCAACCCAGAAACCCACCTATTCTGTACAGATTAAAAGTTAAAAGCATGCTTTCAGACATACACATGTCATAATGTGAAAAACACAATAGGCTACAAAAGAGAAACATACAAGAGGATGCCCTCCTCTACAAAACAGATTTATATCATTGAAATCTAATAATAATAATAATTTTATTTGTATAACACTTTTCATACACAAGCAACTCAAAGTGCTTCACATCATTAAAATACATAAAAATACACCAACAACAATATATATGGATAAAATAAAATCACATGTTAAAAACATAGCATATAAAAAATATATATATTTCAATAAAAAGCATGTTTAAAAGGGACTGTCTTAAGCCTCGATTTAAAAACACTAAGAGAGGTGGCCTGTCTCACAGTCTCAGGAAGACTGTTCCAGGTCTTAGCTGCATGAAACTCAGACGATGCTTCCCCTGTCTGGTCCTAACTCTGGGCACCAACAAGAGGCCTGTCCCGAGGTCTTCAGAGTTCGAGTTGGCTCATAAGGCACCAACATGTCGGAGATGTACTCCGGTGCATCTAAGACAAACGCATGTATTCCTTCATGGTTATTTATTGTCCAAAAGCTCAAAGGTGCACAGGTCAGCTACACAATTAGAAAGTTAAAACCAGACTTTAGGACATTTTGAATGAGTCTAAATAAATGTTATATAGTATGGATAAATCACAGTCCATTTTGTGGTCATGCAAAGCCAAAGTAATATGCAGATTTACTAAGTGCAACAAAAAAAAAAACTAAATCACAAAATCTTGCTTGTATTCAAGTCTATTTGTGGTCAAAAAGTGACACAGTGCATCTTTAAATGTCTTGTGTAGCTGTCAGAGGAGACTTGTAATTTTGGTCTTTTGTTAGTTTTTTTTTTTTTTCTACATCTCATAACAGCAAACAAAAAGCAATCTCATAATAATGAGCTCATCTTGTAATCATGAGGCTTTCCCTGGTGAAGTAAGAACCTTGAAGATCTGAACTCTGCCACATCATTCATAAGGAATGAATGGGGCTGTGTTATGCTAACCTGATGTTGGGAAGTTGCTTGGTTTGCTTGATTAGTGTGAGTTGTCATTTAGACGTATTTATATATTTCAACTTGAAATGTAGGGCTTTAAGTAACTAAACAAAACCACCATTTAAAAAAAGCCCCAGATAGTGTCCCAAATTGTGTAATGAGGCCTCTGTGCAGACCATTTCCCTGCTCTACCCTATACTTACCACTATATCCACTCCATAATGTTCTTGTAAAAGGTCCAAAAATACGGCGGTGGGGGCTGACGCTTATGCAACCGTCCCAGACCGCGGCGAATGCGATGATTTCCGCAGAAGGAGAACTTTTGTGTGGAAAATTCCTGTATGTTTTGGGTTAAGTCTCTGGAGCGCTGTGAAATGACTCAGCTCTTTTTGTCAATGGGCTTTTTTCACATCCAGCTTCTAAACACGTTACCGTAATGTCTTCAATTTTGTGTACTTTCAGATCTGACAGGCTTGAGTTCAGAGTCAGATTGGGTTGGAATTCTTGTCTTTTTCTTTCTGCTGCTCATTTACAGAGAATTAGATTTGGTTTGGCTCACACACAAAGCCAGTCTTTCGATGGTAACTGAATATTCTTCTAACAAACCCAATATGTCGATGTTCAGTGTAGATGTAGATTCAGTGTAGTTTATCTGGTATACATACGCATTCCAATGAGATCGGATTGAATGTGGGAAAAACATTCTTTGTATTTTAGAGAACAGAATCAAGCTGCTGTATTGTAACATACTGTAGAAGAATATTCGGTTGACTTTTTTGACATTAAAAATAAGATATCCTGGCATCAGTATAAAGTATTATAGTGTTATGTACAGATATGATCATAAGAGCAGCTTATAGACAGAATAATAAACCAGTGAATAAATACAAGTTAAAAGTATGATGAGAAGTGGTAAATAGAGGTAATAATACTATAGATAAAGTGACATGAGTGAGTTGTTCCAGAGATGTTTCCATGGTAACACAGTATTGCACAAGATTAAATGTGATGATGTCCAGAGTTAACAGTGTTCGTTGTACAGTCTGACAGCAGCAGGAAGGAAGGACCTCCGTAAACTTTCCTTCACACAGCGAGAGTGAATCAGTCTGTCACTGAAGCTGCTCTCCAGAGCAGACAGGCGTCAGACAGAGCAGTCCTGCAGGGGTGAGACTCATGGTCCAGCATAGATGTGAATCTAGCTAGGACCCTCCTGTCCCCCACCTCCCGCACTGAGTCCAGAGACAGCCCAGACGGAGTGGACTTTGATGACTGTCCAGCTTCTTCTCTCCCTCTCTGTGATGCTGCTGCTCCAGCAGACCACACCGTACAGGTTGCACCACCATAGAGGAGGAGTCTGCTCTGGCCCGTCCTGTACAGTGCATCAGTGTTGTGAGTCCAGTCCAGTTTATTGTTCAGATGAACACCCAGGTACTTGTATGAGTCCACTCTCTCAATGTCCCGTCCCTGGATGTTCACTGGAGGGGGGGATGGAGTGGCGTCTGCAGAAGTCCTTAACCATCTCCTTGGTCTTCCCAGCGTTGATGAGAAAGTGGTTCTTTTGTGACTGACTTAGTCGTGTTTAAAATACATTGACATGTCGCTGATGAAAGCTGCGCTCTGATTGGTCCAAAATGTCACACATCGTCTTTGTAAAAATAAAAGTCATAGAAAGTAGGTTTATGCTGTTTTGGTCATTTCTGGCAGATTTCCACCCAACTTTGTGTTAAGACATGAAAATATGCTCAAAATCCATGTAGCAGTCATCAATTTATGTATTTCCCTAAATCAGACCCGAGAAAGTGATATAATTCACCACTTTTATGGTAGCTAAAAACAACAACAACACAACCTTCAAAATGAAATAAGAACTTTGAAAGAAGCCCAAAGTCTCTATAAAGAACTGAACTTGGCAGCTGAGAGAAGTAGGTTGGAACAAATCGTCTGTATTTGAACAAACAGATGTATTAAATAGAGAATTGGGAAATCACAATATGACGATTTCATCAAAAAGCAGCTTATCACAGAGTTTGATTTTGATCATAACATTACCCAGCCTTACACTGTACGTCACAACTCAGACCAAGCACAGTCCAACAGTATCAGTATCACTCCAAACCACGTACCGTCCCGACTCTGACCGGACACTTGACTCCGGACCACCCCGCTCACCCCCGTCCCGTGTGCGTCTTCCACCTCTCTGCAGGGGCTGGTGGGACACTTCCAAGCGACGTTCCGATCCCTGGAGAGACACCAGGACCTTTGGGATGTCCCTGCAGAGAGGCTCCATTTACACAGACACAGAGGTTTGTTGTGACAGATTAAACGTAATAAACATCACAAGCACCGGTCGCTCTCGTTCAAGTTGGACTTTTGGTGTTTTTAAGCAATACTCATCACATAACATGGTATAAAAGTACAATAGGACGAAAACTAAAAAGCTTGGTGTAGGTTAAGATTAGGATAAGAATTTTGTTAATAACACATCTTGTCATATTTACACAAAAAGGCATCAAAATGAGCTAATCATACGCCTTTGAGATGTCTTATAAACTATTATTCACAATGTTAGTTTTGGACCCCACACTACGAATGTTTAGTTTATTATCTTGGCTCAAAGAACGTCTAAGTGACTTTTTTATCATCTTTCATTCAGTCGTGTTGTTCTTCGTTAAACATCTGATGCTGTCTGCTTTGTTTTTTTCGATTCATGTAATGCATTGTGGTCTATAATGACCGTTCTAGCGACCATCGATGCTCACTACTTTTCCAGATGCATTGTGGGAAATTTTGAGTGCACTAGTTTTTGACCTGTTGGACATTCAGACTCAATGATATGACCCCTGAATAGTGCACTTTATAGTAGTTAGGACGCACGTGTAGACAGAAATGAACAGCTGAATGAATCAGAGAAAATGAATTACAACACAGTCTATGAAGAAAATGTATATACAACACAATTTTAAAAATGTCTGATTAGTATGTTTTCTCACTTTTTTTATTTTTAATGTCAATATGTACAAAAAAGTAAAATAACCATGGTTGAAGCCACATGGCGACATTTTTAGGCTAAGTTTAGGCTTCAATTGTGACTAAAATGGGTAAGTTTAGGACTTTATAGGTTAACATTTACCCGTGTCGCCACGTAGCTTTAACAAAAACATTTTGGCTTTTCGTTACATATTGACGTAAAAAAAAAAGTGAAAACGTGCTTACCATACGTTTTAATGTATCTCGTCATCTACTGTTGTATCTCTACCTTGTGTCTTCTGGGTTTGTCCGACATTGTGGCCACTAAAAATAAGTTTTGTTTTCCTTTGAGATCAATGAAGATGCATTTCTAAAAAAAAAAAAAAAAAAAAGAAAAAAAAAAAAAAAATATATATATATATATATATATATATATAATATATATATATATATATATATATATATATATATATATATATATATATATATCTCCCTGTTTATGATGGGGCATGTGTGTGTCTAATCAAGTGTATTTTATGTTAATTGATGTGCAAATATCTTAATAATGTTCACAAACAAGTGGGACAAAAGACAAAGTTTACTCATTTACAACTAAAAAGTCAGGTAGCCTAGTTTTAAATTAACTTATTAAGTTTTTGTTTTGTTGTAGATTCCGGTACGTTCCCTTTCCTCTTTGAATGGACCTAAAAATAAAGTTTGCAGATAAAACAGACTCACAACACAGTGTTTCAAATCACACACATTGAGGAGAAAAACAGAAGGTTAGAGTCAGAAAACAAAACTATTTATACAACATCAGTTTCACCTTTGTTCAGACAAATCAATGTTAGATTTCAGTTACGGTGCTGAGTGTTTTTATTACGACTGTGAACCAAGACTTTCCTCAAATACATTACTAAAATCATCCACTTTTTCATCTGAATCCTTGTGTGATCATTCCAAAGGATTTTTCATGAACAATTCCTAAAAAGAAGAACAAAAAAACACGTCTTAGTTTCCAGGAAGTGAAAAGTGGGAACAGCGTGATCCGGGTCAGTGGGGTTTGGGGGAGAATGGGGCTGTTGTTGTTGTTTACGGGGTTTTTTCCAGGTAATTTTCCACAGTTCGCACTTTTTGGCTCGAGTTGAGTGAAAGAGAAATGCCTCCCTCTGCTGTTCAGTCCGTCGCATTGCAAGACGAGTCACGTGAAAGGCATGTACAAGCTTTTATGGACTGTTAGGATAAAGTACGTGTAGAGAGAGGAAAAAGAGAGAGAGAAGAAAGTAAGAAAAAGAAAAGAAACAATAGAGAAAGAGAAAGATTGGGAAGAGAGAAAGAAGAAAGAGAGAGAGAGAAAAGAAGAAAAAGTAGAGGGAGAGAGAGTTAGAAAGAGAGTGAGCAAAAGAGAAAGGTGAAAGTAAGACAGAGAGAAGAAAAACAGCGAGGAGAAAGAGGGGGAAGGTAGAGAGAGAGAGAAAGTTGAGGGAGAGAGTCAGAGAAAGAGTGAGCAAGAAGGAGCAAGAAAGAGAGGAAAAGAGAGAGAGGGGAAGAGAGAAAATGAGGGAGAGAGGAGAGTGAGTCAGAGAGAGAGAGTGAGCAAAAGAGAGAGGAGAGAAAGAGAAATCAAGAAAGAGAAAAAAGGAGAGATGGGAGAAAAAAGAGAAAAGAGGTAGAGAATAAGATAGGAGAATGAAAGCAATAGAGAGAGAAGAAAGAGAGGAAAAAAGAGAGGAGAGAGTGGGGGAAAGAGATAAAGGAGGAGAGAGAGAGAGAGAGAAAGAAAGAAAGAAAGAAAGAAGAGAGAAAAGGAGGGAGGGAGGAGAGAGAGTTAGAGAGAGTGGGTGAGCAAAAGAGAGAGGAGATGGTGAGAAATAGAGAAGAAAAAACAGAAAGGGGAGGGAGGGGGAAGAGAGAAAGTAGAGAAAGAGAAAGTAGAGAGAGAGAGAGGAAAAGAGAAAGAGAGGGAGAGAGAAAAGGAGGGAGAGAGGAGAGTGAGTCAGTGAGAGAGAGAAAGAGAAATAGCGAGGTGAGATGGGACAAAAAAAAGAGGTAGAAAAGAGGAGAGAGAGAAAGGAGACAGAAAAGGAGGGAGAGAGGAGAGAGAGTCAGAGAGAGAGAATGAGCAAAAAAGAAAGGAGAGAAAGAGAAATCAAGAAAGACAAAAAAGAGCAAGGCAAGACGGGACAAAAAAGAGAAAAGAGGTAGAGAGAGAGAGAGAGAGACGGAAAGAAAGGAAAGTAGAGGGAGAGAGGAGAGCAGAGAAGAACAAAGAGAAAGACAAAAAGAGAAAGAGAGGAAAGAAAAAGAGGGAGCGAGGAGACGAGAGAGTGAGCAAAACAAAGAGAAAAAGAAAGCAAGAAAGGAGAAAAAGAGAGAGAGAAAAGGAGGGAGAAAGGAGAGTGAGTCAGAGAGAGAGAGAGAGAAGCAAAAGAAGGAGGAGAAAGAGAAAGCAAGAAAGACAGGAAAAAAGAGAGGAGAGATGGCAGAAGAGAGAGAAAAACAAGACAAAACTGAGAACAAAAAGGAGGATGAAAAGGTTAGAGACAGAGTGAGCAAAAGAGAGAGAAGAGAACGCAAGAAAGAGAAGAAAAAGGAGAGAGAGGAAAGATGGGAGAAAAAAGAGAAAGGAGAGAGTGGAGAGAGAAAAGGAGGGAGAGAGAGTCAGAGAGAGAGTGAGAAAAAGAGAAAGGAGAGAAAGAAAAAAGATGGCAGAGAAAAAGAGGAGGGAAGGAGTGATGGGAAAAGAGAGAAAGAAGGGGAAGAGGAGAGACAGGGATGATATACTCACATGAGTTAAACTGACATAAACATTTAAAGCTGAATTGGTTCTATTTATTTTACAGTGCATCAGAGCTTCTACACATCAGCAGTGAGTGGCAAGAATGAATGAGAGTCAATGGAGAGAAATGACATCTCTTTTGAGAACCTAAATACTAATACTAAAATAAACATCCACAAGTACTGTTCAATCTAAAGGTTATTTCTTTTATTGGAAAGTGTATCATTTTAACTCGACTTATCAGTGGATTTTCTACACACAGAAAGTGAAAACATTTACCCTGCTGTACTTCAGGAGCTAAGCAGGGCTGAGTCTGGTCAGGCTTTAGATGGGAGACGGCTGTAACACCAGGAGCCACAGAGGGGCAGCGGTGAGCTTAATGCAGACTGTCTTTGTGTCCTAAGGCAAGACACACAGTCACATTAGCCGATGTAAAGGTTCTCTTGAGCAGAGGGGCCAAGCTTCATCAGTCTGCCCCAGGGCAACTGTGCCTTACCACAAACAACAGTGTGTGCAAAATGATTGAAATAAAACAAGAGATTCATTAGTTCAATTCATTCAAACCCATCGTCTAACAAACACAGCTTCAAAGTATCAGAAAAGGATGATTTATATTTTATTATTATTTTATTTTATTTATATTGTCATTTATTATACACTATTTTCATTTAGAAGTATATAGAAACAATCTTATCTGTAAAAAAAAACAACAACAATGAAAATGAATTAATTAAATGTACTTTCTGGTCAGAACTATTTTGTTCAATATAAGTTTACAGCTCATAAAACTGTGTTTGTAAAGTCATCATATACTTTCTTTCATTTCCAACATATTTTCAAATATGTTGGAAATCACATCGCAGCAGGGGGAAAAATCATTAACACTCACTAACAATTCTGAAACTCAGAATGCATTAGCTAAGTGAAGTGCATTAGCTAAGTGAGCGAATCATGTAGACTGAAGTAAGAACTTTAAAATGAATTGTTTCTGTTTGTTTACATTTTTAAGGATGTGGTACAGTCCCTTTAGGCACAAATTAAGGTCGGTGGAACTAGCTGATAAGGTGGGACATTTAATGACATTTCATTAAATGTCCCACCTTTTCCCAAACGCTTTCAATGGGTTCTCCCATGGAACCCAATGAAAGCTCTTCCACATTATCCAGATGGATAATGTGGAAGAGCTCAATCAGACTAAACACCGTGAGTCAATAACACACACACATTCAGTTAAAGTTGGGGTAACAAATTGTTTTTCATTGTAAATTAGTACTTTGCGTCTTTCACTTTGTGAAAAAATGAGACCACTAAATCCTGTCTGAACTAAATAATAAAGAATTTGATTTCTCATCAGAAGCCGAACGCAGCGGTCCTGTCCAGTTTCATTCTGTTTGTAAAAAAAAAACATTTATTGACCGTAATGGCAGTCAAAATGAATACAGAGACAGATTTATGAGAAGAAGTTGCCAGATTTAAATGTAAACCGTATAGAGGGATTTTGTGTTTATCAACACCGGCAGCGCCGCTCATAGACACAAACTGTGGTAACAAGTCGAAAAGACGAAATGCTGCTAAATCAACGAACGAATCAACGAAGGGTCGTAGGATACGACCCTTAAAAGTTACATTCAGGTGAAAAAACGCCAAGAAAAACACTGTCTCAATCTTCAGGAGACAGACGTCTGTCAGACCGGTTCAGACCTGATCCAAACAACTGCTCTCGTCCTGTTTTGTTGTTTTATTCAAAAAAGTTTCTCCAGTTAAGCAGAAGAAGAGCGTCTCTTTCTGCATAAAGCATGTGCAGTAAGCGGAAAGTGATGTCGATTGAAAATCCTCTATTTGCTGTGTGCTACCCCACCTTTAGTTAAAACAAAAATTTAAAGTTACTTGTACTTACTATCAAATACTCTTAATGGTGCACCACATTTCTATCTGAAATAAAGATTATCTATAAAGAAACAACATTAGAACAAGCTTAACATGTCAAAACATTTGTAAATTCTCTCGGTGGGCCAAAATGTAACGAGAGCCACACATAAACGAGATGTCATCTGCAATAGATTTCTATATCAGCCTCTGGGGCTGGCATTTTGACACCAGGACAGTTTGATGGACCCACATAAACATACTGTGGTCACATAAGGTAAACTGAGCTGTGCTGACGGGAGCATTTCTCCGGCTGACCCTCACTCTCACACTCACAGACTCAAGGGTTACATGTTCAGGACTACTGCTGCACTCGTGGACGTATGGAGTGAACTTTGTGGTAAGTAGCATTTATTAGTTATCAAGCTCACTTCTTATTGGTAAAGATACGATTTGTAGCATCTGGAACATTGGACAGTTTATTCTACAAGACTTCAAAAGCATATTTTTGAGAGAATTATGACTACAAACTATAAGATTGTTCAGTGAAAAGGTGCACAAATTAAACACTGAATGATAAAAATGAACATAAAAGCTTTTATTAAAATAAATATGTATGATTGTCATGCTGCATTGTACAGATTCTGACAGACTGTGGTGTAAAAATAAACTTAAAGTAGGGGTAACTAACTTTTTTTAGTTGTACATTAGTACAGGGCCAGATTTGTCAAGCATTTGCTCAGGTGCAAAACAGGTTAGGGGGCAAAACCTGGGCAGAGATGACATTTATCTCTCACACACCTCTAAAGATGCAGAATTTGAGGTGGTTCATGTCTGTTTTGTAGAGTTTTGTGTGTGTGCATCTTCTAACATTAGAGTTTGTGTAAAATGCTCATAAATAACACATGATTAGTTTTGATAAATCAGGCCAGGAGTTTTAAACAGATTTACACTTAAAGTTCTGTTTTTTTACGTTGTGAAAACCTGTTACCTTTAAAGACACACATTCTACAAAACTAACTTTTCTTTATTTTTCTAATCCTTTTCTAATATCGCGTCAAAAATGCCTTTGAAATATTTTTCACCCCTCAATAAGTCTTTTTTTTTTTTTTTTTTTATATATATTTTTTATATATTATATATAATATTCTGATTATTTCCCGTGTGTCATTGTTTTTTTTTTTGAAGTCAGTAGTAACTCAAGTACATGATGTCATGTGTGGTTTTTGATGTTTTTTGTTGCTTCTGTGCGTGAGATTAAACAGTGGAGGTGCTCAGGAGAACTGTGAAGGATGAAACAGCACAAATAATGCATCATATTTGTCTCTGAAGCACTTACACTGCAAAAAACTATTAAAGTGAAGCAGCTGATTTCAACACTGCAAACACGAGTAGTGTTCCTCTCATATAATAAAGTAATACTGACATGCTTTCATTTTGTTTGCAGTTATGGCTTATAAACTTCTTTTTACAAACAACAAAGTGAAACTGGAGAGGACCAGTTAAAGTTTTTTCACAAAGTGGAAAACACAAAGTTTACTTATTTACAGCTAAAGGTTTGTCAGCCCAACTTTAAAATGTCTTAAGAACTTATATCAAAATGTTTGGACATTTTCAGTGGCTCAGATCAGATGTTTACGTTGGACATAAATGATTTGACTTGTTTCTGTCTTGTTTCAGTAAATGGGTTCTTATTCCAAGCCAAAATATTTGCCAGTGGATTAAGACTTTAGCTCAATGAAAAATATGAAATAAATGTCTTGAGACCAGTGAAATACTGTATGCTGCATTACAATAGATACAAATCTAGTTCTTTTAACCAAAGGTGTTCACGTTTTACAGTGTACATGGTTAGAGAGTGGTGATCCTTAGTACATTATTATGTTACATTAGCTAAACTACTTTACAGACATAGGATAGTGTAATCAAGTTGAACCCAGCCTGTCTCTGGGCAGGAACACACACACTGACAACAAACTCTACAACTGAACATTAGTCCTGTCAGTAATAAAACAATAATACACAGAGCAGTCAATAAAAGAATCTTATAAAAGAAAAGCACCTTATGCAGCCCATTTCTCTCCACAGTCCCTGGACAAGGTGTACAAAAGGTAAAATATTATAAATAGTAGAAAATGTGATGTCTATCATGATATCAGCCTTTCATAAACCAAACATGGAAGTCTCTAAAGCTTCATTAAAGGTACTGGTCAATAGTAGTCATTACATAAAATAGATTTCATCAGTATAAGACAGGACAGTAATCTTTTGTTATCTGCCTCGTTTTTCAAACTACAATATAATGAAGTTAATCTTCCCATTGAGCAATAAATTACCTGTCACACAACAAACAAATCCATCCTTTCAGTCACATTAAAAGTTGGGGTAACTAACTTTTTTAGTTGTGAATTAGTAAACTTTATGTTTTCCACTCAAAAGTATATAGTAAATGCAGAATTATGTGAATAAACAAGGTCTCAGTGTACTGCCTGAACTGAAGGATGAAGAATTTTAGTTCTAATCAGGATCTGAATGAAGCGCTCTGATTGGTCAACATGTTCTAATGGATTGTGTAAAATAGCACACCATGACAATTGCGTGTCTTGACGACGACCTCTGCCTGTTTTGGCGTGCAATTACACGCTCGTTTTTTCTGGCGTACTTTGAACACCAGATGTGGTTGACGACAAACACAAGGTTTTTCAAGGGATTAACGGCTGAGTTTAGGTCTGAAGTTGCAAACATGGGTACGTTTAGGTCTGGAGCTTGGAGTTGGTTAAATTTAGGATTAGGATTGTGTTAGTCTTCATGAATAATAACACGTCCTAACATTAATCATAGAAATGAACTGGGACAGAAACGCGTTAAATACACACAAAAATAGAAGTTGCATTCATATGACACGCTGTTTACAATAGCGTGGTATTGACACGCTTATCCATGAGAACAGGCTGGATTGGTTGGGCTTAGACAGTCCACTCCTGTTTATTATTGTTTGTAAAATGACGTTTATTGACTATAATCACAACCAAAATGAATATTATTCAAGACTATTAACTAAAAGACTTCTGTGGAGAAGTTGTCTGACTAACCCTGGATGTACACTGACTGCGATTCGGAACACATTCGGGTTTCTTGCAAAGTGCCGGTTACAACTGATGTGGTCAACTGTAGTATAGTTTTGTCCAAAGTCATGCGTATTCACGTAGATTCCTGCGAAAGCGCTCTAATAATGACTTGAACGCCACATGCGACTGCTGTAGTCTCCAGGAAAATAGATTTCATGCAGATTCTTTTGGAACTTACAACACTCTGAGTTTGACAAATAATGTGTTGGAGGCATTCTATGACGACTGTTGGTGACAATTCACAAAAATAATAAATGCAAACATGTAATTTAAGTATTTTTACAAAGCATTCTTACTAATGGTGATAATTTGCTTCTTCATGCAGGTCTTCCGAGGATATACAGGATTTCCCAACGTGCGTTGAGCTTGTGGGGCTGCATTCGCTGGATGCCACACTTTAAATTCAGCCATGACCGAAACAGGGAGCTCCCAAGCAGCTGCACACAGGACCTGTAAAAGAACAGATCAGCAACATTCTGTCACCGCGTCCTTTCTGGATACAGACCAAGAAGAGAAGGATCTACCAGAGTCAGAGTCAATAGACTCTGGCATTTTTATTTGAACCCGCTTACACCAAAATGGAATAGTGGGATCGCAGATAAACACTTGAGGTTTTGTCCGAGGAGGAAGAAAGTTGGGTTCAAAGAAAGGACAGTTGTGAACAAAATTCTAAACAAGTGACATCAGAATTCTCAAAACATCTGATTCACCGAGCTCAAAATGGAATTAGCATGGACAATCTTGCAGAACTTTTGTCGACTTCATCAGACGTTAAAAATCCAGATAACATTCAAATAAGGACTGGAAAAATGACTTATAAACAGCAGGTGTTGTCAAAACTAAGCTACGTAAAATTAAAAAACACGATTTGAATCAACAATCTACAAAGGGACAAGTGGGAGTAGCAAAAGCAATATTTCAGCTTCATTATCCGAAGAAAGGACGTTTGGATTCCAATTAAAGACAATGCTGAGGTCCCTTTGGCAAGGTTCACCAAGGAGACCAAACCTTTTGCGAAAGGCTATTGTGTTAACCAATCAACAAAAGAAAGTAGTCGAAAAGACTGCTTGTAATGCGTCTTTCGAAAAAAAGAATGCGTCAAAACTTGTGAAGAAACTTGCGACAATCAGTTGATTAGGTCTAAGTTCAAAGACCTTCACGTCGAAAGCGACAAAGATATCGAATTTTCTATGAACAACTTGTGCAAAGATGAATCCAAGATTTCTCGTCTATTGAAGCGATGAAAAAACGCAGCGAAATTGACTCGGAGCAGCGACCGTTCAAATGCACGCGCTGCCATTGGGCGTTCAAGAAGTTGTGCTACCTGCAAAGCCACCAGATGACCCATTCCGGACTCAAACCCTACGCGTGCGACGTCTGCGGAAAGGCGTACTCCCACCAAGGCACCCTCCAACAACACAAGCGTCTTCACACCGGAGAACGACCTTACCATTGCCCTTTTTGCGACCGCAGCTACATCTGGTCGTCCGATTATCGCAAGCACATCCGAACCCACACGGAGAAAAGCCTACGAATGCAAAGACTGCGGGAAAGACTTCATCCGATCTTCCGACTTGCGTAAACACGAACGCAACATGCACACCAACAACAAACCGTTTCCGTGCTCACATTGCGACAAGACTTTCAACAGACCTTTGTCGTTGAAAAGACACGAGCGGAAACATCTCGGAGAAAGGCCGTTTTCTTGTCCCGATTGCGGTAGGAAGTTTGCCTTGGAGAGTCGCATGGCAGAGCATCGTAAAACTCACAGAGGAGTGCGTCCGTTTGTCTGCTCCGTGTGCGGTAAGGGTTTCACGAAATCGTCGAATTTGACGGAACACGAAGCCATCCACAGCGGGATAAGGCCTCATAAGTGCGGAGAGTGCGGAGTTTCGTTCGCGATGGCTTCCAGGCTGGTTCGACATCAGTACGTGCATAATATAGGGAGGGTTTATACTTGCGTCGGATGCAGTAGGAAGTTTAGCAGTTTGGAAAATCTGGAGCAGCATCATCAAACGAACTGTGCGGGAAGAATCTTTGTTTGTGTTCAGTGCGATAAGTCTTTTACGTGTGCGGACAAGCTAGCACAGCACATGGAGCTTCACAGCGACAACACTGGACCAAAGTGAGTTTTGGCTACTTCGACGCATCATAATTGTTAGTGTGCATGAATTTTTGATAGTGTACATGGCCTTAGAGCAGCATTGTTCAGACAAAAAAGTGAAACTGAGATGGATTGTCCAGTGGCAGCCTATCAGAGCGCTGCTAAATTTTAAACTTTCTACATCACTGTCAGACACACTGAGCACGTGCAGCCACTTGTTTGCGTTTATGTTAAAGTTGAGGTAAAAAAACTTTTACTTGTAAATGAGTAAACTTTGTGCTTTGCACTAAAATGTAAATGATCAATGGCGAACTTTGTGAAAAAATGGACCACTGAGTACTGTCTGAATTGAATAACTAAAAATTTTAGTCCAAATCAAGAGCTGAAAGCAGCTCTCTGATTGGCTGTGCTTGGTGGTCCTCTGCTTTTTCACTTTGCAAAAAGATGTTTATCAGCCATAATTGCAAAATGAATACATATTTATATGAACCATGTGTTGAAGGATTTATGAGAGGAAGTTGTCAGATTTAAAGCCTAAGTTGTAACCTGACCAGTCAAATGGATTATCTTGCGATATTTATGAATTCAAACTCGAGATAATCCAACGGGCCAGCAGCCTGATTGGTTTGGAGTCTAACACAGTGGTGTGTTGTAGTTCCAATGACGTACGGAAGTACCGCTTGATTCAAATAAACAAAGATGGCGGCTCCTGTGGATGTACGTGTTCCTGCAGCGTTTGATTTTGTTTTAGCAGAAATACAGAGTATTTTCTTTTTGAAAGAAGAGCTGAGGTGTGTGAGACACTTGTTCTATCCTACGCAGACATTGGATACACCATTACGATTCGTTGCTGTGAATGAGTAAACACAAATAAGGTTAGAGGCAAACCCAATCAGCTCCATGTATTTCATTGAACGTCCCACCTTTTCCCAAATGCTTTCAGCGAGTAAAGTTCCAGATGAATACTGTGGAAGAAGTCAAATCAGAGCTCAACACAGATATATCTGGCGTGAGCCAGGTTAGCTAAAATGTGTTTGCAGGTGAAAACTTCACATTTAATACGACTCTTTACACGTGTCATATTCTTTACAATCTCAAGAGCAGTGTGCCCACAGAAGGGCTCAAATCACCACATACCTACTGTATAAGAATCCTGGATGAATTGCAATGTCACAGACGATAAATCAAGTTTGCAGAAGAAAATATGTCTTCAGTTTCCAATTGTAAATCATGTGGAGTATGCCCATAAATAGCCCTCGCTAATTTTGTTTTCATACCTACAGTTCAGAACCCAGACTTATAAATGAGGCTCTCAGGCTTCACTTCACTTTAAATGGTACTCTTCTGTTCATAATAATGCTAATTTTCAAGCTCTTTTGGCTCAAGTGGGCACATTTTGTATTTATTTTATTTATTCAAAACAATAACTTATCTTATTCTCTTTATCTATCAAATCAAATGTCATTTATTTTTCTTATTTCATTGCCATAATGGCTTGTAATTGAAATTGTTTGCTTTGTATGCTGTGTTTTATACGTCTTCTATACTGTATGAGTCATTTTTAGGACACTTCTTCATTTCACCATTAATGTTCTAATCAAATCTGATGTATTGTGTGTTCAATGTTTTAAATGCACTAATTGTACCATTTGTAATATGTCATTATTTAACTAAATAAACTAAAGCAATGCAAGAAGTGATTCATTATTGGCAGAGAAATGGTATGTTTTCACTCCCCCCTCTTCTCTTCTCTCTCTCTCCAGTTTCTCTTCTCTCTCACTGTCTCACCCCACTCTCTCCCCTCTCAGCACTTCCCCTCCCTCTCAACCCCCTAATCACTTCCTCTTCTCTCTCTCTCTCTCCCTCTCTCTCTCTCTCTCTCACACACATCTTTGCCACAACTTTCTCAGCCGGTCTCCTATCAGTCTCTTTTCCCTCTCTCGTCATGTTCTCTTCTCTCTTCCCTCTCTTTCACCATTCTCTCCTTGCACTTTCCCCCTTCTCTCACCCCCCCCCCCCCCCCCCCATTTCAATGCTTTCTCTCCCCTCTCTCACCACTTTCTTCCCTCTCTCCTCCCCCTCTCTCACGGTCTCCCCTCTCTCACTTTCTTCCTCCTCTCTCCCTTCTCTCTTTCTCTCATTTTCTACCCTCTCCGGTCTCTGTCTCTCTCCCATCTTCTCACTTCTGTTTTCCGTCTGTTTCTCCCCTCTCCTCTTTCTCTTTCTCCTGTCTCTCTCTCCTGTCTTTCACTTTCTCCCCTTTCTCTCTCCCCCCTCTCTCTCTTTTCCCCTCTATCCTCTCTCTTTATCACCCCCCCTCTCTCGCTAACTCTCTCACCCCCCTCTCTAACCCCCCTTCCTCTCTCTCTCTCTCTCTCACTTTCACCTCTCACAGTATCTCTCACTTTCTTTCCCTCTCTCCCTCCTCTCACTTTTCCGTTCTCGCTATCACTTTCACCCCCTGTCACTCTCACTGTCTCCCCTTTCTTTCTCCTCTCTCTCTCTCCATTACTTTCTCCCCTCTCTCTTCTCTTACTTTCTCTCACTTTCTCCTCTCTTTCTCTCCCTCTCTCTCACACTCCTCTCACTTTCTTTCTCTCTCACTTTCTACCCCATCTCCCACTTTCTCTCACTTTCTCCCCTCTCTCTCACTGTCTCCCCTCTCTCTCTTTCACTTCCCCCTCTCTCTCACTGTCTCCCCTTTCTTTCTCTCTCTCTCCCTCTCTCACTTTCTACCCCATCTCCCACTTTCTCTCACTTTCTCTCCCTCTCTTCCCCCTCTCTCTCTCATTTTCTCTCCCTCTCTCACTTTCACTTCCCCCTCTCTCTCACTGTCTCCCCTTTCTTTCTCTCTCTCTCTCTCTCTCCCTCTCTCCCTCTCTCCTGGTCTCCTGCAGACTCATGGAAATCAGAGCCTCCACCTGCTGCTCTGAGACTAGATTCATATTCAAAGTTCTTTGACAGATCCATGTGTCTGAGGGAGGTCATGTGACTTCCTCAAAATCAGCCACAGTTACAGTGCTTTGATTTTCATCTAGTGTTATAATGTTCGTACAGGTTCTGCTGCAAGTCCCGCCTTTTCCACATTAGTTACATTAGAAAAAACATAGTGAGTTTAACAGTCCAATAGGTAGAGAGGCAGCCTTGTTTTCTATTGGTCAAAGCTTTACTGGTCACACCATGTCCACAGTTGATGTATTTTTTTAATCCAAAGTACAAGGTTGTTACAAATCTATAGAACTAATGAGTTTGACAACAAAAATTGTGAAAGCATGCACCGTTCTGATACTGATTTTGATACATTGACTTTAAGTATCTGTCCATATCGATCAATACCAGTGTAGGGACTGAAAATGTCTTTATTATTTCCTAAACTTTGTGTATGTATGTATATAGATTGATAGATCGATCGTATATGACCAAATTCTGATAGCTCGGTGCTGATATTCAATCACAGTTTTGGATCGTGCACTTACATCGTTTTTACTTTTTAGCTACAAAACAGCCATGAAATAAAGAATATAAAATTCCTCAATAGTGAATATGCATAATTTAATGATAATAAAACTTACAGAATTACAAAATAAGTTGTATTAAAATATATAATTTAACATTGCAAATATTGTACAAATACAAAGCCATACAAACAGTTTATGAAAAGTAAATACAACTAAATTCGATTGCAGTCGGCTTTAAGAAGTTCTTATTTAATCACCTCGGTCCTTGGTGAGCTTAGACCAGTGCTGTCCAAACATGGATAAGCATCGTCTATGTCAGTGGTTCTCAAACTGGGTAATGATTTCTAGGGGTCTCCTGATGAAGAACATTTATAGACAAGGCTTGACACTTTTCAAATAACAGATTATATAGAGATATAGAGGAGTTTATGTAGGTTTATGTCTTCAAAGTAAAGTCAAACATACAGCCTTTTTTAGTGAAGTTCGTAAGCATCACAATTACAATATTTTGGCAGTGGTGCAGGGTGAAAAACATGAGCGGGGGGTCTAGGGGTCCTCCCCCTGAGATTTTTTGGAAAAATCAAGTACATTTTGGTGCATTCTAATGCATTTTACACATTTCCAGCGAGTGGAGAAAATGAGAATAAAATAAAATGTTTTTTTATATACTTTTCACCACAGGTTGTTGAACTAAAATCAATCTACTGTTGACCCTTTATGTATAAAAATGTTTCCATCTAAAACATTTTCGGCTGCTATTAACGAGTCATCTTCAAAACAGTCCTGAAGATGGATCGCTGATAAAAGGCCGGTTCACTCAATATCTATTTGAAAATGGTCACTTTTTATAGCGTATGTCTTCGACTTTATTTGGTCCTTTTCAGTCCTGGTTTCATTCTGCTTTAGACTCTCTTTGGTCCTGGTTTAGATCTGGTTTATTGATGAGTTACTTCAGGTTAAGTTTTGGTCACTATTAGCAATAAAGACTGCAGCATTAGTTATTATATTGAAACAAAGTTCAATAGTGTTCTCTAGTTCTCTCAATAGTTGACACAACCTCGTGCCAAAAGCAGTGACAAATTGTGCAACTTCAACTGTCCCAAAGTCATGGTCCTCAATAAAATCTGACCCTCTGGAAAATAAAGTTGAATAGCCCTGGTCTAACGTATGAAAACAAACATGGCAGTTTATGAAATAACATTACTGAAAAAACAAAAATAAATGATCCAAAAACATGGCAAGTTTCTGTAAATCAGTAAGTGAAGCCAAACAATATCAGTGTGAAAAACATGCCATTTAGATTAAGATAATAACTTGTTTGTGTTGTTGATCTGAGATGCAGTGGTGACCAGACCCTCTACTGCAGAAGTGTGAGCTCTTCAAGCAAACATACACCCTGAGTTAAGCCGGGAAGGAGTTTCCTCGAGACAAAAATAGTTGGATCTTAATGTGCCTGAAGCAATGTCAGCAAACACATGTTTGACTTTGTCTTGGCCTGGCTTCAACAGCACTTCAGTATGTGACACTTATATATGCACCAGTGTGTTTTACTTACAGTATGTGACACGCAAACATTCTACAAGTCAATAATATTTAATACAGACACCCAAAGAAGCTCAAATATTATCGTCTAAATTACTATTTTTTGTTATTGTTGTAATACAAAAAATTTGAATCTACTTTTTAGATATGACCAAGTAAAATGAGATACAGGCTCTTGCACACCATCTGGACTTCTGACATAACATTCTAGAATGCTCTATGCACATATTTACATGTTGAAATGCAGTATAACAGAAAAAAAACTTAGCAAGTATTGGTAAGAGCTGGTTTATTACCTTAGCAAGGTAATAAACCATCTCTTACAATTAGAGATGTTCATGGTTAACCGATGAACCAGTTAACATGACTAATGGCTTAACCGAGCGGTACGTCTTTGACCGATTAACTGACATATATAACTGCTTCAGCAGATGGCACCTACTGCCCCTGAACAGCTCTGGTGTTTGTCATAGTGAAAATAAAAAGATAGCTAAAACTACAAAAACAATGTTTTGGATCCGGGGCTGTCACTTTCTCTGAAAGTCTGTGAAACAACTGTGTCACTATGGCAACTACGCCACCGGATGTAGCGACCTAGGTCAATCTGAGACCGGAAGACGTTAGTGCATAAGTCCTATTAACGTGACTTAGATGAGCTAATTGACTTTGTGCAAGGACTTGTTATTTAAAAAAATGCAAACATCTTACTGGCATGTTCATTTCCTGTTTAGTTCATTTCTATGAGGTTTTCACTACCTCAGCCTAAAATGAAAAATGACTAAAGATCAGGCAGTGAACAGTGAGTTGTTGGTGGTTTTCTCTGGAAGCATATTAAATACTTCACACATGAGAAGAATATTTCACCAAAGGACCAAAGTGTGTTTATAAAAAGATGTGTTTGTCTGCCAATGCTAACGCTTAAGTCTGACAATTTAAAAATAAACATCTTCTATGCACAGGGTCAATTCACGATAAAACAAACCGAAGACACAAGAAACGCTGATTTCCCTTATGAGGCAAAAGATTGTTGCTAGTGATGCAACCGATACTAGTGTAAAGACTGACATAGCTCCTTTTTTCCTTTCAAAACAAAATAAATTTGATCATACCGTGTTACGTTACTTCTAGTGCACGTCACAACTAAGTAACTTAATATAAAAAAAATGTCAATGATTATGAGACATTGTGAATCAACATTGGACAGTAAATAAGTCTTTTCTTGGATCGGCACCGATATCGGATTCTAGTATAGATTCAGTGCATCCATAGATGTTGCCATAAATTATTTGTCATAATTTCCATTTAAATATTTACTAGTGTGTGTAAAAAAAGTAATAAAAGGTGTGACCGTAAGATGTCCTGGGGTCATTTCAAGTTTAAAGAGGTGAATGGAGCTTTAGTCTCTTTTTAAACCATTTTGAGCTCTAATTTAAGCCTTACACAGTTCACGTTTTAATTTTTTGGTAATTGGAGAGTCTGGTATTATATTAGTTCTCTTTGCAATATAAATTATAAACAGCTTAGATAAAGTACCTTCATATCAAAAGTGGTCGTAACTTAATCTGTCAATTCCAACATGGCTGTCACTTAAATCTTTTGCCAAAAGTGAAACAGATACACCAGTTTGTTGCCGTGTTATTGCGTCAATTCGCGCTATTCAGATCCCAGGTATGATCTGTATGTGGCGTTCATTCAGCTCGCTCAGCTGTACATGCGGCGCTGCTGGGAACCGGAGCAGGGTCCTCCTTCTGCTCCAGCGTCGTTTGGAGGCACAGCCGAGGTGAAAATGGCATTTGTGTTCAAGACGACTGGTGACAAGTTCCAATCCACAGTCCATTAAAGCACGTGTAAGTTGTGCTAATGGCATGATAAGGTGCGGCGATGATGGTCCTGCAGATGTAAAGATTAGCGGTTATCTTTAATGCAAAAACGGTTCATTTATGGACAAAATAATGAACAGATACAAATGATTTATGTGAGAAATGTGAGTAAATTATTAAGAGAACATTACAAAACAATTACATAATTTTACTAATAATGAACAGACATTTGATAATCATTTCCAGTCCCTATTCCAGAGTGATTATCATTTAGAGCTTTTAGAAAAAAATGTGATATCCAACTTCTAACTTCTCTGTTATGGAATCTCCCAAACCTCTAATGATACTTTGATGATATTTGATCATGTATTTCAGCTGAGTTCAATATCAACAATGGGCCTAAATGGGTAATTTCCCCTGTCATGATGCTGCCAAGCTAGTCCTGGTGTTCTGTCAAGCTGGGCAATAATATACATCTAATCTGTATTTTCATTATTTAAAACCATTCTGCTCATGTGCACTGTCCCTGTACAAATACAGTAAATGCATACCATACCATACCAAACCATACCATACCATATACTATACCATATACCATACCATACCATACCAAACCATACCATACCATATACTATACCATATACCATACCATACCATATACTATACCATATACCATACCATACCATATACCATACCAAACCATACCATACCATACATACCAACCATACCATACCAAACCATACCATACCAAACATACCATACCATACCAACCATACCATACCATACCATACCAAACCATACCATACCATACCAAACCATACCAAACCATACCATACCATACCATATACTATACCATATACCATACCATATCATACCAAACCATACCATACCATACCATACCAAACCATACCATACCAAACCATACCATACCAAACCATACCATACCAAACCATACCATACCATACCATACCATACCAAACCATACCATACCATACCAAACCATACCAAACCCTACCATACCATACCATACCAAACCATACCATACCAAACCATACCAAACCATACCATACCAAACCATACCAAACCATATCATACCATACCATACCATACCATACCAAACCATACCATACCATACCATACCATATACTATACCATATACCATACCATATCATACCATACAATACCTAAGCAACAATCCTAGACTTAGCCCTAGAAATGTGCCTAATCTTTGCCAAATTAAACAGCGACCGGCACATTTTTGAGAATAAGTGTGATTCTTTATATTTCTTTTATTCAACTGACTTGGCTATGGAGCATGTATCTTTGCTTGTTGTCCTAATATTATCATTATAAATTGTTAAAATAGTAGACTGAAAACTGTACGATTTCCAAAAATGTGCAGCAATAATAATTTGTTACACGAATGACTGTGGTCCAGCCCTCCGTCACTTGTCCCGTTTCGAATATGGCCAGTAAGAAAAACTAACTGCCCAACCCTGACCTATGTCTCCACTCAATTTCATTTCATTTCAGCTATTAGGTCAGGTATCGCAGGCCTGCAGCTGGTTCCCAAAAAGCAGGAAGTACAGTCGTCTAACCAGCAAGCAGGAGCGGAGTGGTGTGGTGTGTTAGCTAAACCAACCTGAGTTGACATAACAGACTGTATACATTCTCTTTGAACTTGTGTCAAATATTAACTTAGAATACAAAGTTAATACTTAGTCTCTGCCTACTGTGAAGTGATGCGATGTCAGACGATTTCCATAAACCGGCTGATGCATCAAGCTAAAAGTCGTAAAAAAAAAAAAAAAATCATACCTACGTTGATGACTTGTTTTCTAGCCCAGCTTTTGCCCTAGAAGAAAAATGATGAAAAGTCAGAAGAAAAAACTAAACAAGACATGATTGGACAAGGTTGTGCCTATGACATAATAAGGTGATGATGGTCCTGCGAATGTAAAGATGTCACTACAGTTACTGCGAATGGTCCTTCCAGTCTATTCATTCTTTACAGAGAATTGACTAAAACACTCCAAAATAATTAAAATGTAATTGACACAAAGCGGGAAAACCTATGTGTTTATAAAATGTCCTGTTTGTGCTTGAAAGTTAATACTAGGCTATATTTAGATCATAATGTTAAAATAACTACAAACTGAACTAGTTTTGGTACATCTTGGTAAATTCCGCACGAACATTAAACCTCCAAAAACACACAGAAAACACAGAAATAGTACAACACTTGAATTGTCCATCACATAAATGTCAAACATGACTTGTGTAATGGCAGATGTAAGTGGGTTTATGATGTGTAGAGGATATTTAAGCTCTGGAAAGAGCTGTGACAGGTGCTCAATCACTTCTACTGGCATTAGAAGATCTACAGATCATATGGAAATAGAAGGAAGGAGAGGGCGAGAGAGAGAGAGAGACAGGAAGGGAAGAGAGAAAGAGAGAGAGAGGAGGAAAAGAGAGAGGAGAAAGACTGAGAGACGAAAGGACAGGGAGGGTGACAGAAAGAGATAGAGGGAGAGGGAAGAAAGAAAGAGGGAATAAGAGAGGATAAAAGAGGGAGCGAAGAAAGAGAGAGAGCAAGCGAGGAAGAGAAAGGAAAAGAAAGAGAGAGAGAGAGAGAAGGAAGAAAGAGAAAAAGAGGAATAGAAAGTGCACGAGAGAGAGGGGAGAGAAAAATGAGAGAGAGAGGAAAAGAGAAGGAGAGAGAGGGAGGAAAGAAAGAAAGAGAATAAAGAGGTAGGAATCAGAGAGGGAGGGAAGAAAGAGAGAGATAGAGAGAGGAAAGAAAGCCATGAAGAGAGAAGAGAAGAAAAAAGGGGAAAAGAAAGCAAGAGAGAGAGAAAAAGGAGGGGGAAGAAGAGAGAGAGTGAAGAAACAGAGCCGGGGAGGGAGAGGAAAAAAACAAGAGAAAGAGAGTGGGAAGAAAGAGAGAAAGTGGAATAGAAAGCGTGTGCGAGAGAGAGAGAGAGAGAGAGAGAGCGAAAGAGTGGGAGAGAGAAATTTGGGAAAAGAGAGTGCGAGGTAAAGTTGAGGTTTTGGGCCTCAAATGTCTGACTGACTAATCATGTGTAAGAACAAGCTCTGCACAAAAGAAAGTCTGAATATAATAATTGAAGTGTGTAACCTTTTGCCCCAAACTAGACTTGAATAAAAGTATGTTTTGTAATTGACATGTTTTGTTTTGTTTTCACATTATGGCATAACACGCAAATAAAACTATAAACAATGTTCAGATTTTCCAGTGCGGAGCAGCTGGCAGAAGAATGCACACAGACTGTAGGACTTCCTCCAATAGAACAGAACTCACACGACTTGTGCTCATGACAAACATCGTGTTAGTTTCCTGTAAAGTACTTGTCATGCTTCAAGTGTAACTGGACTCTTCCTGTGTGAGGTGTTTATGGCTCTGGAGGAAAGAGCCTTAACCCAGAAATCTGCTAAACAACTGCTCAAAGTCAAGCCCAGCTCTGTGACATAACAAAGGAACATGAACAACTATAATGCTCACCGGACTTCCTTGAAAACGGGTTGATCCCAGTGGAGGTGGAAGCCTGGAACATGGCTGGAGGCGGAGCCAGAGACACTTCAGGCCTGGAGAACTAATAAAACGAAAAGATGTTTGAGGAGATTTATCATGTTATTGTCTGGGTAATTAATATTCATTTATAAAATACACAGAAGACAATTATAAACACAATACGGTACTTCTTTTTCACATACAACATATTCAATTTAAACCATCAAAACAATCTTGCATCAGCCAAAACCTAATAATAAATCATGAAAAATAATAAAGCATGTTCTTTTCTTTCGCTTTTAGCATTCCGCTACGTCCTGTTTTAGCAATCGACTACCTTCTTTCTTTAGCGTTTGGCTACTTCCCTTTTTTAGCTTTCGACTACTTCCCGTCTTTAACATTCGAATGCCTCCCGTCTTTAGCATTCGGCTACTTTCCGTCTTTAGCATTTGTCTACCTCCTGCTTTTACAATTAGGCTACCTCCCGTTTTTAGCATTTAGCTACCTACTTTGTCTACTTAGCTTGACTATAGCCCCTATTCACATTGACAGTCCGTGTTCTGAGCTATGTGCCCTGTGTCCCAACGAATGTATCCAAACCCACTGATTTCTCCCAGTTTTACACAAGACATGTCCTAGTTTTAGACCACGTTGATATTACATATGAAAAATAAATGGTGGTTTCTTTAGTCAAAACTGAGAAAAACACCCTCAGGTTTTATACTGACTCACAAGTTGTCTTTTTGCTCTTTTAATATTATTTCCAACCCACATGAAGGTGTGACCCTGTTTTAAAAATCAAGTCACCCTTCGCTTGACCAACATATCCTAACTTGTGCTGGCTCCTAAAAGCTGTAAAAAAGCTTTTCTAAACTGATCATGGTGAATAATGAGACTGGATAGGTAAATGACCAACGTTTTTCAGGTAAAATATCATGTCCAGAGTGTTTCTTACTGTCTGAGGTGGGCTGGTCGGGTCTGAAGGTTCCTGCTGGTTGTCTTTAGCTTTGGACTTAAACCAACCACTGAACCATCCTCCAGAGCTGCCAGTCTGTTCACAAATAATCATTTTTAATCTTTAAACCAATCTAAATATGATTTTTACAGGACCAAACGTGCCTGTGGAGGAGAGCCGCTGGAGTCAGACGGATCATGAGCCACAGATGGGCCTGGCTGAAGTCCATGGTGTGTTTGACTGTTTCCTGTGAACATCATTGGGCTGGTCACCTGCAAAAACAACAATAATACTTATTTTATGTTATAGTTCAGATGTGTCTTTACTAACTGAGTGACTGAAGTTCAAAGCTGGAGGTTTTATTGTAAATGCAACAATAAAACCGTTGTGTACTTTATGTATATTATTTCTCATTAACAGCTGAAAGCACCATTCTGATTGGCTGTGCTTGCGAGGTCCACTCTAGCTTCACTTTGCCTTTGTAAAAATATATTCTTAAGTTGTGATTACAGCCAAACATAAACGCATGGGGATATTACTCACATGCCAGAGTGAGGTAGTAGGACAGGTTTGAATATCTATGTATTATTTTGCAGCTTGAAAAGCAGGTCTTTAAGTCCTCATACATTTTTAATGTGTCAGGATATTACAGTTCTCTTTATGTAACAATGAAGATGTCTTACTGTGATTGGTCCAGAGAACGACTCAGCTTCTGTAACAATAAACAAACACATACATTACATTACTCAAATGTTCATGAAACACTGGACTACTCATTTACAGTAATATTATAATAGTTTTTGTATTGTACATGTGCATTTTTGGAACAAATGGAAACAAATCTGTGTTGAAATGTGCTGGTTTGTTTCATGTGATAAATAATAAATTAAGACTTTTATGTTTATAACACAGTCCACAGACATTGTGAAAACGGCTTTTCATTGTGTAGTTGCCATTGACAGAAGAAGAATTTTCTTCATGTTTTAGAATTCTGCATTATGTTTAGTCATTTTCAATTCATTTTCTTCTATTTTTTGTTTTTATTTTGACTTTTTAATAACTTTGCAAACTTTCACTTGAATGGTGAATCATTTATCATTTACCCACTGACTCCTGGCACTGACCTGGAGAATCTAAGCCAGCAGCGACGAGGTTTGTGTTATACTGAGTGAAGTCTTGTCCCGCGGCAGCACTGGGAACTGGCACTGGCACCGGAGGAGCAAATGTTACAGGAGCTGGGACTGTGAGAGGCTCCTGAGGCCTGAGGGGAGAGAGGAGAAGGGAGGGAAGGGTGAGAGAAGAAAGAAAGAAAGAGAGGCAGACAGAAAGAAAGAACAAAAAGTAGAGACAGCGAGAGAGACAGAGAGAAAGGAAGGGAGAAAAAAGGAAGAGGAGAGAGTGAGAGGTAAGGAGAGAGTGGAAGAGAAGAAGAAAGAGAGGAAGGAGGAGGGAGGGAAGGGGTGAGAGAAGAAAGATAGGAAGAAAGAAAGAAAGAGAGGCAGACAGAAAGAAGGAACAAAAAGTAGAGAAAGCGAGAGAGGAAGAGAGAAAGGAAGGGAGAAAAAAGGAAGAGGTGAGAGCGAGAGGTAAAGAGCGAGTGGAAGAGAAGAAGAAAGAGAGGAAGGAGAGAAAAATGGAGAGAGCAAGAGGTAGAGAGAGAGAGAGCAAGGAGGAAGGAGAATGAAAAAGAGAAACGAGGAAAAGGAGACAAAGAGAGAGAGAGACAGAGAAGGAGAAAGAGTTGAAGGGAGAAAAAAGGGAGAGAGAGGAGAGCGAGAGAGAGAGAGTGAGAGCAGAAGAGAAGAAGAAAGAGAGGAAGGAGAGAAAAATGGAGAGAGAGCGAGAGGTAGCGAGAGAGTGAGAGAGCAAGGAGGAGAGAGAGGGAAAAAGAGGAACAGAGAGAAGGAAACAGAGAGACAGAGAAGGAGAGAGAGGAGAGAGAGAAAGGCAGAGAGGAAGAGGGAATGAGAGGGTTGGATAGAGAGAGAGGTGTACAGAGAATGAGAAAGAGTGAAAGGGAGAGAAAAAGGGAGAGAGAGGATAGAGCAAGAGGCAGAGAGAGAGAGAGTGAAAGTGAAGAAGAAAGAGAGGAAGGAGAGAAAAATGGAGAGCGAGCAAGAGGTAGAGAGAGAGAGAGTAAGGAGAAAGAGTTGAAGGGAGAAAAAGGGAGAGAGGAGAGAGTGAGAGGTAGAGAGACAGAGAAAGCAAAGGAGAGAGGGAGAGAAGAAGGTACAGAAAAGGGGAGAGAGAGGATAAAGAGAAGGGCAGAGAGGGGGAGGGAATGAGAGGGATGGAGAGAGAGAGAGAGGCAAACAGAGGAGAAAGAGTGAAAGGGAGAGAAAAAGGGAGAGAGGGTAGAGCAAGAGGCAGAGAGAGAGAGAGAAAGGTAAAAGGGGAGAGACGAGAGAGAGAAGGGCAGAAAGGGAGAGAGAGAGAAAGAAAGCAAAGAGGAGAGAGGGGGACGGAGAGAGAGGCAGAGGAAGAGAAGGAGAAAGAGAGGAAAGGATAGAAAAAGGAAGACAGGAGAGAGAGAAAGAAAAAGGTGGAGGGAGGGAGAAAAAGAGAGTCACCATGAAACATACAATAAACTCGTACTTAAATGTTTGAGTCTTTTTAATTAGCCAGGCACAGATCAGTGGATTTAACTCTAAACATCTGAACATCCTTTGGAGACTTTAAACTGCTGTTATGTTGTACCATTCACGAGCTCCACTGCAGTGCGACGGAGCGACTTCTGGGTTTCCGTCTAAAACATCGGGTTCTCTGTAGTAAAGCAGCTCAGGCTCTGGACTCTGCACTGGGCTGGAGACGCCTGTGGTCAGGGCTGGGCAGTCTGGGGAAAAAGACAAAGTTTACCCACTTGATTACTTACTTCCTTGATGACATAACTATGGTGGCCCAAAGGACAAGACACAAACACAAACTGAAAAAACAAGCGCAAATGTATTATTTTCATTTTGATGCATTTTTAAATTTGCATTTGTGTTTTTGAATTTTTTTGTGGATGTATTTGAATTGTTGGTGGCTGTTTTTGGATTTGCATTTTTGTTTAATAATTTGCGTTTTTTTTATTTTTATTTGTGTTTTTAATTTTGGGGCATTTTGTTTTAATTCTTGGTGCATGTGTTTGAATTTTTGATTGTTTATAAATTTGGTACGTGTTTTTGAATTTACATTTGTGTTTTTTGTTTTTTGTTTTTTGAGTTTGTGTTTTTGAATTCTGACAGTTGAAAAACTGTCATTTCTATTCACAACAGACAATTATCACACAAAATAAAGTCAATAAACATTTCATTCGCACTTTGATGGTGGGTTAATAAGTCATAATAATGCAATAACACACAAGTACAGCTGAGAGAATGACCTGTTTCTGCAGACTCTGGAGTGATGTCACTGAAGCTGTCATGTCCCGTCTGAAAAAAGAAAAATCTCGTCAGTCATCATTAAGATTTACTAAGACAGTATTTCAAATTAGCACTCTCCATTGTGTGGGCCAAATTGTCTTTTACTGAATTCGCATTAGATCCCATGTTTAATGTAAGTTCTGCGGCCTGACAATGACTCAAATCCAAACTGTACACGCTTTAGTGCTGTGCAAATGCTTGGTAAAAGTGTGCCATAGGCTGTTATTGTGTACCTGGATGTACTGAAGCCGTGAGCGCAGCTGTGTCATCCATCTTGGCTCCTGGTCTGATCCACTCAGTCCTGCCTCACTCACCTCGGCGTGACGCAGCCTGTCTGACATCTACAGAAGCACAGACACATTCACAATTCACAACAACATTGTCATTTGGACTGGAAATGGACTTCATTCAAATGTTTGTATGTCCTTTATATGCAGTGGGCGCAGCACTATAGCCCACCACAAATTTCTTATCTTATCTTATTTATGAAGAATAGTATCTTTTCAAACTTGCAATGTAGAACCTTTTGAGTCACTATATGACTCTTTGAGATGGGAGCTGATTGGCTGTGCAGAGGATGGTAAGCCTGCTTATAAAATCCATGTTAAGAAATTAAATTAAAAACATTATTTGTTTGTTAGTGGGTCATAACATTGTACAAGCCAATAATATTTAATGCATATGTCAGCTGAAAAGGAGTATGTTTAAATGTAGTTTTTGGTAGGAAAAAAGGGGGCTAGTTACTAATAGAAATCACCAATTAATTTAATTTAATTTAATTTAATTGACCTTTATTTAACCAGGGAAGTCCCACTGAGATTCAGAATCTCTTTTACAGGGAGCCCTGGGGAAGGGTCAGGGAGGCATTAATGGACATGTTTTTAGTTGTAGGAGGAAACTGGAGTACCCGGAGGAAACCTACGCAGACACGGGGAGAACATGCAAACTCCACATAGAAAGGCCCCGGCGGTCTGGGAGTCGAACCCAGGACCTTCTTGCTATGAGGCCAGAGCGCTAACCGCTGCGCCACCGTGTCGCCCTAAAAAAAAGAAATTGAGGAACAGACAAAGCAGAGGGAGGGAAAATCCCCCTATCCCCTAGCAAATCACACCCTGCATGTAAAAGTATACATGTCTGTGTTTTGTAAATGACATCAGTATGGTTGATGTGTTAAAAATGTCTGCCAGCTATTTAATAAACACTAAACAATAAAGGTTTGTGTCGTACCTTTAGCAGTAGATCAGTGAGTACAAACATGGGTGAGTTGTGCTGGAGAATGGCCTGTCCCACCACCTCACAGTAATGAAAAGCCTGAGAGCAGAGTCCACAGTCCAACAGACGAGTGGCATAGACAAACTTATACACCTGAGGAAGGACACACAGTCTTATCCCTGCTCATTAGTCTTTTATGTCGAGTGAATCGTTACCTGAAAAGACGGTATAGAGAAGTGTTTCCCTCTGAGGTTCTGACAGTACTCAAACAGCTCCGTGCACTGGATGGCAGAGTTTGTGGCAAAGTCTTTAAACGGCTGCCTACAAAATCAGAATAGAACATTATAACTTAAAAACTCATTTCTGGTTTGATCAGGCGAAATTTAAGATGATGATGTTCTGACCTGTGAGAGCTTCCCAGCAACACCAGCCTCTCGTCCTTCTGAGTGAAGACTCCAAAGGACAGTCCAGCAGTCAGGTAGCACACGTGAGCCGAGTACAAGAGTCCTCTGGAGGCTGGAAGGACACAAGGACACTATTTAGACTGCATGATATTGAAGGCTAAAGTTAGAGTGAGTTAAGACTGGAAAGAACAGGTCAGCAGTGAGGAAGTACACATGAGCTGAGTACAAGAGACCTCTGGAGGCTGGAAGAACACAAGACACTATTTAGACTGCATTATATTAAAGGCTAAAGTTAGAGTGAGTTAAGACTGGAAAGAACAGGTCAGCAGTGAGGAAGTACACATGAGCCGAGTGCAAGAGCTCTCTGTAGGCTGCAAGGACACAAGGACACCGTTTGGACTGCGGGACTTTGAAGTTAGAGAGAGTTAAGATTGCAAAGAACAGGTCGGCGAGGTGGAAGCACACATGAGTCGAGTGCAAGAGTCCTTTGGAGGCTGGAAGAACACAAGGACACCATTTAGACTGCATGATATTGAAGGCTAAAGTTAGAGTGAGTTAAGATTGCAAAGAACAGGTGAGCGGGGAGGAAGCACACATGAGCCGAGTACAAGAGTCCTCTGGAGGCTGGAAGGACACCATTTAGACTGCATGATTTTGAAGGCTAAAGTTAGAAAGAGTGAAGACTTCAAAAGACAGATCAGCAGTCAGGTGGCACACATGAGTCGAGTGCAAGAGTCCTCTGGAGGCTGGAAGGACACAAGGATACCAATTAGACTGCAGGACTTTGAAGTTAGAGAGAGTTAAGACTGCAAAAAACAGGTGAGCGGGGAGGAAGCACACATGAGCACACAAGTACAAGAGTCCTCTGGAGGCTGTAAAGACAAAAGGACATTATTTAGATTGCATGAATTTGAAGACTTAAGTTGGAAAGAGTAAAAGCTCCAAAGGACAGGTCAGCAGTCAGGTAGCACTTATGAGATTAGTGCAAGAGTCTTTTAAGGCTGCAGGACACAAGGACGCCATTTAACTAAATCATTTTGAAGACTAAAGTGGGAGTGAATAAAAACTCCAAAGGACAGTCCAGCAGTCAGGTAGCACACATGAGATTAGTACAAAAGTCCTTCTGAGGCTGGAAGTACACAAGGACACCATTTAGACTACATGATTTTGAAAACTAAATTGGGAGTAAGTAAAAACTCCAAAGGACAGTCCAGCAGTCAGGTAGCAAACATGAACTGAGTGCAAGAGTACTCTAGAGGCTGGAAGGACACACTAAAATGTATTTGCACTGGTGGCACAGCGGTTTAAAGAACCTATATGATGCTTTTTTTTTCATGTTATAATGTTGCTTCTTCATGAAAAACATATGTTCCACCTTGTGATGCCATTAAGAAGCAATGCAGGAAAAGATTCACGGTGGTTTAAACTCCTCACACCTTCATTAGAATAATTTGAATCATTTCAACCTTGAAAATTCCAAATTTTGCAGCTGCAGCCAATGTATACGCATTTTAACCAATCACTCTGGAATATTACCTTTCTAAAATGTATATCATGTTATTTACCTCAAAGACAACAAATAGACTGTCAATATGAATCAAAATCAAAATCATAATATATTGTAGATTTTTTTTTTTTGCATATCAACAGGATGCACACATACCCAGAGAGTCTCCCATGGTGCAGATGGCCTTCTGTTTGACTGCACAGTCTGACGTCTGGTTGGAGAGGATCACAGCCAAGTGTGGCCTCCAGTCGCCCCACTTCTCACTGCCGCAGCACTGGCCACAAAACAGGACACTTAAGGATACAAAAGTCTGGCTGACGATCAAGAACGCTGAACAATTAACCTAACCCCCTATTGGATGATAAGCTTGTCATTGTGTTTTATATAATATATTCGTTTTCAGTTTAATTGTAATTATTACTCCTGCTGATGTCAAAGTCAGGACTAAACATGGACCAGCCTGCTGTTGGTGCCAGAGTCAGGACTTATGCTGCATTCATGCGCTCTCGGAAACTGGGAAGTTCTGAGTTCCGACTGGGAAAAACATGCTTGAACGCTGCTCGAGTCTGAATTTCAGCTCGGAAAGTGTTGGAGGCCGAATTCCCGAGTTTACGTCCAATGACAAGACCATGGGCAGGACCCACGGCAGGACCGCATGAGATTGGAGCAGAGACTGACACAAAATGACAGAATTTTGTTTTGAAAGTTCTGAACTCATGAAAGTTCTGAACTCATGAACTTATTGAGCAGTTCATGAGTTACAAAATGGAAAGTTTCCACGTCTTTTTCACAAGTTGACAAAAAAAATCAAGATGAAGCTATGCAAATGTTGTGTTCCACCAGCTCCTGTACGATCTTTACGTAAGTACCTGCAAGTTTTCTGGTGCATATGGATACAGCATAAACATGGACCGGCCTCATACTGGTGCCAGAGTCAGACACTCAACTTAGAAATGGGCGAAGTCTCCATATAACGCACACAGACAGCGTTTTTAACCCTAACCCTTCATTATAGTGGGCATTTCCTCAAAGAGCGTGACGCCATGTACAAAGGATCAATGAACTCTTCAACCAAACATTATGGGTATGGGCATTATGGGTGTTACCGTGGCAACAGCTGGGACCCTTCCGGACAGCAGCTGGAAGAGTGTCTGCAGCGGATCGTTGGTCTGCAGCTGTCCTGTAAATCTGCCACAAATAAAAAAACACATCACAACAACCATTTTAATTGCTCGGTAACTGCCAAAATACTCAAATAAAAAAATACAGTTGTCAGCTTCTACGTCTCAATCTAAATCACTTTCCCTTGGACGTTGCACACCCGAGGGAAGTGACACTCGATAGGTGAATGTGATACGAGCGCATTGGCGGTGGAATGTCCGACCGGGGCCAAAATAGACAGAAAGCGACAGGGTTCAAAGATCAATAGGTCCCTTCGCTTAAATGACACAGTGACATGGACTTTACAAGGCTTTAAAGGCCCGAGGGAGATTTCATTTACCAGGCTATATGCAGCAGGAGAATGTCTTTTACACTTGTTAAGAGATTTTCAAAAACAAATTAAGATTTCACTGTGACTTTAAAGGAGACCTATAACACCCATAGATCAGTAATTTACATTCTGAAAACTTGAATACTTTAGATACATTAATATCACAGCATGTTCTTTCCTTTTTTCTTCACTTTTTATAGTGAAATTCCTCATTCTCAGTCAGAGCCACATGAGGTCCTTGAGCCGTGGCAGGAGCCTGACCTAAAGGAAAGGTGCTCACAAGGTCCTGGTTTCTGATTTATTTTGGGACATGTTGTTAGAACATGGCTCAAGTTTCCTCTGACGTGCAACACAAGTCACATTTTTGTAAATTTATCTCACAAACTTTATAGATTCTTCAACTAAAACTCCTGCCTGCACCTGTGATCTGTGTCTCACCTGTTCAGGACAGTGTGTAGGACCTGTGTCTCATCTGTTCAGGACAGTGTGTAGGACGTGTGTCTCACCTGTTCAGGACAGTGTGTAGGACCTGTGTCTCACCTGTTCAGGACAGTGTGTAGGACCTGTGTCTCACCTGTTCAGGACAGTGTGTAGGACCTGTGTCTCACCTGTTCAGGACAGTGTGTAGGACCTGTGTCTCACCTGTTCAGGACAGTGTGTAGGACCTGTGTCTCACCTGTTCAGGACAGTGTGTAGGACGTGTGTCTCACCTGTTCAGGACAGTGTGTAGGACCTGTGTCTCACCTGTTCAGGACAGTGGTGTAGGACCTGTTGTCCATTTTACTGGCCAGAAACAGAGCGTGTCCCCACAGGCCGCTGGTCATGGCTGAATCCAAAGCTTCCTGAAACACACCAGAGAAACTCGTCAAGACCAATGAGTTATTATACAGTATAGACTAGAGAAAGCGTAGCCATGGTATCTATAGAAACAAATGTATAAAGGTTCCTTGATTGTCTCATATGTTTGCTGCTTTTGCAGAATGAGGCAGAAGATTTAGATTTAGTTAGTTTGTGTGAAAGGTGTGTGTGTGACCTTCTTCCTCCCGGCCAGCAGCAGTTGAGTGTAATTTCTCAGGCCTTTGTGTGCACTCTCAGCGCTGTACTGTCCCGTCAGCAGGTCGTCCTCGCCGTCAGTGGGCGGAGCTTCGGCGGCCACAGAGTTTTCACTGAAGTCTATGAGAGAGGCGGAGTCTGACTGACCTGCAGCTGTGCTCCGAGAACCCTGCATCAGCAGCTCGGCAATGTCTGAACCTACGATCTGCTGCAGAGAGGACAAAATAAAACATTCAGGACTTAATACTATATTTCAGGATATTGTATCATTTAACAAAATATCTGATTATTAACCCATTAAAGGATGCCATAATGCTAAATGGACTTTTTAATATTTTTAAATCCTGTGTTAACATTACTTCCTCATCAGAAACACAGCCGCAGTTTTGTCTGTAAGATCCTATTCTTTGTTTTTGAGCCTCAGAAAAAAAACTGTTCTTAATTTCCCTGATCTGTGATGTCATAGATAAATCTCTAAAATCTCTGCACTTTTTTGTTTGTTTTGTTTTTAAGTCTAAAAATGATTCAGACTCATTTCGAACATTTCTGAAGCATATCAGAGGGTTTCATAATTTCCATTTGCTGTCAGTAGCTGGAGCGCTAACTCAATTCCTGGCAACAGGCAGTACTGCTTGATTCAAACAAACAAAGACGGCGGTTCTCGTGGATGTACGTGTTTTTGCTGCATTTGTTTTAGCTGAAATACTATTTTCTTTTTGAAAGAAGACCAGAGAAGTGTGTGTGACACTTTTCTATCTCACATGCACATTGGACGTCATTATAATTTATCAATAATGATTGGTTAGGCATAAATAAGGTCGGCCGCTCGCCCAATCAGCTCCATGTATTTCATTAAACATCCCACCTTTTCTCAGACGCTTTCAGTGAGTAAAGTTCCAGATGAATACTGTGGAAGAGTTCAACACAGATTCATCTGGCGTGAGTCTGGTTAGTAATGTGCAATTTTGGATCATTTTTCAGATACATTTCATTAATTCAATGAAATCGTTTCAAACTTTTTCTCACATTTAAAGTTGGGGTTATAACTTCTTTAGTTATAAATTAGTGACTTTTGTGTTTTCCACAAAAAAACATATGATGATTAGAGCACTTAGTGAAAAAATGTGTCCACTGACCCCTGTCTGAATTAAATAATAAAGAATGTTAGTTCTCATCAGGAGCCAAATGCAGCGTTCTGATTGGTTGTGATTGGGTGGTCCTCTCCAGTTTCACTTTGTTGTTTGTAAAAAAAAGTGTTTTTAAGCCATAATTGCAACAATGAATACATGTCAATATCTACCATGTGTCAAATTTAAATGCTAAATGTAGTTTGCCGTGTGAAAATCAGCTGCCACACCTTTAAAGGGGCACTATGTAAGAAAAACAAACAAACAAAGTGATTTCCACTTTTGAACACTAGAGGGAGCCTTTCACATGCATTTGCCTATTAAGCATGCTGACATCTAGCGTCAATAATCCACATTCCGGCCGTAATAAAACTTTTCAAATACGTATAAATGTATCACAATTGATGTGGATTGGTTAACAGTGCTCTCTTAAGTATTCATGTTGTAAAGAATAAATATGATTTAAATGTTTGTGGACTATATGTGATCATTAAAATTCCTCTCAACCTTACACCGTGCCCCTTTAAGTGAGTAACCTATGACCATTTTTTTACAATGATGCAGTAACTATAAACATAGATATTTTTTTTCCTATTCACCTGCAGTGTCTCGCTTTGAGCAGCAAGTATCAATTCTGCACCACGTCATTTCAGAATCCAGGTTCTGTGTTTCTGAGAAGCTTCAGTTACCTGGAAAATTCCATGTTCAACTCTGTAGCAGTGGTTGTATAGAATAATACTGAAAGATAGATTTTGAATTCTCCAGGATTCAACTCTTGATATTTACTGGACTGTATTTCAAATACACATCCCTGGAGCCTAAAGAAAAACACTTTAAAAAGAAGTGTGAGACTTACCCCGTTTTGTCTGCAGAACAGTATGAGCAGCTGCCACAAGAGGGCAGCAGAGCTCTTGTCCTGCAGTCTGCCATCTCTCAAAGACACTCCTGCCATCTGCTGGGCAAACTCCATCGCATCCACTTTGTGTAAATCCTCCCTGTCAGTGCACATTCACAACAACACAATGAAACAAACCCTCTTAACTGTAACATTATGTATGGTTACTAGTGTTACCTCGATAAGGGACCAGGGAACTTTCTCATTTCTTGTTGTTCTTGTGTCTCACTAAGAATTACCTGTGCAATGAAAGAATACTCAAATTAGGGCTGGGTATAATGGCAAAAAATTAATATCACTTTTTTTCTTTTTTTTTTTTTTTGAGCCAGATCACAATTTTGACTTGATCACTGTTCTTGCAGAGTGCCTATTTTCTTATTGCCTTTGAGGTAAATAAATAAAATTGTCTGCTTCTTCAGAAAGTTCAATGTTAATGGCTAAATTCAGCTGTAAAAGGCTGACCCGTGTTGCCAGATTTTCAGAAAGAAACAAGCGAAGAAGCCTTTGAAAATAAATCTCCAAAGAAACATGAAAATATGCTACAAATCCATGTTTAACTTATGAATAGATACATTTTTCGTGAATCAAGCCTAAAAATGGCGAAAATTAATTTATTTTATGACCTAAAAGTGCAGCTCAAAAACACAACCTTCAAAATTCATACGAGACTTTAAAAGAAGAAACCCTGAGGCGCTATATAGAAGTGGACGTGGCGACTCTGAGGCTAAGTAGTAGTTTGGAAAAAATATTTTGTATTTGAACAGACAGATACATTCAATTGCATAACGAGACCTCAGGATACAAAATGCAGATTTGATCAAAAAAGCAGAAATTAGTTCACGATTTGATTTTTATCACATATTGGCCAGACCTATAATAGGGAAAGAGTAGTTTTTCCAACTAATTTTACTTCTGTCCAGTGTGTACTAAAATGTGTCATAAAAACAAAATTCTGGCTTCACAAACGACTAAAGCGTAAGCGAGAGCACCTCCAGGCTTAATGACTCTACCAAATAGATTCTCACGATGTTTGTGATTTTCACAAAAGGATCCATCTGTCAACGCCTCGCTAAATGGTTAAAACAACCCAATCACAGCACACCACTGTGGTTTGGACATGGATCTATTATATGATCTGGATAGGACAGTGCTAGCTTGTAGCTGTTGTCAATCAGCCCCAGTAGTCAAGGTCAAGGTGTATTTATATAGCACATTTAAAATACAGTACACACTGCCCAAAGTGCTGTACACAGTAGTCGCTCCATTGGTACTGCAGTGGGAATCCCACTACAAGCTAGAGAGCATTTTTTCCCTAGAGCGCAATGCAAACACAAACTGCACGTGTTCAGCAGAAACAGCCTCTGCAACTTTAAGAATGGTTGGATTTTGTGTCTTTTTAATCTTAAACTTTGGCTACTGCAGCTCTGCTGATTGGTCTGAAAGGTCAGAATATCCCACTCCTCGCACAAGAAACACAACTGCACATGTTCCATAGCCTAGCAAAAGGTAAATGGTCTATTTATATAGTGCTTTTCTACCTTTCCAGGCACTCAAAGCGCTTTACAATCAAGCATCCACTCACCCGGTGTACGCAGACACTGAGGCAGTGTGGGTAAGGTCTGCCAAGGACAATGATAATCCTGTCGTCCCACTGTGGCTCCTGGTGTTCTAATGGTCTCCCATCCAAGTACTAACCAGGCCCTTTCTTGCTTAGCTTCTGAGATCTGAAGGATCAGGCTTTGACAAGCAGGTATGGCACATAAAAGGCTAAAGCTAACGGCCATGATGGCTACAAACGACAGGGAACAAAAGCCATTGACACACAGCACTCATCATCTTTGATCACCGGGGCTTGGATTTGGGTGAAAGTGCAATTTCAACGCAAACACATGTAATTTGGTCTATTTTAGCAGAAGTACACACTGACAGTTGAAAAACCTGCACACAAGTGCATTTTTTGACAGTGCTTTGAACAAAAAACTTGACTTCTCAGCTACTTCCAGGTTCAGATGCTTCGACCAATCACATTCAAATATTGCCAAGATGGTCCATTCTTTCCTGACAGCTTTTAGCAACAGTTTTTCCAGATTGATAATGTGTAAAACTCAGTAGATTCAGTCGGCAATGCATCATATTTGAGGGCGTGGCCAGCTGTGGGGGAAAGTTGTGGGGGAAGCTAAACCTTTTGGGCCTATGATGCTGACTTTATCCATTCAGAGTCATACACATATCAATCTAGCGTGAGCTCTTTTACCTCCATGCTGTGTATTTCCACTTGGCTGACGTTCTTCTGAGTCGTGAATCCTGGACACACTCGCAGAAGTTGTCCGGCCGGTCCAAAACTGACCACAGCATGAGGAACGGAAAACTTGAACGGTGCGGAGAGATGGTGGGTTTGTTCTGAAGACACACACAGATTAGTATTTTGGATAAACGCAGAAGCTAACTTTAGCATTTGGAAACACACCTGTCTGAGATGGAGCTGGTTCACTCTGCTCTGATCCGTTGATGTACAAGCTGAGCTCGTAGCTGCTGGAGGACAGACCGGACGTTTTGGAGCTTTCTAAAGTGCCCAAATAATAAGTGTCGCCATTTTCTCTGTTTGTTGTTTCCTCGAGGTCGCCGGGGTGTTTGTGTGGGCTTTCTTTCCTTTGATCATACCTATAAAGAAACAAACTTTTAATGTTTTGGCAACTTCAAGAAGTTTTGGGAGAAATAAGTAACTTAGTATAACATTTTTAACTTTTTGGGGTTGAAAAATCAAATGCATAACCCCATTGAAATAGAAAGTAAAAACATTTGCTTGGGGAATTCTAATGTAGTCAAGACCACACACTAATTAAGACCAAGACCTTTCCGAGGCTACCGTGTCCCAAGAACAAGACAAGACCAAGACCACTGAGGGTTGAGACCGATATGAGACTTTTCAAAGTTGACACCAAGCCTAGACTAAGACCATCAAGACCAAATCAAAACCGTCTTGGTCATTTTCTACATTTATCAGTGTCTACATTATTTTACTGTGCAGTGATTTTTGCAAAAATGCCTAGGACAGATTACTGTGCTGGGGCATTGAAGTTTAGGAGGCCCTGAGTCCAAGACAAGGCAGAGTCCAAGAAAAGATGGAGTCCAAGAAAAGGAAGAGTCCAAGAAAAGATGAAGTCCAAGAAAAGATCAAGCCCAAGACAAGATCGAGTCCAAGAAAAGACCGAATCTAAGAAAAGATTGAGTCCAAGAAATTATCAAGTCCAAGACAAGTCAGAGTCCAAGAAAAGACCAAGTTTAAAACAACACCAAGTCCCAGAAAAGACAGAATCCAAGAAAAGATCAAGTCCAAGAAAAGATGGAGTCCAAAAAAAGATAGAGTCCAAGAAAAGATCAAGTCCAAAACAAGATCGAGTCCAAGAAAAGACCGAATCCAAGAAATTATCAAGTCCAAGACAAGTCAGAGTCCAAAAAAGACCAAGTTTAAAACAACACCGAGTCCAAGAAAAGATATAATCTAAGACATGATCAAGACCAAGAAAAGAACAAGTCCAACACAAGATCGAGTCTAAGCAAGCAAGATCAGTCGAAGTACTACAATTGGGCATTCTTGAAAACAAGCTGAAAACATTGAGAACATTACACTAGTATGGATGTAAGTCCAAAAACTGTTGTTGTCATGTGTAAAATGTGCCGCAGTGTCACAGATAAATGCTTTTAAAGCACAGAAAGTTGGCGACACTGACAAGAAGTAGCCCAATGATAATGACATTCGGATATTTTGACCAAGCCTAAAAGCCTAATACCCAATCAGCTGTGTCAAGTGGTTGCTCCTCTTCATCTGTTTTGTACTTGAGCAAACCTTGATAAATTAAGCCCTCAGTGTTCAGGGAAAAAAAACCTGTAGAGAAAATATGACAAAATCTGAGTTGGTCTTTAATCATGCATTTTAATATGAAGTGTATTCTGAGCGGTTTAAGATACAGCTGCCACAACTGCCACTGCAACAGAACTAGAGCGTGTCTCCAGTCTTCATCATAACACACTATCCTTACCTGTCTTCTGTCTCTGTGCTGGTTGAAATATCACTCTGTTGTCTGTGTTTCTGATATGATTCTCTTTGCCAGGTCTCGTGTTGTCCCCATTGACTTCCATCTGTAAAATGATCATAGACATAAAGCTGTTTAGACGCACTGTTAATATGTTATGATGATAACATATTACACTTTTTGTACATGTACCTGGGAGCTGGTGCTGCTGGTGCTGCTGGTGCTGCTGGTGCTGCTGTCCTCTGTAATAGTCCTGTTGGTAGTAACCATAGCTGTCTCTGCTGTAGTCCCACTGACTGTAGTCGTAGCCATGTCTGGACACACATACACAGGACTATGAACATTATGTGGGGAAGTACATTTTAAAAGTATGTGCATTTCTACTCGAGGGGTTGATTTATGGAATAATCTAAATGAGTACATGCAAGCATGTACTCATTTAGTGCAATTTAAAGTTATATAAAAATCAAACCTTTGTGAAATATGTGGAAGGTTGAAAAATTGGCTGTCTTCACAACATGTAGATGTCTATTTCTTGCATTACTTACCATAGTATTTTTGCATTTACAGAACAAAATATAAGAATAAACAGTATTCTCGTTTATAGTCGTACAAAGTAAACTACTGTTTTAGAAAACTATTTTTCTTTTCAAAAGAAAAATAGTTTTCTAACTTTATTATTAAATTTAGACAGTCAAGCAACTAGAACAGACAAACTACAAACTAATGGATCAAGTGCTTTGTCAACAGCTCTAATTGTCCGTTTAGTTTATATGTTCAAGACATTTACTGATTGTGAGAAGTTTGAATTACAGTGGAAACTATTACGTGATTGTACTGGAATAAGACACTACCAAGAGTAATGGTTGCATTTTAAATACCTTTTAAATGTCTCTGTGCTTAGATGAATGTTGAAGTGTATAAACAGCCCTCCCTCAGTAACTCCATGTCCTTATCTGACCTGTCAGCTCTGGTCCTGCTCTAACACATGTCTGAGCCCAGTGGATGGAGGCTCGGTTGATATGGAAACAACAATAATTTCACAATTTCATTTTTATCACGATATTGTCCAGCTTTAAGTGGATCATATTTGTGTTCATTATACAGTTAATAAACTTTAGCTCAATGCAGGGCAAACTTTCAAAAATGGGCTTTAGTAATAATTGTACGAACCTAAGCCAAACAGACTCAGTGCATTTAACAGAAAAAGTATGTATTTTAATATTTCCAATTTCCATTCAAAATCCTCAATCAAATAATTGTCACAAGTGAATCTCACTCTTGTACTTTATTCCTCATCTACAGAGCCCAAGTCCACATAAAAGACATAGTAGCTATGAGTTGTCCAATGATAACACCTTGTAACAATTACATTTTTATAAATGATTAAATTATCTTGTTGATAACATACATGGAGGGATTCTGTTTTAGAAGCCTTGTAATTCCCAAGCCCCGGTGATCAAAGATGGCAGATACTATACATCAGTGGCTCAGTGGTGTTCATTGCCATATTGGCCGTTAGCTTTAGCCTTTTGCTAGGTGCTCTACAGGCTATGCGTAGTTGTGTTTCTTCCATGATTCTTTGCAGAATGAGCACGATGAGCTCGAGCTGAGTGGAGCTGAATACTCAGGCTTAGAGCTACAGAGCGAGCAGCAGTAGCCAAACTAAAGCTTAAAAAGCTATTTTGTACAAAACTAAAGACATTTGAACCAGAAAAAAGATGATGATGTGAAAATAGGTAGGAACTGCCACAAGTTCTGACCATTCTTAAAGCTGCAGAGGCTCTTTCTGCTGAACATGAGTAGTTTGTGTTTGCATTGTGCTCTAGGGAAAAAAAAAGCTTTTTAGCATGTAGAGATTTTCCAGCTGCAGTATCAATGGAGCAGCCACTAGGGCTGATTTCCAACGTCTACAAGCTAGCAAAACTGTATCCAGATATTATAATAGATCATGCTAGTTGTTAGCTGCCAGATATGGCTATAAATGTCATCTGTCAGGTGTGTTTTTAGAATACTGTAGCCTGTTAAGAAAGTTTCATAAAGTTTAATTTGATAAAGAAACATGAAATCTCAATTTAACACTAATGTCAGTGACCTTGATGTTTCTTTTCTCTGAGCGGTTTGATCAAATGTTTTAGCACTTAAATAGTGCATTTTCACAAATGTTGAGCTCATATTTAACTTAACATAAACATAATATAAAAAGTTATTGATATAGCATATTGCAGGGTCTCCAACCTGGAGCTCCCAGTAGCTCGACACCACCTTCCAAGTATCATACAGTCATACAATCATGCTTTATTACTCAAATGTGGCCAATTTCTACTTGTAGCAGTAGTTTTGACTAAAACACAACAATGACTCAAATTGGGGAATAACAAGTCTGCCTTTTTTTTTTTTTTCACAACCCCAGTTATGCCACACTGCCATCACTTTGCCATGGTGGCTATGCTTATGCTAGCAAAAGTTTATATTTTCAAATATTTATTTTAAAAATTTGGGTAGGGCTAGGGTTAAGATTAGGGTTAGGTTTAGCTCAAGAGATTTGGGAAAGCTATGCTAACCAGGTCACAGCACGGAAAATAAAGAAATTACTTCCTGTCATTTTCTTCATAATTTGCAACTTCACTGATGCAAAACTATAGACAAATATTTACCAGACCAAACCAATTCAAAACCACAAACATGGGATAATCTGTCATATAGGCTTTAATAGGGCGTTTCGTTTTTTTTTGCCTCTTCCTTTATCTACAGTACTTAAAAATCCCAGTCCACCTATATGTTTTGTCATATGTTTTCTAAGAGCAGACAAAAACACAGACACAATAATACCTTGAGTGAGGCCTCTGCTGCTCTGTCCAGCCGTAGCCGTAGGGATAGTGCACAGGTCCGTACGCGTAAGCATCTCCCCTCACAGGACTGCTCACCGGAGGCCTAAAACCCCAGCTCCTGTCCCATTCCCTGGGGTCCGGCGGGGGGTAGTTCTGACCTCTGTCCTGGTTTGGATACTTGTAATAATCCGCTCTGTTGTCCCGGGGTTGTTTGGGGTGTCCCGCTTGCGACCGGGGACGTCCTCTGTGCTCCATCTTTCAGCTTCAAACTAAAACCAAATTTAGTTTAAATACAGTTTCCAAATGCAGCCTTTGCCTGTTTGTTTGGGATACTAACTTACACGACCAGGTGAACCCAAAGTGCAACTGCCACATCATTTTCCCAAGCTGATAGGAAGCTCTGTGATAGCACCAGAAGTAGCACTGCAGATAACAAAGGGTGAAAGTTCAGTGGAAGGGGAGACACTGCAGGGAATAGTTTATATAGAAATAATAGGACATGCTAACTTTGAAAATGATCAAGACTTCACAAGCTACAAACATTTTACTTTTGTGAGGTTTTAGTCCTTTTTGAACAGTGTCGCCCCATTAAAAACATTCCCGTAGTTGAGTTTTGTTGTCTTCTGAACAATCCTGCACTATCAGAAAATTGAGAAAACGGTGTGAGTAACTTTTAACTTACGATATACTGTAAACGTAATATTTCTGCATTTGTGTGATTCTCCAGAACAATATTACTTCATGCAGATGATTGCAGCACAAATAAATCTTGTTCAATGTCAGTTTTTTGTTGTAATACAAAAGTGAATGGGGCTGGTAACTACGGTAATAGAAATCAACAGATTTGAAATGTTCCATGGCGAAGTACCGTGTTCTTAATCAGAAATCTTGTTCACCATCTAGATTTATAACATCAGTGTATTCTACAACTTGAACGCAGCCTATTGACGAAATAATGAGCTGAATATCGTTATCGAGATGTAAAAAGTATCAAGTTTTCATTCTTGTCAATATCGACCAGCTCTAGAAGTCATTAAATAAAATTTTATAGTTAACATTTGAGCTTCTTTTGGTCTTTCTTTTCACACACAATTCACAATAACTTTAAAGGAACAATACTGGATTTTTTACAACAAAATTACTTAAAATAATTTTCTTCCCAGCACAGATCTCAAAGCATTATGGCTAACTGTCATTAGCATACCAGCACATTTCACTATTAACAGCTGTGTATTACCATACAACATGTATTTGTTTTGAACGTTGAAAGTTTACTCAAAGTTTTATTAGGATTAATAACTGCATGTTTGATTAATCTTGTATTGTCCTGCAGCTGATGATTTAGAGCTCATAATATATTTATTTTAGTTATTAGTTTATTTGACAGGGACAATGTACATTAATAAACATTTCTGTAAATGCACCAGAAATAGCCCAGATGGCTATTTTTTATCTGAAGTCCCTGGACAGGTGTTAAATAGTCACTCTAAAAACAAATACATTATACATAGAATTAAAAAATGTACAGTCTATACAATCATACATAAAAGCCGTGTCCTCACCTACCACCTATCCCCGCCCACTTGTGTGTATTTAGATGTGATTATTCAAGAAAATTCAGATTCATAGTAAAGCATGTTCGGTTCAAAATAGTCACAGAGCCTCTTTACGACAATAAAAATTACAAATCTAAAATCTGATGCTGGTTACAATAACATTTTACAATAAAGAGGCGGGGCTTATCACTATAAAGAGGCGGTTCTGCAGGTTTGCACAGGAAGTTAATGGTCCTTGTTCTGTTTCGAAGCTGGTTTACATCTATTTTGTGTTTTACAATAAAACTAAATGTAAATTACTGATCTACATAAGAGGGATTTTCAGTCGACGTCACTTTCCGCTCTAATGCGCATGCTTCATGCAGAAAGAGCTGCTGTCCATCTGCTTAGCTGGGGAAACTTCTTTAAATAAAACCGGTCTGACAGATGTCTGTCTCTGGAAGCTTGAGACAGTGTTTTTCACTCATCTGAATACAAGGTTCAAATTTCATTCACAAACGTTGATTTAGCAGCAGAACTTTTGTTTTCACACAGTGATAAACTCTGGTAGTTACTGACAACCTTTTCCACTTTTCTGCAGGTTTGGTGTGTGCACGGCTCACCAGTGTTGATGAACAAAAAATTCCTCTATATAATAGTTTATTTTGAAATACATGGAAAAAATGTAATAGGTCTGCTTTAAAAATAGTAGAGCACTGTGTGCTACCACCTAATGACATCACAAGGTGAAACTGTATGTTTTTAGTGTGAGAGAGGCAAACAGTCTTAACATGCAGGATTTGTGAGTTAAAATTTAAACTTCTGTGTTATGGATCATAACACAAACATGTAGCCTAAACAATATAGGAACTTTAAAAAAGGTTCAGAAGATCTCAGAGATCTACTTATGACATCACACAAAATCACAATGTCAAATAAATCAGTGTTTTCTGAGGCTCAGAAGGACAAGAACAGCACTTTAGCTGTGTTTGTGACGAGAAACAGAATTAAAACAACACAAAAAGTACATCTGATATGATAAACGTCCTTTTAAACCATGACCACATAGAAAAACACTGATTTAATAAAACGTCCATGAAACAGAGATGAAAACTCACCATCTCAGAGGGAGCTGTGTTTGCATGTGCGAGCCCAGCCCTGGACTCAGTGGGCTGGGTAAACAAAACAGAGCACGCCCTTGTGTTTTGACAGCTCCAGCTCAGATTAATAAAGCAAACAAAATCTCTCCAAAGCACTTCTAATTAATCACAACAATCTGTGCATCTACTTTCGTTTTCATTCGCTCGTTCAAATCCGAGCGTCTTGTCAAAGCTTTTCCGTTACGAGCAGCAGCGCGTCTTTGCCTTTGCCACGTTGCCCCGGTTGTAGGAGGGAGATGCAACACGCGAGAGAGGAGACGGGAAGTTCTGGGCTGGTCCGGGGTCAGTTTGAGAGGAAAAGTTAAAAAAAAATGGAGCTGACGGAAAAGAGAAACACTGTAGTGGGTCAGAAGGGCCAGCAGAGAGCGCTGTTGGATCGTGAGATTGTGTTTGATTAGAAGAACTAGGTCAGTAGGTTATAGTTTGTAGGTCTGTTTTTGTAACATTTTTGTGCTTTTTTTATTCATAGGCTATTCAGTGACCATCGACATTTGACTCCTTTGTAAACTTCAAAATACAACCTTCTTTAGGTCTGTCCAAACGTAATAAGTACTGTTATTAAGTTTATTATTTTTTTTTTTTTAGTATTTGTACTTTTTTATCTGTAGGCTACTTTTCTTGAGTATTAAAAAATTGGCAACTTTATTTTTCCCAAGAAATATTGATACTTTCTACTCCTACATTGGGCATATTCAAATGGTGGCCCGGAGGACAAATGCGGCCCACTAAACAGTATGTTTTGGCTTTTGGCCCAGCTTCATAATATAGGCCATAGACTGGACCATAAAGGCTGTGTCTAGTGCACTATTTTAGCGCTCTTATTCAGTAGCATATGAATCGTTTGAACCACTATCTGTTATGAAATTCAAATAGTTAAGACTTTATAGTTCTGGCTTAATCCGGGTTCAGATTTTGTGAACTAGTCTTGTTCAGGTAGTGGTTTTACATCTGATGCAAACCAAATGCAGACTATAGGTTTAGTCTTGGTTTGGAACTCGGTCTGGTCCCACTGCTGCTCTTGATTTAGTTTAGTTTAGTTCTTATCCTGCTTTTATGTTCCTTAATGTTGTATTTTGAAAAGGTGTGGATATTGGGTTAGTACAATACAATTGTAGTTCAGTTTTGTAGTCCACTCCTCAAACTATAGCTGGCCCACTAGTAAAATAATTGGCTCTGTGCATGGAACTTCAGTTGGCTTGTGTACGTTCAAAACAGCTAACTTCTGTACATATAAGCATTTCCTGTTAGCGTTAGCATTTAGACACAAGCACGTGTCTTTTTAAACACACAAGTGTCTCTGGTTATATATTCTTCTAATATGTAAAGTCTTTAACTTGTTTTCTGTAACATTCACCACAACTGTCTGATCTAAAGAGGATTTATTTGTTTTAAACTGATGGAGTGATGAAAACCCCATAAAAGAGAATTGAACAGGAAGTGGTTGTATGTACAGGTTGTACTATTTTGAACGTACGCAAGCCAACTGCACAGAGCCAATTGAGTAGCCCTGCCTTACATTTTCAAAACAGGTTAGTTACATTATAATCTCATTTTTCCCTCTGAAAAACCATTGCAGACTTGCTACGCTGACATGTATTTGTGTTTTGTGAAAATCGCCAAAAAAGCTGCATGATTTTAATCGTAATTGTAATTCATTCACTGCAAAACATTACCAACTTTAGGCACTACAAAATTGCACTCGATTGGCTAAAATTTCTTAAAATCTGGATTTTAATCTTTATTTTAGGTGCACTCTAACACTTTCTAGAGGTGAAAAGTCAAGTCTACACAATTCAGTAGAAGTTCTGAATGGAGATAAATACACTTAAAGCCATAATGTGAACAAAAACAGCTTAACCGACCCTCCTCCAGTCCAAATATAATCAGTTGTGGGCTTGCAAGCTCACTTAAAGCAAAGACTTAGCTTTTTATGATTTATTTAGTTCCACAAACAAATCTAAATCACAAAAACAGGCTTTTCTTCAAGTGTATTTTGGGTAAAAAGTTACACAGTACACCTTTATTAGTATAAGTCCTTAAAACACACTGCATTGTCATAATTTCATACAAGACAAAAGAAAACAAGCCTCAAACTACGACCAGACGTCCAACACAACGACTGCATTTGTATTAACATGACTCAAAAAGGTGCGTTCATAGACAACAGCAGTTTGCAGCAGACGATTGCACCTGCTTTCTCCTGCAGACAAACACAAACAGACCTCGTGCATGGCGTGTCTCTTTGTTTGGCCTGAGATAAAACAGAAAGTGTCCGGTTATAGCCTGTCCTCTTGACCCTCAGGAGTGGACTGAGGCGTAGGAGACACGGAACAAATTTAGGACAAATGTCTGTTTAAGATCACACTAAGGACCGACAGGGTGCTTCCCACTGACACTCTGGTGGAGCGAGGGTCTGTGTTTGTTATTGTCTCAATTTGATGTGTCTCTATATAATGGGAATCACACATAAACATCTCCGTCTTTCCAGGTCAAACAAGTGTGAAGGTGACTTAGCAGAGAAGGGAAAATCTAGCTTTATCTTTTTATTTCTGTCTAGTATTGCAATAGATGTTTCAAGTGCCTGTTCAGACTGATGTCTATGAGCTGACGAACTGATTAAAGAATATCATACAACGTGAGTGCAGATGTAAACTTCAGAGTTAGCTGTAGTGTAGTAATCAAGATTGCACTAATCCAGACCAAGCTGCAGTCTATCAAAATCAAATCAAGACAATCTTTGTATTTTCAACATTTATCAGTGTCTACACCAGACCTGGGCAAGCTGCGGCCCGGGGGCCAGATTCTGCCCTCAGGCTGTTTTTATCTGGCCCTCGGACCTCTTTTGAGAATAAGTGGTACTCTTTTATTTAATTGATTTAGTTGCGGAACATGTGTCTTAGCTCGTTTCCCTAATATTTATCATTTAAAAATGTTTCAAAATAGTGTATTAAAAAGCATGTTTTACAAAAAATGTGCTTATAATAAAGATAATTTGTCACACCAATGACCACAGACCGGCCTTCCATCACTTTTCCGGGTTCGAATCTGGCCCTCGGTGAAAAATAATTACCCACCTCTGGTCTACATGATCAGGGCTTATTGCAAACTAGAGATTGATATGAGTTTTTCTTTGGCCAATGCTAATTTTTAAAAATTCTGTCAGGTGATGCCGAGATCAATAGACGATTTTCAAAAAATATATATTAATAATAAATATTTAAAAAATTATATACAGTATATATTTTTTTAATTTTAGAAAAAAAGCAGAATAGCAGAATTTCAGATGGCTCAGCAGAATAGCAGAACCATTATTTTGTCTCATTGTTTCATGAATAAAACATGTTTATGCACATCACAACATTTTAAAGCAATTCAAGAAAGTGCCCCTTTTAAACACATAGTGACCAAACATAATATTATATTTATGTCACTGCAGCAAGCACTTTTCCAAGCTTGTGCTACAGCCAAGATCATCAAACAAGAATAAAACTTTACTTAAAGGTGCAATGTGCAACATTCTGGAGGTAAAAAGTCAACTTCACAAAAAAAACAATTTTGATTTGACGGTGATTAACCTTGCAACACTATATGCAACACGTAGATTTTAGGGAAACAAATTTGTTAGAAATCATATTTATAAACTATAGTTGAATAAATATTGGAAGAGTTATACAAGCACGCACATGGATACATTTGGACTTTAAACTAAAACAGAGGTGGGTAACAATGCAGATCTCTAAACTTTGTGTTTAAAATGAGGCTTAGTTTACAAAAATATTATTTTACGCGTAATCAAGTGGGGTCTGGGGTGTATACCAGGAAAAGTGTAACAAATTATTAAGGTTTTCTGTATTCTGTTGAGTTTTTTTTTAACAAGTGTAATGTAATGCACCTTTAATATTTTTTTCTCACTGTTTTATTTATTAAAACTAAATACAGAGAATACATGCAGTCTATTTGTCCATCTAGACTAGCAAATAGACTTAGACCTATTTAACTCTAGCTCTAATCACCATCTATTCATAAGCATTCGGACAATGACAGCCTATAAGTGTAGTCTTTTGTGACAATCCCCGTGTGCACCATGACCTGAACTGGCTCTGCTTTTGCTTTGCTTTGCTCACCTCGCAGCTGAGGTCAACACGGGTTTGCACACACACACACACACACTACACACTACACACTACACACGGTCTGTAGCCAAAAACCACACGAGGTCGCAGTGTCCGCAGCAGAGAGAGCGTGTTTTTACTGTAGTATTACCACGGGGGCCAATGGGAGCAGCGTATGTAAATGTCACTGGCACCGGGGCGGCTCCTTTCTCCGTCCGCGTCTGTGTGCAGCTGATACAAGCTCTGCACGAAGAGACACACGGTCCCAGAAGCTGACAGGACGCACCATTACGCACAACTCACGCTCGAACTCGCTCTGGATTTTGTTGGATCTAATAACTCTTCTTTACTCATGTGCAATATGACTTTTGAGGAAAACAGTGGGGAGAATTCATCGGACAGGTTAGCGATTGTCATTCTCATCTGCGTGCGTAAATGTTTTGTAATCACGCATTTTCTTTCTTTTTTACATTTATTTCTGCAAATTTCCAACAACACATGTATTCAAACGACACGGATTTACTTTAATACACTGGATTTCTATGTTAATTTTATTGCACAACGTTGTCCGGTGCAACGTTTCATCATTTTTTGGGGATATGTTCGGACAAGTGCAGGATCCAGCCGGGTCCAGCCAACGTCAGCGCGTCGCTAACATGCTAATGCTAACCGGCTTTTAGCTAATCATTTTTTTTGCTAGCTTTTTTTCTTCTTCTTCGATACCAACTTGGAAAAACTTGCCAAAATGCTTGCTTTCTACAACTTCCTCTAATTAAAAAGGCATTCCTCGCCTCACGTATACTTTATTTATATATTTTGCAACTTTACGTCAAACTGTTTATTTAATTATTTTGTAAAATTGATAGCTTTTTTGCTAATGTAATGTTTAGTATTAGGGCTGCAAGGATTAATCGCTGTAAATGTGTCTAGCTTTGAAAATAGTTCTGATTTACATTTTATTTTTATGTTTTATGTTATTATTCACTATCCTGAAAACTTGAGGGATGTTTTTTAACATGTATTTGTTAAAAATAGATTAAAAATGCTGACTAGTCGTCTACCATAACACTAATAAGTTGCAGCCCTTGTTGTTGTGCTTTTAAACAGACAACATTTGACATATTTTGTGTTTTGCAGGATGGAATCGGTGGCTGTAGCATTAGAAGAGGTGCTGAGCTCTGCATTGCCTCAGGGTTGCATCACTGTGGGAGTTTATGAAGCAGCCAAGTCACTCAATGCGTAAGTTTACACTGGAACGAGGCGCCCTACTTCTGCTTTCAAAGAAACAGCCACGTTCAATGCAAAAAGCAGTACATAAGATGCACTGAATTGGATTCTCCTTTGTATACACATTCAAGGTTGTCAATGCACGACTTATCAGTTCATTTAAGTAGGCTGCTGCTGATTGGGTAATATTTTTCTTTGGAGATTATGTTTATCTTTTATGCAACATAAGATTGGCAATTCAGTCATGTCATTGTTACTTGGGAATCAAATGTTATGCAGTGTCTGACCTACAAAGCATAAAAATCCAACAAGGACCAAAATTATCTCCTAATACTTATCACATAACCTTTTACTGCAAATGGGACTGGTTAATGATATGTAAAGATAAGCTGAAAGATAATACTGAATCATTTTTGCATTGTATCGACAACGAAATTGGGATTTATTTTAACAATGGATATAAAATGTGCCTCTAAATGTCTGAAAGAGACTATATCATGCTGAGTTCTTATGCTAAATTGTTGTTACCAGTTTTGTTTTGCTAGTTTATTCACACCTGTACCACTTTGTGATGTTATTAAAACTAATACATGTGCAATGAAGACTTTTTATAATAATCTCAACTGAACAAGATGCTAAACAATAATTATTGCAAAGTAGTATGAGTAAAACAGTGCAACTCTGACTAAATCAAACTGCTAAAACTTCTACTTTATGACATCACAGAGTGTAACAGAGCATTTAAAGCTTAAGAGATGCAGACAGACTAAGACTAGATTTGTCAAACATGTGCTTGACACTTACACACTCTACATATGTTTTTTATTATGAAAGGGTTTTAATTTTGGGTATATACAATTGGGCCTTATAAACAGAGCAAAAGTGAAACTAAAGTGGACCACCCAAGCTCAGCCAATCAGAATGCTGCATTTGACCATCTTTAAGAACCAAAAAGCTTTGTAATTAGATTGATAAAGTATGTTGCAATCTGATTTTGTCACATTATGCTGTAATTACAATATACTTTTAGGTGGAAATTCATTCATTTACAGCTAAAACAGTTAGGTACTCTCGCTTTAAAATGTGAATGAACCATAAAATTAACCACAAACGTGCACCTCCCACCTCTAAGCACAAGTAGTTAGTCGTTTTTATAGGCCAATAAGCTGTCTCATCCTAAAACGTGTAACAAAGTGGATTGTATTGTAAGAACACGTAAGCAACTGTATTCTCTTCTCATCCCGACAGTGACCCAGATAACGTGGTCCTCTGCCTGCTGGCCACAGACGAGGAGGAGGACGTAGCACTGCAGATTCACTTCACCCTGATCCAGGCTTTCTGCTGCGAAAATGACATCAACATCCTGCGAGTGAGCAACATGCGGCGTCTGGCGGAGATTCTGGGCGGAGGGGTGAAGCCCGCGGCAGATTTGGACCTACACTGTGTTCTAGTTACAGTAAGTGTCATTAGTCACGACTGCTTACAAAGGCAGTTTTACCCACTTAGGGCTTCCTATTGCTCACTCTCAAACAGGCTGTGAAAGGCAGCTATTGTTTAGCCAGGTATCTGTGAGGGCTTTGTTTAGAGACAAGGGTTGAAAAGAGTGGTTGCTAGCATTTGCCACGGAGATTGTAGGTTAAATAAAGCAGGGAGAATCTGGCTAAATTTACTCTTGTGTAGGTTTAAGTATCTGGTATTTTTAGAAACCTATTCTAGTGTTGTAATTTATAGGTTTAAATCAAGGAGATTCATTAGGCAGAATCTATTTTAATTTGCTTTTAGCTTTGCCTAACAATGTTTTGTTGACTTAGGTTTACTCAAAGTTGTATTTTGATGATAATCATGTTTTATTTTGCAACTGAGAATTGAATGCTTGAAAAAATGATCTTGTAAAATTAAGATTCCAAATGACAGATTTGGTGTTCTAAAATGTCAGCTTGACACTTTTCATAAACAAAGTATGTAACATCAGGGTTGTTCATTAAGGGTACACTGTGTAACGTTTTGGCCCCCCAAAAAGGCCTTTCAAAGCCTTTCAGCTTATTTTGAGGTAAAATGTCTTATTTCAAGTGAAGTAAGCTGCCAGTGCAGTAAGAAAATTTGACTAACCTATTTGTTTTGAGCAGAAAATCCTTGTTTTAAGTTATGGCTTAAAAAATAGACACATTTGCTTAAAAAAAAATCAGGATAGAATTTCTTAAAACAAGTCAAATAATCTTAGTAAGACTTGGTCTATTAAGTGAAAAAAATCCTTTAAGATCTTTTAAGATGAATATGCTAAAGTTAGATTTTCCTTTTTGCATTGTTCTTGTTTAGATGTCTTTGTGACACTAGGTTAATAATAAAAATGTGTCATTTTACTATAAGTACGCTTGAATTGCCACAAAATTAACTATATTTTGGTCAAAAAGTGGGTCTCTTTCTGTTTATTTACACAGAAAAGCTTATCCTTTAGCTATTTTTCACACATTATAGCATCAAACTTAATTATCTTCAATAAAAATGTTCTAAAGAAAGAATTTTGCTTCCTATTTGCATTGAATTGTGAAGTTGACTTTTTACCTCCAAAAAGTTACATATACAAAGTTACAATAGAGACTATGGTCTAAAATTCTCCTCCGTAGTCTAAAAGCATTGATACAACTTTTGTCATTACAATGCATTGTAATAGTAACTAGGCCAAATGTGCAAGTGTGCAAATGGTATTCATACTTCAAATTTGATATGGATATACAGTTCATATTGAAGTGAAAATATTTTGTGCTACCACAGTATCGTGTTAAAGTGAAATTTATGAAGAGACAGTTCTGCCATTTTGAATACAAAGCTATTGGGCATGTTTCTACAGTATTTACAGAATTTTATCTCAACATGTGATTTACAAAGAGCAAAACGTAAATGTAAGTCATCAATACTTGGAGTAAAAAGCCTTTGATTTCAAAAACATGCAATTTATATGATTCTGCAAATCAATGCCAGTTAGAAAACTCAATGTTTGTTGTTATCAATAAGTTACATTATTAAATCTTATCATTTCTAAGTTGCGAGAGAGATTATTTACTGTTCCGAGTTATTTTTGCGCTCGATTTTAGTACAATGTAGGCAGCTTTCAGATCAGAATGTTCCCAAACTGACTTGCGTGCTCACTGCAGTGGTCAGTGACATTTTGAAGTTAATATGTGACATCATGCTGGACTGAACTGCCAACAAATACAGCCTGATCCAACTATCACATCAAATGTTAACACTTTAAAGCTGTGGTACCTGATTTTCAAAACAGGAAGTAGGTGTTTAAGTCTTACATATCCTTCGGCACATGGTATAGCTGTTTACATACATTCATTTTTGGCTGCAATTATGGTTTAAATTTATGTTTTACAAGCTGCAAAGTGAAACTAAAGATTGCCTCCTAAGCACAACCAATCAGAACACTGCTTTTTATATTGATGCGAAATAAAATAGTTTCATATTCAATTCAGAAAAGACATTAATCAGATTTTGTCACCAAGTGCTGCATTTACAGTAAACTTTTTGATAGATAAGACAAAATTTACTAAGTTACAACAACAAAAAATAGGTAACCCATCTTTAACTAACCATTCTTTCTTGTCTTGTTTTACCAGAATCCTCAGTCTTCTCTATGGAAAGACCCAGCGTTGAGCAAAGTCAACAGATTCTGCAGAGACAGCCGCTGCCTGGATCAGTGGGTCCCGGTCATCAACCTCCCCGACCGATGAAAACACGTGGCTTTTAAACAACTGTGTGTGCAACAAACGAAAAAAAAACAAAAACAACTTGGGATATTAACTGCAAATCGCAAGTGTTAATGTCTTGTCTTGGGACTCCTCTCGGGCCCCTCCATGGATCATCATCCGCGGGGGAAAAAAAGCTGAAAGGAGAGAGAGAAAGAGATCAAACCACAGTGCAAGGCTGCGGATTTCACGTGGCACTACAGCTGAGGGTTAGGATGACTCAGCAACCTTCCAGGATTTCCAAAGGATGACTCCGCGTTTTGCCGAGAAAGAAGCAGGAAATTCGATCATGTCGGCAAGATAAGCACATGTGGTTTGGAGCGAGAAGAAGAGAGAGAGAGAGAAAAAAAAAAGGACCATTCACTCAGAACTTACAAGACAAATCCATTTATTTATTTAAAACTATTTAAATCTTAAAAAAGGGAATGTTTTCAAGTTATTCCAAAGGCAATGCAATGTTTGGTCGTCTTTTTTTTTTGTATGTGTTGAAATGAGTATTTATTGTGTTCAAAAAAGTTCATGAATTTTTTGTTACGTTCAAATAATAAATGCAACTTGTTCTTACGTTTTTTTTGTTGTCAATGTGTTTCTAATGTGCCCACAGGCGGTAACACGGTGTGCTCACTCGGGACATGAAGTGAATGTGTTTTTGGAGTTCTGCCCCGAGTGATGACAGACTGAGAGGACAGAGAGATCTAGCGCTAGGTATAAATGCCAAAGGGCTTAGCATAAACTGCTTTTTAATTCCTCCCAGTAATTTAAAAGTGACTTATTGTGCCAGTTTAATAAGCTGTTTAACTGGTCACATCTGCCTTTTCTCGTCTTTAGTTTGGTTGTATTTGGGTTTATTTGGGCTTGTTTTGAGTAGTGTTTTGTTCTATAGCCAAAGTGCAAGACAAAATGTGTTTTTACTTAAATCTAAAAAACAAAAAACTGTATTTAGTTTAAATCTGTAAACATTTTAAGAAGTTACAGATTATTATAGAATTGATACATTTCCACTGCTTTTGTCGGGAGAACTATAAACTCAGTGGTGGAACACAACACTTAGTATACTTATCTGCACTTGACTACATTTTTGAAAAGAATCAAAAAGCCTCAGGGATGACTTCTGATTACACTGCAGCCTAGCACTGACAGAGGAGCCACATTCAGGTCAGAGTGTACAGGCCTATGAAAATATAAAGGTTTATATTGTGGAGATGTGACTATAAAACCTAAAATGCACTGAAATGCATGAAAGTTTCTTGGAATTACAATACGTGCAATCCTCTGCCACATAATGTAATGTGTTACAATAAGTAAATGTGATAAAGCTTTATACAGATCAACACAGAAGGACATGTACAGTATTAAAATGCGGCCCTTGGCGACTTGACATTGATCAATTTGACCCCAGCTTTCATTTAAGTTTGACATCCTCTGTTCAGGACTCTGTTGAAAAAAATGTTGAATAAATACATTTAGAAAAACATGTAGCATTTTATTACAAAATGAAGTGACTATTAATCTGATAAAATTTTATCCAAATCACCATATTTGGCAAACGCCTACTTCTAGGGCTGGGCGATATGAACCAAAATGTATATCTCGATACATTTTTATATAACTCAATATACGATATATATCTCGATATCTTTGAAATAAAATTTTCTAAGTGAAATATATATTTTTTTTTTAAGGTTGTAGTCTGCTGATTAGTAGAAATCTAACTTACATTGAATAATTAAAATTTGGTTCTTGTTGAGTAAAGCCACATAAAACTACATTTCTGCATACCACAAGTTTAGAATTTGATTATTATAACAAATAGAAAATGTCACTGATGGTCTCATTCTCTTCATCAGTTTTCTCTGTAACTGTAACTGCTTTTCATCAGTTTTATTAGCACTTTTTAGAATGAAAATATCTCGATATTTACGCTATGGCAAAATTCATATCTTGTTCACTAAATATCTCGATATACGATATATATCGATATATCGCCCTGTCCTACCTACTCCTATACTAAAGAAAACTTTTCTATTTAGGAATAAACTATTATATATGTAGATCAGTAATTTATATATATACTGTATATTTTTGTAAAACACAAAAATAGAGAGTGCCCTATAGTTACTTCCTGTTCAAACTGTTGAAAATGAGACACATTTTGAGCCACACATGGTTTTCTATGAAACACAGAAAAGAGGGTGGGGATAGGTGGTATGTGAGAACAAGGATTTTCTAACCCCTCAAACATAAGCTATCAAAGAACACAAGAACATGCATTAATCAACCAAAAGACTAGCTAGCTCTGGTTAGCCTCAAACTTGTGGATTGTCCCATCTTGATCTCTTCATTTCTTATGGGAAATTTGTCAGGATTCCCTAAAATTAAATTAAAATTAGCCATCCATCCATCCATCCATTTCCATCCATCCATTTTCTTCCGCTTTATCCAGGGTCGGGTCGCGGGGGCAGCAGTCTGAGCAAGGACGCCCAGACCTCCCTGTCCACACACACCTCCACCAGCTCTTCCGGGAGGATCCCGAGGCGTTCCCAGGACAGTCGAGAGACATAGTCTCTCCAGCGTGTCCTGGGTCTTCCCCTTGGCCTCCTCCCAGTGGGACATGCCCGGAACACCTCACCAGGGAGGCGTCCAGGAGGCATCCGGTACAGATGCCCGAGCCACCTCAGCTGGCCCCTCTCGATGTGGAGGAGCAGCGGCTCTACTCCGAGCTCCTCCCGTGTGACTGAGCTTCTCACCCTATCTCTAAGGGAGCGCCCAGCCACCCTGCAGAGGAAACTCATTTCGACCGCTTGTATCCGCGATCTTGTCCTTTCGGTCATTACCCAAAGCTCATGACCAGAGAGGGCAAGGCACCTTTTTCCGGTCGAGAACCATGGCCTCGGATTTAGAGGAGCTGATCTTCATCCCAGCTGCTTCACACTCGGCTGCAAACCGCCCCAGTGCATGTTGAAGGTCCTGGTTTGATGGAGCCATCAGGACAACATCATCTGCAAACAGCAGAGATGAAATCCTGTGGTCACCAAACCGGACACCCTCCGGACCCTGACTGCGTCTAGAAATTCTGTCCATAAAAACAATGAACAGAACCGGTGACAAAGGGCAGCCCTGGCGGAGTCCAACATGCACTGGGAACAGGTCTGACTTACTGCCGGCAATGCGAACACAGCTCCTGCTCCGGTCGTACAGAGACCGAACCGCCCTGAGCAAAGGGCCCCGGACCCCATACTCTCGGAGCACTCCCCACAGGGCACCACGAGGGACACGGTCGAATGCCTTCTCCAAATCCACAAAGCACATGTGGACTGGTTGGGCAAACTCCCATGAACCCTCGAGCACCCGATGGAGAGTGTAGAGCTGGTCCAGTGTTCCACGGCCGGGACGAAAACCACACTGCTCCTCTTGAATCCGAGGTTCGACTATCGGTCGAAGTCTCCTCTCCAGTACCTGGAGTAGACCTTACCGGGGAGGCTGAGGAGTGTGATTCCTCTGTAATTGGAACACACCCTCCGGTCCCCCTTCTTAAACAGAGGGACCACCACCCCGGTCTGCCAATCCAGAGGTACTGTCCCAGTTTGCCACGCGATGTTGCAGAGACGTGTCAGCCAAGACAGTCCCACAACATCCAGAGACTTGAGATACTCAGGACGGATCTCATCCACACCCGGAGCCTTGCCACCGAGGAGCTTATTGACAACTTCAGTGACTTCAGCTTGGGTGATGGGTGAGCCTCCCCCGGGTCCTCAGTCTCTGCTTCCTCATCGGAAGACGTGGCAGTGGGATTGAGGAGACCCTCAAAGTATTCCTTCCACCGTCCAACAACATCCTCAGTTGAGGTCAGCAGCTCTCCACCTGCACTGTAAACGGTGCTGGTGAAGCACTGCTTCCCCCTCCTGAGGCGTCGGACGGTTTGCCAGAATTTCTTTGAGGCCGACCGATAGTCCTCCTCCATGGCCTCCCCGAACCTCTCCCAGTCCCGAGTTTTTGCCTCTGCGACCGCTCGAGCCGCGGCACGCTTGGCCTGCAGATACCTGTCACTGCCTCAGGAGTACTACAAGCCAACAAGGCTTTGTAGCACTCCTTCTTCAGCCTGACGGCATCCCTTACTTCCGGTGTCCACCACCGGGTTCAGGGATTGCCGCCACGACAGGCACCCGAGACCTTGCGACCACAGCTCTGGGCGGCCGCATTGACAATGGAGGCTGAGAACATGGTCCACTCAGACTCAATGTCCCAGTCTCCCCCGGGAGCTGGGAGAAGCTCTCCCGGAGGTGTGAGTTGAATACCTGTCTGACAGAGGACTCGGCAAGACGTTCCCAACAGACCCTCATGATACGTTTGGGTCTGCCAAGTCTGTCCGGCTTCCTCCTCTGCCAGCGGATCCAACTCACCACCAGGTGATGATCGGTTGACAGCTCCGCCCCTCTCTTAACCCGAGTGTCCAAAACACGCGGCCGAAGGTCAGATGACACGACGACAAAGTCGATCATCGACCTCCGGCCTAGGGTGTCCTGGTGCCACGTGCACTGATGGACACCCTTGTGCTGGAACATGGTGTTCGTTATGGACAGACTGTGGCTAGCACAGAAGTCCAATAACAGAACACCGCTCGGATTAAGATCGGGGGGCCATTCCTCCCGATCACCCCTCTCCAAGTGTCACTGGCGTTGCCCACGTGGGCGTTGAAGTCCCCCAGCAGAACAATGGAGTCCCCGGTGGGTGCACTGTCCAGTACCCCTCCCAGGGACTCCAAGAAGGCCGGGTACTCTGCACTGTTGTTTGGCCCGTAGGCTGCCACAACAGTGAGAGACCTGTCCCCGACCCGAAGGCGCAGGGACGCGACCCTCTCGTCTACCGGGGTGAACTCCAACACATGGCGGCTGAGCTGTGGGGCTATGAGCAGGCCCACACCCGCTCGCCGCCTCACACCATGGGCAACCCCAGAGAAATGGAGCGTCCAGCCCCTCTCGAGGGTAATGGTTCCAGAGCCCAAGCTGTGCGTGGAGGTGAGGCCGACTATATCTAGTCGGAAACGCTCAACCTCCCGCACCAGCTCAGGCTCCTTCCCGCCAGCGAGGTGACATTCCATGTCCCCAGCGCCAGAGACCGTGCGCATGGCCTGGGCCGTCCGGGGACCTCTCCCCGACGCCGCCCAAAACACACTGCACCCGACCCCAATGGTCCTCCCTGCGGGTGGTGGGCCTGCGGGAAGGTGGTTCCACGTTGCCTTTTCGGGCTGGGCCCGGCCGGGTCCCGTGGCTAAGACCCGGCCACCAGGCGCTCGCCTGCGAGCTCCCACCCCAGGCCTGGCTCCAGGATGGGGCCCCGGTGACGCCGATCCGGGCGACGTAACGAACTTCCGTGTTTTTGTCGTCATAGGGCTTTGTGAACCGCACTTAGTCTGACTCGTCACCTAGGACCTGTTTGCCATGGGAGACCCTACCAGGGGCATAAAGCCCCCGACAACATAGCTCCTAGGATCATCCGAGCACTCAAACCCCTCCACCACGTTAAGGTGGCAGTTCAAGGAGGGGTAAAATTAGCCAATAATTAAAAATCACAAAGCAGAAAGTGGATTTCAACTAGATCGTAACAGGCAGCAATTCAAACCTTCACATAAGGTTTGAGGTAAATACTTCAGCAAAGAAAGACTGTGTATATATTAGTGAGTTGTTTTTGGCACAATGCTAACATATGCTAACATAAATTTTTCCCTATTTATAAAAAAGACAATTTGATTAAAAAAATACATTCAATGCTAAACCAATAGTTTTGGTAAAAAGCTAGTTCAGTTTGTCAAATTATTTTAACATTATGAACTAAATTAACTAAGCATTAACTTCAAAACACAAATGGTGATTAATTTCTCAACTTGCTGAAAATGATTTTCTGATTGTGACTTATGGCCTTGTAGTTAATTCTCCATTATGAATAACTGGAAAGGTCTATCTGCAGGTATTTTCAGAGCGGAACTAGCCTAGCCACAGCACTAACATGTAAATGAGCCTGGCCTCTAGTGAGTGACCGCGGGGTCAGCTAACCTGTCTGGGAACGGCCATAAACCTTGACCTTTGGTTAAGTGAAGCTCTCTGGTTTCACTCAGAGGAGGAGAATTCCCATTGTTCAGCTCCACACTTGCTGCACAGACAATCTCAGCTACTGATGCATCAAAATACTACAGGTGGGAAAATGCAGTCAAATTAGCTTTTAGCCATGTCAGATGTTTAAATAGCATTATCTACTGTTCCAAGTCATTTTTGGCCATTTTAATCAAGCTAGGCACTGGTCAAAATAGTCCCAACAGGCTGTGATCTTTAGTATTACAATTACAAATATGTCTTAAAAATCCAATTTCAAAATCCAAAATCAATTTCAAACACATCTAGGAGAATTGTGAAAATGACTGAGATAAGTGTAGTTTCTCAGTACAATTTCTGCTTTAAAGGAACACAGGGATCCCAGGTAAGAAAAAATAAAAGCATTTACCTAAGAACCTGAGAGGCATCTGGCTGCAGACCTCCATGAGGAGGACCCTCACGTGACTTACCTCCATCCAGAGGACCCTAAAGCCCAGATGTTCACCCATATTATGTTTAAGATACTATGGTACGTTAAGTGACGCTATGCGCTTAAAACATTATTAGCGGCCCGCCAATAACGTTGAAAAAATGTGTTAACAAACCATAACTGTTATACTTCCATGTAACAAACACAGTACAAGACGCCGAAGGGACCAGTAATCCAGTTGGATATCCCGAATCCTTCAAGTCTAAAATGAGAGAGTGCTACAAGACAAGTGAGCTGGTTGCCACGGTAATGAGTAGTTCACTGTTGCCAAATTGGCCTAAAATGTTCATATTTTTAATCTTAACCTTTACCCAAACCTTTTTCCTAAACTTACCCATTCTACTAAACTTATCACCGTTCCTCCGTCCTGACAATTAGCATTTACTAAGACCGCCCAAGGTCTGTTAATACAAATGTTATGTTATATAAAAAAAACTTTTTGTCTTTATTAGTTCATCATTCATGTTTCGTGAAAGTTATTGGTTGTCATAAAAACTATACTTGATCCAGCAAAAAGGAAAAAGTCTTGTCTGGCTGCAGTTTCAAGCGTCTCAAAATGAGGTTTGTTTTGTTTTTACTTCCGGTCCTGACGGTGGAGGGTCCTCCTCATGGACGTCTGCGAGGCAGGGTCCTCCTCATGGACGTCTGCGAGGCAGGGTCCTCCTCATGGAGGTCTGTGAGGCAGGGTCCTCCTCATGGAGGTCTGCGAGGCAGGGTCCTCCTCATGGACGTCTGCAGCCAGACACTCGTGAAGAACCTTTTAAAATCTGAATTTTAGTCATGGTGATAACATACACATGCAGGACATCAAGATTAAAATGATTAAGTCTATTATATCGTCTGCTTCTGACTGAAGTCAAAGTGTACTGTTATTCTGTGTCACAAAGACAAACATTGTAAATATTTCTGAAAGCTTTGATACACTTTGACTTTTTTCACTCATTATAAAACAATACAACTGCAATATCTGAATCTCAAAAGTATGCATTTATTTGCTTTTTTGCCCTCTGGTACAAATAATTTCCCACCCCTGGACTTTACCCATTCACTTTTTAAATAACTATACCAAAAACTGCATTTAAACAATATTCTAACTGCCGTGAAACATTTGGGGTTTGTTCTTTCACTTCTACTACTTGAAGGTTCACTCCACTTTTCTGTGGGAGAAGACCACCTGCTTGTTTCCACGGAGCTGCTGTTTCTCTTCCTGGAATGTTTCAAAGTGTGACATTTAACCTCTGTCACCGTGGAAACAAGCAGGTGATGTCAGCAGGTCAAGTCACATTTGAGCGCTCCGACCGCTCAAATAAAAGCCAAGTACATAAGCTCATTTAGAGAAAGCACGTTACACAGTTTAAAATGGCCTTGTGCTTGTAGGTGCACTGTAAAAAATACTAAGGACGATAAGTTAAACTCATAGACATATAATTATGGTTAAACTAACTTCAATCTTTATGTCGATACAACTTGACAAAGAAATTTAAAAGGAACCCCGAGAATTTTTTAATGTTTGTTTTCGAGTTTTCCTTATATCATCAAAGATATAAATACACACGAAAATAATCTGAAAAATCGACCGTTTTATTAAACTTTTAAGAAATATATTTTCACGGAAGACGCCATCATTGTTTACAACACAGTGCATTATGGGTAGTATGACGTCGAATCGTGTAACTACGAGGAAAGTTATGAAAGCTTAACCACATTCTCCTTGTTTCCTCCCGAGACCAAATCACAACCAAAAGCCTCACAATGTACCATTTTACAAAAACTACTGACGCTCCTGTTAACCAGATCAACTACTGACGCTCCTGTTAACCAGATCAACGGTGCGTCTCACGACTGACGCTCACTGCGCCAGTGCGCCACACGATTCTGCGTCATCACCTCAAGATGGCGGCGCCCGTAATATCAGGAAGTTGTTGTAAACATAACAATTTTACGTCAAACGGCGAATATTTGTTTACTTTAAGTTCTACTTTTTAGTAAGTATACCTACGCCAAGTATTTTGGATCTATTTATGTAAATATTCGGGGTTCCTTTTAACTTAGACTATTACGTTATAAAAGAGACAGTGAAGAGAGAGAGAGAGAAAGAAAGATAGAGTCAGAGAAAGAGAGAGAGAGAAACAAAGTTAAAAAGCAGAGAGAGAAAGTAAAAAAAGAGTCAAAGAGAGAGAGTCAAAGAAAGAGAGTCAGAGAGAGAGAAAGCTCAAAGAGAGAGAGTCAGAGAGAGAGAAAGTCAAAGAGAGAGAGTCAGAGAGAGAGAAAGTCAAAGAGAGAGAGTCAGAGAGAGAGAAAGTCAAAGAGAGAGAGTCAGAGAGAGAGAAAGTCAAAGAGAGAGAGTCAGAGAGAGAGCGATATAGAGACTCAAAGAGAGAGAGTCAAGAGAGAGAAAGTCAAAGAGAGAGAAAGTCAAAGAGAGAGAGAGTCAAAGAGAGAGTCAAGAGAGAGAGAAATAAACTCAATGAGAGAGAGTTGGAGGGAGAGAGAGAGTCAAAGAGAGACAGAAAGAGTGTTAAAGAGAGAGAAAGAGAGAGACAAAGTAAAAGAGAGAAAGTAAAAAAGAGAGGGATAGAATGAGAGAGAGTCAAAGAGAGAGACACACAAGAAAAAAAGAGAGAGAGGGGGAGAGAGAAAAGAGTCAAAGAGAGAGAGTCAGTGAGAGAGAGAGAGAGAGACACAAAGAAAAAGAGAGAGGGAGAGATAAAAGAGTCAAAGAGAGAGAGACACATAAAGGAAAAAAGAAGGGGTGGGGGGGGGGGGGCGGGTGAGGCAGGGGGAGGGGGAGCGGGGGGTGTGGGGGGGAGGTCGGGGGCGTTTGGGGAGGGAGGAGCGTGGGTTAGAGAATAGAAGTCTGAAGGGACCAGAGAAAAGCAGTAGTCAGAGATAAACAGTTAAGGTAGCGCTAGGAGTTAGACAGACAACTCATATATTAAAAATAGGTAGAGGGAGCGCTGTGACGCGGAGTAGACTGATGAAAGAGTCAGACAGACAGACTTCAAGACGAAAAGTAGTCAGAGAGAAGAAAGATTATATAATGAGGTGTCACATCAGAGAGTTATTGAGACAATAGTGTCAAAGAGGAACAAGATCTGGAGAGAGTTAGAAGGGTCTCGAGAAATGTACAAAAATGAGAGAACGTGCATGAGACAATGCAGAGAGGAAACATGACATTCTGATGAGAGAGACTAAGAAGTTCAACATAGGCGGACGATGTCAGATGATGCAGAGCGATGAGTCAAAGTATGAGACAGAAGAGAGTAAATTCAAGAGATTGTCTAAGAGAGAGTAGTAGAGAGATTGGAGCGAGGTACAAAGAGACGAAGCGAGTAGGGATTTAAACTCTACAATTGAGAGACTAGAGAGTCAGATCGATGTCAATATGTATACAGAGAGAGTATCTAACAATATTATGTAAGAGACCAAAAAAGTGCTGATGTGAAAAGTAGTAGTTCAAGTGAAGAGACGTGACGACTTACTTAATATGAGTCGAAAGTAGAGTAAGAGTCAGAACAGATGTACAACTACTGAGGAAGATAATTAGTGAAATACGAGGTGTTAGAGAGTATTATGAGAGTTAGTAATGAGTTTCATAATAGAAGAAGATATAAAGTTAAAAAAAGAGAGAGATAGAGGATAAAAATAAGAGAGATGAGAGATGCAGAGTAGAGTCAAAGCAGAGTGACAGATATTAGAGTTCAAGTTGAGTACCTATGGACCGAAAGTTAGCAACAGAGACTTTCAGTGTAGGAAGTCAAGAGAAGGAAAGGAAACCGTGAGAGAGGATTAGAGAGTCAAAGATAGAGAGAGAAGACCATTAATAGACGAATAAAGATGAATAGAGATTAATTGGAAAGAGATCAAAAAGAGTAGAGAGAGAGAATTATAAACAGGATCTATATCACCAAAACATATAGTTGATACTGTTACCTTATAACTTACCAGTACTAGCTATAAACTAATTTTATACAGTGTGTTTATATTAACAAATATGTCCGCCAGGCCTTTCTTTTGCTACTCAATCTTATCACTTTATACAAATAGATTCCAAAAGGTTAACTATATTCCACTCGTCTGACCCGCGAGGTGGTGCAAAGAAGAAACTCTAGATACCTCTGTAGATGAGGTGTTATAGTTCGCTGTGCTCTTTTTTCTTATATATTGTATTTTATTTCTTAGATGTCTGTTTTGTGAGCGTACAATTATGACAGAGTCACAGAGTTACAACAGCGTCAGACTTACCGAATACCTAGTTACAGCTACATCTCTCATTCACTGAGCGAGATTAGCCACCCCACTCGACTGCCGACACAGGCGTGCAGGGAGCTAAACAATAAACCCGCCTCGACTTTCGAGAACCGCTCCAACCCTTAACAATCTAACCCGACCTTCGGATGCGCAGAGAACAAACGGGGCGACTTTGGCGGGCTACCGCGCGCAAGGGCCCGCGAGCCGGCCGCGTCCATAAAAGCACTCTCTTCCGCTGCTGTAGGACATCATTGGGCGTGACAGGAAAAGCGCGATGTCACACGAGTAGCTCATCGTGCAGAAGAACGCCAAATGGGGGAGGAGTGACAACTCTTAGTTTTTTGTGAGAGGGAAAGGTGCAAACAGGCGCAGTCGAGAAAAGTGTACAAGAGGAATTCCTAGAACAGGAAACGTCATCAAATTAAAACAATGATGTCAAACATGTCGACTGTCTACTTCAACTGATTGACGTGCACCTATTGAGTCTTTAAACCAGTATTATATACAATGTTTTAGTATCGTTATAGTTTCGTCGGCAGCACAATCTAAGCGCCGTCCCTCCAGGTGCTATTCCGCCTATTACAGACTTCTTCTCCGGGTAGTGGCACTTTTCTCGGAAAGCCTTCAAGCGACGGTGGCTGGAGCAATGCGCTCCGACAAAAAATAAAGCCCACTCCCTTTCACCACTGGTGGTATTGTCAGTGAATGTTCCATAAATGTTACTTTGTGTAAGTACCTGAATAATAATTTAGCAAAAAAACTAAAAATATGCATTTCTTAAAGAGCAGCGACACTCTCTACAAGGAAATTCTCCAGCTTCATCACACCTGACTTATTTTATATATGGGACTATTTAATAGAAATCTACATTTTTCACTGAGATAAACACACAGAAAAATCCAATCCAACTTTATTCATATAGCACATTTTACCAACACAAAGTCTCCAAAGTGCTGCACAGAAAACAAAAAAGCACAAATTCTTTAATATAAAAATAAAAATACCAATAAAAAATAAATAAGTTAAAATATAACATATAAGGGATAAATAATAAAAGACTGTCAAAAATAATGTAAAACAAGACTAAGCCAAAACAAACCCAGTGTCAGTCAACAATCAGATTAAACTAGAAGTGATTTGAGCAGCAATAGAACTACTAGACTAACTCCTAAACCAAGAAAAAACCTGAGGTCTATATTTGAATTGCATTAAGCATAGACCGCGCCTCCAAAAAGACCAGAATACAAAATCTGAACCAGGACTAAATCAGGACTATACAGTCTTAAGGACTACAGTCTTGTCAATGGCTCTGATGGTGCATATTACAATACAACAGAGCTAACACTGCACTGAGAACAGTAAACACAACCTAAAGATGGTCCAGTCCAAGGCTTATTTTAGCGAGTTGGGCCAAAAGTGGGCCGCCATTTGTAAAGCCCTGCAGTGCCTTTAATGGACTTTTGCTGTATTAAAGTGCTCCTCGGGTGATTGTGTTTCACTAGAGATCGGGGTTTCGATCTTGTTTGCATTTCTGTGCTTTTTACCTCAGAAAGTTGTGATTTTGATGTCACCATTAATAACATTTTGACACAGAACATTTAACAAACATTACATTTTTAGTCTAATTACTTGATAAATGAGTTTTACGGACAGTCTGTGTCCTTTTATCTATATTGTCTATTTTTTATTTAATTGACCTTTATTTAACCAGGGAAGTCCCACTGAGATTCAGAATCTCTTTTGCAGGGGAGCCCTGGGGAAGGGTCAGGGGAGGCATTAATGGACATGTTTTTAGTTGTAGAAGGAAACCGGAGTACCCGGAGGAAACCTACGCAGACACAGGGAGAACATGCAAACTCCACATAGAAAGGCCCCGGGCGGCCCGGGAGTCGAACCCAGGACCTTCTTGCTATGAGGCCAGAGCGCTAACCGCTGCGCCACCGTGTCGCCCATCCGTCTATAAGATGTACCTCTGGTGTTTGTTCCTGGCAAACCTACACCTTGCGAGACGACAGTTGGAAAATTAGCTTTGCAGCTTAAGCTGGCACATTTACAGAAATGTTCATCAATGTGCACTGTCCCTGATCAAATAAATAAATAAATAAAAATACTCGTCCTTCTCTACACATCAGATGACGACAGGTGTCAAGCTCAGGCTCTTAGACCTGAGTTCCCGAGCTGTTGTTCAGAGCAATCCGACTGTGCATTTTCCAACTCGAAAAAAACATTTCCGCAAAGTCCTGAGGAGAATTAAAAACGGTGCAGAAAATCTCATTGATCTCTTACAAATCTGGGAAATTCAGAACAGTGTTTTCTGAGGCTCAGAGGGGAAAGAATATCTCACTAAAAAAAAAAGTCCATTTGCATATTATGTGCCTGTTCTGTTTACATCTTTGTTCCTCTAACCCAGAGCCCCACATCTGGAGTTTCACATCTTTACCCAAAGGCACAAACAGACCTGCAGCCAGTCTGACCTCTTTAGTGACTCCCAGCCCAGAGCAGGTAAACAGGGGAGATATTACAGTGCAGATAGATGCTGGATTAGCCCAAAGCTCCTTCGGCGGACTTTCAGTAAACACAATCGGCCTCCACAAAGCCCAGTGTCTGTGGATGTAGGCCACGGCATACGACCTGACCCAAATGTGCAGTAACATCACACCTCCAAACGCATGCACAAAAACTGGACAAGATTGCATAAACAAGTTGCTGCTGCTAAAGTGAAAGTGCTGATGGTGTATTGTCACTTCAGAGAAAAGAAGATATTCAAAAGCACTTCATATGATTGGTCCATTTTCTTATGTTTTTGCATTTTTTCATATATTAACCTTTCTAATTCCGGTGTCCCTTCGGAGGGCCGTCCCTTTTTGTTCAATATCTGATAAAAACAAACTATGAAGCTCCTGGAAATGCTAAAAATAAAAATAACATTGTGTCCCTCTTCTTTAGAGTCAAATCGGCCATTCTGGGATGACTCAGACTCAGTTTTTACTCTGAAGGTAAAAAAAAAAAAAACAAACTGAAAATTAAAAAAAATAAATATATAACTTTTGTATAGGCTTTGAGTAATTTTAGGTCCCTAAAACTAATTTTTAGTTATGGCCCATTCTGTGTGGAGTTTACATGTTCCTCCCCGTGTCTGGGTGAGGGCTCCGGTTTCCCCACCAACCAATAACATTCATGTTAGGGAACACTTGGAGTTGATCGGAGGTTGAGGCACCAGGTGTTTAGGCAAATTGCCTATGTTAAGCTGCCCCAGGGCGGCTTGCCATCACAGGGGGATTACTATGTGAGGCACTTTGGAAGACATCTGTCTGTGTAAATGTGCTAAATAAAAGGAATAGTCAAAACCACAAATATACCAAATCTAGTGTCATTCAGGTCTCAGCTGTAAACACCAGCTATATCATTCCTTATATTTACCCCAAACAATTTAGGTAGAAATTAGATCCTGTTTTTATTTTGTTTAGAGAAAGTTCTCACTTCTGATCAGAGCCTGTTAGCCATCAGAAGCTGAAACTACAGGAATACTGCTTCCCAAATTCTCCAACCATTTGCTTGTGCTCCAAAGAATCAAACAGTTTTTGTTTGAATTTCAGACAATTTTAGACATTTTAAAGAAAAAACGTTTTAAAGAAAAACTCCCAGAATGATAAGGGGATTCATCAATAAACTACATGTGTAGATCAGTAGTTTACATTTTGTTAATTGTAAAACACATTACTAATCTGGACCTAACCCTCACCTATGGCCATGAGCTTTCATGAGCTAATGACCAAAAGGACAAGATAGCAGATCAAATCGCTCAAAATGAATTTCGTCTGCAGAGTGGCTGGCGCTCCCTTAGAGATGAAGAAGGTGAAGAACTGGAGAAACTCTAGTCACATCGAGGGAGCCAAATGGAAATGTTATTTTAATCAGGATAAATCCGCTGAATTCTAGTTGCTTTAACCAAGGTTAGATAAATACATTTTTACTTAAATACATTTACACAGATTTACATTTACCAGGAAATCATGTTAACATTGTTAGGCACTGATTGAATGTGCACAGACTCAAATCAAACAAACCTTAAAATTCTAAAAAGTTAAATGTTTTGGCTCATAAACTCTTCAAAACTGCATCAAAGTAAATACAATGTGAGTCAAGAACAAGAAAATACTGCATGAACATCTTAAATCAACAAATGACACGAACTGCATTTGGTTTGTTTTAGAATTTAATATTAAAGACATGTTAGAAAGTAGATCTGTACAAATGTGTAGTCTTTTTTTAAGAAATGCACCTTTTTATATTTCAAATGTAACATGGACACTTTAGCATCATTACCTGATTGTTTAACAGAAGACTCCAAACTCACAAACACACAACGCATAATCACCAAAACACAAAAGCTTCACTACACCAATCACTTATGGAATTAATTAGTTTAAAAAGACTTGATTTTAAGAGAACTTGTGATCAAATGTAAAAACTTGCATTATTAAAACAGATTCCTTCAGATTTCTAAACAAGATGCTGTATTGAACTAGCACTGATGAAGTTAGCATTAGTCTTGAAACATTGCAAAAACTAATAAAATAAATAAAAATAAATCTAGGTCTGTTTTTGTGACTGAAAATAATTCGACCAGAGCAGAATTAGAAATGCGTAAAAAAGCTTTGTGTTGATTGTTAGCGTTAGCGACAAGCACGGACTATTAGCATACATGCTAACAGAACCTAACAAACATTTGAAATATATTTATGTACCTCGAAGGATTTTGAGTGATTCCGGGGAATTTTTACTTGTTGAAAGTGGAAAAAGTAACAGTTACCACCAGTGTCTGGAACGTGTCTTTATTTTCCTCAACGCAGTTATGCTACTACCTGGTTAGCATACCTTTCCCAAATCTTTAAACTTAACCTAATTTACTTAACTTAAACCTAACCCTAACCTTACTCAAATCCCTGAAGTAAATACTTTAAAATATAAACTTTAGCTAGCATAACCACTAATGCAAAGTGATGGTGTATGGCATAACTGGATTGGAGAAAAAAAAAAAAAATCAAGCGTCTGGAACGTTTTACATTCTGTTTGAACGTATAAGAGTCTGGAAATAAAGACAGGAGCCAGTCACTTCAACATCCAAAATTAAGGTGATCCAATCTTAAAACATTTTTTTAAACCATTTCAAAACATTTAAGATGGCGGACAGAGCTGAAAGATTATTTTTTTGGCTCTTGCTTCAGTTTTGAAGAATCAAGAACATTTGAATTCCTTAAGCTCTTAACGCCGAGAGTCTTGAATTCGCGACATTTCGTTTAATCTCAAATTGCGGCACTGATTGAGGTGCACACACCCATTCTCGTGTTGTGCATGTACATTCAGCCCTTGCGAACAGATTGTGACCGCTTTAATTTGGTGACCTCTTCCTGCCAAAAAAGTATGTAGCTCCTATCGCTGTGCCTGTCTATCTGCTGTGTAAATGTGAAGTTAATGTGACAAAGACTTTTTGGTTTGTTGCTTTTTCGAGGCACCCGGACATAATAACCTTGTTTTGACCATTTTGTTGTTTTTGATCATTGACAGATGTCTATGGACTTTCCTTAGCAGTTATCATCAAATCCGTGTGTTACATGTGTTTATAGGTCACTACTCTGTGCTTCGGTTCTTCCACAGACCTGCCGCCATTCTAAGTTGTGTTTGTTTTCGGTTGAGCATGTGCAGCGTGTGTGCGTAGCTAGTTAGCTTCAGATGCGGTGTGCATCTTCGTGTGCTTTCAGATCCTTTCAGGCTTACGTCATCTTTGTAGCTGTAAAAGTGTGTATGGAAGGGCTGGGCAATTACTTTTACTTGAGAGCCATCTTCAAACCAAGAAGAGTAAAGCGGCGGACTGCCAACACTGGTATAAAGTTCTCATTATTGTAAACACACACAGTATATGACGTCAACTTTATTCTCAGAAAAAATAAGCCTTTTTTTGTATTAATGAGTTTTTTTCCCCTAGTAAAGTAGCTTTGTTAAAGTTCAACTTTATTTTAGTAAAATTATTAGTCAAAGGGACTGTACCTGATTTTTGCATCCTTAAAAATGTAAACAAACAGAATTAATTAATTTTAAAGTTCTTGCTTCAGTCTACATAATTTACTAACGTAGCTAATGCATTCAGAGCTTCAGAATTGTTCATCATGATGAGTTTAAAAGTTTTTTCACAGCTGTTAGCAGCGAGGTGAGTCACCATGCTAACAATAATTAGCCATAAAAACAAACAACAACAGAAAACATTGGACACAAATGGAATTTAATTAGACATAGACAGGACATTCCACCTGAATGTAGACATTAACAAGACATCGATGCTAGGGGGAAATAGTTTTTAAGTTGTCTTGTTGCAAAAAAATCAAGTATAGTCCCTTTAATCTAAAAATATTACAAGTTTATTATGGTCATTTTACAAGAAAAAACAACTAAATATAATCAAGACTTGGACTTGAATGAGTCAAACATAAAAACACACAATAGATTTTTAGATATATACTGTAACAGTGTTCCATGATCCAAATTACAATTTTTAATCCCGTAAAACTTCAAGTTTAATATTGAAAAAAAATAGCTTTTATGGCTTTGACTTTATTCTCATAATATTGTGAATTTAATTCAAATAGTTACAAGTTAATTGTCAAAGCCCAAGTTTTGTCTCTTAACTTCATCATGCATTTCTATTTGGTCTGGTGTAAGGACTGGCTGGTCAGGCAAGGAACACACTATATTTGAAACAAGATGTAACCGAAGCTTGATTTGATAAAACAACTCGATTAGAATCTAAGACAAAGAAAAGTCCATTTATGGCCCTGTGAGTGGGACAGTGGATTGTAGCTGCACCATAAAGAGATATTACATGTTTACACTGATACAGATGAAAAGCCTGTGGGGTTACTCTGTGGACATAATCACGTCTCTGCAGATGTGAGGTGAGAGAAGGTCAAACAGGCTGAGAAGTGAGTTTAATGACATTGCTCAACGCTTCTGCCTATTTAAAGCTGGGGTGCCTAACTTTTCTGTTGTTGTACATTAGTAAACTTTGTATTTTCTACTAAAAAGAACATGATGACTGCAGGACTTTGTGAAAAAATTAGACCACTGTGTATTGTCTGAATTGAATAATGAAGAATTTAGTTGTCATCTGGAGCCAAAAGAAGCTCTCTGATTGGTTGTGGCTGGGTGGACAGCTTCACTTTCACTTTGCTTTTTGTAAAAAGAGGTTTTTAATGTTTTTATGTTGGTATTACCCATGTTTCAAAAGGATTTGTGAGAGGAAAAAGACCTTGTTTGTGATGTGAATATCAGGTACCACAGCTTTAAAGACCCACCGTGTAACGTTGACCGAAAAAAAGGAGCTGAGTAAAAGTATATTTTATTAAGTAGCTTGAAACGTTGCTCCTTAAGCTGTATTTATTAACTTTTTGGGGGCCCTAAACAAAAATCTGTTCCTCCAATCTTTCCAATGAACCTTATTCGGTCAAGTCAAGCAGCATTTACATGGACGTATTTTATAATAATTTATAAATATACACAAAGCGACATGCAAACATAGGCTAAAGAATATTTCTCACAATAAAAAGATAATTTAAGCTCCTGCCCCAGAAAGTTTTGAATAAAACAGATGTATTTTTCCTAAATCTGGAGTAGGCTGTTTTAAACCAACTTTAACAAAAGTCAATTTATGTGTAATTGTATGTGTAATTTCATGAATACTATATAATTGCACTTCCCAAGTGTCAGTGTTTCTCAGTGGGGCCCCAGCCCTTTGCTCCCTCTGTGAGCTACGCCTCTGTTAACTCTCCATCTGGCGCTGCACACAGCTGATAAGCTGCATCATTGCGTTGGAATTTTTTTTGGGACAAATAGTATGGAGCTAGATTAGGGTCATAATGTTTGAAACTGAAAAACAAATACTTAAAACTGAATGTCCAATTCGTATAATTGAACTTTGAAAAATAATAAAATGAATTTCATATTTTTGTTCTTGAATAATTTTTTCAAGTTTAAAATCCATTTTTACAGTTTCAGTTGTTGTTTTTTAGGTTTCAGATTATTTTTTTTCACATTCAGATCTGTTTTTCAACTTTGAATAACGTTTTTTCAGTTTCAGATTTTCTTTTTTCAGCTTCAAATTTTTGAGCTTATACTTGCGCAAGGTTAAGGTCATAATGTTTGAAACTGAAAAACAAAAACTTGAAACTGAAAATCCAATTAATTAATTGAACTTTGAAAAATAATAAAATGAATTTAATTTTTTTTTTTCTTGAATAATTTTTTCATGTTCAAAATCCATTTTTTAAGTTTCAATTTTTTTTTTTTCACATTCAGATTTTTTTTTCAACTTCGGATAACTTTTTCAGTTTCAGATCTTCTTTTTTCAGTTTCAAAACTTTTGAGCCAGTTCTGACGTGGGGGCGTGACCAGAGCTGAGGGAGCGTTCAGGTGTTCAGGGAGCGTAGGGGAAAAGAGCATCACATAAGCAGCCTTCTTATACATGTACTGAGGGTCGAAAACAATGACAATTTGACTTATATTTTACATATTTTTGACTTATATATGATTTTACTGTCAACAATAAGTCTTTAGGCTAGCATAAATCAAAAACGATCGTTTAACGTTTTCCAATATCAATATTACGTCAAAACACGGCACATACTCGCTATTTTAAATAGCCTATTTGATTTGGGGTTTCGAATTTTGCAAACTCCAGGAAATGTACCGAGGCTTGGTCTCTCTCTCTTCCCCGGGAAAAGAGTGCTGTGATCCAGGAGGAAACAGAGCCAATCTACGGCCCGTGCTCCGGGTAAAGAGCCCGGGGTTTCATCTCTCACTTCCCCGGAAAAGGAGCGCTGTGACTGGGGAAGAGCAGTGCCTTCTTCCGCTCCGAGCTCCGGGGAACGAGCCCGAGGAAAGGTTTACCACTGCCCCTGTGAGTGGAGCACTGACCCGCGTACATGCAGACCTGTCTACCCCTCTGGAAGTGGAAGTGTTCAACCAGCTTCTCGCTTGTCCTCACGCAACCAAACGTGCGCCGCATGCGGCTTCACGTACGGGTGAAGACTATATATGCTCCACACCGAACGCTGGAGATCAGTGGATACGGTGCCAGGCGCGCGCCAAGACTGCGCAAAGGAGCTGGCGCGGGACAAGGAGCTGGCGCGGGACACAACTTTTGGCACAGTCTCCAAGGTAAGTTCTAGATCGCTCACGGTGTCTAGCACCCGTCACCTGTCTGTCTGTGTTCACGGTGCTCACCGGTCCTTGAGCACATCTCCGAGTAAAATTCCCAAGGCTTGGTTTCTCACTTTCCCGGAAAAGCAGTTGAGAAGGCCCATAGCCAATTTACCGCTCTGAGCTCCAGAGAATGACCTCATGGCCAACCTATCACGCTTTCCCTGTGGTCAGAGCACTATACCGGGAGTATTCGCTTCACCGAGGACAAAGCACCGTGTCCACGGACAGCAGACTGGACACAGTGAGCCTGTGGACACGGTGTCCTCAGTTTACACAGTATGCACACACCAACAGGTTTGCCCGCCGTCTTCACGCACTTACACACCGAAACACTTTAACATGTGTGGCTAGAACTTACCTTGGAGACTGTGCCAAAAGTTGTGTCCCGCGCCAGCTCCTTTGCGCAGTCTTGGCGCGCGCCTGGCACCGTATCCACTCCAGCGTTCGGTGTGGAGCATATAGTCTTCACCCGTGAGGACAAGCGAGAAGCTGGTTGAACACTTCCACTTCCAGAGGGGGTAGACAGGTCTGCATGTACGCGGGTCAGTGCTCCACTCACAGGGGCAGTGGTAAACCTTTCCTCGGGCTCATTCCTCCGGAGCTCGGAGCGGAAGAAGGCACTGCTCTTCCCCAGTCACAGCGCTCCTTTTCCGGGGAAGTGAGAGATGAAACCCCGGGCTCTTTACCTGGAGCACGGGCCGTAGATTGGCTCTGTTTCCTCCTGGATCACAGCACTCTTTTCCCGGGGAAGAGAGAGAGACCAAGCCTCGGTACATTTCCTGGAGTTTGCAAAATTCGAAACCCCAAATCAAATAGGCTATTTAAAATAGCGAGTATGTGCCGTGTTTTGACGTAATATTGATATTGGAAAACGTTAAACGATCGTTTTTGATTTATGCTAGCCTAAAGACTTATTGTTGACAGTAAAATCATATATAAGTCAAAAATATATAAAATATAAGTCAAATTGTCATTGTTTTCGACCCTCAGTACATGTATAAGAAGGCTGCTTATGTGATGCTCTTTTCCCCTACGCTCCCTGAACACCTGAACGCTCCCTCAGCTCTGGTCACGCCCCCACGTCAGAACTGGCTCAAAAGTTTTGAAACTGAAAAAAGAAGATCTGAAACTGAAAAAGTTATCCGAAGTTGAAAAAAAAATCAGAATGTGAAAAAAAAAAATTTAAACTTAAAAAATGGATTTTGAACATGAAAAAATTATTCAAGAAAAAAAAAAATTAAATTCATTTTATTATTTTTCAAAGTTCAATTAATTAATTGGATTTTCAGTTTCAAGTTTTTGTTTTTCAGTTTCAAACATTATGACCTTAACCTTGCGCAAGTATAAGCTCAAAAATTTGAAGCTGAAAAAAGAAAATCTGAAACTGAAAAAACGTTATTCAAAGTTGAAAAACAGATCTGAATGTGAAAAAAAATAATCTGAAACCTAAAAACAACAACTGAAACTGTAAAAATGGATTTTAAACTTGAAAAATTATTCAAGAACAAAAATATGAAATTCATTTTATTATTTTTCAAAGTTCAATTATACGAATTGGACATTCAGTTTTAAGTATTTGTTTTTCAGTTTCAAACATTATGACCCTAATCTAGCTCCATAAAATAGCCTCATGTTTTATGTGGCCTCTGAAACAATTCAACAAAAATGTGCAGAAATTTGCAATTTTTCAACCGCGATGATTTTCGCGATTAAATCTGCAGTTGCATTAGTTCATTGGTTATTTGTGTACTTAGTTCAGCGTCCCACTGACGCAAATGCTTATATGAAAGAACATGTATTTATTGTCCAATTTGTTCCCAGAGTTTTTGATTTTGCGCTGTGCTGAGAATGATCCGATGCTGTGTCTTTGCAGTGTCACAAGAACAGAAAAAATTAGGCTGATCACTTTAAAGCTTGTAGGATTGGTCAAACAGGTTTATGCAGCGCAGATCAGAGGGTGAGGCCAAGAGACATAATGACTGATGGACTGACTAAAACTCAAAAGACGATCAGCGCTGAGAAGGCAGAGCCAGATACGACATGGGTCATCTGTTTATTGGAAGGTCCGACTTGTATTCATAATTTACAGTTTATGATTAAATTTACCAAATTGCCTATGCAGAATATCTTTATAACTATTGCATCAGCTTATCCAAATGCTTTATTTATATAATATAAATATTTCAATGTTTTTAAATGAAACACTTTTTTATTCCCACGGTAAAAAAAGAAAAATGTAGTTTCTTTCTCACACTGTCATTAAATGTGACCATTAGCATACTTCAATGTGACTTCACTCAATCATGGAACTACTTTCACTTGTCTGGATTTAAAAACAGCCCTCAGAGAAGAAGAATTGCCCATTCCTGATTTAAACTTTCTATTTCTATTGATTTATGTAGTGGACTTTTCACCTGGAGAAAGTTACACAATGCCACTGTAACTGTCTATGCTGCACCTCATGTAGATCACCTGTTGTTTTGAATAGGCAGTGTGGGGCTGTAGGCTGTTACTGTTAGGCTGCTGTGATCTGTTATAGCAGGACACAGGGCTTCTTGTCTTTGAAGGGGTTTTCTGAAGTGGGGATGCCCATGAGCAGAGGGTCGTACTTGGCGTGTTCGCTGCAGTATCGCATGAGGTCCGACGAGGCCTTGGACACCTGCACAGAAGGAGTTAAAGAGGTGAGGGAAAAGCACTTTGAGCCAGTAAGGAGAATTCTGAGGTTCATTTAACTTCAAAATATTTCAGAAACCACCACTAAAACCTCCAACCCCACCCCACGATCAGACACTCAGTCCTGCTCCTGTCCAGTCCTGATCCAGTCGCCATGAAGAGAACAGCTCACATTCAGTCCTCCGGTGGTGCTGCTGTCACCTTCTTTGATCACAGCACACGTGATTGAACTTTCTTGCAAAAATTGAGTATTTGTGAAGGAAAAATGCTGCAGCTAGCTTCGGCATACCACCAAAATTAAAGGCAACTAAACAGATTTGTAGAACTGGATTTTAAGGGTCTTTCACACGAACACAACCCCAGGCGCTGTCGGTAGCGATGGAGCGACGCTGCATTTGTTCAACTCTTTTTGAGGCGCACCGATGCAAATCCAAACAGCCACCAGTTGCCGAACAAATGTCTAGAGGACATGCGCGTGAAGTAAGGCTTGACGAAAACGATGAAACATAAGTTGCTTGAGTACTTGTCAAACTCTAATGGAGAAAAGAAGTTGCTAGTCATGCTCTGATCCACAAAAGTGGTGTTAGGTAGCAACAGGAAAGCAGAGTTACGTGAAAGATTGAGCTCAAGCTCCATTTCCTGCCATAGTCCTAGAGTTTTGAATGTGAACCTGAGCCCAAATCCAGCATTTCTCGGTCATTTGTCAGGCTGAGCCGGGTTCAGCTCAAGACGCAGTGAACACCTGTACATGTCCGCAGATGATTGACAGCTGCTCCAGAACACAGCGCAATATCACAGCTGTGACAAAACGTAAGTGTTTGAAGTGGCCAAGGATACAGCATATACAAACTCAGAGAAGGGATGGTGCATGTTTGATGCAGAGTGAGAACAAAGAGAAACAGAAGGCCTGTGTATGTGTGATACGCGCAGAGCAAGTAAAAGAGGAGGAAGAAAGAGAGAGGTTGAAGACGGAATTATCATGGACCGAGGAAAAGATGAGAAAGAAAGAAAAAGAGCACGACTTTTCCAACATTACATATTTCTTTTTGGACGCAAATCAAATGAGGGCAAGACTATAGACTAACCTAACCCTAACCATTTTGGTGTTCAGACAATTTACCAAAATAAAATACATATTGTAGCTATGAAGAGATTCATTCCAGATTGATTGGAATGTTCCCAAGTAAGATTTTGTCCAATTATAGGTCATTTTACTTACTAAAAATATCTGGGAAAAAATGACAGTAAATTTAGAGGAACATTTCAAGCATTGAAATACAAAAGCAGACAACCAGAAAAGGTAAAGGACAAGTGTTCCAAAACCAAATCATTTTGTTTTCCACAATAGTTAGATTTGGACATATTTTTTAGGTGGTGTGCAATTGAAAAATTTTAAATAAAAAAGCATGCAGCGGTTTAAAAAAGACTGGGAAACATTGCTCTAATGTTTGTAAGATGGGCTGATCTGGGCCTCGAGCCGCATTTTGAAAAGCCCTGTTCTAAAAGTTGATCTAAAATGACTGAGGTCCACATGTCACAGACCTCACTGCTGATGATCTGAAGTAGGGAGTGTTCTTTCAGCCTGGAGCTAACTGATGCTGCCTGTCTGTGAGTGATTCATCTCTCAGGCTGTGTGCATCCTCCATGTTGGTATACACAATGCACATGTTTAAAAGCTTTGCAAACCTTTATCCTGTCGATGCGAGCTTCTCTCCTCAGCTGCTGCACAGTGCGACGAGCCTGGGCCAAACCACTGGAGTTTTTCGACGACATTTTTCACACTGAATCCAACCTACAAACAAGAAAAACAAATCATAAAATTAGTGCTTCATTATACCTAATTATAGCACGCTGTAGACATATTTGCAGGTCTTTTTCAGTGACTTAATGTTCCCCCGGTGTCCAGTCCATTTGTTAGTTTTACAGCCTCATATAAAGGATGTGCTGCTGGCTAAATGAGATAAAATGATCTCTATGAAATCAAACATGTTTGCTGATATTGTGTGCTGTCCTGAGCTGTCCTCACTCGGTGTCCCGGGCACAAGTGTCGTCACCTCTAATGACTGTGCAGCGGTAAATAGGACACATGAGGAGGGAAGTGTACCTGCAGAGAGACCGTGTCCAGCATGCAGCCTCGTCATTACACTCACACACACACATGCAGAAGAGCAGCTTAAATCAGGCCAAATACAATAACTGTGCATATTTTAAGTCTGTTTACGTAGAGTGACCAGATGTCCTTTTTTACCTGAGACAGTTCCTATTTGAGCTTTGTGTTCCAGCTTGAGATCACTTTCATACCCGTAAATGTGTGAACGTATTGTATCTTCAATGGTCAATGGTCAGAAAGAACAGCTTGTTGCAGCAAAAAAGCATCTTGAAAAATCAAGAAAACAACTCAAAAGCACAAACAAAGGACATATTGCACACACATGGAGGCCTGACAGCGAGTGCACAAGGCCATCTTGGACTGTCAAGGACCAGAACTGGCAGCTTTTGACCCCCTGGACTCTTCACGCACAGGTCAGAAGTAGATATGACAAGAAGGAGGTCATGGGTTTGACTCCCGGGTCGGACCATTTCAACATCTCACAATCTCTCTGGGTGGAGTTTGCATGTTCTCCCTGTGTCACCGTGGTTTTTCTACGGGTACTCCGGTTTCCTCCCACCTCATGCATATTTAGGTTAATTGGGCATCACTGTAAATTTCCCCTGTGAATGAACGAGAGAGTGAATGGGTTGTCTGTCTAACCCTGTGACCCCGCCTAAGGCTCAAAGTCAATGGGATAGGCTCCAGTCGGGATCAAGTGGCAGAAAATGAATGAATGAAATAATAAAAGGATTATTAGTTTATGAACACGAGAGATGCACGTGCAACTGGTCAGCAGAAAGAGTCACGGCTGATTGACACAAGCTGTAGCAGCAACACTAGCCGGCGCTGTTGATAGCTAAACTGGCCTAAACTGCTGTATTTTAATTTTAACCTTTATCCAAACCCTTTCCCCAAGTTTACCCAGTCTGCTTACCTTTTTTCTAAACTTAACCATTCCTCTAGCATGTACAAACCTTTAGCAACCCTCCAAACATCCACACAAGTGAGTGAGTACCATGTGACAACGCTAACCAATCAGAGCAAGAGCTGCTAGAGCAGAGCAGGGCAAGGACAAAGTTAAAGAATAAAAAGTGTAATATTTAAAAAAAAAAAAAGACTGAAATAAAACAATATTTGCCACAAAATCCAGTCTTTCTGAAAGCTGTGCTGAATAGATACAGTCGACATCAAAGGCCACGCCCACTAACAGACCACCAGGGGGAAAGTTAACATGGGGAGTGAATCAGAACAACAGCTTTACCAGTCACTGCACAAAAACTACAAAAGCAAATGAGGACTTTAGGAGCTATATTGTGTCAAATAAAGACACAAAGACATGGGGATAAATAAAGTGATTCAACCTTCCAATTATGTAAATTTATATAGCAATGCTAACGGTAGCTGCGAGCTAAATGCTAACGTGATGCTAGCGCCGCCTGGCGTCTTTTAGCATCTTTGTTAATTTGTTTACTTTTCTGACTCAACAACATCTCAGCGACCTCCATTTAAACCCGGTTGTAACTCGACTTGAATTAGTTGTCCTAAAAATACATTTAATTCGCCAGAAAACGTCTTAAAAGAGGTAAACAGTTTTGCTTCACATTCTCTAATATGGTGAGGCAGGAGATGTTTCCCCCTCAGCAGGCCACGCCCCCAACTGTGACGCGTTGCCGACTGTATCTATAAGTGTAGTTTGTGTTTGCAATATACTTTATATTGTGCTTTCTGCAAGCCCAGGATTTTCTCACTGCTGTACCGACTGACCTCTGGAAGACAGGGGCCAGGTTTAGTCTAGCAATAGCCTATCCAGATTTTATAATAGATCCACGACTGTCATTAGCAAAAGAGCTAGCTAAGTTTCATTTATATTACATGAAGTTAATTTGAGAAACGTTGGAAGTTGTGTTGACGACAGTAAAGCCAACAATGACATACAATGCATTACCTCTGATTTCACACCAATGACCCGATGAAACCATTTTGAGCATTTTACTACACATTCTTTAATCATCAAGCATTTCTTTCTTTCTCAGTGAATTCCAAGCCTTCTCTTCCTCCTCCTGTACATGACGATGTTTTGCTGTGAGAATGGGAGTTCCCTTCTGCAGCAGCTACGTCCACTCCCTTTTACTGTCAATGTTTCGACACCGTACAGAAGGAGAGCCGCTCAAAGTCTGTTAAACAATGTCGAGAACACGGAGAAACTATGATTACCACACAGTGCAAGACCGATGCACACAGAAGTCACAATTACAGTATTGATTTATTCATAGGGAATGTCCTGTGCAGAGATCTGAACGTCCCTGTGTGTTCTCACCTTTTGTTACGTTACACAGGGCTGGGCAGTAGGTCAAAGATTTAGAGCTATTACTATTTTGATTTTAGCTCCATTCTTGTAGACTTGTCTTATGCAATTACCTTTGTTTTCAGAGAGTTTCTTCTTCATTATTAATGGTTGAATCCAGCTGTCAAAGGCTGAGCAATGTTGCCAGATTATCAGGCAGAAACAAGCAACAAAGCAAGTGAACTCAGTCCTTCAAGACAAAGTTATTAAAATAATTAAGAGGTGGGACCAGGTCATCGTTTTGTCGAGTCGCAAGTCTTTCGCCACAAGTCCAAGTCAAAGAGAGACAAGTCCAAGTCAAGTTTCAAGTCAAAGAGAGACAAGTCCAAGTCAAAGAGAGACAAGTCCAAGTCAAAGAGAGACAAGTCCAAGTCAAAGAGAGACAAGTCCAAGTCAAGTCTCAAGTCAAAGAGAGACAAGTCCAAGTCAAAGAGAGACAAGTCCAAGTCAAGTCTCAAGTCAAAGAGAGACAAGTCCAAGTCAAGTCTCAAGTCAAAGAGAGACAAGTCCAAGTCAAAGAGGGGCACACATTTTGGATGCATTTAAAAAAAAATCATTCTAAATTAAAACAAAAGTTTTTGTTACACTAGCTTTTTTTAATTTCCTTAGGACATATTGATTTTATGAAATTGGTTATAAATTTGAGGAAAAGTAACAATGAAAATAAAATGTGGTCATAATCGTGAACAATCGCTAAATTGGGATATTTTATCTCGCAATAATCATAACACTAAAATTTCATAACGTGACATCCTTAGATGCCACAGAATATTGTATGTCCCAAATACTTTTTTTTTACTAAAGCACAGCTCCTGCAAGTACTAAGGGTGTGCAAGAATCTGAATAACCAAACCACATACAGTATTAGCACAATTGCACCACTTGCCAGAAATTTTCCAACCAATCAAAACTAGCTCTGCCCTCATCTACGTCTCAAACAGCAGCGTTGCACCAGTTCCCGTTTCTTCACTCGAAATGTTTGTGCTGAAAACAGAAGCGAGAGTCCGGACACGCTCTTGGCTCTGCTCCGTTAGCGCTGCTGCTGTTGTGTGTCTGTCTGGGAACTCTCTGTGTGACGTCATGTACCGGCGCACGAGGACTCTGTATGATTCTGGAAGTGCGCGGCGGACATTGTGAAACAGGCCGTTAGACAGTTCAGGCGCTTCTGGGAACATACTTGAACCGCTGCATGAACAAAGTGTAGAGAGAATGGGAAAAGCAGGCTCTGGGAATGACAGTGTGACTTCTAAGTATGGTGTTCTTCTTGGGAATGATATCTTGTTTGATATACAGTATTTCTCGCTGCTTGCAAATTTGCCATAAAATAGTCAACAACTTCAATAAACTACAGCCAAAAACAGATGCAAAGTAATGAAAGCAGCAAGCAAATACATTTAAAGGTGCTATGAACAATTTCGCTTCATTATAAATAACTTCCTACATCAGTCTACATGTTTTAGTCACTTACCTAATGCATTCAAAGCCTCCAAATTGTTCAACGCGATGAGTTTTAAGTTTTTTTCATAACTGCAGGAATGCTAATGGCATTTATGGCAACAGATTTGGCCTGATATGCTAATGCAGCAAAAAGCCAAATAATTCTAGATGATTTATGTGAGGATGAGGATGATGAGAATGATGAGGATGGATGATGAAGAATGAAGATAGATGATGATTAATGGATGATAATGAATGATGATGATAATGATGGACGATGATGATGATGGATGATGATAATAATGATGATGATGATGATGGATGATGATGAATGATGATTGATGATGATTATGAATGATGATGATGATTGATGATGAAAATGATGATTATTGATGATGAATTATGTTGATGATTGGTGAATGATGATTGATGTCAAATTGATAATGGTACATAATGATGGATGATGATGATCGATGAAGACGATGATTAATGATGATGATTGATGAATGGTGAACAACAATGGATGATGATGCACGATGATGATGATGATGATGATGATGATGAATGATGCACGACCATGATGGTGATGATGAATGATAATTGATGATGATGAAGGATAATGATGCATGATGATGAATAATGATGATTGATGACAATGATTAATGATGATGGGTGATGATGATAAATGATTATGACGATGATGGTGATAATGCATGATTATGATAGATGATGATAAATCATGATGATTATGACAATGACAACGTTGAATGATGATTATAAATATGAATAATGATGATGATAGATGATGATGATGGATGATGATAATAATGATGATGATAGATGATGATGATGGATGATGATAATAATGATGATGATAGATGATGATGATGATGGATGATGATAATAATGATGATGATGGATGATGATGATGATGATGGATGATGATAGATGATGATAATAATGATGATGATAGATGATGATGATGATAGATGATGATAATAATGATGATGATGGATGATGATGATGATGGATGTACGTATGCAAATGTAGCAAAAAGTATTTTAGTGTTTGTGGAAATGTGTGTGAGTTTGTGTGTATGTGTGTGTATGGGAAGGGGGGGGGCATCTGTTGTGGGGTGTCTGGGGATGGGGGGTGGGAGGCATGCGGGATTGTTTTTAATGCACTGTAAAGCACTTTGTGTTACATGTATGTATGAAAAGCGCTTTCTAAATAAAGTTTGATTGATCGATTGATTGATGAATCATGATGATGATAGATATCTTCCAAAGTGCTTCACACAGCGACCCCTCCTCCTCATGCAGCGATTTTGTGCACAGTTGTGCAGAACTATTGTGCAGAGTAAAGAATGGTTGAAGCCACTTATTTGTTTTGTTTTTTGAATGGCTTGGTCGCTTGTTTCTCTCTGAAAATCTTTGCAACACTTGTCAGTATTTGTCCTGGTCTGAGTGAATGACAATAAGAAAATAGACAGTCTGCACATTTATATTTATGTCTGTTTTTTTTTGTATCACCAAACCCCATACGTACGATTGACAATAGCCAAAACAAATCCATAGAGGCATGAGGTCTAATTGTTTTCACACATGTCTCCGTTCTGCAGCTCAGAGGGGATCAAACATGGCCGACAGGAGATGGACTCACAGGCTCAAACCCTCTGATCCACCGCCCACTCTCTTCCTTCCTCTGACCTCCACAGGAAGCTCCACGCACTGGAGTGACTAAATGATTTAATATGGGCAGGCTGGAGCAAAAATAGACCACCTTCTGCTGCCTCTTTGTTCAGCGTCCAGACAGAGTGAGAAGTGACGACCCTGCACGACCTCTGGACCACACTGTCAGGCTATTTTTACATTCATTTCTACATCCTGTCTACAGCTGTTCTGCAAAAGACACTTGTGCAAAAACAGGTTACATATTCATAAAGTTGGGTCAACACAAGACGTTGCAAAAGGATTTCTGTTGGTCATCTGCTGATATGAAAATTGGAAGACATAGTGCAGATTTCTTTTTGCTGCCTAACAAATCAATTTATCTAGGTTTATGTCTTCAAAAATCAATCATAATACTAAAAATGACTTTATCACTTTGCACACAGTCTACAGTTTGTGTTTGCAAATGCAGTTGTCATTTTGGGGTTGGAAAAGGTTGAGAGCCACTGGTATAAACTCCTGTAACAGCTGGTCGTATCCAAATGAGCTGTAAAACCATGAGCGTCAGGGGTAGTATCCTTCCTTTTGCAGCCAATCAGTGACAGGCTCACTAACTCTTCAGTGGGCTTGACCAGTTATCCTTTTAAACTGATAAAATAAGTTTGTCCTTCACATTTTCCATTTGCAGAGTTTTTGCTGCCTTGTTTTTGAGTCAAACATAGGTGAGGGCAGCTCTGTCTTTCAGCGAGGGGAGCCCAGGCTGTGCTCAGACAGTGAAGACGCTTTACATGCTTTTTTTTAAAAAGTTGTTAGACGGATGCGCCGTTTCTATAGGTGGTGCGGTCTTATGCAGTTTACACTTTGCAGAGCGACCTGTCCCGTCCTGTTTGGTGGTCCAAAGTGTGCCTCTGTGACCCTTGAAAGCTGGAAGTTGGTCACATTTCAGGACAATTTTTGAATAATCAACCGACCAATGCCGCGCATCTGATGCAAACTGTCGCCTCCGGTGTGTAAGCACCTTAAAGAAACCACCTACTTTCCATATCAATGAAATTTATGAGTGGGCTTATAAATTACATCAATAATAATGATTAATCAAATGCACATTTTTTGGAAACGATTACAGCAATAATCGTACTGTTGAAACTAAAATTCAATTAAAACACTGCCACATTTTCAGTGATAAAACTTTATTTGATGTTCCGAAGATAGCAAGCTTCTGTTAGATCAGTGACAAAACACTGTGGGGAATGCATAAATGTCTGTGCATAATCCTTCCAACATCATCCAACCACAATACATTAAATAAAAGGCATTTCAAATCCAGCACAGAATTGCAGAAGCTTTGCAGAAAAGTGAAGTTAAGCTAAAAGTAGTTTCTTGTTTCTACCAGCCTGACCCTCGAGTCACAGCGCCACAAACATGAAATTATTACTCAGACAGGCACAAGTTAGATTTGATTTATTAAAAAAACAAAACATGTTACGTGTGAGTGAAGTCTTGAAATAGCATCACTTTTCCAACAGACCCTCCGGATAAGACCTTTATAGAATACACAATAGATTTATCTGAGTGACATGAAGATTTTAGTGTGTGTGACGAATTGTCCGATACAATAAACTTCTATATGTTTTTAATTGCATATCACCTTTTAAATGTTTCTGAGATATTTTACTTGTACGCTTAGCTTGTTTCCACTACCTGTATTAAGCGTTCTGAATACAGTTGTACCAGTTGTAGGTCTCTAATAACAGACACATACAGGCTAGAGAAGGTAATATTTAGTCGATTTCTCAGTAGAGAATGCACTGGGCCATGCAGTGTTCAATCAAAGTGCCTGAGGAGCAGTGTGTGATGTCAGGCCAGTACAAACTTAAAAAGAAGGTCAAACTGGATCGTATCTGAAGTCAAATATGTGTTTTGTAATGTACTAGAACACAAGATGGCACATGTCAAGGGGCGTTCTATAAATACAATGAAATGGAAATATGGACCAAGACTGACAACAAACTACACAACTAAACAGATTCTTTTATAGTTTGGGAGGAATCTAAGACAGGGGTTCCCAAACTTTTCCGAGCGGGACCCCCAAAACAACCATGCCACATTCAAACAGACTTTTCTAATGATTAAACTCGTAAATCTGCTCAAAAAAGGATTTAATCTTAATAATTGTAGCAGTTTGTTGTGTTTTTGACTGAAATTCGATACAACATACTGTTTTCAATGTACATAAAAAAGGGAGGGAAAAAAGGCCAGAATGAGAAGGGGTTTTGATCAAATAAAATGAAAATCTGTGATGTCACAGGTGCACTGCAAAAACTATTAATCTAGACTTGCTTAAATGGACTTGAAATCAGAATTTTATTGCAGATTTGAGCTGTTTTAACTGGATAAGATTTAATTGTGTATGTAATGTAGACTATTTCAAATATTTCCATGTCTGTGGCTGTGACACGAGGAGCAGGCTGGTGTAGACAGAAACTACTTCCAGTTTTTTGTCACTTTTTTGTATTAATTTGACTTTTTTTTTTTTTGCAAAGCCTCTGCGACTCTGAGCTGCTTTTAAGTTTTCTTCAATGCACTGAAGCTTGACTGTTGGAGACATTATGCACAGGATTTGCAATTTTTACAGTGTTTTGCCTCGACAAACAGGAAACAGCTAATGCTAACGCGCTAGCTCTACTTTGTTAAGTCTACCAGACATAGTTGCCAGGTCCGCGGTTTTCCCGCACAATTGAGCTACTTTAAGAAAATAGTTGCGGGACAAATAAGGCTCTGCGGGTTGCATTTTCTTGGCTATTTTAAAATGTACGCGGCCGCGAATTAAAGACGTTACATTATTTTTAAGTTTCACCAAAGAACTAGGCTAATGACATTCAATTGCTGCTCGTCGCCTCAGCCCTGAAGCTGCTCACACTCTGAATGAGGCGCTCACAGGCAGCTACGTGTGCGAGCCCGCCCCGTGAGGTCAAGAGTTCAGAGGGACGTCAGCCGGCAGCAGTGGCTCACGCACAGACCATGGATGTATTATATTATCAGATGTCTACCTCAAAGAAATGAACAAATGTGTGCAGAACAAATCATCCTAAAATGTTTTTGTTTGCATGTGTGTGAAAAATAACTAAAGTGGAGCATGCACAAATACTTGTTTGGACTCAAAAAGTTTCAAGAAATAAAATAGCTTAAAAAAAAAAAAAAAAAAAGGGCTAGTTTTTTAATTTATTGGGCGGGTTTTGAGTTGTCTTTGGGCTAGATTTCTTCCTTGGACCTGGCAACCCTGCTACCAGAGCAACAAATAAAGTTTTCATCACTGGAAATACAACGTTTTGTCGCAGGTGAGGAACATTATTTCATGTATCTGCTCTTTTCTCTTGTCCAATCATCGAGCCTAAAGGGGGACCACTGTAAGGTCTGATCCAGGGTCCGGGGTGAAAGCAGGACCAAAACCGTCTCACCACGACCCAGCAAGCGAGGCAGAACGGGTCGGTTTGCGCAGTGGAAACAGCACAGGACCGTACCGTACTGTACCGCCCCGACCCCGAGCCTATGGACACAGGGCCTATCCGTCTGCACGGCCCAGTCCTTCCTCACGATCCTCCGTCTCCCTGCAGTCTGGTTTTACGCTGCCCAGGCCTGACTGCACACACTGAACAGAACAGCCACATTAGCTCTGACGTAGCCGCGACGGTGTGTGACGTCTACGGGAATCTACAAAGGACAAATGACACACATGACCAGCACTAAAAAACACACACATGAGCACTCCGGTTTATGGCTCCATTGTTAAAAAGGACACTTTGAGAGCGGAAACAGACACGCGCTTATGCACTCGGACAATGTTGGATTTTAAATGGAGCTCGACAATAACTGCTCACCTCTTAGTTCTGGGTATTTCTGGGTTTCAGAGAAGTGTGACGCTAGCGTTAGCCAAATAGAGACTCAAAAGCTGGAATGTTACAATTCTCTTATTTCTTTGATATGGAATCAGAGCAAAAACACACGCTCTCCACTTACTCCATTATAGATTTGTAGACCGTAACAAATGGTAAAGCGGGAACAATTATTTTTCTTTTAATAAACATTTGTCAAATGTGAATGAATTGTTATTTTGAGCAGATTGTTCTCTAGAGCAAAGTGACCGAGGCTCAAAACGACCAGTACTCCAGCTTTAACATGCTTCTAATCAAAAACTATAAAACACAGAAATGTGTGACTGGGACTTACCCTGTGGCTCCACAAAGGAAAAAAAAACAACTTGTATTCTCAAAGTTTAGTCAGGGATTTGCATGTCCTGTTCATAATTCATACAATTCCTCGATTCTGGTAAACACAAGACTATTTGACCATAAAATACAACAAATGAACTTTTCTATGATAAAAATCGCCTATGACACACTGAACCAGAATCATACACTGTCATTTGAACAATTCATTACTGACGACCACGGTGGGCTAATTTGTAAATCTTTGCTCTTTTCCCTAAACCCTGTTACAATTTTTTTTTTTTTTATATTCTGACAAATTAAGTAAAGCCATAGTGTTTGTTTTGTGTTTTAACACAATAATATAATGTGTTTGTAAAGAAAGTAGAATTATTAAATTAAAGTAATATATCTACAGCAGCAGTGCAGGTTTCAAACTCACACAGCCGCAGTCTCTTCACACAGAGTTCTGAGCACTATCCACTCGACCACCTGACAGCAGATATAACATTCATGAGTGTACAGATACTGCATGAACATGCTGGAACCACGCGCAACCAATTTTAAATGATCCAGCGACCAATGCCGCATATCTACCACAAATTAGACGCTCTATATGTGAATGCACCGTTAGTGTTATTTACAACATTGTACAAAGTTGAAATGTGAACTTCACAAGCGACTTATCAGACACTGAGACTCTTGTGTCTGTATTGATTGACATTTTCTAAGTGCAGCAATCTCCTCAGTTATTTTCACGTTTCACATTAGCCACTTTAAATCACTTACTATAATCATTTTACACATAAACTCGCTTGTCTAGTTTACAACATCACTTATTTATTGATAATTTGCTTTTTTGTAGCATTTTTAACTATGCATTAAGCTCAATATTCATTTTCTTTTTTGCAAATTTTCAAACTAGCCTTCACGATATTAACTAACATTTGACATTATGCCCAGCACTAACTGTAAATATGCTTTAGTGCAACAGGCTTTAACATGCGCAGTAAAGTGTGCTGGTCTATGGTAAACACACAGGAACTCCAGTAATGTAAAGCATGCGTTGGCTTACAAAGTCACATGTGATCAATTACAACCAATACTTCTGTCCGACTAGAGAACGAGACACAAATATGCATCAATAATGAGATAAATGTCTGAATAACGGCAGAAGAATGAGTGGAATGGATCAGGAGGACTGTCTGTGTCTGCGGCGGAACAACTATTCAAACTGTCGTCTCGTAAACTAAGTGTTGTTGCTACATGTTTCGTAATTGAAGGCATTAGTTTATGTGGCCACGTCTGCCCTGAGGTGAACTCATAGAAACGAGAGTTCACTTAGATAACCAACAATACAGTATAGTAGTAACACTTTCATATGGGCCAACCTCACAAGTCTGGCCAATCACAACACCCGACTGGTACAACCGCAGTAACATGCTACGAACAAGAGTCTAACGATGACTAACTGGAGAATATTGAGGAATAAAAGACATTAAATACACGATAAAGGCGTTGACACGAGCACGAGACATTCACACGGTGAAAAGTACAAGAAACATCAGGTAGAGTCAAAGAACAGAAGTGTGATGATAGCAGCGTAGGTCAGAGTTCAAATAAGAAATTCATGTCCATGATTAGCAAAATAACCAACTCGTTGGTTCATACAACAACTGACAATAGACTTACAGAAATTTACTTATGTCAAGAATTAAAGTACATGTTTTAGAAAGAAGAATCATGATAAACAAAAAAAAAAAGCACTGAGGAAAAGGTAAAAAACCATTCAGTCAAAACTTAAGACATCACTTCAAAAATAAGAACACAGAGTTGTAGCATGGTGAAAGATTAATATAAAATAAATAGTATTAGTTAATTAATAATACAATTCTGAATTGAAAGCAAATTTTTTGTCTCAATCTTGTGGAGCAAATTGTCCCGTCCATATTAATAAAACCGACAGACTGATACTTGCTTCTCTGATTAACAGCCTGTTGTCTGAACCAGAGTTTAATTTGGTTTTCCTCTGAAGAACACGAGCACAGACCACAGTAAACATCAGTGCCAGTGTCCTTCATGAGCACAGTTTGTTACAGCTGCAGCCGTCTGCTCAGTGTCCAGCTCAGGAACATGTCATGTCACTAGTGTGCTGTTAATCACACTCCCAGACAGCTTTTAGTGCAGTGGGTAAAGACATTAACACCCTCGCTCTATTTTTTTTACTATTTCTGAGTGAGAGCTTTGGCAGCAGATCTGAGTCTTGCTCCTCACCACAGGACACAAGAGAGAATCATGTGTCATAAAGTGTACTAGCACCTGCACAGCCACATCACAGACTTCAAAAACCACGTCTGAGACACTTTATCAAGCTCTCACACAACTACACGTGTTGTGTATAATCTGGGCTGAAGAACACAAGAATCTGCTCTGAATCTGAATCTAAGCACAGGTGATCACAAACATTCACTCATATTTATATGTTTCATTCAGATGAGCTTTTCGGAGCAGATTTACACACATTCATCCAAACCTTAAAAGGTACAATATCATATTCTAACTAAGTATTTGACACAAGGTCAAGGAATAGTGCTGCATTTATACTTTTAATAGAAAACCAATAGGCTACTAATTTACAAATAAAAAGAAAGAATGTTGGTTACCCCAACTTTAACTACTGTAAGTCTAGAAGATAAATGAATTAAGAGACCACTGCCATAGTGAAGAAGGCACAGCAGCTCCTTTATTTTATTCAAACATTAAGAAACATCCGTCTGTCTGCAGAGCTGCTGGAGCCTTTTATCACTGCTGCGTGGAAAGTGTTTGAACATACTGCTTAGCAGCATGGTGCGCTAACTGTTCAGAGGCAGATCGGAAATCCCTCCAAAGATTCATCCACAGCCCATAGAAGATTATTGGGAAGCCATCTTCAGAACACGATGCCTCTGCAGAGCTAAGACCTTCCTGGAGGACCAGACCCATCCGTGTCATCAGTTCATCTCTTTGCTGTCGTCTGGACCCAGATTTCGGTGCATTAAAACATGAACATCCAGAGTTAGAAACAGCTTTGTACCTGGAGCCATTATTGAACTGAACTCAGGATGATTGTATGTGTGTATGAGTCACCACAGATCTTTGTACTTGTGACAATGACAAGAAAGATGAATTAAAGTGAAATTTACACTATGTTGGAGCAACACTCGTCCAAACATAAATATGTTAATGGTGTTTTCAGTTAAACACAGTTAGGGCATATTTTTACAAATCGGGCGCTAACAGTAGCTTTCCAAGTAGCGCCGCAAAGGATTTAGTTCAGGTCTGCATTTGCACAAACAGAATACTTCTAGTTTGATTCACCACATGCTTATTGCCATTATAACTTCACTATGAACGCACAAATATGTTTATAGAGTTTGTCATATCCTTTATTGGCATGACTTGTAAAGGAATCTCAGGCCTGTAATCACGAGTAGCTTTCACCAGATGAAAAAGTTGGAGAGTTACTGTACTCCCAAGCATAATCAAAACAAATATATGAGCACAAAGGTTAAGGAAGACAAGCAATTATTTAATGCTAAAAAGCTAAAAACACAACTTTCTATAAACAGTATCAAATTTTGTGAGAAGAAACAAGTGAGACCATTTTAAATTTGAATATCTAAACAAACTTATTTCTATAAAACGTCTGCCTGATTCTCACATTAGCAGCCTTTGTTTTCTGCTCAACATTACAGCAAACTTCTTCAGTAGCTGATAAGCAGAAGTCCAGACTGTCTCCCATAAATCAGCCTTTATCACCTCCAGATCCCAAAACGGTTCATTATCTACCCGGCAACAACCCTGGTGCCCTCCCATAAGCCCCATGAGCCGGGCCGCATTGCAACAGGCCTGGAGACAAAGAGCCGGGGCGGGAGGGATGGCTGTTTGTTGCATTGTGTGGAGAGAGGCACCAGGCGGGACGGCAGTTGAGGGGGCTTTCGGCGGGGCTAACGGCGCCCCCATCAGCGCTAATCTGGGACGGGACGATGGTATCAGAGAGCCAGAGTGTCCAGCCAGCCGTGCAGAGGAAAGAGACACACACGAACGCATGTCTGCTTTAAGAGAGAGAGCGATAGGAGAGGGGTGAAGGCTGGTGAAGGGCGGGGCAGGAAAGTCTCAGTGTAAATGCACAAGGATCGAAGTAACAGGGGAGACAGAACGGTCACATTACTGCTGCGGGGAGGTTATGCACTGACGTTTGATTTGACAAAAACATTCTAAATATTTGCACTGGATTTAATTAAGGAACATGCATCTCTTTGCTCCCCTTAACTTCTTTTGCCATGAGCAAATGGTTGATAAATCTGGCTGTATGTGCACAGGCTCGGGCCGGGTCAGGCTGGATGTTTTTTTTGGCCCGATCTAAACTCTTAACTTGACTACTCTGCTTGGTCCTACTTGGCCTGGTTGTGTTTTCATTACTCTTTAGAATGCAGTAGTATTTCCGTAACAACTGCTAACAACAAATTATGTACAATATCTGTGGTAACTGTGGACTCCACCGCTCTTTGGCCAATCAGTGTCAGTTAGAATAGTTTAGGGTGCGCTTTCGCTAACCTTTCTTGGCCCTACTTGACTTTAATCAGCTCTGTTTCCACTAGCCCTATAGGACCAGGTACTTTTTAGTACCTGCTTGGCCTGGTTAGAACCAGAGCAAAACAGGGAAAATAAGGCTTTTTCGCACAGTAGAAACTTTTCTTCAGTTCATAGAACTTTATTTAGTTCGAGCGCCCATTTTTGCCATGTTTGCATGAAGCAGGAACAATGAACTAGGGCCACTGGACTTTTTATCTCCTGCTGTGGAGCAGGTACTTTAAAGTGTGAAGGGTTCAACTCCTGCATGACTCAGGTCTTTCTGTGTGGAGTTTGTATGTTTCTCCCGGTGTCTCGGTGGATTTTCTCCAGGCTCTCCGGTTTCCCCACCAACCAAAAGATGCATAGGGTAATGTTCTCTAGTCCTGACCAAGTATAGCAAGAACATCTTGATGAGTCCCCGAGCACTGCACTGTGGAACTCACTGATGCTCCAGAGGCATTGAAGGATGGTTTCAATGCAGAGGACACAGTTGCCTTACTGTAAGTCCATCTTAACCTTAACCATGAACCTTTTGGTGACACAGGCACATTTACACACTGCCTTTGCTTAGAATGAAAATTTTCACGTTTAGACAAACTTTCCTTCAGTAAAGTTACTAAAAGGCTGTAGCTCCCAAAATACATTTACAAATTGGCAAATTGTAACTATTGGAAATAGTTTAGGTTTTGTAGTTTTATGTCAGATGGTACAGAACAACTTCTGTTTTCCTAACACCACTAAAGTACTTTTTTGAATGTTCAGATTATACAGATTCTGATGTTAAACGAACAGAACAGAGTCAGTCTTCTGACTAAACAGAGGCTGGACAAATGCTGGTACTTGGTTCTCAGTACTTCCATGTGTGTTATAAAAGTACCTGGTCCCAGAGAAACAGAGCCTAGTAGAGCTGAGTAGGGCTAAGTAAGGCAGGTGGTAAGATGCCACAAGAACACCTGTTAAAATGTATTGCTTTTGTTTGGTCAAATTTTATTTAAAAAACTGTTTCTGTTCTTACAATGCATGCATTTTTTTTAATGTTCTACAACAAATAAACAGACTACTATCCTACTTATGCTTAGGTTCTGAGCTCAAGTGTGTGCGATTCCAAAATCATATCCCTTCATCACATGCATCATTTGTTCTTTAATTATTCACAACAACAGTTTATCATTTTTACATGTGCAGAAGTCAGAGCAGGGTTTACCTTCTTGGTACAAAACTGACTAACTGTTTTATGGAGAATAACTATGCCCATATTTGGAGTGTCATTAATAGCCAATAAAAAAAAGCTTGTTTATCAGTGGCTTTATCCGTGTCAGTGGTGTTGGGTTTCAGATGACATCACAACGTAACAGCCCAATGTTGTTTCAATCAGAGAATGAACACTGTTTAAATGCAGTTTATGGAGCTGCTTATGGGTTCCACATTATTTATCCTCTATGTATATAATGTGGCTAAACTAATAGCCTAATCCTCCTGATTAATCTGCTGTGTGGTGAATCATTTTAAAACTATTTCTGAAACTTCATAAAATGCAAATGCTTACCGAACCTAATTAATAACATTGTACTTTGCCATGAAATATTCCCAAAAATATTTAACAAATTTAAAAAGTGCTGACTTCTGGGACAACTGAACCCAATAAACTTTGCATCACAAGAATAAACTGAATTTAAACTGTTTATTTTCTGATTGAAACAACATTGTTACATTGTGATGTCATCTGAAACCCAGCACTACTGACACGGATGAAGCCACTGATAAGCAAACTATTTATCTTTTATTGACTATTAATGACACTCCAAATAAGGGCATGTCAGGAAGTCACAATCCCACGCATCCTTTGACTCCACCCATCTGCAACAATAGAGGCATAAATATACAGTATGTCTAAAAGACCAAAGGTATGATGGATGTATTAACCTTCACACTTAGTACATTACCACCTTTCTGACTCACCTGCCTGTTGTATTAGTCACGGCTATTTAGACGATAGGTGCAGCCTATATAGCTAATGTATCAGAATATGATGATGAGTAGTAAATGAAAAAAAACAAATAAACCAAGCAGACAAGTACTAATGAATGTCCGAGTTGTTCTTAACGTTTGTAGTCTTAATATCACAAAAAAGCAGAGGAAAGAAAAAAAGAAGCAAAGGCAGTTTATGGAAGACTGAACAAAAACGAATAACGAGTTGCTAAAATTGTAACTAAAATGCACAAGAATTTCGGAAAAGTCAGGTAAAGGATTGTCCAGCTATTGTCATCAAAAAGATTGAAAGTTGAGAAACCTGCTCTGTCCTGTTCTAAACTTGCAGAGATTGGACTAAAGCAGCAGACAGACAGCAGCAGTGATTCTCATGTTCAGGCTGTAACAGAGCGTTGAAGCAGTGACTGTAAAGTGAGCAGCAGCAGCTTCCTTTGGACTGAGTCACAGACGGAGAGGCTCTTTCTCACAGATACGCCTTTATGTGCAGATCATTTACCTGTTCTGCATTGTTCTGCTGTTTACCTGCAGGTCAGGATGCAAGAAAGGCTTTAAAACTTCTCCTGGCTCATGCCAGATAAAACTATGCTTCTTTCTGAAGTGAGTTCTACATAATTGGCAGAACATAGAACAAGATATAACAGACTCTGATTAGTCAAAGCGACACCATCTGAAACTGATAAATGAAGTGTTTGTTAAATCCAGGTCCTGTGCAGGTTTATTTAAAACTGACTAAGGGTGCATCTGACACGTGTGTACATGGGCGGGACACATGTGGGTTTCTTGCAAAGTGCCTGTTACACCAACTACAGTTCACTGTGGTCTGGATTCATCCAAAAGCAACATGGATAAGTAGATTACCACGAGAATGCACGTATGATGACTTGAAAGTCGTATCAGACAGCTGCAGTCTCTGACTGCAAAAGAGCATTTTCAATTAGTTTAAGCACCTCAAATGAATATAATGAATAGTCCAGTGCATCCTGTGGTCCTTCTGCAGACCAGGACCTGCAAACAGAGGCCTGCTGGGAGCCTGGTCAGATGGAATCAGGAGAATGATTATACAGGTCTAACAGGGAAAGACTTTTATTCAGCTTAAGGTGTAACTTTCTGGAGGTCAAAAGTCATCTACATAATTCAGTAGAATTAGAAAGCTAAAACTTTGGTACAATCTGAATGGGTTAAATACATTTTATGCCATTTTAGGTCCTTTAGGCCAAATAATAACCAACTCTCTGATCATGCAAGCCTGTAGTGTAACAAAGACATATAAATGACAAAAACATGCTCATTCTCACAGGAGTTAGGTTTGTATTTGGAAACTGTCAAAGCAGCAGCAGCGAGGACATGAAGATTGGAGATGAGCTCAAATGAGCTTCCAGGACGTCAAAAATGCATGGCTCCATATGAAGGTCGAGACTCAGATTAGTGATCACAAGAAACCTGAAGTTTACTGGGGCACAGTCAGATGTCTATGAAATATCAACCACTGGGCATCTGAAGATACATTTACAACACAAATAGGCATGTGATAAAAAAAAAGAGAAATATAGTGTAAATGTATGATCCAAAAGTTAAAGGATTTTCAAGATTTTCCAACAGTCAGCTTTATTCAAAAGTTTGAGCGATAAGGCTTTGATTAGTGCAAACAGGATGTGACAGTTGGCTTTACGTGTGACGACCAGATGCAGCCCTTTTGTTCCAGCAGCTGTGAGAGCAAAGATAGAACTGCTCTCGTGTACACATAATACAGTAAAAGTCATTTGGATCAGTCCAGTTAGGTCATCGGCAGTGTCCTCGTTTGAACCGTGTGTCGTTCCATCTGTGATTGACATTGTGCAAGGTTAACTCGGGTATGATTTACCATAAACATTACAAGGAAATGTACAATTCTGAAGAAGCTGGTTTGATCGGTTATGACTTAGCAAGTTGTTTTGGGGGAGTGAAACTGTGTGAAGTTTGTGTCTCTCCGGGGGCCTTACAGTTTAGCAGCCAGCCGTACAAATGAATCATAATCTAGATCGAAAACAGCCGTAAACACTGAAGCGGCTTGTGTGATCGTTGGCTCCGGGCAGACATTGCGTTCATACTTGGGATAGCATCAGAAATATTCATCGTTCATAACTGTTTTTGCGTTACGCTCAGACTTATAACGAGATCAAACAGAGCACTGACATGTTTTCATAACCTGCAAAGACATTCTTGGCCCAAACTGAAAGCACTTCTCGATAATCCAAAGTGTAAGCACGCAGAAATCATTTGAATACACCACACAACATGAAGGGTTCTTGGTTTGGAACAGGTCATCGGATCTGAACTCAAGCCTGGAGTTTAGTTGAAAGAGAAAACATATCTGTTTGTTTGTATTAGCAGAATTTCTGCTCAGGTTCAGGTGAAAACAGAAACAATGAAGACATGCATCAGTGATGGCTGTGAATCCATTTCTGTTTACGCACACGCCTCTCTTATTCTTAATACAACCTGCTGAGAAATAGGATCTGCAGCAGCTGAAAGAGACTCTAAACTGCAAGATATGTGACGCACTTATTTTTTTTTTCCCTTTTGACTTTAGTACACGCATTTTGTTAGGCATATCATATCAATACCATCCATCCATTTTCCTCCGCTTTATCTGGAGTCGGGTCGTAGAGGCAGCAGTCTGAGCAAGGTGACCCAGACTTCTCTATCCACACACACTTCTAGCTCTTCTGCCAGAATCCCAAAACGTTCCCAGGCCAGTTAATAGACACAGTCACGCCAGAGTGTCCTGGTCCAGAAGGCAACCGAAACAGATGCAAGAGCCACCTCAGCTGGTTCCTCCCGTGTGACTGAGCTCCTCGCTCCATCTCTAGAGGGTCTTTGATGTGTTTGGTGTGAATGGGGTTGTCGGGGAACAGAGGTGCGTGGAGCAAGTTGTGTAAGCGAGGTTTTCAAGATTTGCTTGAAGAATCTGCATCGCCAGCGATCGTCTGTTATGCAGTTGTGTGATTGGCCCGTTGCTAGAGGAGAACCAGCGAATCAGTACGCAGGAAAATCATGTGGAAAACTAAAAATTATGCTTACGGAAAAACACTATTAGCTGAGCATGGATGGTTGTTATTTACCCGGGTTCAAACGGGAGGTAAGTACAAAGGAGAAAGGCTAATATGTGGATGGAGGAAAACAAAGACGAAGGAGTTACAGCGACCGCAGTACGAAGTCTGGACTGTAGTTAGAAATACAAATTGAGCTTAATCCGTGAGGTCAGATTAGAAACATCTGTTTTCTGTTGAAGTTTGACCACTACTCACGCGCAATTTATGGTTAATAATTTTTGTCAAGAATTACATCATGTGCATGCTCACTAAGCATTTGTTCAGTGACTGGTGGCTGTTTGTATTGTGTGTCTGTGAATGTTGGAGGAAACTCATTTTAACCACTTGTATTTGCGATTGGTCATTACCCAAAGCTCACGACCACAAGTGAAGGTTGGAACAAGAGCTTTCGACTCAGCTCCTTCGTCATCACAACGGTTTGATACAGCGATCACATCACTGCAGATGCTACACCGATCCGCCTCAATCTCACACTCCATCCTTCCCTCACTCGTGAACAAGATCCGAGATACTTGAACTCCTCCACTTGAGGCAAGGACTTTCCACCCACCTGGAGAGGGCAAGTTTTTTCTGGTCGAGAACCAGGCCTCAAATTTAGAAGAGCTGATTTTCATTTTAAATACCTTGCTTATCTTATGTATACAAATAAGGAAAACTTCTTTTTCACAGAGATCCTCCCCTCAAAATGTTTATGCCGGGCTGATGAAAGAGGGTTTAGCAATTTACAAAGCCCCGGGTCTAAGAAAATGTTAATGCAGCCTTGGTTCTCCTCCAAATAAACTAATCTACAAAGTAAATAAAAAGGTAAAAGTCTCTAAAAGAACCTGTGATGTGCATGAGAGGAGAGTGTGTGTGGCTCCAGTTGAGAGGTTAGACAGAGTGTGAGGGAGTTTGTGTGGGCTTGTCTGCTCTGAGCGACACATGTCTGAAAGCAGACAGTCAACAACAGACCTACAGCAGAGCTAGCATTAGCGTTAGCATGCATGTGTCAGCGCAGGCTTAGCACATGTCAGGTTCAGACAATTTACTGTTTGAAGCAATGCAACACCAAGTAAACAACATGTGTTCCTTTAGCTTAAAGCCATAGGACTTAGTGTTGTGCTAAATATGCATTATGGCTTTACAGCAGTTAAGTTGCAAATGATGAAGAAATTGACAAAACTTAGAAATTACAGTAAGTTCTAAATTGGGATCCCTCCACAAATGTCATCAAAAAGCTCCAAAATGCAACAGCTTACACATACCTGACAATTTCTTTGGCGTTTACATTTTACATTATATTCTATATATTTCCCGAAGTGATACATTCCTAGACACAAAATGTTGTACAAACCTGATGCAACACAGAAGCCAGCTTTCATTTGGTGATATGTATGTCATTTGTTTGCTGTTGTCACTACTAAGATGTAAAACAAACTTTTAGTGGTCATTAGAGTCTAAAAGATGCACAAAAAACACAAATCTCAACATTAAGTTTGTTAGTCGTTATCAGTTTTACATGATAATGTGCATTCGACAATAAAACTAAAATGTTTGAAAACTCTACAATGACTTGTATCAACAGTCTTTCTTTTTCTAAATGTGGTCAATAGGTTTGTACCAGCTGACACTCTCTGGATCATTCACAACCTGCGTTTTTTTTTTTTTTTAGGGCTAATGCTAACAGCTTTAAGAGAAAACAGAGGAATTCCTAATCATTGTGAATTAATGCTGTGTTCCAGGCAACTGGGAACTGGGATAAGTCCCACTTGTAAAATACCAGTTCCCAGTTCAGAACGTTCCAACCTAATCAACTCGTATGTAAACATTATGGCTAATGCTAACCTTTAGGCTACACAAAAGTAACGGTAAATGACTTGTAACCCATGTTTACACAGTTTTTGTGTAAGTTCAACACTCCAAATAAATTTATTGTGGTGATTGTTGAGCTCGTATGTGAAGTGGGGCTTCCTCGACCTGGTCCAAGTTCACAAGTGGTATTTACCAGTTTGAGTGGCGTTCCATCGCATTTTTACAAGTGGGATGTGGGAAATATCCGAGTTCCCAGTTGTCTGGAACTCACTATAACTCTGCTTGCTCTGTGTTTGATAGCATCAGAGTAAACTGTGAGTCTACTAATGCCATGTCTATAGTTTAAACAATAATTTTGCATAATGGAAGTATTAAAAGATATATGCATTTGTCAAATTGCAACATTTCTGTCGTTTATGGCTCATCTGTTTAGTGAAATCTTAAATATAATCAGGTCCACTACGTTTTGCTAAAAGTGTGGTCTTGACTCTCAAAGGTCTTTCACACCAAGTCGAGGGTCGCACGTCTGAACCGGTTTCGCCAACAAGCGGCTCATGCGTGTTATGAATGAGGCTGTTGGGGTTCAGAGGAGCGAGAAGCAGGTCGTGGAGGCGAGGTTTTGAAGACTTGGTTGCAGCGTCTGTGTCGCCAGTTGCCGAACCAGCGAATCCGTGCACTGGAAAATCGAGTGGAAAATTGAAAATGACGCTTACGGAAAAAACTGTATTTAGTCGAGCATGGATTGTTATTATTTACTTGGGTTCAAACGAGACGTAAGTACGAAGGAGAATGTCACTTTTTTTTGGTCCGAGGAAGTTAAAGATGGAGGAGTTGCAGTGATCGCAGTGCGAAGTCTGGACTGTGGCGGGAAACAGAAATTGATTAAGATTGGAAAAATCTGTGAGTTTTGACAACTACTCGCTCGTCAAGCATTGTCCCACGCACATGCTCACGCAGCGTTTGTTCGACGACTGTTGGCTGTTTGGATCGTGATTGTGTGAATGTTCTTTCACATTGGTGCACCTCAGAGAGACTTGAATAGAAGCTGCGTCACTCCAACCTACCGATAGCGACTAGGGGTTGTGTAGGTGTGAAAGACTCTTAACACCGGGCTCACACTGCCTCCAGTCCAGTTCCAGATCGGGACCTGTCTGGGCACGGTGGTGATTCACACTGAGACCTGAGTATGCATGCACTGGTACGGAGCATACATGCACTGGTACGGAGTATACATGCACTGGTACGGAGTATACATGCACTGGTACGGGCATACATGCACTGGTACGGAGCATACATGCACTGGTACGGAGCATACATGCACTGGTACGGAGTATACATGCACTGGTACGGAGTATACATGCACTGGTACGGAGTATACTGTCATATACATGCACTGGTACCAGTGACGTGCGGTGGGATTTCCAACTGGTGAGGCACTGTGAACCACACAGGTCTAGTTGCTTATTTTCACTTCAGGATGCCTTTTTATTTACTTTGCAGACGTGCATATCAAATAGAAGCATGTAATCTCATGTGACTATTTTGTCTCTACACGCAAAATTAAGGATGAGAAAAAAATTATTTTGACGCGAGTTTCGATCCCCAGACTCTTTGCACCGCGGATCACTCTCTCATCCATCTGAGCTAAACAGCTGATGACGTCACCGCGGTGCAGGAGTCTTAATGACTGCCACTGTTCAATAGTTGGGGACAGATTATTACGATTTTTTAGACCTTTGCTGTTAAATATTTGCTCGTGATGCTTTTTATAGTTGCTTAAGGCTTTGTTTAACCGCACAATGACGTTTAACACAGACACATTTAATCGTATTAATCGTATTTTGGCCGTAGAAAGCCGCCAGATTTCCCTCGTAAGCAGAGCTGGAGCGTGAGGCGTGCCTCATCTGGGCTTTGTATAAACTCCGTTTACTATCAAATTAAGTCACTAAAAGCGCTCACTTTCACATAATATTCTCTTTCTTGACAATTAGAAGACAAAGCACTCGAAAAAGTACGTCTCCAAACACATTTTATCGCTTTTGGTGGAGAAACAGTGAGTGCACGCGCTGCATGAACGCGCCCTGTTCATTGTGTATGTGGCTGCTCAGGTCTGAGTGAGGCGAGCCTCAGCGCTGTAGACCTGCATTATATTGGCAAGTCCTGGAGATTTTGGGGGTTTTAACCACAAAACTCAGTGAAAATCACACGAAATCAACTAAATCTGACAAATACGAAACATTTTACATACAAAAAATAAAATATTTAGTCTTATTGACATCAAGTATTTTTTTCCCCATTTGGACTGGTGAGGCACTGCCTCACCTGCCTCCCCTGACCGCACGTCGCTGACTGGTACGGAGTATACATGCACTGGTACTGACTCTGCCGGCATCACGAGACCTCGAGTTCATGGGGGTTCACGCTCAACCTGGGAGTTTAGGCAATCAATAACTACAGTACATATATAGGAAATACTGGTAAACAAAGAAACACTTGTGTCAAGTTTTGAGCTTCTTTCGAGTTTTTTTTTCTGTTTGATTTTTTCGCCACACAATGGGTATTTGTATTATAAGTAATAGCTTCAATAGCACTCGTTTGGTTTTCTGTTTGTTGTGTCTTGCTTTAACAACTTCACCAAAAAGGTCCATTCATCCAACGGAAACGATCCAGTGGAAAAAAAACGGATTACAAACTGGATGCAGTGTGAGCCCGGGTTAATTTATCATATGCACTGTAAGATCTTTTGAAAACGCTTGCTTTGAAGTCTAGTTTAAAAAATATTTGCAAAGGTTTGGCAAAGAGTTTTACAAAAGAATAAAAAAAAGTTGCTGCAATGGGAAATTCGCCATGTTGTTTGACCAGTCATAGGGATACATTAGCAAAACAATATCAAAAACTAAAGAAAAGAGTCTAGGAACAACTTGTGGATTTATCACTTTAGTGTCAGATAATTTGGGGAAAATAAATTAAATATTGCACAAAAATAGATAAAAGAACTCCCTCTCATTTTCACCATAGACTAGTTTAGAGATCCTATCATCTTTAGAGCTGTGAATGTGCTTTTGTGGAGCAAAAGATGTCTATGCTTGTGACCTTTAGCCTTTTCCCAACAGCATTCTGCGAGAGACTTTCCAGATTGATAATGTGTAAAATTAGGTTACTTAAAGCCAAAATTATAGCAGATAAAAATGCAGGAATCAATAGAAAACAACAAAAACAAAACAAACAAAAAAAGATGATGTAACCTATTGCACAAACCTTAACACTTCCATTTGCCTAATCTCCGTTCATCGAAAGCATAAGTGCTGCAGATCTGCTCATGTGACAAACCTCTGTGTGCACGAGGTGGGCCGCATTCCTCCCGCACATGAAAGAGCAGGATATTTCACAGCCTCCACCCAGTCATGAGAGAACTACTAGCCCCAAACCAGAGCCCGACTCCCACATCAACACATCCACTCCCCCCTCTGCACCAGCACCAAAGTTCCCTACACTGGTCGAAAATTCCCAAGGGAGGAAAAATAAGCTGTGAGCCGCACACTTCCTGCAGCCCTGAGGCAGAACTGTGTCCACCAGAGCCATGAGAACACAGAGTCAAGCTAGAAACAGACATGCTCACGTCTTTTGGAGAGGTTTGCATTGACTCCTAAAGATCCACTGTGTAACTTTTGTGTGTACTGTGCAACTTTGAATGCAAAATATTGATAAAAATCAGTTTCTTCACAATGAGCAAGCTTGCATGGCCACAGAATGGACCAAGTTGCTCTTTAGCTAATTTTTTGCCACATTAAGGCATAACAAGTATTTGTTTCCATTACCATTGTTCCAAAGCATAATCGCGGGAAGTAGGGGTGCAGGAGGGGTAAGTGAACCCCCTGATATGAGCCCTGCCATTTAGTCGTTAGATCTTCCTTAATAAAAACATGAGCTCTTCTTATGGCTCCATGAGATTAATAAATTAACCACAGTCTAACACAGTGAATGGAGGGCTGGGTATTTCCAAGAGCCTTCTGATACGATACGTATCTCGATACAGGACTCATGATACGATACATGATACGACCTCAGGGCCGCAGAGAACATTCAGGTTTTTAAGAGCAGGCTCAAGACCCATCTTTTTAGCTTAGCTTTTAATTAGTATTTATTGTCTTACATTTATTTATTTATTTAATCTATTTATTTATTTTCTTTTATTACTGGTTCTAGATTTTAGTATTTTTAAGCTTTTCTTAAGTATATATTTTACACTTTAGTTCTTAGTTTGCTTGTATTTACCTTTTCACTTATTTTAAATTCTTAATCACTTTTAGGTTCTCCAGTGTTTCCTCTGAGGAGCCTCTGCACCAGGAGCTGTGGTCGGCTGTGGCTGCTGGGCTCTGGCTCATGGGCCCTGGAGGTTTGGTCTTGACCTCATCTCCTCTCTGGGCCCTGGGCTGGTGTCCTGTGGCTGCAGGTGGCTCTGCTCCTGGTGCAGACAGCTCCTCTGATGACGCTTTCTTTGGTTCATCTGTACCCAGCCCAATGTATGTATGCAAGCGTAGGAAATGTATTCTTGTATTTGTGTCTGCGTGTGTGTGGGGTGGGGGGTGTTGGGTGGGGGGTATGTACATGGTAATGAGTGGGTGCGTGTGTATGTGTGTATGGGGGGTGGGGGGAGGGGGGGGGTTGTTTTTTAATGCACTGTAAAGCACTTTGTGTTACAATGTTTGTATGAAAAGCGCTTTATAAATAAAGTTTGATTTGATTTGATACGTGTCCTGATACAGGAGTCATGATACAATACTTGTCCGGATACAGGAGTCATGATACGATACGTGTCCCGATACAGGAGTCGTGATACAATACTTGTCCGGATACAGGAGTCACAATACAATACGTGTCCCGATACAGGAGTCATGATACGATACGTGTCCCGATACATAATAACTTGGTACAATTGGCTCTGTGCACGGAACCCCAACTCAGTTAATTTATTTGAGGTTTTTACTACACCAGCTTAAAGCGATAAATACTCAGAAGATCAGACAGTGACAGTGAGTTGTTGTGAATAGTACAGAAAACATGTTAAAGACTTCACAAATCAGAAGAATAATTCAGCATAGGACATTTGTGTGTTTAAAAAGAGACGTGTTTGTATCTAAATGCTAACGCTAACAAGAAATGCACAGACAATAAATTAGTAGACGCGCAATCAGCAAAATCTGCTCTGTTGTTACAACACAGTGTGACGCCATATTCCTCCGGTAGAGGTGATGACGCAAATCAATTAAACACAATAGCAGAAGTTGCACTTTTATGGAAAAAAAACAAGCTAAAACGAGCCATTTCAGCAAAACCCATGACCAAAACAGACTGATTTGTGTCTTATGAAGCTTTTTTAAAAAACATTGGCAAAGTTATATTATGTTTCCTAAACTGATACATTCATAGGCAGAAAATGCTAACCTGGCCTCAGATGTCAGAATACAATGACAGGTATAAATATATAATATATAAACTTTATTTATTTATTTATTTTGAATAACTTAAAAGCTTTTTCAGACAATATATGGGAGCCAAACAAACAATAGTTATAACACAAAATAAACATATAATACTTGATTATTTACATGCCGTTAAGTCAATCAACACAACTATTTCTTTCTTTCTTTTTTTAACTTTATTATTTTATTATTATTAATTTTTCATAACCTTGATCATATCTGAGCTAAATGCCCCCTCCTTCTCCTCCCCCTCCTCCTCCTCCTCTAAACTGTGCCACTCCAGAGCAGCATGTGCAGGCCTGGCAGATAGGAAGGATCTGTTCTCACACACAGATCACATGGCAGGGCCTCATTGTTTATGAGAGAAGAAGAGAGAGAGACACACATTTGCCAGAAAGAAGAAGAAGAAGAAGACCTCAGCCGCTCAGCCTTTTTCTCAACAACGGTATTTTTGGTTAGTGTGATAATCCTGCAACGTGATGAAATGCTAATGTGAGACAGACTTTTATAATAGGAACAGGCTGCTACTATTTATGGAGTCCTGTTTTTAAATAAACACAACTAATACTGTGTGCTTGATGCGTATTAAAGCGAGACAATATATCTGGGGTGTTCAACCTTTTTCGCCAGGAGAGCTACTTTTGCAAAACAAAACCAGCAGTGTGAGCTATAAGTGTATTTTCCAGACTGACTGAGGGTGCAACTTTAACTCAACCTATGTCCAAAAAAAAATAGACTTTGTGAAGCAAGCAAGATGGTAGCTAACATTTTAGCTGCTTTATCTTGTTGGCTTATAGTGACCGTTAAAAGTCACTTTCGGATGAGAGTCTTGATCTTTGGAAACACTGTCTAGATGACTACTTCGAAGACTTCTACTCAGCGACGTGCGGTCAGGGGAGGCAGTGCCTCACCAGTCTAAAAGGGGAAAAAAATACTTGATGTCAATAAGACTAAATATTATATTTTTGTGTGTAAAATGTTTCGTATTTGTCATATTTAGTTGATTTCTTGTGATTTCCACTGAGTTTTGTGGTTTAAAACTGCTAAATCTCCAGGACGTGCTGATATAACGCAGGTCTACAGCGCTGAGGCTCGCCTCACTCAGACCTGCACAGATACATACACAATGAACAGGCACTCACCGTTTCGCCACAAAAAGTGATAAAATATGTTTGTAGACGTACTTTTTTCGAGTGCTTTGTCTTCTAATTGTCAAGAAAGAGAATATTATGCAAACGTGAGCACTTTTAGTGACTTAATTTGACAGTAAACAGAGTTTGTACAAAGCCCAGATGAGGCAAATCAAAAACTGCCTCACGGTCCAGCTCTGCTTACGAGGCAAATCTGGCGGCTTTCTACGGCCAAAATACGCTTATACGTTTAAATGTGTCTGTGTTAAACTTCACTGTGCAGTTAAATAAAGCCTTAAACAACTATATAAATCCTCACGAGCAAATATTTAACTGCAAAAGTCTAAATACACCGTAATCTGTCCAGAACTGTTGTATAGTAGCAGTCATTAACACTCCTGTAACACAGTGACGTCATCAGTCATTTAGCTCAATTGGATGAGCAAGTGATCCACGATGCAAAGAGTCTGGGGATCGAAACTCGCATCAGTATGTATATTTTTTTCTCATCTTTAATTTTGTGTGTAAAGACAAAATAGTTACATGAGAGTATATACATGTCTACAAAGTGAATAAAAGGCATCTTAAAGTGAAAACAAGCAACTAGACTTGTGTGGTCCACAGTGCCTCACTAGTTGGAAATCTCACCGCACGTCACTGCTGCTACTAAGTATTTCCCGAACCTTTTCGAACTGTTCCAAATAGGGAGCATTTTTTGAGGCTGACTGTTGTGATTTTGGACTATACAACAGAAAAAAAATGGAATTGAAAGAATACAAAAGTCTGTGTTGGGCACAAAATGTAAAGTTGCATGTAAAAATAAATGTGTTTTTAACTGTTGTGGTTCAGCTGTGATGGACTCTTTAGTGATGTGACGAACGATAAAAAAAACCTGAGGAAAAAAACAAACAAAAAGAGTTGGCTTTTTAAACAACTCGTTGAGATCGTTGAGATGAACGAATCAAGATATTTGAGCCCGATCTCACAAGAAAGTGTACAATTACCACGACATTACACAATATGTAAATTAGTTTACTTACACAAGTTCACGGCCGTCCTGCGTAATTATAGTACGAGTCACAGTCTCCATTCATTTCAATGGTGGTTGTTAAGACGTGTTCTTATTTATGAATATTAATGAAATCCTGATTCTAATCTTAACCTGCCCCAAGCCCCAGATCTAATCTTACCAATTTTAGTAACTTTATGCCTGAACTTACCCGTTTCACCTGAAGAAAACGTCCCCACGTGGACAAGACCAAAACTCGTCCTATTTTGACTGTGAAATCTCGTGTCATTTTTACTCTTTTTCATATCGTGCTAAATGCACGGCGTAACATAAGTACTAAAAACAGCTGTGAACTCGTGGTCAAAATACGCTGTTTTTGTGTCGTGGTAAAAGTACGCCCTCTAGTGAGACTGTGTTGGATATTTGAATCCTTTCAAAGAGTTAAAAGTCCCATGACTAGGACTCATGCAAAGAATATGCAAATCACTGAGAGTCCAAAAGGTGCCCACTGTAATTTGAACGTAACACGTAATTTAAAACTCTGATTTCACAATAAGAAGATCGTGGATTGAAATTCCCAGTAAAAGGTTGTATGTTTGTGTCTGTAACTAGTAGGGTGTTCCCCCGCCTAAAGCCCAAAGTCACTCGCAACTAAGGTGACCGCTTTTGGTTGTAACGTCCCACTTTTTAGGCTCGTGTGTTTCACGGCCGCGTCCTGCTTTTTCATTTGTGATCGAACATAACGATTACAACACTTACAGCGCCGTGTTAAGACGGGAATTTGATCATCTGTCTCGTCTCTGTTCATGTGCGTTTGTGTGATAAGCAGCACAGCGCGTCAATCAACGGTCTGCGCGTCACCTTTCCCGCCCAACATTTACGAGAAAACTTCTTTGTAAGCGGTAACAGTGAAGAAGAAAGGCAAATGCGTGTGAGGAGACGATAACTCTGGTCAGCGAGGCAAAGAAAAGGAGAGTTTACAGGTCCAATCACTGAAACAAACTCATGGGTCTGAACAGTGAAGGAGACGCAGAAGGAGACGCTGAAGGAGACACTGAAAGAGCGCAGTGCGGTGCAGTTTGTGTAAAATAAGCTTCTCCATCAGCCACGGAGGAGAATATGACTTAAAACGACAAGACACATGTGAAGCTCGTCAAAAATAGGCACATCTTAATCAATTCAAACAATTATTAAAATAAAAAAAACAAAGCTGTCACATGTTCCAATAAATGAGACAATTGTCTATTTAAAGGGGTCCTATTGTGTTTTTTTTTTATATTTAGTAAGAAACTAGAACATATGCAGATCAGTAATTTATCTTTTGTTCATTGAAAAACACAAAGTTGATCTAAAACGACTTGAAAATAAAAACAGCTCTACTGACTTTCTGCAGAACTGATAAGCCCCGCCTCTTCACTTTCAAATGTAACTGTAAAAAGCAACAGACTTAAAATAACAAATGATTGTTGTTGGAAAGTGACTATGGGACAGTTTTGAACCATACATGCCTCACTTTGAGTATTAATCTTTTGAAATATATCAAGTAAAGACAGACAAGTGGGAGGGGATAGGTGGTAGGTGAGAACGGGGATTTCTGAGCACTTGAGCTTCAGCTGAAGAACAAAACAAGATTACTCCAACATGCATGAATCAATTCAAATATAATTTTGAGTAAACTAATGATGAAGGGAGGACATTATAACAAGGTTAAAAACTTAGAAAAGTGAATTTGACATAATACAGTAGGTCCCCTTTAATACTAATTTATTATTCAGAAAACTTGTTTTAAATATCAAAAATATCAAATGCATCTGTATGATCAAACAATAGTGTTTATTTTAGCTTTTTTAATATTAATTATATCATTTGTTGAGTCCGTCCCCATGTCCCACCAAATCCCCAAACCTGTCCCACTGGTTTTTCTTCCCAAGTGGAAGAAACTGAATCAATGAATAGGTTCTTTAAGTAATACTCCACCCACATTTCACATTTCTAAGACAAGTCTCCCAGCTCGCACGAATCCACCTCCCATACCATTCCCATGACTAATCGAGGACACCATTCCTGCTGGTCCTGCTTTTCCGAAACATACCAGTCGGGAACCTCCTCAGCAACCGTCAGAACCAGCTTTTTCACTCGCAAATATGTGACGAGACAAAAGGATGAAGTGAAAAATCCTGTTGTTCTGGCCTAAGTGTGGAACATGACACAAAGAAGAATCATAAACACAGTCCTGGATGTGAACTCAAGTGAATGTGAGATTTATCCAAAGTTTGTCCAATCTGTCCACTTTCAAAATGATTGCAAAACGTTTTCAAATGTGAAAACTATATATATATTTTTTCTCACCGTCCACTTTTCTTGACATCGCATGTGTTTACCACAAATCTATTGAAAAATCTGAATAGGACATTGCTAGTTTAAAACCGTTGTGAGTTGTAGCAGTGGCTGTTCAAATGGTACTGCACCAGAAAAAAACTCATCAGTGCAGAAATATATAGAGCACAATGTAATCACAAACTCGTTTCACAGACCTACACATGATGAAAAGGTTAGATGTTGTGACAAATCATACCTAGTTTCCTCAGTTTTGCTAAAAATAGTTGCAGCAGCACGTAACATAAGCAGAGCAACATATGCGTGTATTTTCAAAAGGGTCAGTGTACACTAACACTATACAAATGTTCTAACAATAGACATATAATCAGTGGACGCGCAGTTGGACTCTGATGCTATGGGACACTTAGCATCTGAGCTAGTCCGGTATGTTTTGAAGAACTCCTGTTTGTTTTCCTATAGCTGTTAGCATTAGCCTGCAAAATATGTAAGTTAGGAAAGATGTGGAGAGTGTCAGCTGGTACAAACCTACCGACCACATTTAGCAGAGGTCAAAGGTCACAGTCTAGCTACAATTTAAGATTGTGTATAAAACTGCTAGCGGCTAGCGAACTTCAAAGAGAGATTTTTGATCTAGTGCATCCTTTAAGATTCTAATGACCATTAAACGTCCTCATTCCCATGTCACTAGTGAAAACAGCAAACAATGACATAAACATCACCAAACATGTACAAATTTTACATGTAGCTTCACTTTTCTGCCTATGAATGTATCAGTTTGGGAAAACATAATATAGAGGGATTTTTTGTTTCTCAACACGGGTGATGCGCGCGCACCCCGTCTGTAGAAAGAGCCTCCACACATAGACACAAACAGTGGAAACAAGTCAAAAAAGCTCTGTTGTCAGCCAACGTCAAGAGTTTATCACTTTGTGAAAACAAAAGTTAAAATTTATGGATGAAATTCGATCCTACGACCCTTAGAAGTTACTTTCAGGTCAGTGAGAAAAACGCTGACTCAAGCTTCAGGGCCAGATGTCTGTCAGACCGGTTCAGACCTGATGAAAGCAGCTGCTGTCGTCCTGCTTCGTTGTTTAATTGGAACAAGTTTCCCAACATAAACAAATGGAGATGAGCTCTTTCTGCAGGACGCACGCGCAGTAGGGCGAAGAGTCACGTCGACCCAAAATCCCTCTATAACATTGCCAATGTTGTAAGACACAAATCAGTCTGTTTTGCTCATGGTTTGCTGAAATCACTTGTTTTAGCTCGTTTTATCCATAAAAGTGCAACTTCTGCCATTGTGTTCAATTGATTTGCGTCGTCACATCTACAGGAAGAATATGACATCACACTGTTTGTGTTGTAGCAGCGGAGCAGGGCTGCTGATTGCACACCTACTCATTTAATGTCTATTGTGAAAATCCAATAGAAATGAACTAAACAGGAAATGAACATGCCAGCAGGATGTTTTTGAAAATAAACAAGCTAACTGAAATATGTGCCAATTTTATTTGGCCGGGGCCAAATAAGGTGAATAAAACTGGTTCTGTGCACAAAACTTCACTTGGCTTGTGATTGTTCAAAATAGCTAACTTCTGTACATACGACCACTTCCTGTTAGCGTTAGTATTTAGATATATCATGTCTCTTTTTAAACACACAAGTGTCTCTGGTGAAATATTCCTCTGATATGTAAAGTCTTTAACATGTTTTCTGTAACATACATCACAACTGAATGATCTAAAGAATATTTATTCATTTTAAACTGATGTTGTGAAAACCTCATTGAAATGAATTAAACAAGAAATGGTTGTATTTCCTGTACAGGATGTAGTATTTTGAACGAAAACAAGGCAACTGAACATTGTTAGCTACCTTATTAGGCTCGGAAACGTGACATCATACAGCTGTAGAATGTTCAGTTGTCCCATGTTAAACCAATGGAGATTTTAAATTGCTAAATACAGAAAATAGCATTAATCAAATCATATTTTGACACTACAGAGTGATATAGATAAACTTACCAGTGCTAACCCAGCAGTTGATTGGGCTGCTCCATGGCTGTTTTGTTTACTTTTGTTAATCGTTTTGTCTAATGTATTCTTATGGAAGTTCTGCTACACTTACAACAAACATGGCGGAATTGCCATTATTTCCATACTAACCACAGACGCTTCCCGAGCCTAATTGTTTATCTCTGTTAAATCCTTTTACAAGGGTGTTTTCAGATGAACCAGGGTCCTGTGGACTGCTGTAAACAGAGCTGCCGAAAAGGAACACGGCAGCAATGCGAAAACAGCGCTGGTGCAATGCGCTGCGTCGCGTCAGGAAAAAGGTGCATGAAATGATCTTGTTGTACATGTTGTACATGTGTATATTTGCATTAGTTGTAAAAGTGCATAAAATAAATAAAACCAAAGTTGGATAAAATTAGTGCTGGAGGTATGGCAAAAAAAGTAATACCACAATTTTCATGGAGCCAGATTTACATTTTAGCATGATTCTTGTGGATGAGCTTATTCTTCTAGTTTCTTATGGTTATGGCGATTTCATCCAAAAAGTAGATTGTCACAGATGAGCTCACGATCCCAGACAAGGACCCAGCTCCACTCTGCCTGTATTGGTTTTTGCCTGGACTTTGGTAAAGTGGGCCAGAGTGCACAGAGGAGGCATTGACAAGTCGTGAGTTGGAGGAAGCTCGAGGGTAAACATTAGCTGCAGCCGTTGCACAAAGTTGACATATTTGTAATGGCATTCCTACATGACTTTCCAAAAACAACCCGTAGCTCACCTTTTCCCAGTTTAACGCCCACAAACGTGCACGTGTCAGCTGAAGGCGGTGACGAGATCCACAAATATGAAAACGCTTCACTGCCCACACAAACCAGTTTCTGCACGACAATTTAGTCCATTTTGATATTAAAAAAAAAAATTATAGAGTGGGTGGTGTTCGTAAAGCTGGGGCGAGTTTAGATAATATCGTTATTGTTGGTTTAAGACATGGATATCGAGTACAAATCATTTTATAGTTAAATACTTTTTGTTATCAACTTTCTACTAGACACAACCAGCTTATATTCCTATCATTAAGTAATTCAAAGTGAATCACAACACTGGAAAATTATTACTTGAGCGATTCCTGAAGTAATTATTAATTTGACAAAAATGTGCCTGGTATTTAAACACAAGCAAAAGTAATTGTTTTTTTATTTCACTGGGGATGGACAAAATATCCAGCTGTTTGGTGCAGATGTGTTTTGTCTCAGATAATAATCTGATTGGCTCAATTGCATTGTGTGAAAACAAACAGGGCTTACATGCAGAAGTGTGCAATATATCCAATATATAGATAATGTTGTGATTGTTGTCTTGAGGATATGCAAAAACTGACTATGGAGTATAGCAATTGTAGTAAAAAGGTAACAAAAAATGCTTTAAGAAAACAGCAAATTAAGAAACTACATTGTAAATGTTCAATCAAAGTTGGACAGTGATATTTGTATCAATTGATCCCTCAATAGTCTATTAGTTAGAAAGTGCAATGCAAGCTTTGTCTGAACATGCGCAGTTGTTCGTTCTCTCACGTGGACATGCGCTCATGTAACATGTGACCCACGCTGACCAATCAGAGTTTGCTATAGGGCGAGCAGATTGTAGCCGGAGCTAAAGATTAAAAGGCTATTTTTAACCAAATGAAACACTTTTGAGCCTAGAAAAAGTTCATGATATGAAACTAGAAAAGATTTGTCACAAAGTCCAAAAAGTCCAACTTTAGCAGCAGCAGTTTGTGATTACATTATACTCTATGGAAAAAATGTGCAATGTCCTATCCAGATCTTTAGTAGATCCATGTGTTCAACTGGAGCATTGCTATTCAACATAAGGCCCAGGGTCAGATCAGGCCCTTCAACCAAGGAAATCGGGCCCACTACCCACCTTCCAAAAATATAAGCTGTTTGTTCTTATATTAATTTGAGGATAGTCTTGGTATCTAGTCTAGCTCTAGTTCAGTATGCGAATATGCTTCATTTTATATTTTCTACTGGGTGTTTATAATGTTAAAACAGTGCATGTAATATTAAGATGATTTTTTGTGAATCTAAATAAAAAAAGCAGCCTACTGTGCACCTCCGGCACATAGGTTTCATTTCACTGAAAATTCGGACTCTCTGCAAAATAAAGTTGAATTGCCCTGAACCAGAGTCTAGACACTTTGACCTGCAGGGTCGGAAAATCCCGGTCGTTTAGAAGAACAAGCGATCATCTCCTTTAAATGCCCTAACAACAAACAAACAAATGACCGAGGCCACACTATCTCTCCAGGCAGGACTTTGTGACCTGTCGTTCAGTCGAGTCAAATGAAAGGTTTTAAAGACACTAGTATTTGTCTCCTGTCCTGTCGCTGCTTATTGGTCTCATGGGTTTGACATAATATCTTAGATCATACAGATTACAACAACTTTTGAAGTGACTTTCTGGAGGTTAAAACTCAGCTTCATTAAACTACAGTCAGTGAGAATCTTTTGAGTTCAATACATTTTTGTCATGTGGCAAAAAGAGCTGCTGTTCCATACAAGCTGTCATTAGGAGTAGGGCTTAAGACATTCTTGGGAGACTAATAAGGATGTAACAATATTGATAACACTGTTATATCGTGATACCAAAATTGTCACATTTTATCATCGTAATCACCTGACAATATTAAACAGCATGACTGCATTAAAAAGAGTTCATATTAGAGCCTTAACACATTTTATGCAAAAACATAAAAATTCTAAATATTTTAATACATGGTGAGAAAACAATTTAGTCTGAAATGAAATGAAATCACTGAATGACAAAAAATAATGTTTATTATCATTAGCATATTGTGATCAATATTGTATATTAGCGACTAAAGACATGCTCCATGTATGGATTAATCAACTAAAAAGCTCTGAAGCTGAAAAGTATCCTCTTTATCTCCACCATTTATTTAATTAACTGTGTAGAAAAAATTACGCAGAAGATGAAAAGAAATTGTGTGTTTGTACCTAAAACGGCAAACTAGACAAGCATTCAACCCCAAACTTCAGCCAAATCAAAATAAAGTCTTACACTATGAATAAAAGAACTAGTCGACTAATCCACATTTTGGTAGATTTCGATTCTGGACTTGAGCCTGAACCCAGCCCGGGCCCAACTTGACTTTGGAGCCAGACCCACATGTCCACATGGTTGTCGGGTCTTATTGGGTTGGGGTCCAGACCCAGAGAGCAGCACTGAACACGTGATGATTGACTTCCACTCTAGAACAGATCGCAGAACCACCGCGGTGACATAATGTTTGAAGTAGTCAGCTACACGTTTGTGTTTGATACCCAGAGTGAAGAGAAGGAAATACAGAAGGAATGTGTGTATGTGACACGCGCGGAGGAAGAAAAAGAGAGAGAGGGAAGGGTCTTTCATCCACGCAGACCAAGAGATAGAGGAAGAGAGAGAAAGTGCACTCTGGTCCTGGGTGACACAGGGTCCTGAGTCCTGTGGAGGTTAGAACAAGTCTACTAAAGAAGTCTTGTTTAGCATAACTGGTGACTTTTTTGTTCTAAAATTATTTTATATAGAATAATTTGTAAAAAAAAAAAAAAAAACATCACCTACAATCATGTAGGAATTAAATTTGTTGTTACTGAAATAATAGGTGTGTTTCAGATGACATCACAACCTTCTACAGGCCAATGTAATTTCAATGAGGTGGAGGGCAGCTAAAATAAATATGTTTAAATGCAATTTATTTTTGTAATACAAATGAGTAGTGGGTGTAGTCATTATAGAAATAATCGCTTTTTAGCTAAATATTTTTTGAATTATTTCACGACAAAGTCCAATGGGCCTCATTCATGAAACGTTCTTACGAACAAATTTGTTCTTAAGGGCTGTTTACCAACATTTTTGGCATTCACAAAATTTGTTCTGAACGGAAAATGTTCGTCTGTAAGAACAAATCCTACGAACACTGAGGAGCATCGTAAGAGCAAAAATCAGCTGTTTCAGAATTTTATTTCTTATAGTTCAGTCAAAAATTTTAATTATTACATGATTGTAGGTTATGTATTTTTATAAATTATTATATGTAAAACAATTTTAGAAACAAAAAAGTCATCACTCATGCTAAAAATGACTCCTTTAATAAACCTGCAGCAGCCTGTCCCAGCCTCAGAGCCTCTGTGTTCTGACCCCCACAGGACTCAGGACCCTGTCCCCCCAGGACCAGAGCCTCTGTGCACTGACTGTGCTCCCCTCAACAGCGCCCCCCCCCCCCCCCCCCCCCCCCCCCTCGTAGCGGCTTCTTAAAGTGAAAGTTACGCACAGATTTACGAAAATTTTCATGAATGAGGCCCAATGTTATTAATAGGAAAATCTGCCTCTTGCCTCCACCTGCCTTATAACTGCCAAGAATTCTAGAATGTGAAACCCACCTATTAAGAAACTAAATTCTGAAACAGCAGTTTTTTTTTTGCTTCTGAGTGTTGTTAGGGTTATTCTTACTAAGGTTAAGGTTAAGGTTAAGGTACACTTTATTGTCCCCGTAGGGAAATTTGTCCTCTGCATTTGACTAGGCCTGGGACGATATTAAAATTTGCAGTCACGATTGATGTAAGCAAAATAATTGCGATTAATGATATTATCACGATAACTGCACACATTCAAAATCAATTAATAGTGCACAATATGTGTTTGAACAACTACTTATTGCATTTTGGTCTAAGTACAATCAATAATGATTCAATGTGAACAAATGTTTACAATGTTGAGCAAAAAATTACTTTGTCTCAGAGTCATTAATTAACTTAAATACATGAACCTTCTCCTTGTTTAACAATAATACAGCTTCTTACTGGTTTCACAGCATCAGATTTGAGATGCTCTTATGAAGCCACAGGCGCGTCTGGGGCTATAATGGCAATTATTGTCACATACGATTATCACAATTATAAAAAATGCCACGATTATTTAATTGCAGCCCTTAATTATCACAGTTTGTGATAATATCGTTATCGTCCCATCCCTATCTTATAGACCCACATTTTCAGTTAAGAATACATTTTGTAAATGCCAAAAACGTTTTGTAATGAACCCTTAACTTCTTAAGGTACCAATGTGACATGTGCAGTACCTTCCACCTTTTTCAGTTTTGTTAGTTTTCTTTTAAAAATAAACTAACTTCTGTATACGTGGAAGAATAGTTAGTCGATGTAAACCTCAGTCGAATCAGCCATTCTACTATGACTCTGTGCCTTTGACTTTTTATGACTTTTTCAGATTTTAAAGAATTGTCAAAACCCAAATTTTGCTCAAACTAGTGTTAATCTGGCCGCAGCTAGTGCCACCGGCTTTACTGTTGTTTTTTGTTTTTTTACCAAAGAAAATCTAGGCGTTTTAGTGATAAAGGCTGGTTATGGGGCCCATTGTGCTTAAGAAACATCTTTGAGGACTGAACTCACTCACGACGGCCGCACTTAGCACGACAAATGTCCAACTTAAAGACCGTGTGTCTCTGGGAGGAGCCACTGCCGCGCTAATGCTAACGACAATGCTAAACCTTTGTACTGACGGTGCCGCATTCACATTTTACGACATGATCTGCTAATTAGCGACATGGGAGCGAGTTATTTGGAAGAGAGAGAAAAAACGCAGATGTCAAGAGGTGGAGAAAGTGTCCCTGAATGCATCACGGTGCGTTGGCAGACCATTGATTTCACAGCGGTAGATCTAATCAGAAAAAGGGGAAGGTGGTTGTGGGAGATAGAGGTTCCTCAGTGCGGCTTATCTAAAAAAACGGTTCAGGCCTGGGAGCGGGGTCAGTGGCGACCTCTGACCTCTGTGCTTCCGCTGAACTCCGGAGAAGAGTGTCGGGACTGTTGGGTTTGGGCAAAGTTAACACGTTTAAACTTTGTAACCCCGTCGAGCGATTCATCTGGAATGAAAGCGTGAAAGTCCCAGAGGGTTAGGTCACAAAGCAAGATGGATGCCACGCTTAATTCAACGGATGCATTTGTCTCTTTAAATGTCTCTCAGTTAAAGTTGATAGTTTTCTGTCCTGCACATTTAAAGTGACAGGTTCAGCTACATTTTCAGTAAAACATATAAACAACAATCTCAGATTTAAAGGTGCACTGCGTAACTGTCTGGACAGGAAAAGTCAACTACACAATTCTGCAAAAATAAAACCACTTTGGGACATTCCGGATGAAGATAAATATGTTTTATGCAATAATGTGAAAAAGCACAACTAAAGGAAACACTTTTTTATAGAAATATGATCTCCTCCTGGCAAAACTATCAATTCTGTGGTCATGCAAGCTGGCTCAAAGTAAAAAATAATAATGTTTTATCACAAAAAGAAATTGAAATCACAAAAACATGCTTTTATTCAAGTGCACCTTTAAGATTGCATTGAACATTGTGCTTGTTTTTACTATATTTAGCTATTACAATGAGAATATTGTCTTTGTCTATTTTGTCTAACAAATAACACATATGTAGAGGTAATTTCACAACAGTTACCTAGCAACCATGTCATAAACAGGCAGAAATGCACATTAATGACACAGAAGTCATAGACATTAAATTAGTAGACACAATCAGTGTTTCTGCCTTGTTGCTGCAGCACTAACATATTCCTTCAGTACATACGTATATGATGAGTCTAGAGGTAGAACAATCTATCGGCTGGCCGATATTTGGATTTTTATTTTATTTATTTTTTTTGCATATCTGCATTCCTTTGGCTGATATTGATTCAGTCAGTGGTTTGAACAGTCGTCTGCACATAGAGCTGCTCTCACAGTGATCAGCTGAACTCCAAGGTAGTTTTGGAAAGATACAGTTTGTTTTATAAATCTCCATTTTGCTGCACTTTCTTCAATTACTTTATACAATGTTCTGTAATCTGCGTAAACATGTCATGTCATTATACAATGAGACAAAATAATAGTCTAGACTGAACTTTTTCTTTTTTGGAAAGACTGTCTCATCTCAGATATGTTTTTTTTTTTGAAAACTAAAATAAGAAAATTGGCCTCAGAAATCAGCCTTGAAAATCGGCCAAGAAAAAAAACATCGGTCAATCTCTAGATGACACAAATCAATAGGGGTTATGCACTAACGTCTTTCCGGTCTCAGATTGACATAGGCCGCTACATCCGGTGGCGTGGTTGCCATAGTGACAAAGCTGTTTCAGACGAGTCCTGAAGACGTAGTGACGGCTGTAACAGCAGAAAAAGTGCTGCTTGGTTTTCATAATGAAAAGTTGTAAAAGTTCGTATGTGGACTACGCGAACTCCGCCCACATACGAGAAGCTCCGCCACCTGCCGAGATTCACTGTGCTAATAAGCCCGGGCAGAGGCGCCGTGGACCGGGAGCTGTCTGGCAACACCGAGCGGTGTGTGCTCACTTCTCCTTGGCCCAAAGCACCTCTGCCCGGGCTCATGAGCAGCGAGTGCCGGTCTGTGCGCGTAGTTCTCACTTTATTATTTTTTCATGTGAAAACCTCCGTATATGCGTGGAGCTGCTGTTGCAGCCGTCGCAGCGTCTACAACAGATGACAAAGAAAACTTTTTTTTCTAAGAGGATTGCTTCAGGACTAGCACAAAAAACCTCGTGTGATGTCCATCTCCTTTGGAGTAAACAACTTTGTCACTATGGCAACTACGCCACCGGATGTAGCGGCCTCTGTCTATCTGAGTGCGGAAGACGTTAGTGCATAACCCCTATTGAACGCAATGGCAGAAGCTGCACTTTTATGGATAAAACAAGCAATTTAAGCAAAACCATGAGCAAAACGAACTGATTGAACACTGGGTAATGTTATATTGTGTTTCCAAAACTGATACATTCATAGGCACAAAAAGCTATTCAAACCTCATCAGTCACCGATACGACCTGGACACTGCACAGAGAAGTGAAGCTACATGTACAACTTTTATTTGTTCAAGTTGTTTATGTCATTTTTCTGCTGTTCTCACTGTAACATAGAAAAGAGACGATTAGTGTCATTAGAGTTTGAAATGAGGCACTAGTTTAGAAAGTTCACTAGCCTTTTTGTTACACAAACTTTGCCTATAATAAACACTAAAAAGTTTGTAAACTCAACAGTAAGTTGTAACAAGGCTCTGACCTTTGACCTCTGCTAAATGTGGTTTGGTAGGTTTGTAACAGCTGACACTCCACGTTTCATAACTTTTGAGGGCTAATGCTAACGGCTATAGGAAAACAAACGCTCCGGTGTTCTTCAAAACATACCAGACTAGCTCAGATGCTAAGTGTCCCATAGCATCAGAGTCCAACTGTTCTCCATCTACTGATTACATGTCTATGCATAGAAGTTACAATATGAAAAACAACTTGAATGTAAACCAAATGATTCCAACCAGCTGTGGAATATGCTACGTTTGTCTTTTACTTTTTAAATATGTTTATTTTAGGTTAAATATGAGCTTAACCATTGTGAAAACACACTTTTTATCTGTGAATAAACGTGATGAACAGCCCAGAGTGGTGAAACTTTGAGTTCTAGTGCTAAAATAAATACGTTTAGTAAAACAGATTTGATCTCATAAGAGGCGACCTGAGGCTACAACTGACAAAACAATATTAAACTTTTCTGGCAGTTTAACATATGAATACAGTCAAGCTAACAACTTGCATGATTGAATCAATTTTAGGAATGACTAATTGGACAATGACAGTCCCAATATTTGCACTGTGCACTACTCTGTGTACTTGTGTGTAGGTGTACTGGTGCAGGAGAGGCACTTCAACGTGACGTTATGAATGTGATGAAGTAACATGTGTGTTAGGGGACTCCTGGTGGTGGTCAGAGACTGAGGAGCAGGTGGAGGGGCGGACACTGTAAACCATCTCACTGTCTGTGAAAAGCATTATACAAATAACAGATGACTTCCTTACTAAGGTTACTTAAGTACAACAGCAGTGCAAAACAGCTGTTAGCTGTGTTATTAAACTGTCGCTACATTCACAAAGCCAAAGCTTTAGTTTGGATCATTTGCTGAACTTGCTAAAAAACAAACGAGAACAGTGCTTAAAGCTGGAGGGTCTGATGTTCACACCACAGAATCAAAAGTAGAATTCAAATCTTGCTCTCGTACACACACTTCATATCCACATTATTCATTTGTCACTGCAATCATGGTTTAAATTAAAACCATCTTTTTTCATTGATTAAAGTGAAAGTGAAATGAGCCACCCAAGCACAGCCAATCAGAGCGATGCTTTGGGCTCTTGACGAGAGTAAAACAAATGTATTCAGACAGTACAGTAATCTGATTTTGTCATAAGGTGCTAATTTTTCAATTTAGAGGGATTTTTTATTTATCAACACGGGCGATGCAAACTACAAGAGTTTATCACTGTGTGAAAACAAAAGTTATGCTGCTAAGTCAACATTTGTGAATGAAATTTGACCCTATGATCCTTAGAAGTGACATTCAGGTGAGTGAAAAAACGGCGAGAAAAACTCAGAAGACAGACGTCTGTCAGACCGGTTCAGACCTGATTCAAACAGCTGCTCTCGTCCCGTTTTGTGGTTTAATTCTAAGAAGTTTCCACATGTAATCAGATGGAGAGGAGCTCTTTCTACATAACGCATGCGCAGTGGGGCGGAAAGTGACGTCGACCGAAAATCCCTTTTGGTGGAAAAGATAATGTTATTACTTACACACAAAAAACTTTTACATTGTTCTTTCTTTTGCAGTTGAATTTTTTTCAATGTTTTTTTTTTTTATCTGTTCGAAAACAATGCATTGTGTTAAATACACTTGTCTGGCGTCTGCATTACTCCTCACTTGCCTGAAGTGTGTAAAGAAGCAGTTGTGAAATGCAGATAAAACCATTCTAAAGACCTGTCAGCTTGACATGAACGCACACTTGAAGAGCACAAGTGAAAGTATTGGAACTGGGCATAAAACGTGTGACTGGCAGCACATGCTCGTCTCCATGGCGATATCTGAGTTAAACTATTAACAAAGCAAAGTCATCTCTATTCAGAAAAGCTGATCTTACACATTCAGTTTTCAGTTGGGACTTTAACTTGTGTCCTTTCAGACTTTATCAGCGTAAAGTTTAGATTGTGCTGACGATACCTCACGTCTTATCTGCTGCACCAGTCCTTGGGAACGGAGCCCAGCGTGATCTTTGACCCCGCCGTCCCTGACTCCTTCCTCTGAAGCTCTGAAGCGTCCAGTCAGATCTGCGCAGACACACAGACAGAGAGAGACGTCAGCGTGACTGAGAGGACACTCAAGTTAATCAGTCTGCTGTGTTTATTTATCCAGTGCATTTGAAAACAGTGGAGCTGACGTCGTGTCCGAGTAGGAGGCTGCAGAGTAAACACGCTCCGGTGCAGGGTAAACACAGTGTGCAGCTCGCGTCAGCCCAAAAAAGAGCAGCGCAAACAGGACCCGAGCTGGGGAAGTCGTTTAGAGAGGTGTGCAAACGCAGCTAACGGTAATGTGGCACAAGTGTACGAGTGCCAGGGTTTCTTCGACCTCTCACTGGAAACTTTTTGACCTGCAATTGAATGTAATGAGAATCCATGAGAAAATAGACAATCTTGAGACTTTCTTGGCTAGCAGATGTAGCAGCTAATCTTCAGCCCCGGTTCCATATTTGGAATTCCGAGAGTCATAGCAACCACAGACCAGTGACACGCTCCTTCCTGCCACACTGCTGATTTCCCAGGGCAGGCGCTGAGCAACAGGCCGTGCTATCTGTAGATCACACTGAGCTTTGGCTTGATTTACAAAGACAATAATAAAATAAAAACTCCCAATTCACGATTTTTTATGTGAATACCATAAGCTTGATGACTGTTGTAAATTAGAAAACTAAAGACCCATTTAAGCGTTTTAGAAACAGTTTTGTTCCTCTTCAATTGAAGCTTATTAAATAAATGACCAATTTGCATTTATTTGGGCAAAGCTGAAATAGGTTGTTGTTGTTGTTGTTGTTGTTGTTGTGGTGTTCTTATTTATTTGCACTCTATTGAGATCTGTAATGCAGGAAGTGGGACCATGTGTTGTGTTTGTACCTCATGATGTTACTTTTGTCAGACGTCATCTTGTTTGAACGCTGCAAATACGGGTACCAATAAAGTAACCTAACCTAACCTAGCCTACTTAAACACAGAAGACTGCAAGCATCCCATTGTCTTATGCCGCTGTCCTTACCTTTCAAGCTATGCAGGTGCATTGTCATTAAAAGATCACAAAACTCTTTAAAAAGCTGACTTTAGCAAACAGCAAGACACCTGACACCTGGCACCTCAACCTCCGACCAACACCAAATGTTTCCTAACCTGCACATTGTTGGTTGGTGGGGAAACCCAGAGGAAACCATCAGGACACGGGGAGAAACATGCAAACTCCACACAGAAAGGCCCAGGGTGAGCGGAAGTCGAACCCGCGACCTTCTTGCTGTGAGCACTATCCGCTCTACCACTGTGCCACCGTAAATTAGTATCATGATATTCAGTGGCCTGATATTTACTTGTACCTGATGGAAAAAACTCAGGAGGTGAGTTACCTCAACATTTATAAAGATTTCTGTGTAATTTGTGTTAATCAATTATGAACAAAGTGGAGAAGTACAGCCTCACAGCAAACTGAACATGTGGCATTATTTTGTGCTGATGTCTACAGAAGGTTATTGAATGAAGGACTCCAGGCATATGGTATACTTCCATGACTCTGGTTCAATCCGCTGTATTTGTTTCGTTAGCCATTAGCTATCCCTTATTGTTTCTATAGCCGTTAGCGGCTTGCTAATAGCCCGCAGAAATCACAAGTTATAAAGAGTGTCAACTGTTGTAAACCTATGGAGCACATTAGGAGAGGTCATTGTTGAGTTTACAGAGTTTAGTTTCTTTAGCCCTACCTACTCATTTAGTGAAGAAAGTTATGAGGAAACTGTGCAGAAGGTTCATTTGCATTTAATGACTTAGGCTCTGAAATGGTTTACATGCTGCTGTGCCAAAATATTTCTGTGTACTGACTGTAGGGCAGTGCAATGTTGACAGAAATTAATATCTCAATATATGTGTTTGTTTGTTTTTTGGTATATCTCGATGACAATATTCAATTAACAATATTTATCAATCCAACAGAAATGTGTTAAAAAGTGTTATCAACGTCAATAGGTTGCGTTCACTTTGTAGAAAGTATGTCATAAGTTGAGATGTTGAGCATGTTGTGTCATGTTGTCTTAATAACATTGCAATTTCACACATTTTCAATTGAGTGACGTAGCTGCATTAATTACAAAAAATTGTAGCTACTTGATCTTAATCTCTCCTGATGTCATGTGAACGCAACCTCTTACCAGACAAATGTGAAATCACTCGCAAAAATATGACATTTAAGGTAAATCTGTATTTTTAATTTGCTTTTTGTAGCATTTTTCTGTTAATGACATATTCTATATTCAATTTTTGGATATTTTGGAAACGACATTCACAATATTATCTAAAAGTCGATGTTGCACATCTCTAACTCATTTGCTTTCTGTAAAAACATATTCTTAAGCTGTAATGTGAAAAATGAATATTAACATGCTAACAGCAGGCTAAACGCTATTTCACTGTACACCATATTAAATGTGTAACAACCTAAAGAACATGAGTTTGTGGATTTCAAATTTACTTTTACATTGACTCACAATCGTAAAAAAGTTTTCATTGACATTCTAGAATTCAATGCTGTTATAAAGCCAGGCAGTTTTACCATAGACACATACAGTTTGACTCTGATGCTATCGAACACTTAGCATCTTAGCTAGTCCGGAGCATTCTCCTGACTAGCTGACTAACGGCTATTTTCCTATAGCCGTTAGCATTAGCCCTACAAAAAAACGCAAGTTATGAAAGATCCAGAGAGTCTCAGCCGGGACAAAGCTACTGACCACGATTAGCAGAGGTCAGAGCCTTATTGTTGAGTTTAAAAACCTTTTAGTAGATAAATTTGTGTGAAACTGCTAACGGCTAACAAACTTCAACAAGAGATTTCTGATCTTGTGCATCTTTTAAGACTAATGACACCAAATATCCGCTTTTACATGTTACTAGTGAAACAGCAGACAAATTACATAAATAACACTAAATAAAAGTTATAGCTTCACTTTTCTGTGGAGGAGCGTCTGTCGCATCGGCAACTGATGGAGTTTGTATAGCGCCACTTCCAGTCTACGACTATAGTAGTTTGAAAAATATAATCTCACATCGCCAAAGTTGTTTAAAAAAGCTTCATAAGACACAAATCAGTTCGTTTTGCTCGTGGTTTTGCTAAAATCTCTTGTTTCAGCTCATTTTATCCATAAAAGTGCAACTTCTGCTATTGTGTCCAATTAATTTGCATCATCACATCTACCGGAGGAAAATGGCGTCGCGCTGTCAGTGTTGTAGCAACAGAGCAGAGCTGCTGATTGTGCATCTACTAATTACAGTATATGTCTATAGTTGTTACTATCGATAACATACTTTGCAATAAAATATATTAAAATGATTGCACTAATTGTGTGTTTACTGCAGGTACACACATTAACCTATTGTATTTGATCAAAAAAACTGCTGTCATCCACCTGACTGAATCATTAGTGGACTGTGAAATGTGATGATGTAAAACAACCGGAACTTATTAAACTCCATACATGGACAGAACAATAAAACCTTCTAATGCACATGGCCTACTACTATCCTCACGCCTTATCTGAGATCTTTACGACGGAGGAGAGGTTTATTGGGCTGATTGTCGGTGATAAAATAATGAGTGTGCAAACGTAGCTCCTGTGGTGTTGAACTTTTGAGTCATGTTTGAGGAATGAGGTTGATGCACTTCCCAACGACTGTGAGAGAAGACAGGAAAAGTGATCCGTGTGGAATCCGTGACCTTTGTGACAGGAGCAGGTGAATGTTTGGGATTCTTCAGGAGTTAATCATCCACAACTGACTCTCTCTCTCTCTCTCTGTTTCTCTCTCTGCCTTCTTTCTTTTCTCTCTTGTTCTCTCTCTTTGCTTCACTCTCTCCTCTCTCGCTCACTCTCTCTGCCTCTCTTATCTCTTCTCTTTCTCATTCTCTCTTACGCTCTTTCTGCCTCTTCTGCCTTGATCTCTCATTTATTCTCTCTCTTCCTCACTATCTTCCTCTCTCTCTCTCTTTCTCTTCTCTCTCCCTTTGTTTCTCTTTCTCAATCTCTCTCTATCTTTCTCTCTCTATCTGTCTCTCTCTTCTATCTGTCTCTCTCTCTATCTGTCTCTCTCTCTCTCTGTCTCTGACACTTCAGGTGAACATCAGTGTACAAATTCTGCTGTAATCGAGTCACATAATCATGTCAAGTTTCCTTATACATAAAAGATTTTTTATGTGAAAAAAAGACACTTTACAAGGAGATTAAAACTGTAAAAAATGGACAGAGACAAATGTTCCTGTCATTCACAACTACAGGCTCCTGTCATTCACAACTACAGGCTCCTGTCATTCACAACTACAGGCTCCTGTCATTCACAACTACAGGCTCCTGTCATTCACAGCCCAAAATTCTACAAAGTTTGCTGTTTTTTGTTGTTGTTGGTGTTGTGGCTAACTGATGTTAGCATAGAGGCATGCCTTGCTCCTATAAACTGTGAAAAAGAGCTTTAAAAACATCGTAGTGAACAATTCGGAGGCTCAGAATGCATCAGCTTCAAATGTATTCTTTATTCTTTAGGAAGCAAAAATCAGGTATAGCACCTTTAAGATTTGTAAAACAAGGACTAGCGCACCAGGTCAAAACTACAAAAATACAACAATCTGTCGTTTGAACTTTAACATTTAAACTGACACTTGCTGACATCACAAAGTGGAACAAAGCATTTGCAGCTTAAAGGTGCAATACCTGATTTGTGCATTCTTAAAAATGCAAGCAAACAGAAATAATTGACGTTAAACTTCCTACATCAGTCACATGTTTTGCTCACTAAAGCATTCTCAGCCTCCGAATTGTTTGGTACAATGTTTTTAAAGCTTTCTTCACAGCTGTTAGTAGCAGATGTGATGCTATGCTAACAGCAGTGAGCCTACAATTACAGCTGATTCATTAAAGGAGCTCACCGGTGATCGCCCACTTCCTGGTTCAACAAGCCTCTATGTTAAATCTCCTTAAGGGTTTCCAAAAATATTTATAAATTTAAAGTTTGAAAACGTCCTTGGGGCTAATCAGCATAACCCACTTGTGCAGCTTTATAAACTACGAAGGTATTAAGACAAAATGGTTGAATTTCAAGTTCTGGATGTGCTTTTCAGACTGAAAACAAAAACACGCTGTGGATCTGAGTTAGCCTGAGACATGTCTTTAAATTCCTAATATTTGAATTTTTGAAAAACACACAATGTGTCTCATAAGTAAAAAAAAAAAAAAAAAAGAGAGAAAAAGTTGTGTTTTGAACTTTGAAATAAGTGTATTGACCCTATTTTGTCCCGCCCACTTGGCTTGGAAATGCACTTCCTGTTTAGCTCTGTTAAGGTAGCTAACATGTTTGTTTGTCTGTCTTGTGGGCCATTTTTAATTAAATATAATGACAGTTAAAATAAACCCATCGACTGAAATCTACAGGCTAAATGCAGCTAAACAGGAAGTGCACGTCCTAGAAAAGTAGGCGGGACAAAATAGGGTCAATAAAAGTGATCTGCATCTTTATGATTAATGTATGTTCATTTAAAGGACACATATTATGCAAAATCTACTGTTTTGAGTTTTAATTTTATTGTAGAGTTGCTTGCTCATCGCAAACACTGCTGAAGTTTTGTTTGTAAGATATCTTTTGTTCTCCCAAAAACACTGTTCTGAATATCCTGATCTGTGATCATAGATAATCTGTGATGTCATAGATAGATCTGTGATGTCATAGATAGATCTGTGATGTCATAGGTAGATCTGTGATGTCATAGATAGATCTGTGATGTCATAGATAGATCTGTGATGTCATAGATAGATCTGTGATGTCATAGATAGATCTGTGATGTCATAGATAGATCTGTGATGTCATAGATAGATCTGTGATGTCATAGATAGATCTGTGATGTCATAGATAGATCTGTGATGTCATAGATAGATCTGTGATGTCATAGATACATCTCTGAGATCTTCTGCATTGTTTGTTGGTTTGTTTGTTTGGTCTGCAAAGCAATCACACTTGATTTGAGCCTTTCTGCAGCATTAGCATATCAGGCAAGAGTCAGTAGATAGACTCTAACTCAATTCTTGATGTAGGAAACACACACAACCCATGTGTGACTTTACTAGACTTTTTTAAAACATCTGGTGCATGAGATTCCAAAGTGGAGATGTTTCGAAGCAGGTTTGAAGGAAAAAAATAAAACAAAAAAACAATTATTTCGGTCATCGATTAGTTGGGCGATTATTCTTTCGATTAATCGATTGGTTGTTTAGAACGCAGAAGTCACTTGAAAACAAGATATTGAGGTAACATCGCTTGAGGATTTTCTGAAGGTGTAGATTATTGGATTGTTAAAAGTACCAAAAATCTGACACTAATCAACACTAAGGGGGCTATCTTATGAAGTGGCGCAAAACTTGACGCGTGCGGTGGTGCGAATAATGGGCGCCAGCGCTGTTTCAAACACCAGACGCAAAACTAAGTTCAAAAGGCGGAACCAGTCGCCGCTGTTCAGAATAGGGTGGAGCTGAGCTGCCAGCAGGTGGAGCTTCGTCAATTTGAGGATACTTTCTGGCCAAAAGCCGACAATATTTGCTGTTTTATAGTTTTTTATAATTTTACTATAATAACTTGTATTTAGAAACCCTTTAGGCCAGTTGCATGTGACTAACGACATCATTCATCACACCGGGAACAAGGAGCAAGTTGGCCATAATCAAACGTGTTTGGAGCACTGTGTTTACTTGGAGCGCTTTAAGCTGAAACACGGACTCTTGTGGACCAGAGACAGAGCGACAGCAGTCTGACAGAACTGTAGAACACGCTATGGACAGCGGCGTTGTTTGGATTTATTCCATTTTCTTCAGTGAGGACTTTGCCAACACTTGACATGGATGTGCTGCTTCTGACACAAGGTGAGTGTAGTATTTTGCATGCTTGTGTTTAAACGTGGTTTACATGGTAAATAAATGTGTTCAGTAAAAGTGCAACGTATAACCGATTAAAACTACAAAGGAGACGCAACTGTCTGATTCTTAAACAGAGATAGCCTATATTTCGAGACCTGCCGCAGTCAGTCCTGAATCCTGGTCCAGACCTGGCTCTGGGTCGGTCCTGGTCTAGACCTGGCTCTGGGTCAGTCCTGGTCTAGACCTGGCTCTGGGTCAGTCCTGTCTTGTAGTTCTCTGCCTTGCTAACAGCTCCTCCACAGACTCCACAACCCGCTCATGACATGAACAAAGCCAATGATAATGAACGTTTTACATTTTGTTTTTGCTTGTCTTTATAATAAAATGCAGCGCCTGTCCTTGGTTCGAGCAGCAGACACAGACACACGATCTCCGCGACGCGCGCTAGATTCATTATTATGTTGCTTTTGGTTTAGTTATTTTACTGTTCTGTAACTACGGTTACTGAACGTATTTAGAAAAAAATAAAAACTGACATAGAGGTGATGATTTACTCTGTTGATATCTCCATACGGCCAATCCGAGTTGTGGCCTAGTTTTTGGCAAAGAAGGAAGGAAAACTCTTCTTGTAGGCTTTGAATGAGAGGACAACTTTAATTTTTTTCACTGACACAAACCTATTAATTTGTGTCACAATTAGACCCTCACATAGGCTGGGCCACGTTTCGTGAATCATGCAGCCTTTGTTGTGCAGCCTATAAAACAATAATAAAACTAACACAAAAAAATAATAATTACTGAAAGAAAAACAATTTGTTAGGCCTATATTTTTATTAATTAGGCCCATAGCCTATTGTTCATTTTCTTTACATTTTCACACTTTCTTCCTGAGAGCGTGGGTCAGGCCACACTCTTAGGTTTTTGTCCAATGTGCATCCTCAAATTCACGAAGCTCCACCTGCAGGCAGCTCAGCTCCACCTTATTCTGATCAGCACCAACTGGTTCCGCCTTTTGAACTTAGTTTTGCGTCTGGTGTTTGAAACAGCGCTGGCGCCCATTATTCACACCACCGCACGCGTCAGGTTTTGAGCCACTTCATAAGAAACGGCCCTATAAGTGGTATCACAATTAGATATATTTCAAGTACTAATACTTGAAATACTTGACAAAATGTGATATTTTTTTGGGAGATTTAGAATAATCCTGAGCTGTATCGAAACTAGTTAAAAGCCAAAATGTTTAATAAATAAAGTATTTTGTGTCTGTTGCAAAGAAATTGACATAAAAAGATCATTTTTAATGATCATTGAGGTGTCATAATTAGTATCAAGAATCTCAGTTTGAAGTTTAGTACACTCATGAAAGTGTACAACATTAAACTTTACATGAAAAACCTTACATTTACACAAATATAATGTCATTTATTTCCAGTCAGATGCTTTTCCACAGCTCATTGAAGTTTGAAACCTACATAAAGACCTTTAAACGATTATTCGATTACTACTATTTCAATAATCGATTAGTTGTGATTAATCGATTAAAAAATGCATATTTGTCTTTTAAGGGGAGATTTTACATTCATCTAATTGCAACAATAAAAAAAATAATGAACAAATAAATACAGTAATGCATAAATTAAGATTTTGTCATTGTAATTATATAAACCAAGTATTTTTTTTTCATATTTCAAGTTAAAGAACTGTTATCATTTTCTATCCATTTCAACGAGGGTGACCACCTCAAAAACTCCAAAACGTGGGACAGGTTCGGGGATGTGGTGGGACATGGTGGGACGGACTCCACAAATAATATTATTTTTTATACTAAGCCTGTTTTGAACTAAACAGATAATATACAGATGCATATAGAGTATTTTAAACTGTATAACAAGTTTTCTGCACTCACAAAGGCTATTAAAAAAATAAGAAATGTTTTCTTATTTTGAGGTAAAATGTCTTTTTCAAGGTAAATAATCTGCCAGTGCAGTAAGAACATTTGACAGAATTTTTAAGCAATTCTTTTCTTGATTCAAGCAATTATGACTTAAAACAGTAACAGATTTGCTTAAAAAGTTTTTATATCTAGATAAGGAATAGAATAGAATAGAATAGAATAGAATAGAATAGAATAGAATAGAATAGAATAGAATAGAAAATAGAATAGAATAGAATAGAATAGAAAATAGAATATCATTATATTAAAACAAGTCAAATAATGAGTAAGACTTGGTGAAAACATCTTAAATTTTGTCTTTTAAGATAAATATGCTTGATTTAAGTCCTTTATCTAAGTTACATTTTCCTTTTTTGCAGTGTAATAACTTATTAGCCCACATACCGGTAGATAATATATTAGGCTATTTAGAACAGGTAGTGGTTTTTTGATTAAGAAGTGTCTTGATGTTGAGCCTATTTGATGAGCTTCACATGTGGCCTGTTGTTTTAGTCACATTTGCCTCTGTGGTTGATGGACAAACTCTCAGCGTCTCCTTCAGTGTTCAGACTCATGAGTGTGTTTCTCCTTCAGTGTTCAGACTCATGAGTGTGTTTCTCCTTCAGTGTTCAGACTCATGAGTGTGTTTCTCCTTCAGTGTTCAGACTCATGAGTGTGTTTCTCCTTCAGTGTTCAGACTCATGAGTGTGTTTCTCCTTCAGTGTTCAGACTCATGAGTGTGTTTCTCCTTCAGTGTTCAGACTCATGAGTGTGTTTCTCCTTCAGTGTTCAGACTCATGAGTGTGTTTCTCCTTCAGTGTTCAGACTCATGAGTGTGTTTCTCCTTCAGTGTTCAGACTCATGAGTGTGTTTCACCTGTAAACTCTCCTTTTCTTTGCCTCGCTGGCGATAGTTTCGTCTCCTCACACACGTTTGCCTTTCTCCTTCGCTGTCGCCGCTCAGACTGAAGTTGAGTTTTCCTCACAGATAGTGGGCGGGACCAGCGGCGCGCAGACTGTTGATTGACGTGCGGTGCTGCTTATCACACGAATACGCACGAAACAGAGATCAGACAGATGCCAGAACTCTCGTTTAAACACGGCGCTATAAGTGGTGTATTTGGTATGTTCGATCACCAATGAAAAAGCGGGACACGGCCGTGATCTGTGGGACGCGGGACACAAGCCTAAAAAGCGGGACGGTACAACCAAAAGCGTGACAGGTGGTCACCCTAATTTCAACTAAAACTAGATCTTTAATGCTTGTTCCTTTAGCAAATCTGCTAGTTTAGCAGTCAAAATATACAACAAGAACAACTCACTTCAAACATTTACAAACCTGTTAAATTTTTTTTTTTCTGTGTGTGCTGTAACTAATGAGCTTCTAGACATTTCTATTCAACTGACATAATATCGTCTCAATATCTTTATCGAAATAAGCCCAATGCTAGCCACAATGCTAACAAAAACAACAGACAAACTTAGTGGATTTTGGTGAACAAACAAGCAGACTAAATTTCACCTGAATAGATATAGATTTCTGTGCTGGGACAAATTCATTTTAAGCTATTTTAGAGTCAAAAATCAGGTATCCATCCTATTCCTGGGGCCGCTGATGTAAAACGGGTTATGGGCGCAACTTCCGGTATAGCAACCGGAAGTGTCACTGCGTTGTTGTTTTGATTGAGAGTTGGCGGTTGTATTAGCTTTAGCGGTGTAAACAAACTTTAGAAGCGTGTCTCATTTAATTCTCCGACGTTCACAAAAATGGCATTGCGCATTGCAGCTCGTGGTTGTACTAACAACCAAACAAAATTACATTTGTGGCTTAAAGAGCGTTGTGTGGAACATGGGCTGCTGACGAAGCGGGAGTGTAGCTGCCCTCCAAGGTTCAGTTTTTACTGTCTACCAAAAGAGGAGGAAGTCAAAAGGATGTGGCTGAAAAACCTAAATCTGAAGAAGCCACCGAAGACATTATATGTATGTTCTTTTCATTTTGTGGATAAAGTACCCACGGAGGATAATCCATATCCTACATTATGGTTGGGATACTCCAGAGACGCCGGGTACTGCGAAGACCTGACAGCAGTGTTACACAAACAGGTAAGATATGTTATACATCTCCATGGTATCTGGTTATTCCAAAAGTAACATGTAAACAATCGCACGTGAAGCGATAACGTCACAATAGATCAGCGCTGTGTGCCAACACGGCAGATATGAACATAAAGATTAGAGTGTGAACTGACCTACCTGCTGTTTGCCTTCAATTATCCCTGTACATTTGTTTAATTGTTCTGTATATTCTTAGAATATAAACCTTAATCCTTGTTAAGTTCAGAACTCATTTGACTTGGCTCAACGTCTGCTTTTAGATACATTAGATTGTGCCCAACCTCTTTCAACAAAACCTGACCAACCTTACTGAAGGTACTGGTGCCTCGGAGCTTTTAAGATTGTTCATAGCTTTGCCATCTGCTGCAACAGAGCTTAGAAAGTAGATAAAAATGCTACTATAGGTGATGTTCGGCCACTTTTTCAGGTCATCCTCCCATCCTTTAATTTTAGTAGGCAATGGAATTTTTATATCGCCTCGTTTAAGACATGAAAGCTGGTGTTCCCACATTTTTACGTAGTTTTTGATCCAGAAAAAAACAGGAATCGCGCGATCGGTTCTACATTTGTAATGTAAACAAACGCGCGTTCCGGTGTCTACCGGAAGTTTCGCCCATAATTCACGCAAAAGCTCATGGGGGCTAGGAATAAGGTGGATAGCTCCTTTAATAACAGAATTACTCAAGCATGAATGAAACAACTGTAGATTTTCTGATCCGACTCATTGTTGTGTATTATTAAAAGGCGCCGTGTTGTCAGCAGGCAGGCAGGTCTCTTACACACACACACAGTGGTGGATCTGACCTGGATCACACTGTTCTGCTGTATTTCTCCGCTCCTGCTCCGAGGAAATGTGTCTGTGTTAGTCACATGTCCAGAACATGCAGCGAGGAGCCGAAAACACGTGTGACTGCGTGTGCTTTGTCTGCACACACACACACACACACACTCGCTTTACAGGGATCTGTCTGGGACAAATACAAGCACATTTTTCATTATTAGAGCAACAAGTGATTATGGCTCTGTTTGTGTGGAGGTAAGATTTGGGTTAAAGGCGCTATAGGCTACAAGAATGTTACAATTAAAATATATATATATATATTCACGCATTTTTTGGTTACTGTCATTTAAGATGTGCATCCCAAAAGAAAATGCATGCATATTTTTGTGCATAAAAATAATGTAGTAAAATTATAATAAAAAGAATGTTGTTTAAAGGTGCATTGCGTAAGTTAAAATGCTACGATATATCAAATTACGTCCATTGGCGCAGGCCTGGATGTGGACATGACGTTTTGTAAACTTACCGAGTTTTCCTCTGTAAGCGACAGGCTCATAAATGTGAGTGGAGCTGGATTAATGGCATTATTTCTATATATTACGCAAAAGCTCTCGGTTTTATACAACAGACGGATGTTATAAAGATAAAAATAAAATAAATAATCAGAGGCAAATACTGTCATCTAGCTTCCGAATCCCCACTGCACAGAAGACTTAGCCTAGGTCCGATTAAAATAACTCACACCGGCATGAAGCCGACTGCAGGGCCGAGTAGTACATTTCCTTTTGAGAAAGAGGAATTGTGCTGGAGATCAATAAGAGGTTCATCTGTCGATTATTTTCATTAGAAGGTAAGACTCTCAGGTCTGTCAAAGTACATCCACATTGAGACACAGCTTTAGTAGCTTAGCCTTAGCTGTTTGTCGTGATAAGGTTTATGTTTTAGTAATAAATTGCCATTGAGCATTTAGTTTATGAGACATGATCCCTGTAAAGAGCTTTTTTTACACTTTTCTCTCACGCTTAAACAAAGCTTTTCCTCAACTCTCAATAATCTTTCCTTGTGTAACTTTTGGAGTTTGAAAACTGATCAGTCAGTTAAAAAGAACAAAATAGTCAGCATCTACTTTTTCATACAAAAACTTTGTCTACTTAAGGTGGGGTAAGTGATTTCACACTGCAAAAATAATTTAGGTTTAAATTCTGACAACTTTCTCCATAAATCCTTCAATGCATTGTTAATATCAATATGTATTAAGTTTTGGTTGCAATTTTGACTTAAAACATTCTTTTTTTTTCTCTTTTTTTAAAGTGAAACTAGAGTGGACCACCCAAGCACAGCCAATCAGAACGCTGCATTCTGCTCTTGATTAGAACTAAAATACTTTAATATTCAATTCAGAGAGTACTCAGTGGCTGATAAATGCAGCACTTTCACAAAGTGCTGCATTTATCATGGAAAACACAAAGTTTACTAATTTACAACAAAAAAGTGAGCTACCTCACCTTTAACTCAGGAAACCATTTAGCAGAAAAATAACAATGTGGCAAAAGAATCTTTCAAGCCGTAAAATATGTCTTCAGATGGGAAGGTGGGTGCAGTGCCACAAAACACCAAAGATGGCGACCTTGATCAAAATCACATTTCTGCTTCACTCACACATCACAGACTCACTCACACATCACAGACTCACTCACACATCACAGACTCACTCACACATCACAGACTCACTCACACATCACAGACTCACTCACACATCACCAGAGCAAAGAATAAAGAGCTCATGATAAAGTTTACACACTTTAGATTTGTCTTTGTAAAAGTGACTTTCAGCTGATAAAGATCATGTATTAATGATGCTTGTGAGTAATTTACAACTGACTCATGTTAAACACGTGTGATGGTATAAAAGTGGATGAATATGATCAAGACAGAGGAGGAGGAACTGCAGTGCGTCACGTTTGATCAAAGCCAATCAGCGGTCAGTCTCTGCACTACATTTCCCATCATGCATCTTGGTTTTGTAGTCATTGAGGCGGTGAAGTCAGGCTGCGGTTGCTTTTCTCGCCTTGATGATTTGTCAGGTCGACTCCGAGCCGGATCGATCTCTGGAGATTACCGGGGGCCTACGTACGCCGCTGACGTAAGCCCCCGACCCCCCGACACCGGCTCGAGCCGACTGGACCGCCTCCACCATCTTGAACTATTATGACATCACTGCTCACAGACATTAACAACAGAGCACTAGAGTGGAAGAACGAAAAACTGGCGGAGGACAACAACACAGCTCAAATCAGGTATAGTTTATTCATATTTTGTCAGTTATTTTATTGTAAAAAAAAACAAAAAAAAAAAAAAAAAACGTTTATAGTGTCTTTAATAAATGATCAAAAAAGCTAAAAAAGCTGCTAAAAAAGCTTCTATAAGAATATGGATGTTTACATGTCGAGGCCGTACATAAAAACATTATTAAAAATCTAGGCTAATAGTCTTTCACAGAAAACAAGAGTGCAGATAAAATCATTTCAGAGCTATGCACAGACAAACAGAAATGTTTAGATTTGATCATTGTTGGTGCAGAAGTCCTGTCTTACATGAACAGGTGCTGAGGTAAGAAAAGGGCTAACCCAGGGGCATATTCAAGTCTTAAAATTCAACTCTCATGATCTGGTTTTGTCAGCCCTGGTGATCAAAGATGGCGGCGCTGTGCATCAATGGCTTTAGCTCACTGACGTTTGTAGCCATGGCTCTTAGCTTTAGCCTTTTGCTATGTGCACTACAGGCTATGGAACATGCGCAGTTGTGTTTCCCCCATAATTCTTTGCATGAGGAGCGGAGCGTTCTGACCAATCAGAGCGGGAGTTATAGAGCAGTAGTAGCCAAAGCTAAAGCTTATTTTTGTTGAGGTTTAAATGGCTGGCCAGGTTGCTTATGTGTGGTTATGAAAAGGTTATTGACTATAAACATAGTCTGCAACATATCCACCAAATCAAAACAAGTCATTTTACACCCGAATATAATATTCTTAAAAAAAACCATACAGGAGTAGAGGAGTAGAGACCCAGAGTTACTAAAGAATCAATGATATAATTCACAAAATGTTATGAAAATGTAAAATGGCTTCTGGGAAAAGGAGCACATACTTGTGGATTGGACAGGAGGACCAGTCCTGAGGACTCTGTTGTTCGTGCCATAAGATGACAATAAAAGTTGAGCAGAGCTCTTGAGCACACAGAGCCATCACAGAGCTATAAATCATTTACAAGACAAAAGCACGACAGGCTGACGTCACACCAACACCAGCGTCACTGAGGAGAAGTCTGTAGAGTTTATTTAACAGGTTTATGATGAGTTCAGGCTTGGGTCATAGGCTAAAGCTTCAGTGAGAAAAAGTGCCATGGACTCTGGACACTGACTATCGAGTCTATTTGTGTCTTAGTTGACATGACTAACATTTGTCATTGTCAGTCACATCTAACTCACAGTTCCAGGCATGATCTTAATCATTTTTGAAAAAAGCTCTTCTTAGAGATTTTGACAGGAAGTACTAACACAACAATGAGCTAACACTAATGTTATTGTACAAAGAGCCTATTTGTATTGTATTATCTGTTCTAAACCAGCACATTGTAAGTTATCAACATGTTTCTATTTAACTATGAACTGACTTTAGCAGTAATAACAGTCTGGATGACACATGGAGACCATCAGGATCTGAACCCACTGTAATCATAACCGTTGTCTTTATGCACATTACATTTAAAACAAGCATTGACTTTTAGTCCTCACTCAATCTGAATCTGATCTAAGTCTCCAGAGCTAGCTCGTATAGGCAGTTTATGAAAATGCAAAGGAAGCTCAAAGGGTTACATGAGCCTGATCATTGCATTTACAGCAAATCAGTGGAAAACAAAATTATGTTCTATCACTCATGTCTTTATTTTGTGTTAATAGGACACATATTCACTGTACCACAGTAAAGTACAAAGTACCACAGTAAAGTACAACCACAGTAAAGTCTGAGAAGTAAAGTACAAAGCACCACTGTACAAAGGTAAAGTACAAAACACAGTGGTACAAAGTACACAAAGTAGTAAAGTACAAAGTACCACAGTAAAGTACAAAGTACCACAGTAAAGTACAAAGTACCACAGTAAATAGTACAAAGCACCACAGTGATGTACAACTCATTTATTGGTTTCTGCCTGATTTATTTTAAAAGCCACAAAACAAGAGGACCTAAGACTTTAGTATTTCTGTCCACATAGTCCAGCAGGGTGCAAAAAAAAAAAAAACATGCAGGCACGGTGACAGAGTGGCGAGCACTCCCACCTCACAGCGAGAAGGTTGCAGGTTCGACTCCTGTTTGACCCGGGTCTTTCTGTCTGGAGGTTGCATGTTTCTCCTCATGTCTGGGTGGGTTTTCTCTGACACTCCGGGTTTCCCTCAACCAACACATACAGTACATTTGAATATCCTCCAGCTGAGGTGGTCCTGACCAACTAACAAAATCTGGTGGTGGGTCAACGAGCACTTCACTGTGGAGCTCATGATCGAGGAACCCCTCATGGCATGAGAGGGTCAAATGCAAGACACATTCTCTATGGGAAATAAGTTACTTAATTTCACATCACTGAACAACTACGAGAACTAGATAGTGCTAATCAATTAACTGGAAATCAGCATTAAAAGAAAACAGCTTGTAGAATCAACCAGGACCAAACATAAACTGATCAACCAGGACCAAACCAGTCTAAAGGAGAATTAAACCAGGACCAAACTAGGCCAAAAACAGGACCATAACATAATCAACCCAGAATAATCTATCAATCAAAATAAACTACATTTTTTTGGAAAATGGGTTAGGGATGAATCAGATTTTTGGAATGCCAACTCTGCCCCTGGATCTTAAATTGAATAAGCCTTTACTAGAGTCAAGATTCAACTCCAATTATACTGCAGCCTAACAATGAACAAAACTCTTGAATATTTGCAGAACAAGCCTTTGAAACATATGGCTTGAAACAGCACGTCTTCACCTCAAACACTATTCTCTGCCTAGTAACACAGTCTTATCTGAAGTCACCAGACCCACACTGTCCCGTATCGACCGCAGAACCTAACTCTGGTATCACATTTTCAGTCCAAAGTCATGCCTGTGTTGTTTCTCTCTCCTCCACACGACACCGTCTTTAACTCTGCACGCGGGTTTCACCTCGTTTGACCCGACACACTGTCCTTAATTGCACCGGCAACCCAAACATTTCATAAGGACACGGATGGAGGAGTGGTTTGGCTGCATGAAACAATAAAAGGAAGAGTAAACAGTTGTAGACGTAAGCAGGAACGTGAAATGAGAGTACACACCTTGTCAGAGATGAAACGCATTCTTGACTCGTAATAATTGTGCAACTGTTGTTATTGCCGACTCTTATTTGCAGGAGGTGTTTGGAGAGATGGTGAGTGGACTGCAATGCCAGAAAATAAATTCACATGAATGCATTTTGCAGGTTTCAGAATTTAAAGGTTCAAAATGCACTTCCTGTTCATAAATGATGACAGGAATTTGCCCAGCAACCATGTCTACAATAGGGCAAACTTTTCTACAGCAGCAGGCTAATTGAGAGTTAAAATACAGTCATTTTGTTAATGTATGTATGTGTATGTATGGTGAGAAAACTGAAAATGTTCTTGTCTCCCTAATGTGATGACATCAATTTAGTTTATACTTTGTTCTTGTTTCATGTGAAACTAATCTACCAAAATCCTAAAAACCTTCATAAGTACATTAAAACTCAAGGAGTGTGCGTGTGATTGGTTAATGGTGGATAATTAGAACTGGAGGATGAATTCAAGATGGTGGCCTGTTGTTTTCAGTAGCTTGAGTTTAATGACGCATTGACGGTCCCAACATTTTTTTTTTCTAGATTACTGTAACTTTGGAAATGTGCTGAGTGATCAGCTCTGACCACTCAGTGCGATCGAGAAGTGGGGGAAAACAATGTCTTGTTTAGGGAATTTTTCAGTGCCCCAAACGCTTTTCACACTAAGCAAGCCCTACACGCAATAACAATAGTCAACTAGGCTTGAGATCGTGACATCATACAGCTGTAGAATGTTCAGTTGGTCTAATGTTAAACCAATGGAGATTTTAAATAGCTAAATACCGAAAATAGCATTTATGAAATCACATTTTGACACTATATAGTGATAGATAAATATACCAGTACTGACCCAGCAGCTTGTTGGGCTGCTCCATGGCTGTTTTGTTTACTTTAGTTAGTCGTTTTGTCTAATGTATTCCTATGGACGTTCTGCTAAACTGTCAACAAACATGGCGGATTTGCCATTATTCCCATGGTAACCACAGACGCTTCCCGAGCCTAATAGTATTGTTTCGAAAACAGGCAAAAAAATTAAACCAGTCACACTGTCCGCTCTTATCACGCATTACAAGCAACACAAGCACATGTATCAGGTCACTATAGACCTGATACATGAGCATAAACACAGACAGACATGTCATAGAAAGACACAGAGTGAGTGACATGCATGGATGCACAGCTGTGGTTTTTCTACTTCACAAATGTCATTTTTGTCGCATATCTTCAAAATGTTTGGTCATGCTTCCATAAGCCTCTGTGACTCTGTGCTGCTTTTTAACTTTGTTTTATTCAGTGCCTTGAGGTTGGACACATTATGCACAGGATTTACAATGTTTTTGAGTATTTTGCCTCGACAAACAGGAACCATCTGAATCTAACGCGCCAGTCTATCGGAGCAACAAATACAATTTTCATCACTGGAAATACAGAGGTCTGTCACAGAATCAAGTCAGCATTTTGATGTGGAACATTCATTGTTTCTATTTGCTCTTTTATGTCTGGTTTTGACCTGAGCATGCGTTTTCTCTTGTCCACTCATCGTCCTTAAAGAGGGGTGCAAAGTGAAGTTCCAAATCAGTTAATGACATGCTCAACTGGTATTACAAAGTTGTGAAAAGCTCTTCTCATCTCATAGTTTTGAGTCTCGGAATAAGTGAGCAAAACATTTAACTGCTGCAAAGACTAACAAAATCTATGTTTATACGTTTTTAAGTGGCAGATACCTTTAAATGTATCACTGTGCAAACTGTAACTTAGCTGAAGTTAGAAAAACATCTCAACTATCTCAACAACTCAAAGCTTCTCACAACAATGCACATTCAGAGGTTTGAATGTAAGGCCTAAGAGAAGAACAGTCACTTCCGATTCTTTCAAAATGCAAATCTTTTCGTTCCTTGCATTTCAAGATTCTTCCCATTTGCCTGAACTCGTCTCAACTCTGGACCGTTTAGACTGAGCCGAGGTATTTTCCACATTAAAACCTTTCTGCATAAAGACGGTTATTGTTCCGACCCTTTCAAGTGCACGTGACCCAGAGTGAATAAGTCACATCCTCCTCCCTGAACCAAAACATGAGCTCACCTCACACTAGCCCGCATTATTCAGACTCAAACTGTGTCTGTCCCGATGCACCGGGTTCAAAGATGAGTACAGAGAAGCTGTAGAGACGGAGGCTGCACTGTTAAGAACCACAATCAGAATCCTGTTTTTTTTCACTGCTGGAACCAAACTGAGCATGTGCACACCAAGAAACTTAATTCTTCCGCTGCCAAGGATGGGAAATTCTCATCTTTTAGAACCCAACCATTGGCTTCCACAGATGGTAATTATGGATTTGTGATAGGGGCCACTCTGAAACAAACTCTGACTCAGCCTGTATACAATATATGCAGAACAAAGATGGGATGCACCAGAACCCAGAGAAGACATAAGCCGACTTCTTTCAGGCAACTTCTCGGCAATAGACTCGTTCAAAACTACATAATGGAGCTAAAGACATAAACCAGCAGTGACCAAAGTGGAGCCCTGGGGATAAACTTGGCAATTAGGAATTCAATTTGGTTGTAAAGAATGTCTGTTGATGTTTTAGCTAAAAAGATTGTCAAAGTACAACAAATCAGGTATAACATGTTAATAAAATAAAATGTAATAATTATTTTCTTGCAAAAAAACATTTTAGATGCAACATAGCCTTGGCACACTGCAAAATCATTCATATTTGCCCTTCAAGGAAAAATAACATTGAGTTTAGAACACTGAGGAAAAAGGTTTTGGCACCTCTGGACTTAACGGTCGTAGAAAACTCAACCATGACTTCTAACGAGGCTCTGACCTCTCCTAATGTGTTCCATAGTTTGCACCAGTGACTCTCTTTATAGCTTGTGTTTTCTGAGGGCTAATTAGCTAGCTGCTAACGACAATAGAAACAATAAGGGACCGCTAATGCTAACGAAGTCGTGGAAGTATATCATATGTCCTCCATGCAATAACCTTCTGTACAAATCAGTTTACTGTGAGTTTGTAGTTCACCAGTTTGTTGACAGTTAAATAACACAAATTACACAAAAACAAATATGTGGTAACTCACCTCCTGTACAAATTATGCAAACATTCACATCAAGGGATTTGTATGCTCTTAGCTTTTCTTTTGTGTACACAAGGTTTTCCACCAAATGCAAGTAAATATCAGGCCACTGAATATCAGGACACTTACTAACGTCATGCCTCTATTCAGTTACTGTACCTGTATCTGGGAGTCGCTTATCATTCGTCAAAGTGTGTCTTTTAAACAGTTTCTTGATTTTTAACTGACAATTCACCTGCATATTGCTTGAAAAACAAACTAACAGTGAATTGGTCAGTTCTTTTCTTTTTAAAAGAATATCAGGTCAAAGAATTCTATACTAAAATACTGTTCTGTAGGTTTTTGATATTCTAAAGAAGGAACTAGATATATGTTGTTGGAAACATGCTGAAATGAAAAGATACTATAATTAGCATAGCTTAGCTTACTTAGTTTAGTTTAGTTCCATGCCCTATTGATGTCATAGTCGCCATCGTACAGTCTAAGTCCAGGATACTCGGAGTGCACATGTTAACGCTGAGATTTTGGTGAATCCCACTTTTGACGACTTCATTTCAGTGTAAATCGTTACTTGAAATGCTTTTGGTTTAAACTGTATTTGGGAAAATGGAACCAACCATTTTATTAGTCGACCAACTATTTTATTTAGTTGGATTTATACTGAGCAGCAACGAAAAAGGATAACTGGGTGTAAAGGGTTTTTGCATTTTAGTCTTTTCAAGCACAGAATGGGTCAAATCCATGAGATTCTTTTAGTTTCAGAACTTTTGTAAGTATAATGTTCTTCACAGTTTTCTCCATTCATGACATTCTTCAGAGAGCAGGCTCCGGGTCTACAGACTCACGAGCCTCAGAGCGGAGCAGTGTGGCGCTCTGCAGAAGGACCTCACAGGGAAAGTATGCATGCGTCGGTCACAGCGGTTCAGACCAGTGTAACTCCAATGGAACGCAGTCTGCCATTTCAACCACCAGCAGCAGCAGCAGCAGCAGCAGCATACCAGGCCGCGAAATCCCAATGTCTGTCGGGATGACCACCTACGGGGAGAACACTTTGTACTCACGTCGTGTCGGTTTGCTACGGTGCAGATCAGGCGAGGTCAAATATGCACACGTTTTATTTTGCAGCAGAGTCACATAATAATAACACGTAGAAGTGAAATGTCAAATAAGGATCTGTTGTGTGTCGATATAAAGCTAACTGAAGATATTATTAGAGTTATAGTTAGGAGATGGTGAGTTAATTGTCTGATCTTGGTCTGTTACATGTCCAGAACTATAAATGTAAAAATGTATCGTTTTTGCTTGTAGACTTATTTAAAGTATTGCTTGTTTAAGACGAGTGGCACTAAAAATAATCTGATTGTGCTCAGCTCACATTGCACCTGCAGCTTTCATAGTCCCTAAAAACTAAAATGAAACAAAGAGGAGATTGTTTTTTGTTTTGTTTTTTCCATTGGCCTCTGGAACGTCCTGACTCTGTCCATAAGACTGAAGGTTCATCAAAGATTTAAGTCTTGAAAACATTCTTTTATTCTTTGACTTTCAACCAGAAATGAGTTTGGTTTACCTCGCTCAGAGACAGGATCATTTAGATACACTTTGTAGTACAATTAGTTCAGAATGTTCAAACTCACTACATCTTTCCAAAGAGTGCTCAACAGCCAATTAAAAGCAGCTTATTCCTGGACTTGGAAGCGGTTCGCGGTGCCACTGTCTGGAGCAGAGAAGACGGTTGGAAGCGAATGAAAGCAGGAAGGGGAGGCTTGCAGCAGGAATCCCAGGCATGTGCAGCGGTCGTGGGGTGGGTTTGTCCCGTTCCGAGGCAGAGGGACATCCTGCCAAAGACATGAGCTCGACATACCTCCATGAGCAAACAACAAGGTGCAGAGAATTTCAGACTCGCACAGAACAAACTACGAGAGACAGTGAGTGAGACAAACAGGGCCTTGCAGACTGCAATGTGGAATAGGGGAATATATTAGGCATGTGTTACGATAATGAAAAACTATTTACAGCAGCAATATTACCCAATGCATTTTGAGTCTCATCATTATTCACCGTGAGGTCAGAAGAGCTTTTCACAAGTTCAGAACCCAGCACAAGTTGAACCGTTTGGATCATTTTAACAGCAAGCACAACAATTTGGTCGCATTTGGTCAGATGGTTACATTTTTAGACAGCTACAAATACCTGGGAACTATAATAGATAGCAGACTAAATTTCGAGGCAAACTGTGATGCTGTTTGTAAAAAGAGGCATCAGAGCTTGTTTTGCCTCCGGAAGCTGTCGCGATTTCACATTGGGCCAACAGGCTCACTGTCTTCTATCGAGCTTATAAAGAGTCTGTTGTGTTGGGTTTGGAAGTCTGACTTCTTAAGGATAAGAACAGACTAAGTCAGATAAACGAGTGGTCAAGCAGGATAAATTGGCAGTCACAGTTGAGTATTGAGTCACGGCATCAGCAGTTCTGAGATCCTCTGTTTGAGGAGTTTCGTCTTTTACCTTCAGGTCGAAGGTTTCAGGTCCCGAGCTGCAAAACTAAGCGTTTTAGGAACAGTTTTGTTCCCTCTTCAATTGTAGCAATGCTGAAATAAGTTGTTGTGATGTTCTTATATATTATGCACTGTATTGAGATCTGTAGGAAGTGGGACCACGTGTTTGTGTCTGTACCTCATGATGTTACTAAGTATTTTTTGTCAGACGTCTTCTTGTTCAAACGCTGCAAAACAAATCTACCTACGGGTACCAATAAAATAACTTAACCTAACCTAAACAACTGTGTCACTATGGCAACTATGCACCGAATGTAGCGACCTATGTCAATCTGAAACCATGCATAAGCCCTATTCTGAAGCTCAGACTGCATTGGGTAAGAGAGCAATACATGTGACTAATGTAAGTTTAAAACAAGCAAAAATCGGGTATAGCACCTTTAAGTCAAAAATGTCTTCTAAAAATGTCAAAAATATTGTTGATATTATTACAAGCTGGGTATTGTGAGAGCTACTGGGTAAAAAACAAAAAACAAAATTGAATTCTAGCTTTGCACATGTACAATCACCAATCCTTCACATTTCTGATTATGAACAACAAAGTGGCATGTGAGCTTATAATAACACATTTTTAGTCATGTAGGTCAATCGCGTGCAACATGAACGCCGAAACATACAGTGCATTTTGATTGTCTTGGGAATGACTAGGCTCCAGCTGGTGTGGTTCAATATTCAGCGAGGAGACACAGGTAGTCTCACCATCAGACGTGTGAAAGCGGATCCGCTCTGACCCAGTTGTGAGCGGACGATAAAATGTCAAAGGGAGGCGACACGCTGATAATTGTTCCTCATTCCACTGCCATAACTCAGGCGCTAACGCTTTGTGTGCAGACGAGACGACCAGCAGAACGCCGCCTCCGACTGAAACTCCGAGAAGAAAAGAACAGTCTTGTCTTTCCTCGTGACTACAATCAAAACTATGCGTGAAAGAATTCCCAAAAGTACAGTATTTTCTCCGATGATAAGATAATTTGTCTACACTTTGACCAAATGCAATGAGAAAAGAAAGGTATAGCGATAGGCGTACTTGATTAAATGTGTTGTTTGTGCTTTCTTCAAACGTACTCACCAATATATTCATTTTTAATTTACATCAGCTACAAGTTTTGCTCATTTACCTAATGTGTTCAGATGCATGCATTTTTTGTGAATTGCTAATTGCAGCTAATGTGGTTCTACCAGATTCTCGCAACATTTTTGCAAAATCTACAGAATTCATTTGAAGAGACCAATCACGGCACACCATGGAGCTCAACAGTGGAAGATTGCCCCTGAGTCTTTTACCCTATTATAGGCTTTTTGAAAAATTCAAATATTAAGAGTTAATAGAAATGTCACGGGCTAGCCAACTGTGTGCTAGCTCAGATCTACAGCGCGGTTGTTTTCAGTCTATAAAGCACATATATAACTTAAAATGTGGCAAAATGTCTAAGAACTTCGTAGTTTATCACGCAAAAAAAAAAGGATTTTAAACAAAATGTAGGTCTTATGATGTCATCGCAGAGCTGATTAGCCCTGAGGACTTTCACACTTTTATTATTTTTTTTTTTCTAAACCACTATGGAAATTAAACATTGCCGGGTTTCGGAACAAAGTTAGACAACGATATATTTTAGTCAACTGATCACTCATTGATGTTTTAGTTCAAGGGTTTCCAAACTTTTCAGACTGGGATCGTCAAAATAACCATAGCAGCAACTCAACCCCACAAACGGAAAAATTATTGTTTGTTATAAATATATTTATGTAATGTGTTTCGCATTTGTCATATGTGTTTGTATTCTTGTAATTTTCAATGAGTTTTGTGGCTTAAAATCTCGAAATCTCCCAGGACATGCTGATATAAATCAGGTCTACGGCGCTGAGGCTCGCCACAATTTGCCTCACACTCTGAGCGAGAGAGAAATCTGTCTTTCTACAGCCAAATACGATTATACGTCCAAAAGCCTCCTGCACCTTGGTGATGTCATTAGTCATTTAGCTCAAATGGATAGGCGGGTGCTACGAGATGCAAAGGGTTTAGGATCGAAACTTGTGTCAGTATTTATTTTATAATTTCTTTCTTTCTTTTTCATTTTTTATTTTGCGTGTAGAGACAAAATAGTTACATGAGATTATGTGAGACACTATTTTTACTTCACTTGAATTTAATAGGTTGGTCGCACATGTCTTAAGTTGAGCAAGAAGGTCTCTTGTAGACATTGACCATATGGCAGGTATATTTACATTATTATATGCCTCAATTTGTCCAAGCATTTTTTTTTTTTTTTTTTTTTTTTATTCATTTGAATTTTTGTAATGAAAGAAACCATTAATTATCAAGAACATTAATTATCGAAGAAAAAGTCAGGTTTTATCAGGCACTGGCAGCATACAAAGGACCTAACAACGCTTCCTTCGCGTCTGTGCAACTCGGAAACGTATCAAAATGAAAAACATGCAATGATATTGCCATAATCGGATTGGTCAAATGAAAAATGCATACAATCGGTCAATCTTTTTGTCAACAAAGCCATATTTCTGATCATTAACTTAACTAGTATTAAGACATCTTGCTTGTTAACTATCACTGAATTTGTTGAATATACTGAAAATGATAACGTGTAAAACTCAATTCAGACTCATACACAGATCAATCTTACAGGATAAACTTGGGCCATTAAAATTCCAGTTATAGATTCGGTTTAATTTTAGGCCTGTGAAAACGAGTGGGTGAAGAGGAGCTTGTCCTACACTTATAGAGCCATTCTTTGTTTCCTGTGAGAGCCGTGCACAGAAACATAGAAAGCCTTACATTTATTTAGACTGTAACAGCTGACAGAAAGAGACTTCAGGGAGCAGGATGTTTCACACGAGAACTGAAGCCGTCTGAAGCCTTGCGCGCACAAAGAAACAGACTATTTACATGGTTTTTCTGTGAGAAAAGTAAAGTGAGAACCAAAATAGCTTGAGGTGCCAAGACTGCAGTTTAAAGTGAACACATGCTTTAGATCAGGGCCTAAAGGAAATGCACACTGGACACTTCTGACAAGATGTGGGTGTTTTTAATAAGAATGAAAAGTTCCCAGAAGCTTTGCCAAGAAATGAACATTGAAGAAACACGAGTTTCATTTGCTTACGGTGAATCACTGACTTAAATATTCAGTTAAGGAGGGTGCACAGTTACAGCTTCTATTACAGGCAGGAAAAGAGTATTCTGTTTAGTAATGATTCAGTCATAATGCATTTACAATGTCCTCATTTATGATCATTGGTGACAGCGAGGAAGGTTACCAGAAGTTCTAGTCTAAAGCAGAGACAGCACTGCAGTAATGTGAAGGTAATGTTTAACTTATAAAATATAATATTTATATCTTCATTGCAGGATTGGGCACAGAAAAGTTTATAAAATCAATCTTACATCAATAGATTTGTCACTAAGAAGTGTTTTAAGATCACAATTTCACTTAAATCAAAAGCCTTGTAACTTCTGATTTTTTTAATAAAATGATTTAAAATCAGTGTTGCACCGTCACAGATATATTGTCAAAGTATCAATTTGGGTGAAAAGTAGTTGACGTGGCTTAGGTTCAAATCCTGGATTTAGACTGCATCCGGTCCTCAGATGGCACTTGGACGATACAAAGTCCAGTGCTCCCGAACTCTGGATCCCTTTTGTTGGCGAAAACTTTAAATGCACAGGCACAGTCATCTACAGCCTCTTTTCCTTTACAAATAATCAATTATTGTGAGTGTGCACTGTTTTGCATGCATCGAGATCAAAGGCTGTGACTGTAACTGCACCACAGAGCTGCATCATGAGCTATGTCTGTCCATAAGCGCGCGGTTTGTCTAAGCCTACAGTGTGCTAGTCATAAGCATGCTTTGCACACAAACACACTGTTCATGTGCTCGTAGAAAACGTATGGTAGCCTGGATCATGCAAAAGGAGTTGAGCTGATAGTTAAAAATGAATAATGCTCAAGACCCATAAGTTGTGTCTTAAACAGGGACAAATGCATTACATGAGGCCTAATGAACTGACTTTCATGTCACTTGAAGCTAAAGCAAAGGAGCGTGTGAACATGGGTTTAGCACCGACCCACCCAAACCAGCACCAATTTCTTCTAATTGCACTATTGACTCGCCAGACCTGCAGGTTACAAGTCGACCTGAGCATCACTATAGTGTTATAATAGAGGATTTAGTTTTCTAAAACCCAGGAACTGCTTTCCTAAAGGTGTAGAAAGCAGTTCAAAGCAAAGACTTATGGGACGTGGTATGCATTAGGTAAGTGACCTAAAAAGCAATAACTGTTTAAAATAAAATCTTCTTTAAGCTAAACATTATTTCTCTAAAAACACATCAGCAAATGCACGGGACACTTGGATTTTGCACTTCAAGAGAATTGCACAGTAAAAGCACTGGTCATTTGAATGTTTCAGTAATAGAAAACTGGTCTCCTATTGAGCTATACTTGCACATGTATGTTCCTTGTGCATGTTACAAAAGAAAAACCCAGAAAAACTTTCAATACATGAAAAAAGAACACAGCTGACACAAAAAAGTCCCACTTGTCTTTAGTTTCTTTCCCTGCAGAAAGCATAGTTTGCACTCAGAATTAGTTCTGCGTTTTTCTCCGCAGCACCATGCATCAATCATAAAACCATACTGTGAAAATGGCACATGGCGTTCAGCCTGCTCGCCGCTCCTATAAGGATGTGCTGTATATGCCTATAATTGGACCTCCCATTGTGGTCATATGGGAAGAGGTGATCAAATGGACCACATGACTTCCTGTTAACGGCAGCAGTAGGAGTGTGTGTGTTTGGAGGCGGAGTGAGCAGGAAGTCAAAGAAGCATGCAGGAGGAAGCGTACGTCCATATATGGGCTTCAGAGAGAGAGGCCCGGGATCTCCCTTTGGGCAAGTCGTCGATAATCAAGAAATGTGTATCCAGCACAGCAGCAGCAGCTCCTCCTACAAACACACACACACACCCTGGCCACACGGCTGTTTGAATAAGAGCCTTCTGTAACACTAAATGTACCTGGAGCTTGTGCAAGAGTCAGCCTTTTCTCACAAGCGGAGGAGGCGGAGGAGGGTTGCAAAAGGGCAGGATTACCGGTCAGCAGGTTGTACAATGTGAGTGTCGGTAACAGCAGAAAACACAGGTGGAAGAAACTGTGACAGAAAACAATGGGAATTGTGTAATAAAGCCAAATGCAAAAGGAAGACAATCAGAATAGTTGAATTGACGTCGTTTTATTTTGCAATGTATTCTAGTTTTTGGTGTACTTGCATGTTAGTATTAAGTGAACTTACAAAACAAAAGAAAGCAAACGTCACATGTTTGTGTTGGGTCACGAACACGATTGTGACGGCACTGGCATTTTCACTTGACCTCAATATTAAAGCAATGGACATTTTTAAGATGCTAATCGCAGCAGGGTTGCAACTAATGATTATATTAGTGATCAGTTATTTCTGACGATTATTTTTTTAGTGTTTTTTTTATGTAAAGATTTCTGTTGTCATAGAAATAAATGGGAAATTCACCATGTTTTGCAGCTGGTTTGCTAAACTTCCATTAAAACACATTAGCCAAAACAATGTAAAAAAAAAAGTAGGTCTGCAACTAACAATGATCTTGGTAGATTACTTAGCCGATTATTATTTTGATAAATATATAGTCGCTTAGAATGCTTCAAAAAGAACTGTTTGAAAATACAAACAAAAAAATATGGTAAACTTTTAAATAACTAGTACAGAGTCAATATTTTCATTCATTGTTATATGCAGATTTTGTCATTTAGTCAATAACCCAGTGATTCAAAATATGTATTTTTTTATTCATCACAAGAAGGATTTGAAAGAACGCTGTAAATTTATTACATCTCATTTGCTTGCATTTTTTCAGTCTGAGAAGTTACTTACGATGAATATTTGGTCAAATCATTGAGATATTACTAGTCCTTTTTCAGTCGAATAATCGATCAGAAGAAGTGTCCTTAACTTCATTCAATGTTTGAACATTTTTTCTGTTGGATTGACAAATTATAATCAAGATATGCCAAAAATGTATCGAGATATCCATTTTTGTCAATATCCACCAGTTCTATTCACGCAAACAAGAGATTTTGACAAAATTCACCATATGGTTCTACCTTTTTGTGACGGCTTTCAGCGAGTCTTTCCAGATGTTTACAACTCAGTATAATCTGGTGTGTATTAGGATTATAATTTAAACTATCCTGTTTCCATAAACTTGGTTCAGTGTGGTACGATCCTATGCTGTTTCCACTGTGCAAAGCTGCCTGATGCATCTGAAATGATTGTCGGAGGGTCCTGCGTTCACAGTGGACTCTGGGGAAGGCCCTTCCACGGCTCACTTCTGTCCCTCTTTAAAAGATGCTTTACCTACTCGATTTCTGCTTCCTTAAAATGTAAACAAGAAATAATTCATTTTAAACTTCCAACATCAGTCCACGTTTGGCTCACTTTTCTAAAGCATTCTGAGCTTCTGAATAGTTTAATGTGTTTTAACCTTTTTTTTCCACATTCTTTTAGAAGGGAGATGTGCCATTATGCTAACAGCAGTTAGCCACAATGCTAACAACAACAGACAAACATGGGGAAGATTGGTGAAAATTTGGAACATTATTAGACCAGTTAAACAGATACTTTAACAAGTTAGCAGTGCGACGGCTAAGTTATTTTATTTTATAAAAATCCTTTAAGTTCAATGATTGGACAAGAGCAAGCACAGGCTCAGGTGAAAACCACATGGAAAAGAACAGATAGAAACATGACAATATGTTTAGAGATGTGCAATATATCGAATTTTAGATAATATCGTTATTGTTGTCTGGAAGATATGCAAAAATGGAATACAATATCGTTTGTAGTAAAAAGGCAACAAAAAAGGTTGCTAAAAAAACAACAACAAATTAAGAAAATTTCATTTTATGTTCAAATAAAGCTAGATGTATCACAAAGTTATCACTTTTGTCAAGTGATAACTCATTGGTGTTGTAGTTGATAAAAATTTGTATCAGTTAGAAAGCACATTGCAAACTTTTTCTGAAATTTTTGCATCAAAATCTTTTGATGTTTTTATTTTTTGGGGGGTTAGAGTTTTAGACAAATCATTGAGACATTGAGGCTAGTTTTGCTTTTAGTCGACTAATCATTGGAATTCTAGTCAAAGAATGTCTAGAGTCATCCAGTCAGACAATTTTCCTGATCATTACTTAACTAATAGTTAAAACATCTGGATGATTCGAAATAATATCGTCTGAATATGGTCATCGAGATATGTCAAAAAATTATCGAGATATTCATTTTTGTCAATATCGCCCAGCCCTAATTATGTTCCTCACCAAACGCTTGACCGCCGTATTACCAGTGATGAAAACTTTTTTGTTGAGCCGATAGACTTAGCAAAGGAAAAAATTCAAATCCTGTGTATTAGGTGTCCAATTTAATCCAATCTCAATGCATTGAAGAAAACAAGTTTAAAATGTAGCATAGAAGCTCTGAAACTTTGCCGAAAAGAGAAATAAAACAAAAAGAAGTTTCTTGACCCTCGTCACAGACACAAACATGGAATTATCACACTTTTTTTGGTGAACCCCAGGAAGAAGTATAATTCAGGTACAATTTATTTTAATTTAAGAAAGTAGTAGACGATCCTAGAAACGCACACCATCATTAAATGAGTGACCCAAACCGCTCCAAAGTGAACTGATCTGAATGGTCAAGGTTAATGCAAACATCAAAAAACTAAAGATTTTGTAATTTGATTGAATGTTTCTATTTTGGGACTGCGATTGCGATTTGAAGACCAATAATTACAAGAATCGTGATAAAATCAAACTTGTGATAGCATGACCTTTTTAAGCCCTACTATTGGGAATTCTTTATCTTTCTTTGGCTACACTTTAACTTGTTCTAGCTTAAGCTGGAAGACAAATGGACTTTTAAGTAGCCTATGCTAACTCTTGGAAAAAAAGATCCCAGGAACTGCTAATGGTTTCTTTACAGGAAGTGTGCACAAAATGACCTCCTCTACTTGTAATAAGAATAATCCAACCATGACCCAGAACACGGCGTGGCTCTCGTTACCAGGAGTTTGATCTGATGCCAAACTTTGCGCAGAAGAGCAGACAACACAACGCTTCCATTCAACACCTGGAACACGATGAACTGTAACAATTAGAATATCTTTTTGTCCGCAGCTCCAAAGCACAAGGGAAGAGAGCGAAGTGTAAGTGAGGAGAAAACGACGGCATGTGATCTTGTGATACAAAAGAACGCCGAGATGGAACATTGTCAGTCCCATGATCGGTGGTTATGTTACGTGCTGCAGAGCGTGACTTCCATTCATTCATAAAAGGTGTGAGTTGATGTGCGTTTCTATCAAATACAGAGAAACGAGCGGCTCATAGGCTGGAGAAGGGCGACATCTGCTGGTAAATATAAAACACTACACAAACAAACACTACTATAAACTTTAAAAAATAACCAGATACCAGAACACCAAGACTTCTCTCACATTTTTCATTGACAGATTTTAGGCTCACTCACTGCCTTCCTTTTCTTAAATAAAATCTTTTTGATTTTGTTTGTTGAGGAAATCTTTTGTTGTGCAAAAGTTGAAACATCTTAAATCTCCCACTGCTGTTAGCATAAAACAACAACAGCAATAGAAACAAAATGTACTTAAAAACTGTGCAAAAAAAAACATCATTTTTGTTGCCAATGTCCTTACTTTTAAACAGCCTCCCAGAATCTGGCAAATAATGCATATTTTTCTAGGCTACTAGAAACAGGTTGAGGAAGGTCTGTTTTATCAAGCTGGGGCAAAAGATATGTTTAGTAGGCCAGATTTGGCCTTTCTCTGAACAGTAGATTTTAGCTTCTTTTTTTTATTCAGGTCAGTTCAATAAGATGAAAAGATACAGAATAAATTGGAATAAAATTATATTTTCTAAAACATGTATCAACATTTTATGTCATGAAACTAAGAGTCAGGAGTTTAGTTTTAGTACTTGAGTACTTTGTGCTGCTTTTGCAATGCACTCATTGTTGACTATTTTTACCTTAGCAGAAGTAAATATACACATCCCATATCTAATTTAGTAGTTCTACAGGGGGCGATGGAGTGGCTGATCATGATGGCTGAATGATCAGTAATAGTTTTGACAGAACCAATATGCCCTACGCCCTGCTGGGGGCTGCGGCCTATTGAGTTTTGATTCAGTTGGTTTGTTTGAGTACACAAGAGAGCTGGGGAAGCACTACCTACTTTAGATCTGCTTTAATAGATTTTTTGAGCTCCAAAACCTTTTTAAAGTGTGAAGTGCATACATATGACTTGTTTTAGCATTAGGAATCCATTCTTTTGATAGCTATTCAAAGACAAGGATGTGTAGCTGCTTGTGTGTGGTCCATCTAAACCAGGCTTAAAACCCCAACCACTCAAACGTCTGTGAACCTGAGCCACATTTCACTTCTGAATAAGACCACTATGTACTTCTCATACTGAACATGAAGCTGAACTCTGACCATGTGTCAGTGGGCAAGACACTTTATCCACCTTGTAATAGTGGACCAGGCAGGGCAGCTGTGGCTACGGAAAAGAGACAGGACCAAGCTTTACAATCTCAAATAAGTTTCAAGTCTTCGTCCTGAAGTCCAAGTCAAGTCCCCAGTCAAAGAGAGACAAGTCCAAGTCAAGTCTCAAGTCAAAGAGAGACAAGTCCAAGTCAAGTCCCCAGTCAAAGAGAGACAAGTCCAAGTCAAAGAAAGACCAAGTCTAAGTTAAGTCCCAAGTCAAAGAGTCAAGTCAAGTCCAAGTCAAAGGAGACAAGTCCAAATCAAGTCCAAGTCAAAGAGAGACAAGTCCAAGTTAAAGAGAGACAAGTCCAAGTTCAAGTCTAATTCAAAGAAAGACAAGTCCAAGACAAGTCTCAAGACAAAGTTCTTTATAATAAAAAAGAAAAGATTATTTCACAAATTATCAGTCTGTCTATTGATTTTTCTTATTGACTAGCCTTTGTGTATTCCAATCAAATCAGATTTTAAACAGTAATTATTTTCAAACCTAAACGTCCAAAACCAATGCATGCACACAAAATCTAAAAATGCACTCAAAATAAAAAGTGGAGTTTGCATGCATGTTTTTGTATTTGTGTGTTTTTGTCCTTCAGACCTGACGTAGTGCTAAATATGACTGACCTGAACCTGGGATACAGAAGCACCATTCTCCTTGCCATAACAGCGCGTGTCCAGCAGGTGACAGCGCTGCGCAGACACAGCCTTGGGGACAGTATGACTTTTATAATGTAGTTCCTGTGCTGAATAATGAATGTGGTGGAGACTGTGAGTGGAACCTGAGCCTTGTCTCATTTATGGTGACAGCTGTTCTCACACACACTATGACAACACAAGCACGAACAAGCAGAAGTCATTTACAACCGTTAATGCACTGGATCTATTTCCTCGAATACTGTAAGTGTATTGTAGCCTGGGTTATGTCACAATTCCTCTACTACGGAAAGCAGCTAAAGCTGATCTTGTCGAAATGCATATGTAATAATTGATGGTTATGTCCAACCAGAAAGCAAAAGTCATCAAAATGTCCTAACAAACTGCACTGTGACGCTCACTGCTGATGCCCCAGAGACAAAGAAGAATGGGTCAAATGAAGAGAATGAAATTCCCTCTTAAGGAATTAATACAGTATCTATATAGCCGATACTTAGTGGTAGTTGTTTGCAGGCGGTTTAGGGTTAAACTATAGCCGATAACAACGGCCGATTTCTGAGGCCAGTTTTCTTATTTTAGTTTCAAAGGTGCAAAGTGTGGTTTATGTCGAGTTTGTGAATTCACAAATATTGCGAGATAAACCTTCTGGCTGGCCAGGTTAGGCTGAGATTGTATAACCAAAAAAACCTCAACCTGAACTATTAAGCACCGCGACACGTGTGTCTCTTTCATACAGTGTAAATGACGCTTGATTATATTTTGGCCCAAGAAACAATCATTTCATAGCTTCAGAAAATACATTGTTTTTTCCTATTGACAAAACAAACAAGCAAATATTAAAGCTTGAGCTGCCGCCAAAGTCATAGAACAAGAGTAGAATTTACGCCTCCCGTACACTGACTGTGTAGCGAGTTCAGTCCAAGACGTGTGCGAGATTCTTGCCTTGTACTCCAGCTCCATGTATTTGGAGAAAGCTCATGTTATGACTTAAAAGTTGCGTCCTACGACAAAAATAGACTCTCTACGAATTCTTTCCGCACATTCGCGTGACTCTCACACGTTCCTTTGCACTGCTCCGAGGTCTGGGTACAAGGGCACATTGGTTTCTAAGTCTTGCGGAGTGATAACAACCCGCACTGAACTCAAACTCAATGTACGACAGGGGTTAAAGTCTTGTTAATGACAAAATCAAAACTGCAAACTTATAGAAAAAAAGAAGTCTCTCCAAACCAACTCAGACTCAGCTGATCACTGAGTGCGACTTTTCCACAGAGAAAAAGCCCAAACAACTGCCTGATCAGATATTGGCCAAATCTGAGGCCGATAGCCGATGTGGCAAACATGCAAAAAAAAAATATTGGTCCAAAATATTGGTTCGTCTCTAGTTGTGTGTAAAGGAAAACTGCTGGGATTTGTTAATTTTGTAAAAAAAAAATGTGATTAATCTTGCAGTCCTATTTTTTTTTTACATTTATTTGTTTTAAGTTTTATTAATTTTGTTCAATATAATGTTCTATTGTTGTCTTTTGTTCAAAATTGTGATCAAGGTGGTGGTGTGTGGACTGAGGTCAGGTCCAGTGAGATGTTTTTGTGGTCTGGACAGTGACGCGCTCAGCTCCTGGAGGACGAGTGTGGAATTTGAGTCGAGGGAGACGTAGAGAGGGTTACAGAGGAGAAACAGAGGGCTGAGGAGAGGGGGGGGGCTGTCTCCAGGGGCAACAAGTCCAGGCCACATGATCCAAGACCCACTGAGACAATAACACCAGTGAGACCATTGGGTTTTTTACTCTGCTGCTGAAGAATGTGTTTCAACTAAAGCTGCGAGTTCTTTGATTAATCGTAGCTGATCGATAACTGAAATAATCCTCAACTAAAATAAAATGATTGTTAATGGTTATACTCCAAAACATGTCATGAGCAGAAAAAGTAAGCTTAAGATCTCGACTGAACAGTAATGACATAAAAAGTGTGTTTAATGTAGTGTTTTTGAAGGAAACTATTTTATCTGGAAATAAAAGTGACCCAGACAATAAAAGATCTAAGAGTCACAAAGTCACGAGGATAGGCTCCAGTCACCCACCGCTGCAACACAGTCGCACTAGAGGGCGTACTTTTACCACGACACAAAACAGTGTATTTTGAGAACGAGTTCACAGCTATTTTTAGGACTTATGTTACGCCGTGCATTTAGCACGATATGAAAAAAATGACACAGATTTCACAGCATCAAAAAAAGAACGACTTTTGGTTGAAGCCACGTGGGGATGTTTTCTTCAAGTGAAACGGGCAAGTTAGGCTTCAAGTTACTAAAATGGGTAAATTAGGTCTGGGGCTTGGGGCAGGTTAAGATTACAGGGTTTCCGCTACATGTAATTGATCGTGGCGCACCGCCACGCTAAATAAAAGCCGCCACACTTTCAGAATGCCTTTTTTTTTTTTTCAACGTTGTCTTTGTCATTTGTTGTAGACGCACCGATGGCGGTAACAGCAGGTAAAGTGCTGCTTCTGAACGAGGTTTTCACGGGGGAAGGTTGTAAAGGTGGGCGGGCTGCCTGTGGACCCGGGCGGAGGTGCTGTGGGCCGGGAAAATCCTAGCGGAAACCCTGGATTAGAATCAGGATTTCATTAATATTCATAAATAAGAACACGTCTTAACAACCACCATTGAAATGAATGGGACTGTGATGCTACTATAATTACGTGAAACAGCCGTGAAGTCGTGCTAATCATACCTAATTTACATATTGTGTAATGTCGTGGTAAATGTACGCTTTCTTGTGAGATCGGGCTGACCAATCAGTAGAAAGTGAATAAATTCATGAATGAATGAGGTAGAGAGACCCCAGGAGCGCTTAAAAGTGGGAATCATGTCGAGATTTTATTGCAAAAATGCTGTGAAGTAACCATTCATTCAAATAAAAAAATGACATGTTTCCTTTACATCTGGTTTGTCATTAAAATGTTTGAAGCTTCATTCCATCTCAGATTAAGAATAAATAAGATCCACAAATCACAGTGCGTTTTGTCTTAATAATTTAAACAAAAAAGTAGATATTATGCTTCTGACTCACCTTGAGCTGCATAGCCCTGAGGACATTTTCAAACACTGAATTCATTTTTATTTCTAAACCCCGATGGAGCCCTTCAATGTTGAACCAGGACGAGGGCGATCTCTGATTCCTGCGACGCACATTAGTATTTAATATCTGAAGAAGCTTCCTGATTGTTTCTGTTGGTGTCACTATGTCCTGTCTGGATACATTTCAGATACATCATGTTGTAACCCTGGAGCAGGCCTTGGCTGAGTTGAACTTGGAGAAACACGGCATGTGCAGCAGGTCAAAGTTCTCTTTACGCCTGAACAAGCGCAGACTGTGATGTCTTTGCAAATTTGATAAGCTTGTTATTACGTCATCTATTGAAATCAAACATAACCATATTCTGATCTCAGGCCCTACTCTCTCATATGAATAACTCAGACATATTTCGCTAGAGCAAGTGGAGAGCTGCATGAACAGATCTTTACATCACTTGTCTGTTTTTGACATAACTTTCCCTTAAAACCAAAAACTTACGGATAAGACACAAACATTCCTCGTAAAAACAGAAACTAATTTATTCAAATAAATGCAATAAGCTTCTTACTAAAAATAAAAAACACATTATTAAGAATCGCACATTAAATCAAAATTGCAATCTCAAATTTAAATTTTTTTTTTTTGTTTTTAATTTTTTTGTCAATATGGTGACGTGTGATTTGAGTTAAGTTTTTGGGATCATAAGCCAAGTAAGTCACAAATCATGTAGGCTAAAGTGTCATTTATGCTGCCTTCATTTCATCTGGAAAAGGTGGAGTTACCAGTAGCTTGTGTTCAAATGGTTTAGTGGTGTAACAAAAGAAACTGTGTAAACAAGTAAATTAATCATTTAAAAAATCCCATAAGATTGCTCTGAGGAAAAAACATAACTTTTTGACTTTTTACGTAATTACAGTAAATCAAAATAACAATGTTGTTCAACTGTGTCATAATTTTGCAGATAAAATAACTAGCCAAAAAGTGAAAAACATTTCATATTCTTCTTTTGTGATTCTTTTGTCATTGTCTTGTAGCCTATAGTGAGAGGTCAATGGTTAACATCTAAATTATTTCCCAGTTTCCTAATGGTAATTACAACATAGAGGCCTTCATTTAATATTTCCCAGTGGTAGCCTACTTACCATAATTCCCACACCAAATGAAGGCAGTTTGAGTCAAGTCAAGTCAGTCTGACACTTTAATTGTGTTAATTGACATTACTAAAATGACAAAGTTCTCCACAAAAGGTCATAAAACACCCAAACAAACAGCAACACAGCTTCCAAAAAGCAGCATCACTTCAAACCTTGGAAGTCATTTAAAGTGCTATGACGTTTAAACATTTGATCAAATTTTGATTTAGTTTGGTATTAATACCTGTTGTAATTATAAATGATAGTTTTACGTTAATCAATAACAAATTTGTGGACAAAAATGTGAAAATACGTTGAAAAAACCAGGAAGTAGATGTAGAACTGATGACATCACACTAGGGAGACAAAAACATTTTTAATTTTCTCACAAGAAACTGATTTTTATGGCTCTGTAAACACACATTTAATAAAAAAGGGGGTTCTGGTGTATTTTTATGGCTCAAGTAAAAAAAAAAAAAAAAGTGACTTTTGAAGATTTTGGCCCAATTTTTACATGGTCGCTAGGCAACTACCTAGGCGTGATGTGTCATTGATGAACAGGAAGTACATTATTAATGCTAAAAAATGGCCAAACTGGAAGGAAACTTGAAAAATGTTGAGTAAAACCTTAAATATAATCATCTTCACTACGTATTTGTGAAATGATCAGTTCAACCTGTCATGGGCACTTTAACGCAGCACGGTCTTTTTACGGTCGTTAACCACTGTAACCTCCATATTTACAGTAAGAGCCCGGATGTAAACACTTGCACATTATATATTAACTTACTAACTTACATAAAATTGCAACTATTTATTTTTCATTCATATAAACGCAACGTCAGAACAATTTCACACAATTCTAGCCATTTTGTTTAATCTTTCTTCATGACGCGTGCTAATCGTGTTTTGTGTCTCTCACCTGTGTTTGTTCACTTCAGATCAGCGGGTTTCTTGTCATCGCTTATTCCGGATTTAATTTGCTGGAGTTTAATCCGTTTTGCAGTGGAAAAACTTCGTCACCGAGGATCAGAGAGGCTCGCAGAGAAAGAGTTTTTCTGTTGTGGCGAGTTCAGCGTGTCTAAACTTCACAGGACGGTACGGTGACTGGCAGGAAATGGCGGACTCTGCTGTGGACAAAGTGGAATTGCAAGCCTCAAATGTACAGTTGTTGTTTTATGTTGTTCATTGTATTGAAAGTGAGTTTGATAGTGTTTTCTTTTCCCCCAATAACTTTATCTGTAAATGCTGCCTTCATTGATGTGGGGAATTATGGTGAGTATCAGTTTTCCGAGTGGGAAATAGCACCTGAACGCCTCCTCGTGTTGTAATTACTTTAAATAATTATAAGTGGGTTGGTACAGAATTTACCTTCAGATTTTCCATGACTTATCCAAGTTTCTTACTAAGTATTAAAAAAAACACAATAGGTCTCCTTAAGTATTTGCCAATACCCAATATCAACTGATACTAGTGTAAAAACTAAAATACCTTTTTTTCTTGTCAAAACATAAGACATTTGGTCATATAGTGTTATGTAACTATTATTTATAATACAAGTCACAACTTAACAACTTCATCTGAACAAAATGTCAAACATTATGAGACGTTCTGGATCAACATCAGCCAGTAAATGAGTCTGTCTGTATTATGTCCAACTAAAAACACAGCAATGGAATCGGCTGACCCGATATTATGGGGCCGATACCCGATGTAGCAAAATTTTCTGGATCGGCACCAATTTCCGATACCACTATCGGATTGGTGCATCCCTACTCTAATCCAGCCATTGCCAAAATCCAAGCCGCTGCCCCTATTGCCCCAAAAATTGCCCAAGGCCTCCCAGTTTTATTTCACACTCAAAATAACGTAGTGTAACATGTTTTCATGTCTAAAAGTCATTATTAATGTAAGAAAAACACATGGTATGGCAAAATCCCTAACACTTGTTTTGCAGCAATACAAAATGCTCTAAAATACATTTTTTTTATTAACTTTTTATTGTAAAGCTCAGGTTGCTTGTTTCTCTCTGAAAATCTGGCAACACTGGTGAGCTTTTGACAGCTGGATTTAGCTACTGATTGTGAATTGTGTTTACCTCAAAGACAATGGGAAAATAGATGATCTACAAGAATTGTGATAAAATTGAAATCTGCCTCCAAGAAAATCGTGATCATTTTTTTGCCTTATCGCCCAGCCCTACAAATTATCATTGATCATATTCAAACGTTGAACCCTGCCACATTTAAATAAACAGAAACACTTGCTAATAAAACATGGTTCCTTTATTGCTCGAAGAATACATTTGTTGTTGTCAAAAGTTTTTTTCCACAACTAGAATTACTGGTCTTTAAACTGAGCACAGACCACAGTCACAACACCTGATACTGCCCCGAAGAAGAGGAAATCAAAACGAACCGGGATATCAAAGCGAGGAGACTATCCTTCTGAAGGCTAACACTGTCCTGATGTCCTTCTGTCTTTGGCTCTATCTGGAAAACTGGAATCCTGAATGTTGAATACTGTAGGTGGTTCTAAGCAAAGAAAAGCGCTGAGAGAAATATCGAAAAAGGGCACATTATTTAACAAAAAACTCCACTACTTTAACGCAACTATTCTGGTATTCACAAGCCCTCAAAGTGTTCCTCCAAAAGAGCAAACAAAGTTATTGAAAAAAATAATAATAACACACAAAAAGTATCTGCTGGGATGTTAACAACACGACAGAACAAAGCAACTTTTTATTTCCTTGCTCACAAAATCTTCACCCGTACGTCCTGCGTCGCAACTACAAATCGCCAATGTTCCAATGTCCAAAAATCTTTCAATTTGAAGTTTCCTATGCAGCATTTTTGTCTTCCTCAAATTAGCGACTTGTCCTGCCATCGACGAGTCCAGAAATCAACAAATCACAAAAAGAGAAAAAGAGATGACGCGCGTGCCTCTTTCAGAACTGTCCCAACTAGTTCCTCAAGAGTTGTTTTTGTGGGGGTTTTTGGCGCACGAGTCCGTCCCGAGCGCGAGGTTTGGCGACTCGTGTTGGGAGTCCGTTCTGTGGACAGCTCCGGGGAAAGGTTGGAGTCTGTGGACAGGAGCAGACACGTGGAAGTGCCGTTTTTTTTTTTGAGGTGGAAAATCACATGTCGTCGTCGTCCTCTTCGTCCTGGGAGGAGCGGCCTGTTGAGCGGCGCTGGCGGAGGCTGCGGCCATCTGTGCCTGGGAAGGACAAACGTTGAATAGTATAGATAACGGGATATATGCAGGGAGAGTCAAATGGAATGTAATATCTATCTTAAAACTAAAAAAGCTTTATAAATTGTATGTAGTATATGTTATATGTCTTTAAACCTGCTCTTTAGCCTTTATTTTGGCATCAATGTAATAGAACTAGGTCAGGGTAGAAAAAACATAAATAATCTATCATGGTTTTGAATTAATTAAGAAAATGACTCACAATTTAGTTAAAACTTGCTTGATTTATAATCAATAACTAAAGTTATAAAAAATACTTGGCATACGCACTTTTCAATGTAAAACACTTATTAAGTTAATAGGGTGAAAATACTCAAATCAATACTCAAAATTTTAATCTTGATTTAAGTTTTTTTTTTTTTTTAGCCCATATTTGAGGTTTTTGTGTTGTAGGTAAACTAGATATTCGTATAGTGGTCAAACTGCACTAATCAAGACCAAGACCTTTCAGAGACCACAAAGTCCAAGACTGAGACAAGATCAAGACCACTGAGGGTCAAAGACTGAGACTTTTATAGGTAGAAACCGAGACGAGACAAAGACCATCTTTGTCATTTTATAGTTATGAAAATGCCGTTATTTTGCAGTGCTTGCTGCAAACTGCACCCTGGGCAGATCAAGACAAGACACAGTCCAAGACTGAGTCCAAACCAGACAATTTGAAAACACAAATATGGAAAAGGGTAGAATTATTTCCGTTTTAAGGAGTGTAATTCATCTCCTAGTGAAGCCCTGGCCTCAAAAAAGGAAAACATCACCTGCCCCTCTGAACGCGTTCCACCAGACTTGGTGATGTCAAATGGTAACTCCTGAGACATTACTGGCAAAGCCCCCAAGAGGTCAGACTGGGACTCGCGGTTTTAGCTCTTTGGTCCTGTCTTTGATGCCGTCCTTATGCGCTGATGTAGAATTATAATAGTTACCACTGTCACATCACACTAAGTAATATAGACTTTAACTGTAAAGTCTCTTTTTAAAAATACAACATGTCCATGTCACCTGTTGTGCCGCCTGCTGCATCTGAAGCCATTCTTGCTGAGCCAGCTCTGCCTGCTGCTGTCGGGCCTGCGGACAGAAGAGATGTTAGGACTTGTTAAAGTCCATATGTGACACTGAAACTTCCTGTGTGAATGGCATTATATGTCAAGATCTAACAGACTTAGGAACAAGACCCCTGAATTTCACTCTTACATTAAATAATATAGAAATGCTTCCCTTTCAGATAAAGATGTAAAACAAATAAAAAAGTAATGTTTGTAGTTCTAGTTAGATCTAGTAACACAGTCAAACCAAGCCCATTCTTTCATAGTTGTTGTGTGGACAACCTCTATGTGCCCTGAGGCTCTCCGGCAGACCAGGACTCCACTTTGGAAAATAACACAAAACATGCGCTGAATCAATGACTCATTGTCTTTTCTACTCTGTACAATGCCTCAGATACAAGGAGAGTTGGGAACATGTAAATGCTTGCTGCTAAAGCAAATAAACTAATTACCATTCAAACAACAGCGCTTGTTTAGCTAAGAACTTGACTAGTGAGTTTTCTTAACAGCAGACATGTCAGATAAGATTATTCTTGCAGATAACAGTAAACATTTTTCTTTAGTCTCACCTTGGCAAAGAGCTCCTGCTGCTGTCTGAGCAGCTCCTCCTCTGGGATGCCCAGGTTCTCCAGACGAGAGCTGGCCTTTCTTCTTTTCAAAGCCACAGTTTTACACTCCTGCAACACGTCTTTCACCTCTGTGATGTAGGAACCGAAACCCAGGCTTTCGAGGGCTGTGGTTTCAAAGAGAAAGTGTCAGTGTCAATGAAGCTTATCAATTTCCTTTTTAAGATAACATAATTGGACAAAATGTTAACTCTTGTGTGAAGGGTGAAATTTGCAACACCAATTCCAGAGACAGTGTAGTAATGCATTTCTGACAACATGCAGGCTATGTATATAACACTCGTATGACTATTGAACAATGTTTAACTTTTAAAAAGCAAAGGACAAGTGACGCTGTCTCACCATTAATGACGTGCTCTGGAGAGATAGTTTTCTTGTCGGACTTGTTGCAGATTTCGTTGGCCTCTGAGGAGATGAGGTGGATGAACTCTGTGCAGCAGTTGACCACCAGCTCGCGGGCGTCATTGGCTACTCGCACATTTGGGAGAGTTTCTTTGATCATTTTGTTGATAGCTGCTCTGGGGATGGTCAGATCATCGTCGTTGCCCGAGGAAGAAGCCATTATAGCGAGATTAAAGTCCACAAGGCAAAACAAAAATGAAACTGACGCAAGCGCCAAGACTTGCTTTGGCGAGTCGGACACGGTGCAAAGAAATAAACAAATGAGCCAAGACGCTCCTTCCTCCTTTCTCTTCCTTCTGTCTGCAAAGGCTTGTTAGCTTAGCACATATGCAGACACATTTACTTTAAATGCATAGCTCTCGTTTTAAGTTAGGGTGTGACAAATGCACGGACAGACAAAGAACATAGGGAGACCTACAACTCTTAAACAAAGCAGAACTAGCAGAGGTCCCAGGACGAAACACAAGTGAAAGCGTAGCCCGAGAGCATGGCTCAAGCCCGGGCTAATGTACTGCAACAGTCCGCCGAACAATGAGCCGCTTCAGCGCTTTTCTACCTAAAAAAACTCAGGCTGATCACACACAAAATATCACCTAAAACCGGTGAGTTATGGTTTTCCGGGGAAGCTGAAAAATAAAGCATGTTGAGTCACAATTAGTAGATCTTAACTAATTTAAAAATGTGTTGCCGAACAGGCAGGGTTAGCATTAGCCATTAGCTTACATCTAACCGGAAGTCGCGTCACAATAAGGCTCGAAGGCACCTCTTCCGCCATCTAGTGCTTGTATTTATACTTACATATTCAATTGATTTATGATAAATCTGCACGGTTTCCCAGACAAAAGATGACAGCTGAGCAACCTAAATGCCAAATTAGCAAAAATACACTCAACAGCATGACCACCATCCAGTGTTTTTGCAGCCCATATGGTATAAATAAATCAGTAGGGTATTAAAAAAAGCTGTGTAGCTACAAAAAACACAAAAAGGGTGATCTTGAAACGTGAAATAAAATGTAGACTTTTAAAACTATTAACTGTTTAACCACATGTGACCAGTGTGTTCCTTTCTGCGTTGTATGTACTGGTTTATGATTTTTGTTGGTGCAGGAGTGAACCACAGTACAGGACACAGCCAAACGGAGACGGTCTCTATTTAATCTGGATTACAATAAAAGCGAACAGAGTCAACATGTGCAGCTAACAGTTGACCCAAACTTTCCCACCGCGGGGGTTTGCAGAGGGCAACATACCTACTGTAGATTACAGAAGAAGTGAACAGAGTCAACATGTGCAGCAACAGTTGGCCCAAACTACAAAGAAGAGAATGACAGCATTAGTATTTTTCCAGACTTCTTTGCGTCAATAAATAAATGGTAAATGGTCTCTATTTATACACGCTTTTCCACCTTACATGGCACTCAAAGCGCTTTACAGTCAGAGATCCACTCACCCAGTGTACGCAGACACTGAGGCATGTGGGTTATGTGTCTTGCCCAAGGACACAACGACAATCTACTCCTGTCTTCTACTGTAGCACCTGGTGTTCCAGCGGTCTCCCATCCAAGTACTAACTAACCCTTTCTTGCTTAGCTTCTGAGATCTGACGGGACCAGGCTTTGACAAACAGGTATAGCCAAACAGCAGGTTGGCCGAAATAAAAACATCGGAACAACTCAAATTAAAATTGACCCAAATACAAGTACCAAAATAACAATGAAATAATAACTAAAATGCATTACATTGGATGACCAACCTTTCGTTTGCAAAAGGGAAGAGGAAGTTCTGACCCCCCCAATTTATACTAGTGCATTGCAGGGACACACAAAGTGTGTGGACCATGACAGCACAGGAACAGGATGCCAGGTATGTACAAACAGCAACAGAAAGACAATTTGTGTAATTACATGAACCAGTTACAGATATTGCTGCCTTCAAAATCATGGTTCCACTTTAAGTGCTTGATCATAACACGTAATGTAGCTTAGCTCTAAGTCTAAGACTTAAATATGTGTAATATCTAAGAGGCTTAGTGCTGTGTAACTTGGCTTTAAATTAGCTGTGGTTATCAATTCATTCACACCCTGACATGTTTCAACAGCTTAAGCTGATCATTGTCTTTTAAAGGTAGGGAGCTTCAAGGCAAATATAATACATATATATAGATATATATATATATATATATATATATATATATATATATATATATATATTATATGTATATGATTACAAAAATGCATGTAGTGAATGATTAAAAGCAACTAAACATATAGCTTAACTAAATGCAAAGTAGAAACTAATTTATTTCAAAACGTGAGCCTCTCTTAAAAAAAACACATTCTGCTCTTAGGGTATTTTTTACAGGTTTTCAGCTGATTTAGCATCATGGCTTTTGGGGCTATACTTTTGAAAAAAATCTAAATTGTCTACTCTAAAAACAAATGCAAATGTCATTGTGCAATTTAAAACATTCACAGTTATGCAGAATTCATTGTAGTCCTGTGTAGAAAGTGTGTTATAACAAAATGTAAAACTGAACTTTTATACCTATTATACAATAAAGACTTTAAGAATCACATTTTGTTTTAATCATTTATTTTTCACAAACATCACAAAAGATTTAAAATATCATTTCTATCAAGCATACGGTTCATTGAAACTCTTTACAGTTAATTTTGCTCTACAAATCTTATGAAAACATGGTATTACAAACGTTAGGCTTGAGGGGAGCTGCTCTGTGAAGCCTTGTCCAGTGTAAAGCTCTTGCGGCTCCTCCAGCGCAGCAGTTTGAGAAAGTTGAGACTGGCGTTGAAAACTTGTCATGTTCAAAGACCATTTTGTAGAAAGTGTCGATGGGCAGGTCTCCGTTTGGATCAGCATACTTCAGTGTGGTCATGGGCGTATAGAGTGTGTTAGTCTGGTGACGAAATGGAGGGTTGTCCATCGTGATGATCTTAAGAGTGTGCTGAAAGACACAGGAAGATGATCAAACTACATACAATTCAATAGATTCTGTTCATGTGACATCTCAATATTCTTCAGGACAATATTAATGTGTTTGGCAGCTAAAGTGAATATTGTTGTGGTGGTGCCTGTTGTTGTCGTTATTGTGGTGGTGGTAGTGATGGTAGTTGTTGTGGTGGAGGTTGTGAGTGTTGTTGTTGTGGTGGTTGTGATGTTGTAGTGGTGGCTGTGGTGCTGGCTCTGGTTGTGGTGGTTGTGGTGATGGCTGTTGTGGTGGTTTTGATGTTGTCAATGTGCTGGTTGTGGTTGTGTGGTGGTGTTGGTTGTGATGGTTGTCGTTGTAGTTGTGGTTGTGATGGTTGTAGTGGTGGTGGTGGCTGTGGTTTTGATGGTTGTAGTTGTGGTGGTTGTTCTGATGGTGGTTGTGGTTATAGTGAAGATGGTTGTTATGGTGATGGTAGTTGTGATAGCTGTCGTGGTGGTGGTGGTGGTGATTGTCTTGATGGTGTTGGCTATTTGTGATGATTGTCATTGTTGTGGTAGTGGTTGTCATAGTGGTAATGTGGTGGTTGTCTTTTGGTGTTGGCTGTGGTTGTGATGGTGGTTGCAGTTGGTTGTAGTGTCTACGTAGTGGTTGTGTGATGGTTGTTGTGGTAGTGGTTGTTGTGATGGTAGTTGCGTTGTAGTGGTGGTGGTGGTGGTTGTAGTGTTGGTCAAGTTTGTGATGGTTGTAGTTGTGGTGGATGTTGTTATGGTCGTAGTGGTGGTTGTGATGGTTGTAGTGGTGGTGATGTTGTGATGATGGTTGTGGTGGTGGTTGTCTTGGTGGTGGTTGTGATGGTTGTCATTGTGGTGGTGATGGTGTTGGGATGGTTGTCGTGGTGGTGTGGTGATTGTTGTGGTGGTGGTGTCAAGGTGGTGGTTGTGATGGTGGTTGTCTTGGTGGGGATGGTGTTGTGGTGGTGGTTATGATGGTAGCTGTGGTGGTGATTGTCTCGTTGGTGGTTGTGATGGTTCTTATTGTGGTGGTAGTGGTGATGGTGGTAGTAGTGGTTGTTGTGGTGGTGGTGGTGGTGGTGGTGGTGGTGGTGTCAAGGTGGTGGTTGTGATGGTTGTTGTGATGGTTGTTGTGATAGTTGTCGTGGTGGTGGTGTTGTGATGGTGGTTATGATGGTGGATGTGGTGGTTGTCTTGGTGGTGGTTGTGATGGTTGTTATTGTGGTGGTAGTGGTGATGGTGTTTGTGATGGTCGTCGTGGTGGTGGTTGTGATGGTGTGTCTTGGTGGTGGTGATGTCATGGTGGCTGTCTCTGTGGTACTGGTTGTGGTGTTGGTTGTCTTGTGGTTGTCTTGGTGGTTGTGATGTCGTGGTGGCTGTTCTGTGGTACTGGTTTGGTGTTGGTTGTCTTTGTGGTTGTCTTGGTGGTTGTGATGTCGTGGTGGCTGTCTCTGTGTACTGGTTGTGGTGTTGGTTGTCTTTTGGTGTTGGCCAGCATTGTAATGGTGGTGGTGGTTGTCTGGTGGTAGTTGTGATGGTTGTCATTGTGGTGATTGTTGTGATGGTGGTGTCAAGGTGGTGGTTGTGATGGTGGTTGTCTTGGTGGTGTGTCGTGGTGGTTATGATGGTGGTTGTGATAGTGGTGGTGTTTGTGAGGGTTGTCGTGGTTGTTGTGGTTGTTGTGATGGTGGTCGTGATGGTGTTGTGATGGTTGTCGTGGTGGTGGTTATGATGGTGGTTGTGGTGATTGTCTAGTGGTGGTTGTGATGGTTGTTATGTGTTGGTAGTGGTGATGGTGTTTGTGATAGTGTGGTGGTGGTTGTGGTGTCAAGGTGGTGGTTGTGATGGTTGTCGAGGTGGTGGTTATGATGGTGATTGTGGTGGTGGTTGTCTTGGTGGGGTTGTGAGGGTTGTCATTGTGGTGGTAGTGGTGATGGTGTTTGTGGTGGTGGTGGTGGTTTGGTTGTCCTTGCGGTGTGGCCAGCGTTGTAATGGTTGTCTTTGTGATGGTGGTGGTGGTGGTGGTGGTGGTTGTGGCCAAGCCAGCCCGCTCAAAGTAACGAGATAGGCTTTGATGCAGCACATTTTAGACACAAAATACTAATATCTCCAACATTCAATCTGTTTTAACATGGTCAAAAAATGTAAATGTGAGCATGGCCACATACTGTAAACCATCTCAGAACAAAAACTAGAAACAAACCCAGAATAAAACCAGCCAATAGAACACATATTTTGTTATATTTGAAAGATGGGTCAGGGGATGGAGGCCCTTGAGTTGTCTAACCCAACTGTTGTACTCTGTGTCCTTACTCTGCGATGTCCTCCGGTGTCTGTCCCAGCGTCTCAAAGATCTGGGCATAGTTCTTCAAGTAGATGTTTGTGAACATGTCTGCTGTCACTTTATCGGCTTTGCTCAGATCCACCTTCATTCCCTCTTCATAGACTTTGCGTTCAAACTCTGTGACGACTGGGCCAGGCTCGATCAGGCTGATACTGCATGAGGAATACAACAAATGCTATTATTTATACAGCTGGGGCCAGAGAGATTTAGTAACTCCTACACCGGTTTGTAAAGGATGCAAGAGACTGAAGAGAACATTCACTTAAGCTGGTTGTAAAGTTCATTCAAAACATCATACAATCAGACAAACAGTCGTAACCCTAACCCACAGACAAGACGAGTGACATGATCACTGACATATAAAAGAGTAAACACCAACTCCGCTCCTCCCCATTCAATCCAGCCTTCAGATTAAAATGGCAGAGAAGCTAATGAGTTATTACAATGACTAGAAAGCGCATAGCCTCTTTAACTAGCAACAAAAGTCCTGTTCTGGCAGCCATCTTGTGTAGGGAGAGTCTACTAAAGATCTCATACAAACTAATAATTCTGTAATGCTTCTGTTCAAACTAATGTGAAAAAAAATCTTGAAAAAACGTACTTTTAATTTCAAAATCTTCTTTCATAGTAACAGCGGTAAAGTAAACACAATAATGATGAATGTTTGAATGACACACAAAAATACTTCAATTCTGCAGCAACTCCAGCCCAGTGCAGTGTTTGTAGGTTGAATATTATATTCAACATTTTGAAGAAAAAACAGACAGAAAACAGTTCTCTGTATTATTGGGACCATAAATATATAATTATATGTTCAATTATTCCAGTTCATCTATGAAATATTTGACCTTGTTTTAAATTTTTTTTACAATTAGATTTTGATGCTTCTCCCCTCGCAAGATGGCTGCTGCACCTGCCACATCAACAGACCCCACGCGTTCTCTAGTTATTATAATAACTCATTAGTTTGCATTGGTTGAAGTTCAACAGTGGAAGATCGCCATGGTTCCAGTAGTAAACTGCCCCACCGTAAAGTGCCATAGGCTTTTAGAAAGATTAAAATATTAAGAGTTTAAAGTCATGTCACCAACCATCTATGTACTAACTCAGATCTGCAGTGCGGTTGTTTTCAGTGTAAAAAGTGCATCTATGAAATTGTCCATGCATAACCTCTATACAAAGATGGATGCCTGCGACCTTGAAGGACAAACAAAAGAGGCAAACTTTGGGGACCAAGAAACACATGTCCCAGTTTGTTCATGAAAAAATGCACCCTTTTCTTGCTCACAGTCAAGTTTCACATCATTATTTTATCAAGTGAAGTTTCAAACCCTGAACATAGTAGCTCAAGTCTGATTTTATGTCCAAGTCACAACTGACCTGACTTACCTTGGTCCACACCTCTGATACTAAGCCTACAATGTTTATTTCAAGCTTTGTAAAGAATCTGACAACATTTGCAGAACTTTCAGTCGGCCTGGTGTTGTGAACTTGTTGAACCTAAGCTGTGCAGCAGGTATTTGTACAATGTTAAGACTTGTTTGAAGCTGGGTGTGTTAATGCTGACACATTTAGTCTGTGGTGACACAATAGAGATGTAAGTTATGCAACTCTCTCTACTTTAGAACTATTCTCAGGTGAAGCAGGAGCGCATCACTCTCACACCTGCTACAGTTTTATGTTTCCATTCAGCTGCAGGATCACACTCCAGATGCAATGGGCTCCGTGCACGGAATTCAGTTGGCTGCGTACGTTCAAAAATGCTAACTTCTGTATGTACGACCACTTCCTGTTAGCGTTAGCATTTAGACACAATTATGTCTCTTTTTAAACACACAAGTGTCCTTTGGTGAAATATCCTCTGATATGTAAAGTCTTAACATGTTTCAGTAAAATTTACCACAACTGTCTGATCTAAAGAGGATTTATTTGTTTTTTCTATGAGGTTTTCACTACATCAGTTTAAACTACTAAATCCTCTTTAGATCAGACAGTTGTGGTAAATGTTACAGAAAACATGTTAAAGACTTTACATATCAGAGGAATATTTCACCAGAGGACACTTGTGTGTTTAAAAAGAGACATAATTGTGTCTAAATGCTAACGCTAACAGGAAGTGGTCGTACATACAGAAGTTAGCATTTTTGAACGTACGCAGCCAACTGAAATTCCGTGCACGGAGCCCATTGGCTAATCTTTTTTTTCCACAAGGACCAGATTTTTTAAGGGGGCCATGTTCTGTGGGTCAAAGATGCACAACTCAACATCATTTTTAGCACAATTTGGAGTCACAAAAAATGCCCTAATTTTACCAATGCCCTGATTTGACCAATTTTGTTCTACAGACTGGGCTGTGATAACTGCAGCCCACGGAATACTGTCTGAATTGAATAATAAAGAACTTTAGTTCTATTGATCCTTTGTACGTGTCGTCACGCACTTCAAGGGCAAGCCCACTTCTCCATGATGGAGGCAAAAGCACTGTCTGTGTGTATTACAACTGTGGAATTTTTGCCGTAAACCTGCTCGTGACTTTTATTGATTTCAATTGTAAAATGGCTGTATCTTGTGCGACACGCTGCCCTAACAGGCAGGAGCTTTTTTGTTTATATTTTGTCTAAGTTGTCATGGGTTTGCAGTGAACACTTTAAACAAGGTAAGTCAATGCTAATGAGGAAAAAAAATGACATTTGGAAAAAAAAAGATGCAATGAATATCTGAATGAACCTGCATCATGTATGGCTAACATTAGCCTTACATGATATACAAACTCTTGTAGCTTTTAAATCTGCTCCAGTGTGAGACAAAACCCTGTTTACCACATAATGGTTCAAATCATGAGGAGTAAAGTCAGGCAAACTTGTACATTTTATTAATTCGGCAAACACAGCAGGAGGAAGAGGGCATGGATCAGCTGCATTCATTAGCTTTTACTAATACCTTGTTTTGTGTGCGTTTAAAAGATGTTCTGCTTCCACAGACCAATGTACTGAAAATGCTCTAGAAACATTCATTGCTTTATTTATAGAAAAATAAGAAAATCTGTGAGAATTTGTCAGTTTTGCTCTCCCTGTAATACTGCGTAAACGCACTTCTGCCTCCATCATGGCGCAATCACGTGATCAAGTGACGTAGGTGCAAAGGGTCAATTCGGGAGCCGATTGCAGCGCTCTGATTGGCTGTTTGGGTGGTCCTCTCCAGTTCTCCTTTGTAGTTTGTAAGAAGTGTTTTTAGCCATCATTGCAAACAATAATGAATACATATGGGTATTAACCATGTGTTGAAGAATTTATGGGAGGAAGCTGTTAAATTTAAAACCTAAATCATGTTTGCAGTTTGAAAATCAGCAACTCCACCCTCAATAGTTCTCCATGTGGCCACTTCTCAAAGGTTTAAATAAGAGAACACAAAAAACACTTCTCATTTGCTCTTTGATAACTTTGCAGAAAAAATATTTAAATACAGTAGTACTTTCACACATTTTTAATCTGCTGTTTTATATCATTGACTAGACCCATTTAACAAAATTGCATTTCAACAATATTCATTTCTGTATTAAATATTTTTGATCGGCTGGATACTGTGATGTCACGTAAAACAAAACTAAATCTATTTCGAGTGATTTGAGAAACGGCAGCGTGAAACTGCGGTGTGTGAACGTGGCCTCCAGTTCTGCAGTGTGTTACGTGTGGCTCTGAGCTTTAAGAACTTACTTCAGATTGAACCTCAGGGCTTGAACGGCTAAACTTTCACAGAAACCTTCACAAGCGAACTTCGAGGCTGCGTAGACATCGTTGAACAGGATTCCTGCACGCACACACACAACGGCTTTATATAACATTCTGTAATATAATAAATCATATTACTAAGGTCACACATTAAGCTTTATCACGACTAAAAATACAATGCAAAAAATAGATTGTGTAGGAGTTATACTTAAAAAAAACTAATGTGCTCTATCTTTTTGAGTTAATACAGGTCCCTAAAACTCATTGAATTAAAATAGTTTCTGCTTTTGAAGAGAAGTTGTCAAAAAATCCAGAATCTCAATCTTGAAGCCTCTCGTACACTGACTGTGAGGTGAGTTCAGTTCGAGACAAGTGAGAGTTTTGAGAGTTTCTTGTGAAGTGCCTTGTAAACTCCAATCTAGCCTGATGTTTCATTTAACTCCGTGGAAACCGTCTGACGTCTCAGCATTGGAGCTTGTTTGTTCTATAGTAGGCGGGTCCTTTTTTTGCATTAACCAATCACTGTCTTTTGTTCTTTACAGGCGTTACGCATGTACTGTGATTAACACATCAGTTGTAGTCCAGGAAGTACAGCGTAAACATGGACGTTGGTGATCATTGTTGTTTCCACATTGAAATGAAACCAGCTGATACATCAGGCCAGAGCGGCTCCATCACATCATAAAAAAGGTGATGTTTGGATCTAAATATCAGGCAGCTGCTACTTTAACGGCAAACTTGGCAAAACTACAAACAGATGCTTGAATTTGGCATTACCGTTTAATTTTCTTTCACTGATCATTTCTCAAGCTCGATTCAAGCAGCAAACAATCAGTGAAATTCCTGATCTAGAGCTGGAGTGAAATAAAATGGAGCAGAGGCACTAGGTGGCGCTAGCCTGGCTAGCTCCAGTCCACTGTGGTCTGTATTTGCCCAAAGCCATGCGCATTCACGTGGATTCCCACAAGAATGCTCATATTATGACTTGAAAGCTGCACCAGACCGCTGCAACCTCTGGGAACAAAAGACTCTACGGATTCTTTCCACACACTCACAGAACTCTCAGACGTGTGCTGGGGGCTCTTTGTAGACCTGCACTGAGGTCTACAAGAGCACATTTGTAAGCAGTTTTGCAAGAGTCGCTCAAGTTTCGACCCGTACCAAACTCACACTTAGTATACAGCAGGGGTTAAGGTCACGGCTCTAGATACCATCTACATGCTCTGCATGTGTCCCTTAACAACAAGAGAAGTGAATGTAGATAGTAGATTTGGATGAGTGCAGCTGGTCTGACCCTGGATGCCCATGACGCTGCTGATGACCACGATGTGTCCCTTCTTTCTCTTCTTCATGTCGGGCAGCAGCTCCTGCAGCAGGCGCACCAGGCCAAAGAAGTTTGTGTCCATCACAGTCTTCATCTCCTCGATGGTCTGACACTCGATGGGTCCAATCAGACCCATGCCTGCGTTACTTACTAAAAAAAAAAAAACATTAGCATCTTCTCACATGTTTTTGACACAAAACCACTTTTATTTAAAACTGAGGTGGTTTAGGGACATTTCCAGCCATTCTGAGTATTTTGAAAGTTTTGAAAAATGAGAGCAAAATGACTGATCTGTAATCTGTTCAGCCAGATAGATTCTCTTAATATTTTTGTATTCACAAACTCGAATAATCCATCTGAGCCTGCATCAGCTGATTGGTTTGCAGTCCAAACCAGTGGTTGAACGACCCAATCAGATTAAATCAAAGACAACAGCAAGTAGTGCCTGAATCATGGAAAATGATGTCAGCTCTCCTGGATGTACATGTTTCTGCTGCTACTGATTCTGTCTTAGCAGAAGTATTGTATTTTTGAAAGCAGAACAGAGAAGTGTCCATGTGGGACAGTGGTTCTATCTTTCGCACACATTGATTGTAATAACTTTTAGTACAATTTGTCATTGTGATTGGTTAGGCACAAAGCATGTCATTAAACGTCCCACCTTTTCTTAGGGGAAGTTCCAGACAGATAATGTGGAAGAACTCAAATCGAAGTTCAACACAGACCCATCTGGTGTGAGTCAGATTAACCATCCAGACATGACATAAAATCATATATTTTTAAACCTTTTATGTAAATCTGAGGTAGTTTGAGTGCATTTTCAACCTGTTATCAAAATTTGAACCAAAAAACAGGTCTAGACATGGCTTTTTTTTTTTTTTTTTACAAATTTTTGATTAACTTGGCCAGCCAGATGGATTATCTTATGATATTTGTGATTTCACAAACCCGAGATAATATATCTGGCCTTCCAACAGCCCGATTGGTTTGGAGTCTGACACAGTGGAATTTTGGCCCAATCACATTGCAGCAGTGGGGGTTGAGGGGGGGTTGGTATGGCTGTTCCCGTAGATGTACATGTTTCTGCTGCATTTGATTCTGTTTTAGCAGAAATACCTCCCACACACACATTGGATACACAATTACGATTCCTTACTATGATTGATTGAGCCCAAATAAAGTCGGCCACACACCCAATCAGCTCGACATATTTCATTGATCATTTCAATTTTTCCCAAATACTTTCAGCGAGTAAAGTTCTAGATGGATACTATGGAAGAACTCAAATAGGAATACATTTTTTGACACAAACACATTTTAAATGACCGAATTACCACGTTTATTGAACTCTAAAGTGTTTTTATTTATTTTTTTTTTGTTGTTGTTTTTTTTTTGCATTTTGAACGTTTTGTGAAACTTAAACATCAATTTCTTTTTCAAGACAGATTCTCTTCTTTACAAACATGCCTTGAAAACTGGCAGACTGCACTTGTATACTGTCACACTCACTGAGGATGTCCACTCTTCGCTCTGGCAGACTGTCCACACAGGCTTTGATGGACTTCTCATCACATACGTCCAGCTGTTTGATCTCCAGAGTTCGGCCCAGAGTCTTTCCCGCCGCTTCCACCAGAGCCTCGCCTTTGGTCAGGCTCCTCATGGTCGCGTACACTGACAAGATAAAAAAAAAATCTATAAAACGTAAACTTTACAAGACAATATAACATTCCATAGGTCAAAAAAGCTATCCAATAGATTCACTTAACTCATGTTGGGTGTTATAATCCCAGGTGTTAGGAAATAGAAGTTGTCAAGACTGCACTAAACAAGCCCAACACTTATCCCAAGACCAACACAAGACACTGAGGTTCAAGACCAAGACAAGACCGAGACTTTTAAAGATAAATTCTTTCATCGAGACCAAATCAAGATGGTCTTTATAATTGTCTTACTGTTACTGTGGTAAAGATCACTGTTTTAAACAAACTGTCCTTGTTTAATGTAAGAAAAGCCTAGTATTTGATTTACATGAGACAGCACAATGTACATTCTTTTATTACAGAATGTAGTGTCAGTGTCAGACCTCGAGTCCAGGACATGGCCGAGTTGAAGCACCCTCCTCCTTCAAAGACCGAGAGTCCAGAAGGGCTTTTTCTGTTGCATCTGCTCGGCTCTACTCTATTTGACTCTGCGCGCTTCTACCCAATCACGTGGATTTATAAATCTCAACTGGAGCCGTGTTTTCAATTTAAGAGTGTTGGTTGTAACTCTGGACACGTTTGTTCTTCTTCTGTTTAAGAAGGTAAAATGAGACTTGCTGCTTGCGCAGGGCGCAGTCATAAGATTGCGAAAAGTCTGTTTAGTTGAAGTAAGACATGAATTTTGCCACTACTTTGTGCAGGGCGTAGTCATAAGCTCACTTTAGAATAAGTCAGACGTGAATTGCTGTGACATGGAGCGTAGTTTGTGACGTGCGTCTGACATCAGGTTTAGTATCTACTTAGCTTGTTTTGGCCCTGGGGTAAACCGGGTACTAAAAAACGACCTGGTCCCAAGGATCAGCCCCAAATGAAAAAGCTCTGCACCAGGGCTAAGTTGCTCCGAGTAGAGTAGAGTAGGGTCAAGCAGGTACTAATGGAAAAGCCCTACAGATGTTCAAAACATAGCCAAAATTGTTTTTTTCCTAGTAATAAAATTAGGCCTCATTCTCTCATTTTCCCAAAATGTGCAGCTTTTCCTTTAAGAAGATGCTGAGAATGGTCTGTCAGATTCATGAAGTGTTCTTAGGAAGCACTATTTATCTTTATTACACCTTCACGCCAGAGACATGTCATGGTAAAACGGGTGTAGGCCTGAGGGGGCTACGTGGTGGGGCTGCATGAATAGTGAGCTCTGGTCCTGGGGGTGTATTGGGCAGGTGCTGTAAGGGTTGTGGCCAACGCAAAAGCACTTTGACTGAGCTGTTGACAGGTCTATCAAAGAAGACTTGGCCTGTTTTATTTGCCTGACCAGCCAGTACATATTGGACTCCCGGCAAAAAATAAATAGTTTACAAGGAATTCGGCTAAGTTTAGGCATAATTCGAAGGCTAAGTTTAGGATTGGAGCTTGGGTGAGGGTTAGCAAGAGGGTTAGGGTTACTGAATTCTAATCTCAAAGGGGGAGTCCAATATCGACACCACACCACGCCGGGTTTCAATTTTGATGGCGAACTTTCTGAGTCAACCAATCACAGAAAACCAGGAAATTCCCCTAAAACAGCGACACGCTAAACTGGATGTTATCGTAAATATGTAGCACAAGGGTTTTTTCAGTCTGAAAGCTGTCAACATGGTTTGCTGTTCAAGTTTTAAGGAATTGATGCGTTCCGAATTGTTCAAAACCGAAGAAGGAGCCAAAGAAAATAGCCATCTTGAATGTTTTGAAACAGTTTTGAAATTGGCGAGAGGTGGGGAAGGGGAGCAGACATTTGAGATTCGATCGTGATTGGCTCTGTCTTTGGCTCCAGAGTCTTCTAGATTTGAATAGAATGTAGGGGGGCTGGCTGGTCAGGCAACTGTTTTATCACAACTGATCACTCTTTGATTCTAGTATTTTTTTTATAAAATAATTTTTAAAAAATGCATAGCCTACAATGTAAGACTAAGAATTTTTGATTGAATCAAAGGGGTAATAATTAATTTAAATTGATTGACCTTTATTTAACCAGGAAGTCCACTGAGATTCAGAATCTCTTTTGCAGGGGAGCCCTGGGGGAAGGGTCAGGGGAGGCATTAATGGACATGTTTTTTTAGGTGTAGGAGGAAACCGGAGTACCAGGAGGAAACCTACGCAGACACGGGGAGAACATGCAAACTCCACATAGAAAGGCCCTGGGCGGCCCGGGAGTCGAACCCAGGACCTTCTTGCTATGAGGCCAGAGCGCTAACCGCTGCGCCACCGTGTTAATATTAAAAAACTGCACGTTTTTTCTTGACTGTGCATTTGTTCATCCAGAGGAACATTTTCATTCAAAATATTGTGAATGCCCAAAAGGTTCATAAGAAGGCCTTGAGGATAAACTGTATCAAGAATGAAGCCCATTGTACTTTACCATGAAATATCTAGAAGTTCATTTCGCAAATTTTCAATCTGGTGATTCCTATTAGTGACTAGATTCATTAAAACACATTTAAGACATATTCATTTTAAACATTATGGATTAGGCAATACATGATGTCACATAATTGCAGTCTATCGTGACCTCCAAAAGAACATGAAAGCTGTTGAACTTACCCATAAACCTCTTCTTCTCATCTTTGGCGATGCGCACGGCCAGAGCCAGTCCGATGCCCGAGGAGCAGCCGGTGATCAGGACCACCTTCTGATTCATGATTTCTTGTTCTTCTGAGCTGAACAGACGTAGACAGGGTAGCGACAGACCTGAGTGGTGTCAGTGTGGTTTAATACAGTAATAACGGCGTGGACACATGAGCGGTCTCTAATCCGCCGCACATCCACTCAGCAGGAACGGGTCAGATTAACACACGAGGAGCCAGCCTCAGTCGCACATGCTGCTTTTGTTTTGTAATGCTGTGCTTTCACAACATTTAACAAACAAAATATATTTTAAGCTGGGGTAGCTAATTGTCACACTACAAAACAGGAATAGGTATTTAAATCTGTTCCTTACTCTCACAAGGTATGGCAAATACACATTAAATTGTTTTTGGCTGCAGTTATGGCAAAAGAACATTTTCGCAACAGCAAACAGCAAAGTGAAACTGGAGAGGACCCCCTGAGCTCAGCCAATCAGAGCACTGCATTCAGTTCTTGATGAGAACTAAAACTATAATATTTGATTCAGGTTGAATACAATTACTTGTGTAAAATCAGATGATTTCTCCAAGTCATTAAACCCATTAATCTTTTAGATTAGGCCTATTCAACTTAAGGCCCGGGGGCAAAACTGGTCCTCCAGAGATCTGATCCACACATCAAATCATCTTTCAGAGATACAAATATGCATAGATTTCTTGTTTACAGGGTTCATTCTGGTACCTGAGTTGGTGTCATTTTATTTTGGTGTAATTCTGCTGTAAACCTGACCTGGTTTTGGTCTAATGATGGTTACTCTTGACTCAGACTTAGTTAGTGCTTGTCTAAGTGTTGGCTTGAAAATTTGGTAGAGCTATTTAAATCAATCAGAGGCTATAGCAATTACTTACTTTACTGACGTAAATCACATTCTGTGGAACTACTTGGCCCTTGGGAAAATGGATTTAAAGGTGGGGTAGTTGATTTTTACATTATTTAGGTTTTAAATCTGACAACTTCCTTTTTCAATCTCTTGACACATGGTTAATATTGACATGTATTCATTTTGGTTGCATTTATGGCTTAAAATTCTTGATTATTCAGTTCAAACAGTACACAGTGTTCTCATTTTTTCACATGTGCATTTATAACAGATTTTTTAGTGGGAAGCACAAAGGTTAGTAGTTTATAACTAAAAAAGTTAGTTACCCACCCTAACTTTAACCTAAATTCATTTCAGCTGCCCTCCACTCATTTGAAATATTACTGACCTGCTGAGTTCCTGGCCAAGCTACACCTTCTGGACTAAACACCACACTGTGTAATTAGGTTGCAGATTTTCTCACACTCTGCATACAATGTGTCAGAGTGGGCAAGCACATCTGCAGCCATAGACATGAACGCCGGGGTGCCCCAAGGGTACGTACTGAGCCCACTGTTTTATACTCTGTATAACTACTCTACTCACACGACTGCTCTGCTTCTTTCAAACTCATTATCAACAACAATGAAATGGCTGCAGGAATGACGGACAACATCTGGTGCCTCATATGAGATAAAGTCCATCAAGAAAAGTTCATGTTTGTTTTTGATAAAGTCATGTGAAATCTCGTATCCCTTGGTCATAAAAACATTCAATTTTAATGTGAGTGACCTCAAAGTTTCACTGCTCTGAGCTGTTTGATCAGCTTTATTAGCAGTTTTATAGGCCTATTGTAGTTTCACAAATAATAAATATAGTAACACAGTATTCTGTTTATCCTTGTAGGTGTGAAAGGTGTCAAAGACTTCTAGGCACGTGCACATCATTTTGACCTAAATTTGGCACTGAACAAAGCTAATGCTAACTGTTGGCTAGTAAACACATTTTTTTTCTCATTCAAATATATTCTCTGATGAACTCAAGGTAAAGTTTTATCCGTTTTGGTCCAGTGAGTATTAAAAAACAACACAAATTTGGAGTTTGATGGTTTATTGGAGCAGAACCAGTTCAGCGACTTTTACAAGAAGGGTTTGGCAAAGCATTTCAGATCGTACAACAAGAATATCTGAGTATAACGCATTCTTAATAGACTTATGTATTGTTTCTATCAGTAAATTTGTATTCATTCAACAATTCAACACAACTTCCCACTAATATATGGTCGTACATTCATGTATACACAATATTTGTGTACGTGATGGGTATATATTTATCTGCAACACTATTACTAAGTTCTAAAACTATCTATTTTCCTCTTATGTCTTCACAGAAATGCCTGCCTGGGTTTGTCATGCTTGGGTTTGGATTTTTTCTGAAGCTAACAGCAGTAGGCTAAAGGAGCTAAAAGGCTAAAAGTTGCTGGTGTGATTTCCTCTTTAGAGTCTCTTGAACAGCTCCAGAGGGTCCTTCTTCCACATGTCAGGGTCCCAGGCTTGGAACCATCCGGTGAAACTGGGCGGCTCCTGATCCTGTTTGATGGTGCAGATGGTGGTCCCGCGGCGCCCGGATGGGTCGGTGTTGATGTAGTCAGTAGCTGTAAATATGGCAGGCAAGGTTATTAGGGTAATGGTCAGGGGCGGCTGGTATCAATGGGCTAGGTGAGCTAAGCCCATCCTGTCATTTCAGGAAAGAAAATGAAATCTTCAAACGTATTACTATTCGTTGTTGTGTTGCTATTATAGTGTTAGGTGTTAGGCCCCGTGTTCTATGTGTTTAATCAACATTTGAACAGTTTTCGTGTCCATATTTGGAGGTCCACCATCAGCACAAGTTCACGCTTTGTTTCTTTAAAGATTGTGGCTATTATTGTATTATTCTGTGAATTGTACAACTACAGAGAGTGTGTGTAAGTCAGTGGCAGCATGGGCAAAACTGATCGAATCTGACCTTTCGATTCAATTGCTGCCAACTTCATACGATTTTCAAAGTTTTCGAACCATTTTTCATCCCTATTGGCTACTAAAAGATTCAGTTCAGACTCTCATTGGTTCAGATCGCCAAGTGCTGTGTACGGCGTCTTTCCAACGGCATTCACGCGGAGAGTACAACAAACAGGTCGAGTTAAGGAATATGTTCTTTTTTGGTGTATTTTGTTATGAAAGTAAAAATAGATAGAAGCAGAAGAAAACCATGTGAGTTTGAAGTTTACAAAGCCATGAAAATGCATGAGTTTGGGAGAGTTTCGTGAATGCAGATGACAACTTTCTCTTCTCATGTAACTGCAGATATTGTAATATGCTTTTACTTTGTTCTCATTTTTGTATTTATATGTGCTTACGTGTGTTTTAATGTTGCTTTGCTCACTTATTTGTCTGTAGGACTTTTAGGACTAGTTAATTTTAGCATTAGCATTACTCATTTTATAGATTACGCTATTAGTGTTCACTGTTATTTAAGCATTTGTACACCTTTCCTGCTATCATGTTCAATGTGTTGACTTAATTCATGTTTTCTTTAGGAGACCATTGAACAGCTGTCCAGGACAACAGATAAAAATAGCCTTTTGGCTAATTCTGGTGCATTTTACAGTAATGTTTATTAATGTACTGTCCTGTCAATTAATAAATAATAATACCTTTTTGCCGTTTTTAAAAGTACGTAAGTGTAGTTATGTAGTATCCACATGTTTGTAGAGTCTAAATAACAGAGTGAGTTTGGTATAAATATAGTTTGGCTGTTGGCCAAGGTAACACTTGCCCTGTGTTATTGTTGATCTGACAGACACACGTCTCTGTGTTGGTGCGTTCGAGCAGTTTGCAGCAGAAAAGTCTTTTTCTAACACTGATTATGAGCTGTGTCCTATTTTTAAGTGTAAAACATTTTTTTGGGTTTACTGGCTAAGTTTAGGTCTTACTTACAAAATGGGTAAGTTTAGGTCTGGGACTTGGAGTTGGTTAAGATTAGGATAAATTTGTTAATATTCGTAAATAATAACACATCTTTACATCCACCATAGAAAAGAATTGGGCCAGCAACACGTAACATACTGTACAAACGCAAAAAAAAATAAAATAAGATAGTATACATTTGCATTGAAATTTGCATGGTATTCATTGGCATATGATGACCATTAACATGCTTTGTGCTAATTAAATAAATACATACATAGCCTAAATCATAATTAAAAAAATACTTAATTTAAATTTGCGAATCACATAGTTTGACTAAAAAAGCAGATTCTCGCAGAAATTAGATCACATTTTCTTTTTTTATCACCACATGTTTACTCACCAATCTTCTCCACACCGGACTTCTCTTCCTCATTTGCTTCGCTTCCAATCCAGACATAGACCTGACCAGAACAAAGAAAGAATTCAAATGACTGCACTTATGGCATGGATAAAAACATCTTTTAGATAGGTTAGGCTACTTCTGGTGCAAAAGTAAATACAGGTTTTTATGATTTTGTAATTGGGTAGGTTAATACCTGTTGTAATTTAAAAATATAGTTTTACATGATCAGAGCAGATTTGTGAAGAAAAGTTTGAAACATTTTGAAAATAACAGGAAGTAGAGCAGAGTTCTAAACTAATGACATCACACTAGGGAGACAAACACATTTTTATACCCTGTAGGCAGTAGGCGATTTGTTAATTTTGACAGGGGGGATGGTATTGGGGGGTGACTCCGGGAGGGCGGGGGTCTGGGGGCTCTCCCCAGAAAATTTTGAACACAGCAGACCACATTTCCTTTAATTTGGTGCACTTTGGGGTGTCCTAGCAAGTTTGGGATTTATTGTTAAATTGTATTAAAATACACTTAATAATGTAAATGTGATGGTTGATTTAATCCACTGCACATTCCACTGAGGCCTGGTAAATGTGTGTGTAACACTTAGGTTTAGCTTATTATTATACAAAATCTGTTCAATCAGACCTTTGCATAGGTTATTATCCACTGTATGTAAAATGAAGCTGCTCCTGTAAGACGGAACAAACTCTATAAAGCCTACTTTAGATATTTTTAATATTTTTAAATAATACATATGAGGTTGTTTTTGATTGTTTTGACCACTAGGTGGCAGAGGTGTGAGCACAGAGCAAAGAGCATACACTCATTTAATTTTTTTTTTTCATTAAGCCTACTTTTTTGTTTAACTTAGTCCGATTGAAAATCAAACAGACTTTATTCTTTCACAGTTTAAGACAGACCTGGGTAAACTGTGGCCCGAAGACCAGGTGTGACCATCCATCTGTTTTAATTAGGCCCCCAGCATATTTTTGAGATTAAGCATAACTCTTAACACTGCAAAGTGTTTAAAACTACTAGAATAAAGAATAATCATTTGAATTGTAGTTGTTTTAGCCAGTTCAGAATAAACATATCTATTTGGCAGTATATGTCACTTATTTTAAGGTATGTCTGACTGTTTACAAAACATTTTAGCTTGAATCAAATTTGCAACAAGTTATAAATAATCTTAAATTATTTTAAAAATATATTTCTTTTATTTGATTGACTTAGCTGTGGAGCATGTTTTTGCACTTGTGCTCTTAATATACACAATTAATGGACACTAATAGATAAATAGCCTGTTTTTCAATTAAAAATGTGCTTCCAATAATACATTCTTATATCAATAATTGTGGTCTTGTCTTTTGCCACTAGTCTGGATTTGAATATGCCCTCTGGGAAAAAATAATCGCTTAAGACAAAAACCTGTCCTGTCTCTAGTTAATTTACCGGTGTCTTCCCTCTTCCTCCACACGTCCCCAGCCCTGACTCTCTGCGCTGGAGCAGGAGCGGGATGAGAGAGTGCACAGGGAAAGACACAAACTTGTGTTCATTTTGCATTTAGTCCTTTTTCACTTTGAATAGTCTAAATATTTTCAGAAGCATTATTTCTTAGAAGCAGACTTGTTGTCACGATGTTTAGTAGCGAGCCAACATAAAGCCAGAATCTGTGGACTTGCAGACGGGACAGACAAAATACTATTGCCCCAGCGGTGCTCCCAGAAGGGAAAGCCGCAGCAGATGGGTCATCGGTCATTGGGTGACACGGGAGAAGACACGGGACTGTGGATAGATGTGAAAACGCGGTATGTGGTCCGTCTCGTATCGGGAAAGAGGACACGGCCGCGCGCGTGAGAACGAGCGTCCCCGGAGCAGCGTAAACTCACCTCTTGTGCCACGAGCGTTCCGAGCATCTTATGTGCCTTCAGTTTTGCTTAATTGTGGCTGAGGCTTAAGTCTTTTCAAACTGCAAGTTTGACAGTTTGAGCGTTTTTGGTAGGTTCATAAGTTTAATTAAGTTGTACTTTTTTGTAGAAATTTTCTGCTTTTTTTTTTTTTTTTTTTTTTTTTTTTTTTTTTAAGATCACACTGTTAACACAAGGAGACAACTTACAATGATCATTAAAAAAAATAAATTTTTTTATTTTTACCCTGTAGGACCCTGTAAGCATACTGTACATTTTGCAATATGATTGGGCTCTAATGCAGTGTTTTTCAACCAGTGTGCAGGGGAACACTGATCTGAGATACTGTCAGGTGTGCCTTAAAAATATTAATCAGTTTTCAAAATCCAATCGATGAAATGAATGTAAACAGATTTAATTGAGTCATTTACCATTTTCGCAAATTCTGGGGGTCGCGAGATGATTTCAAACTGTATTTTTACAATGGCATTTAATTCTTTTTGGGGAATTGGGGTTATATAAAGCAATACATTATCGAAATAAACACAATTAATCCTAATTTAATAGGTTTTGTAACTTAAAAAGAGTATATAATTTCTGCTGTGGGGGTCGCGAGTTGGTTGCACAATTATTTGGGGGTCCCGGGCTGAAAAGCCACTGCATTAAGCAACTTGCGAAAAACAAAAAACGAGATTCTGTCATTTTGAAGAGCTAAGTGGAAGTCAAATTTTACACATAATTGATTGGTTATAGGTTAATTTTATATATAGTATATACATACAAAGTCCTAATTTTGACAAATGTAAGACAATTTAAGACCTTAAATTTCCCATTTTGTACATTTTTAATCCTAAACTGGCTAAACGGGGATGAAATTTGTAAAATGTTATGTAAAATCTTAATTATGAAAATCCTGACTTGGTTTTACTGAAATGAGTAGTTCAACCTGTCATAGGCTAGTTGTACCTCGGAACTTTTTAAATTCTAATAACAGTGTAAAAATATGACTTCAAGCAGCTCACCACATCCCCCGCATCCAGGATCATGATGTCATCAGTCGCCAAATCCAACTGTGTCAACTCTCCAGGCACTTCCTCAGCCTAAACAAGCACAATGTTTCATCAAGATCCCAGTTACATGTGAGTGCTTCACATAAAAAATACGTTTAGATATATGTGAATAAACCAGCACATGAACAGCACTCACGGTCAGTCTTCCAGTCTTGTTGGAGACTCCGAACAGCCGCGGGCGTTTCATGGCGTTCTGCAGTGTCGGAGAGGTTTGGTAATCCTTCTTTCCACCCAGCGCACTCCAGAAACCGGCTGAAACCAGTACACAGCTCAGTTATGTACAATCACTGCATGGACCTGATTTATCAACCCAAGAGCAAACTGAAGGTAACACGATTTAGCTTTTAAATCTGACTTCTTCCTCTCATAAATCCCTCTACACCTGAGTAGTATCGACATGTATTCATTTTGGTTGCAATTACAAAGTGAAACTGGAGAGGGCCACCCAAACACAGCCAATCAGGGTGCAGCATTTATTTTTTAGTATACTTTTTAGTGGAAAACACAAAGTTTACTAATTTACAAATAAAAAGTGAGTTATCCCAACTGAAACATTGGAACATATATAACATATTGCACAAAACAAACACAAAAAATATCAGCCTTCTCAAGTTTTTTCTTACGCTAACTTATTTTGCACATGAGCAAACGCTTGATAAATCTGGCCCTATGAGTCTTAAAGCTACAGTGTGTGACTTTTTGACCAAAAATAGACTTGAACAAAAGCATGGTTTTGTTATTTAGAGTTCTTTGTTGGCTAAAGAAACTTGTACGTTTCAGGGAAAGTGGTTCCTTTAGCTGTATTTTTTCACATTATGGCATGAAACTTTTGCCTGGAATCCAGGACCCACGCTTCAGCAAACTGTGAGAGTGGGTCTGGTCACCACGCCCTCCGCCTGCGTTTCAGATCAAATCTGCATCATACCGGGCAATCAGGTTAACTTATTATGCAGATGAAACAAAGAAGCTATTGGTCGTCTGTCATTTAGACCAAAATCTAACTTCACTCACCTCACAGTAAAATAGTTTTTTGCTTCGCTCATTGATTCTGCAGAAATCCGCCATGTTTTTTAGTTCCACGTGATATTTTTTTCATGTATTTTTTCGTCGGGAGCAGCCATGTTGGTTTTCACACGGCAGAAAATGCGAGTCTCTGATTGGCTAATTAATCTGTCAATCACGGCTACAGAAAGGTGATGGTCTGGATTTTCCAGGCAAATGAAACATATTCATCTCCAACCAGAATGTCCTAAAGTGTTGTTTTTATTTTTCTCTGTCTACTGAATTGCATAGTTGACGTTTCAGCTCCAGAAATGACATAATGTACCTTTAATAGGTATGAGCAAAGACAAAAACTCTTTACACTGAACATTGCAACATTAAAGAATTTGCATCTAGTTTATGCTAAAAATCAAATCAAACAGCAAAAAGCATTGAGTTTTAGAACTGACTCTTTAAAAAGTCTTATTGTGTCCCGTTACAGTTTTAAAGTGGCACAGTGTAACTTTCTGGAGGTGAAAAGTTAAATGTGCAATTCAATAGAAACAAAAATATAAAATCATTCTTTAGTACATTCTCATTAGGGTTAAATATATTCTATACCATAAAGTTAGAAACTCTACTTTATATAATAAAAAAAATAATAGTTTCTTTTGTGGCTTTACAAGCTCGCATGGACTGTTATTTAGGGGCAGAAATGTTTGTTTCTATTGACCCTATTTTGTCCCGCCCACTTTTCTAGGATTTGCACTTCCTGTTTAGTTCTGTTACGGTAGTTTACATGTTTGTCTGTCTGTCTTGTGGGGCAATTTCAAACATTTGTAATGACAGTTAAAATAAAACCATCATCTGACGTCTACAGGCTAAATGCAGCTAAACAGGAAGTACAAATCCTAGAAAAGTGGGCGGGACAAAATATCGTCGATAGAAAAGTGGATTTTTAACCCATTTATTTGATCTGAGTGTGAGACCAAGCTTAAAGTAAGTAAGACCAAAAGTTTAAGAAACACTGTGTAAGATATAATAGTGTACTGTTACAATTGCCCTTTAACTTGACTTAAATCTAAACATACAAATAATTAGTTTAAGAGAATACCTGCTTCAGATTTGTAATGGTTTTATGCTTATCTTACTCAGTTCTATATTAAAATGGAGTGTTATTACATATTTTATGTCAATGTCAGCTCAAATGAGAAGAAACATTTCCCGTTGTACCTGGCTCCTCCTTCTCTGTGACCTTTTTGGCGTTGCCTCCGAACAGACCGGCCACGTGTTCGGCTGCTCCCATCTCTTCGTCCGCTGCACCGACGCCTTTCCACACGTACACCGCCTCTTTGGTTTTCAGCACAAACACGTCGTTCGTGTTCAGAGACGAGGCGACGGGCTCAACCTGCCACAAAACACACGTCAACACTACTCTAGTCTGGCTGTTTGTCATGTAGCTCGCTTGGACTAATTTAAATGTATAAATAAATAACATAAATGAATAACCTATTTATCTTGTCTATATCTTTTTCTATGCATATGTTGTTACACAATGATGAGACTGAGAATGCCATTGAGAAAACAAAGTGACTGCTACAGGGAATTAAAATGAAATAGATTTGTTTTTTTACTTCTTTCCATGCCAATGACGAAAATATCCGTCATTGCGCGGCCCACTGTAGCCTTCCAATGACGTCTATTTCCGTCATAGACCTTTTATTCTCTGCGGCGATGTTGGGCTCTCTAATGCACGTGCTGACGTTGTCTACAGTCAACTACATGATGCAGTTTCACAGATTCACCAGCAGAGGGGGGGGTAGTATGAGCACCAGGACCCAAAGGAAATGACCAGGAAATACACATGCTCTTTTGTTGACTATAAGGCAGCGCAGTAGGCTGTGTTTACGTGATCAGCTGATTCTAAAAGGTCGGTTTTCTTTTCAAACAGATTGAGTTTAGAGCAGATATATGATCTTTAAACAACATATGCAGCTAGTCTCAAGAAGAAAAACTAAACTTCCTTCTCTGGGAGTGACCTAAAAGTGGTCAGAGTAAGTAAAACTAATGTATTTCTTCATGTTTTTTGTAATGCTGTCAAGCGATTAAAAAAATAAAGAGATTAGTTAATTATGATCTGTAATTAATTCATCTATTTTTTAATCTTACCTAAAAATTGCTGAGAAAAACACTCAACTTACGTGTTTTTGTTTTGTTTTATCCAATTTTATTCATTATATTATTGTTGCAGATGGAATATTAATCAATATATTGCAAAAAAGACTAGGACGTTTTTGAATACAAAATTCCCGTCCATCAGTCCAATAACTCTCGCCTGCTTCTTTATTCGTCACCACTTAAATATTTCAAAATAGATTAATGTGATTAAAAAAATTAACTCGATTAATATGTCTGTAATTAATTAATCTCAATTAATGCACTAATTTGACACCCCTAGTTTTTTGAGGATTAAATATAATCTATGCCCCATGAAAGAGGCTGAAGTATCTGAAAGGAGAAAACGTCTGTAACAGAGGTTTTGTTGGTTTAAAGATGAAAAAGACACTCGTCCTCATTGTTTAGATCATGTAAACTTCATGTTTTTATTCTAAAGACATTATTTCATTGTAGTGGCTCATGTTTGTTCACCAAAGATTAGAACAGATGAAAATAACACTGACATGAAGTTTGATTTAGAAAAAGGCCGTTATCTCAAAAGCTTCTTGTCAAACACTGAAATCTAATGAAAACAAGGAATTTCAAATGTCTATAAAAAAGAGAACGAATTAATGTGGAATAACAATTTTTTTTTTATGAAAGTAGACACTTGTAGGTCTCATTTGATGTACAACATGTCATGATTCCAATTGCACGAAGTTTTTTGTGGAGCTGTGAATATTGTTTAAAATGAACAAAAAGGCCTGCAGGGAAGGAGGGTCAAATCCAAATATGACTGGCACTGAAAGAGTTAAGATAAGATCTAATATATATAAATAAAAATAGGCTGGTTAGTACTCTTTTACTGAATTAAATTTACTTGAGTAATTTTTGGAGAAATTGGACTTAGCAGCGGTCCTTTCTCACTGGGCCAGAGCCCAAAACCTGGCTGCAGACCATATAAAGGTGTTTTCGGTCAACGTCACTTTCCGCCCTACTGCGCATGTGCTATGCACAAAGAGCCGCTCTCTGTCTGGTTACATGGGGAAACTTCTTTGAATAAAACCTCAAAACGGGACGAGAGCAGCTGTTTCCATCAGATATGAACCAGTCTGACAGACGTCTGTCTCTTGACGTTTAAGACTGTGCTTTGTTGTTTTTTTGCAGTTTTTTTTACTCACCTGAAACTCACTTTTAAGAATCGTAGGATTGATTGACGTATGATGCTTTTTTGTGTGTGTGTGGAATATGTTTAAAACTATGATAAATATTTACCAAAAGAACTATCACGCTAATCAAAGTAATAATTACAAAAACTGGACGTAACCCTTATATAGACTTTCATGTGTTCAATTGAAACTACAAACAAGATGGCGCACCTCGACAGCTCTGGTGGCTTTGGTGGAGCTCAGGCGGATGTGGAACAGCCGGGTTTCTTTTGCTTCACTTTGTCCGTCTTTTCGGGACGTGCCACCCAAAAAGACCACCAGGGGGTTCCCTTTGAACAGGCTGACCAGGTGAGCCGGCTCATGGCCCTGGGTCACACGCACCTGTGGAGGAACACAACATTCACTCACTCTTCTGGTCATCACTACTGGTTACCAAGCGAATATGTGCATCTTCCAATAGAGCTTGTGCAAATAACATCACAGAATTCTAAATGTCAGCAGTGAGTGACGAAAATGAATAAAAGTCAATAGAGACCAATTACAATGTCTCCTGTAAGGATCAAAATACTATTAAAATAAAAAAAAAAAACTATTTGATAATAAATCCACCCAACCACAACTGTTAAATATTGAGTTTGCATGTGACATATAAGTAGGAGACAATCAGATAAACAGTGGCAGAAATGCAGAAAACTACTTTTGTTTCTCTCACATTTCTCACTGACACAGACTTTGGGATGAAATACAGTTCAACTCATTACTTGTTTCTTAGCCAGTTTGAGGAGTGAGTTATTTGTTTTGTGCAACAGTAAAATGTCCTTCTCTCCAGCTGCTGTTAGCAAACAAGCTAGCTAAAGTCTGAACTGTGGTCGGGCCAACAGAAAAGTTCTTTCTTAAACTTCCTGGAAGGAAAATTTTGTCAAAATAAATAAACACAATAAAACTTAAAAACTCAATCACAAGAGAAGGTTGTTTCATGCTTCTTTTTCCTCAGAAATTAATGACGTAGCTATTTCTGTCACAGCAACAGTGCAGGCTTTAGCTAGTTTGTTTGTGGTTGCTATGACGGTAAGAAACGTAGGACACTGTTACGCCTCCAACGAGAGTTTGGTTTGGTCTCCAAGAAAAAGAGACTACACGGATTCTTTCCGCAACTCTTGGATGTGAACTCACACTGCTTCGATGTCAAGGGCACATTGGTTTTAAGCACTTTCTTACTGTAGTCTTGCAGGTATCACGCAACACTCGCACTCAGTGTACGACGACGCAAAGTTCCTGTGAATGTATTTTTACATGCCAGTTACAAACTCAGTTTTTAGCTGTAGTTGTGGTTGTTTATATCTGTTATCAGAGCTGTTTATTTAGCTGGTTTTACTGTTTTAGGTGTGCTTTTTTTTCTCTCCACAGACTCATTCACTTCATCACTTTAGAGATGTCATTTGTACAACCTCGTTTCACCTTATTCTGCCCCACCCATTTTTTGGCAGCATACTTCCTGTTTAGCTTTGTTAATGTACCTTTCATGTTAGTTTGCCTATCTGTGTCTTTATTTTACCCGCAACGCAGTTAAGTACTTTCCAAAATCCCTAAATCTAACCAAATCAACTTAACCTTTAAGCCCAACCCAAATCCTAACCTTACCCAAGTTTTGAAAATAAATATTTTTAAATGTAAAATACAAAGTGATGGCAGTGTAACATAATTAGGTTGGTGGGAAAAATCAGGCTGTCTGTAAACTGCAAACCGGGTCGATAATAAACACAAGATCTAGCATGTGTATTTAAACCTGAAGCTAAACAGGAAGTTCACAGCCCATAAAGTGGGCGGGGCGGAATAAGGTGAATGGTAAATTAACTGCAAAACCCTCTCAAATAATATGGTTTCTTTCAGCTTGCACCTAACTTGATTTATGACGTACTAAGTGTTGAATGTGTTTTACCTGAGTGGCTGCTCCTCCCATCTCGTCGTCCAGGGCAACAGTGAGAATAGCAGACGCTCCCAGCTCGTCCCTGGAGCACTTTTTTCCCTGCCTTTATAAATTCAGATCATATACAAAGCTTAGTTTAGGGCTGTCAAAAGGATCGGAAATCAGAACAAAACTAAAAGCTTATTTTAGTAAAAAGTAGTCTTCACCAGGTGTAGATGATGTGCTTGGTTTGTCCTCCACAGTTGTAAGAGTAAAGCACCAGGTAACAGTCTCCACCATAAAACTGTCCGTAAGTCGAAGGGTCCACTTTCACTTTATCGCTGCCCTCCACACGCCAGATCTGGACCATTACAACAAATGTAAATGTTAACAGTGTTGGGGTACTGTAAAACTTCGGCTTCATCAATATTCTAATGGTGCCTTTAATTTGATGTAACAACGCTAATTTACTAAGTTGGATCCAGAGGTGGTGACCGTCTGAAGTTGCAAAGGGAAACATGGTCGATCTACAATCTGGTTCTTTATTAAAACATTGATCATTGTTACCTTGATCTTTTTCTTATGAAAACAAACAATAAATATATTGATTGTTCACCAATTTGCACTGCCTGATAAGACCACTCCTCCCTACCAGGTGTTGCACATCCCTTAATCATAAATAAGGCTAGTAGATTGCTGAGAATCACACCCTGATACATGTGGGAAACAGATCAGCACATGCTTTTAAAGACATAGTATTTTAAAAATGAAATAGCCCAGATTAATAAAGCCTTTTTTAAACTTTTTTGTATGAAGAGTGCCTTGGGTTTGTCCCCCTTTCTGTAACTTTGTGTTCCCAATCACCAATGAGCACCTTTAAACTTCACTAAATGTAAGATTTCTATGAGCATTTTTGGAACTTTATTTTTTTTTTATTGAAGTTGTTATTTGCACAATACACAACACAACACAACAAAGTTCATATACTGTAGTTTGATAAGACAAAATTGCACTACTTTTCTAATTTGACCAAACAAAGCTCTGGGAACCCCTTGCAATCTTCCCCAGGATGGGAACCACCGCTCGATGCCAATTTAGAGAACGACCCAGTTACTTTTGAGATGCTTTTCTCCCAACACTGAACATATCACTGGAGCTTTCTACCAAATGACAATATTAATGTGATTGTATACCTTCACATCCCCTGAACCGTCGTCCACCATGCCGTGCTGTGCAGCCATTGCCTGGTTGTCATGAAGACTGGAGGCGTCGAACGGGACTTTCTTCACTCGTGCGATTTTCCCGAAGGCACAACCCTTAGTGAGACCTGTGGACTCGTCCTTGTCCAGCCAGTTAAAGAAGAACTCTTTGAAAAATGTGGTCTCTGCTCCAGCCGGCATGATCTGGATCTGCGCATGACAGAAAACGTGTCAAACACAGAACTCAAATTTCACATCTGAACTGACTCTGTACCTTTGTGTTTTTTGGGTACTTGTGGTCTTTGATGAACTGTTGCGCGGCTGTCAGAGCTGCTTTTCTCTCAGCAGGATTTGCTTCTGGTCCTGTAAAGATGCATCACATTTTTAGAATACCTCAAAAAAGTGTGAATTTTTAATGATTTTAATCGTCAAAAACATCATCTGCCTATAGATATGTACATATGTACTACCTGTGTACGGGCAGTGTAAGAATATGAGGAAAGAAACTCATCTTTTGTATTTTTTATTCTGTCGGTACACTTCTCAAAGATAGCAAAAAACAACAACAACATCAACAACAAAAAACTAAGAATATAACAATTGATGAATTTAAAAGTTTAGCCTGTATGTCACCTTTATGGCCGAAGAGCGCAAACCTCTCAATAAATAATTTTTTTTGTATAGCAAATAACAAAGGTTCTGACCTGCTTATCTAAAAACTTAAGTGGTTGTTTAAGGATTGTTAAGATCTATCTTTGACATCACAAAACAGTGAACAACAGTGTTTTCTGAGGCTCAGAAGAGAATAAGCAGTATCTCACAGACAGAACTCTACTTGTGGGAAAGCAACAAAGGCCATTTTGCATAAGAAGTGATTTCAAATTTTTGGAGTTCTTGCAATTTTTTGTTTATCTTTTATTTAATCATTTCAAAAATAAGGAAGCAACATAAGATAAAGATGTACCTTTCCAGACAAAGATATTGTGGTCTCCCCCGTTGTCCAGGATGTAGCACTCACTCTTTTCGAGCATGCTCTGTTTGAATGGGGTTTTGTCGGCCACTTTAGTCGCCTTCATGGAACCAGCAGCATCAGAAATCTACAAAAAGGTGGGATCTACGTTACTAAATCTTATTTTATTTTTTTATACTTCTTGTTGGTCTTGTTACTGGCCTTTTAAACATGCCCTTGTGTACTTAAATAGCATCACAATAGTGTGGTGGACTATGTTAATGGTATTTCAAACACTGTATTAATGTTATCTCAAACACCTTTTGTTCTTAGCAATATACTTAGATAGTGTCCATTTAGTTGAGTCTTCCAGACTTTTCGCTGGAACAGTTGGCGCACGGACAACAACGGTGTCCGTTTTTGCTACTCTGGATTAGAAGTTTATACAAGGAACTGTACCATTTCAGCGTGGCTTTTCTCCGCTTGGGAGCCCACACTGTCCTCGTTTACCTTGACCTTTTCATCTCCACTCTACTCTGTCAGTGACTTCATTGACCTCTGAAGCACTGTGTCAATGCTTCTGCCTTCAGGACCACATTGGACTCACATTGGTCTTGCTGCTCGGTCTCAGCTAGTTTTGGAGTTTTTAACAATATTTATATAAGCCAGGCCTATTCAACGTAAGGCCCGGAAGCCAAATTGGCCCTCCAGAGATCTGATCCAGCCCCAAATCAATCTTCCTAGTATTTCATGATATTTTTTCTCTTTTTTGCAGGGATAATTTTGTGCTATAGTCATGACTTTGCTCTTTGTGCTTTCGACTACTGGCTAACCTCTGATTCAAACTTGACTTGTACTGGTCTAGTAACAGTTTACCTCATGTTTGGAAATTCTATAGAGCTAGACAAACATGGGCTATACCATTATTATTACCAATATTAAAACAGATCTTGTATGAAGTATGTTTAGTGCAACCCCAAATTTTGTCTAAAGTGTAAAATTTTGTGCAAATACCCAGCCCAGGAACCACGACCCTTCGACAAATCTGGCTCTCAGGAAGATTAAGTTAAGATATAGTGGGATTATCATTCAACGTGACTTTCCGCTCTGCTGCTCATATCACCTGCAGAAAGATACGCTGCCCAACAGGTCAGCTGGGGAAACTTCTTTGACTAAAACAACAAAACGGGACGAGAGCAGCTTTTTGAATCAGGTCTGAACCGGTCTGACAGACGTCTGTCTCACCTGAATGTGATGTGTAGTGGTAGTAAAGACAAATTTTCGTCACAAATGTTGATTTAGCAGCATCATTTTTGTTTTTGCACAGTGTTAAACTCTGGTAGTTAGCTAGTGTTGCTGGGTTATCCCTACTGTATATACAGTACGTCCCCATTTTGTTGACTCTTCTAACTTCTCTTCGGTTTTAAAGTTACAATAACAACTGCTTTCAATATTTTTTTCCACATGCATAGGCAATGTGTTCTTTGCAAGGATTCTAAAAAAAAAAAAAAAAAAAAAAAAAAAAAAAGAGGTGCTACATCATTTTGGCACAGAATTGTCAGGATGAGTTTACCATGTAGAGAGACGCTTCACACTTGGCCTTCTTTGACACTTTACAGACTTCAGTGTCGCTAGTTCCAGGAGGAAGATCAGGCAATGGCCCAAGAACCTGCAACAAATAGCAAAAACATTTGATTTCAATTTTTTTTTTTTTTTTTACAATTCAATTTCATAAGAGTGTTGACAGTAACCTACATAGATTTTTTTCTGTTCTTTTGGTCAGTTTGTTCTTTCAGTAAACCAGCATTCATTTTGAAACGAGAACCTTTTTCCGTCTGCTCTAAAATATGTTTTACTGTTTAATTGAACTAAATCCACTCTATCCATTGAGTTCTACATTGCAACCTCATGGCTACATGCTAAATGTGGCTAACACTGACCTATGCTTCCTGGCCTATCACCTTGCTTGGGAATCTTAGCAGAACTTGGATAAAGTGTACACACCCAAATCTCACTCTAAAACGCTTCACTAATCGCTGGACACAAGTGGTGCTGATAGCCAAATACTTAGCTTAGCATGGTAAGCTAAACATTTGGCTAACAACAACCAAGTGTTTAGCTTACATTAGGCTAACAGCGAGAGTTGAGCGCTGCAACCAGATAGCTGACGTCAGAGGCGAGCACTCCTTTTAAAGGTGTGTTGTGCAAGTGGTAAAGTTAAAAAGCAAGGGCGCCATCTTTAGCGTTTAGTAGCACTGTGCTAGTCTTTATTACTCAACTGAAGACGAATCTTACAGCTTAAAAGTCTCTTGCTGACACATTGTTATTAGTATAAAATGTAGATGCTGATGATTGAGCAGCCTGCAAACTCCAAAAGATAAACAAGGAAAGTTAGATTAGACCTTTGGTATTTAGGTTATTAGGCTCGGAAAGCATCTGTGGTTACTATGGAAATAATGGCAAATCCGCCATGTTTGTTGTCAGTTTAGCAGAACGTCCATAGGAATACGTTAGACAAAACGATGAAAAAGGAAACAAAACAGCCATGGAACAGCCCAATAAACTGCTGGGTCATTCTTGATAAATTTATCTATCACTCTGTAGTGTCAGAATATGACTAAATGCTATTTTCGATATTTAGCCATTTAAAATCTCTATTGGTTTAACATTAGACCAACTGAACATTCTAATACTGTATGATGTCACGATCCCGAGCCTAATAAGTGAGTGTCTGTTGTACCTTCTAATCAAACTAATCACCAGATGGGCGTCCTATTGATCTCCAGTGCTGTTCAGAGATTCCTCCATTTGTCAAAAGCATGACCGAGTGCCTTTGCTCAGCACTTGTTATGTTATGATCCTTGTTCTATGTGTTTGGAAAGGTTTGCAAAGCTAGATAACAATATTTATTCGGTATTTACTGCATTCTTTTAACCCATGTATAACAGTGTATTGTGTAATTGACTTTCACCTCCAGAAAGTTACACAGTTCACCTTTAAACCCCACTTATTGGTTATCTTTATCTCCCAATAATTGTGTGTATGCTCTGTTATGTAGCCAGTACCCAGTCCATGATGGAACTTACACTGATGACTTCGTCTGGCTCGCTGCCCTGTTCGATCATGTGCACGTCCGCTCGGCCTTTGCGTTCGTTGTCGCGGATGTCGATAGCCAAAGCTGTCGTCTTAATTCGCTCAAAACGGTTGCTCTCGCTGCCGGACCAGTGGTAGATGTTCTAGTGAGGAGAAATGTGAAAATGATTCAGTTCATACAATAGTAAACATTTGGATTTTCTGTACTGTTTACTGGATTGTATTTGTTTACCATACTTTTTATTTATGCATTTGACAAGTTGATTTCAAATTCATTTTCAAATTTTGGTTTTATTTGGTTTAATAACTGTTGTAAACACAATCAACTATCAATTTGTGAAGAAAATTACACAAAGTAAACACATTTTTCTAACCCTTTTAACTTAGGGTTCTCCCTCAGTGTAAGACATGGTTGCTATGGTATTGTCTTGGAGTGATGTCATCAGCCAAAAAATCTCTAAAATTGGATAAAGCTCATAGGCTGAAACGTGTATGGTTTTCAAACTTTAACTTTACTTAGAAGATTATTAATTAGCATCTTCTTAGTGCGATGTCTATAAAAATGTGTTCAGGTGCCGTGGTTGTTGTGGCAGCCATGTTGTGACTGGAGCAACAGCAAAATTCTAATTTAAATTAATGTTCAAGACAGATGTGTCATTTTGTTCTGGATGGGTTTAAAATTTAACTTTTGAGCAGACAACTATTATTAAAATACAAATTGTAAATCTAAATTGCAATATTGGTAGAAAAAAAATCATTACATATTTTCCCAGCTTGTGCAGCCATATTGTGAAAATAAATATTAAGCTTAAAAAGATTAGTTAATTTGGTAGAAAAGGTTATTTGGTCCAGTAGAAATGGCCATGTAGTATCTGAAAGGTATACTCACATTTTCATTCTGGCTAAGTACAATAGTATTAATAACAAATGGCCCTTTACTTTGGCAGAAGCAAGGCAGACTCTGTCTTTCTGCTGCTACATAACCACTGACAGATCTATTATTCACACTGCACAGAACATACCTTCCCCAGGTCTATGATGAAGCAGTCTCCGGTGTTGAAGGAATCCCAGCTCAGGGCACATTCGTGGGCTCTGACAAAACGCCGGCCCTTCACTTGAAAACACCGCTTCACGTTGTCCACATTGGTCTCTACATGGTTAAAACCAGAAGCCACGCCTCCTGTCTGGGGATAGAAAAGGAAAAATTTTATTAAGATAAAATGTGATTTGGTTCCATTTTAAAATTACTACGTTATTACTTTTCTACTCTCTAACTTTCTTCATGCTTTTCTGGAAAACTGATCTCACAAAATTTCACTGTAACATTTTTAATTCATTTTGCACAAGTTTTTCCTTTCTACTTCAACTTTTCAGAATATTACTTATTACTTGTAATGTTATTAACAATTGCATGTGCTCCTCATGTTTAGAAATGTTATTTGTTTATTCATTTATTCATCTGGAACGCTTGCAAATGGGTTTTAGCTCCATCTGCTGACTGCTGAGAAAAATAGCCTACCTGTGCTAGGTTAGCTTAACGAGCTACATGTTTGTGTAAACCAAATGTTCTAATGAACGGATTTGACAGCAGAAATGCTAGAACAAGTCTGACAATGATTTGGGATGGATTTGAAAACAGCTCTTAGAAGATCTCTGAGCTCGACCTGTGAAGTCACTAAACTAGAACATTCAAAATGGAGCATTTCTACACTTGAAGAAAAGAGGACATTCTAAATTGGTGTGAATGAAACGGAATACTTGAGGTATGGAATTGGCTCAGTGCAGTTGTCTTGCGTACATTCAAAATAGCTACATCCTGTACACACAACCACTTCCTGTGCAATGCTTTTCAATGAGGTTTTCACTACATCAGTTTAAAACAAATAAATACTGTTTTGATCAGACAGTTGTGGTGATTGTTACAGAAAACATGTTAAAGACTTTACATTTTAGAGAAATATTTCATCATTGGACACTTGTGTGTTTAAAAAGAGACGTGTTTGTGTCTAAATGCTAACGCTAACAGGAAGTGGTCGTATCTACAGAAGTTAGCATTTTTGAACAATCGCAAGCCAACTGAAATTTCGTGCACACAGCCAATTGATTAGGGGACGTTGTGTTAAGTTAAAAAAGACGTGTTCTTTAACATTGCTAAGGGTTAAAAAAAAAAAGAGGAACATTGGGCTAGCGCTATGCTAGCTCCAGGAGACATGCAGGTAATGCTGACCTTGTACTTGATGCCTGATTTGAAGTAGCCAGTGAAGGTAACAGACTCCTCATTCTGAAACTCGGTGAACTGGCGAGGTTTGCCCTTCAGAAAGTCGTCCATCTGTGTCATCAAGATGGCCGCCGCCCCGCGCTCATCCTGGGAAGCCTCAGAGCCTGCAGGAGAAAGTACAAATTTGACTTCTTAGTAAACTTATGGATTGACATACAGAGGGATTTTGGTCAACGTCACTTTCTTCTGCGTATGCGTTATGCAGAAAGACCCGTAGAAATCTCAGAATGCATAAGGTAAGTGAGAAAAATGTGGACTGATGCAAGAAGTCTAAAGCTAATTGTTTTTGGTGTGTTTACATTTTTAAGAAAGCAAAAATCGAGTGCAGGACCAATAAATTCACCAAGAGACCTTTCCTTTTCTGACACGACAGTCTGACATGTAGACATCCACATGTGATAGCCGATGTGTTTGTTGTGCAACTTGTAAATACGGATTATAACCCATAATGATACCTTGGGGAGGAAGTGGTGAGGCATTCCTTAGCAGCAAGTGGAAATAGTGGCGCGAGAGCTGTGCACAGGACCTATTATTCTAACACATGAATGCTTTTTCCGGTCTCGTACCTGCCCAGGAGTGGACGTTGTAGGACGGGGCAGACGTGGTGTGGAGCACGATGTAGGCGTCTCCGGTGAAGAAGTTCCCGTGGAGCTGTTTGGGGACTTCGTTCAGCTTCCTCTTCTCCACTCTCCACACCTGCAGACCGGGCTTGTGCCCTGCACCTTTGAACATTTCGGCTGCCATGACGCTTTCGATCTGTCGAGGGACACGAGCAATTATCATCAGCACCACAGGGACACAATGACCACAGGTGACCTCAGATAACACCACAGGACACAGCAGGGGAAAACTGAGTGACTTTACATGACAACAAAGAGATTAATAAACACAGATGCCATTATTCAAAATTAGGTGCCATTAAATAAAATCTATACCTTAATAGACTTCAGTAAAGTGTATACTAAGACTACAATAAACAAATAGTTTAACAAAAGCTCAAGCTTAATATGCTACATAATTACTGTATCTGGTAAGGAGTAAAAATTAGACACTTGTAGCTAGTTTGAAAAGTTGTAATCAAGCCTTTGATATAGAAAATAACTAAAAATAAACTTTGCTCCAGATATATTGTTAAAGTATGTATTTGGGTAAATGTCCCATGTATACAAGCATTTTGTTGCCTAAAACCCAGAAAGTGTGCTTTATGTTTTTAGCATGTGCTAGCTTTTACTGATAGGGCTAAGCTCATGCTAACTTCTGAAAGTAGTGGAAAGCACTTCTAAACTAATCGTGGTAAATAATTGTGCAGTCTGATGCTGCCAGAACGTGCTCCAGGCGATCCATTTGAATTAGATTTTTCACAGGATATTATTCCTTTACACATTTGAAAAAGCGTTTAGTGCAAGAGCACACAGTATGTGATCAAAACAGCAAAAGCATAGGCTTCATGTGAGCTATCTTCCGCGAGAGATCCTCTCCCACACAGAGACAGGAGATGTATGAACCTAGGGGAGCTCAGATGTAATGAAGTATTTTAATTAAAATGACATTTCACTGAAATGTTATACTGTAGATCTTGATTTAAAAGACACATTTGCAAATCAGACTTTTTAGAGTTTCTAACCATGTTCTAAAGTTGCTTGTTCTTCAGAAACACAGCTGCAGTTCTGTTTGTGAGATATTATTCTTTCCCATCTGAAAACACTGATATGAATTTCTTGGTTTTGTGATGTCATAAATAGATCTCTGAGATCTTCTGCGCTTTTTTTTTCGTAGGAAAGTTAATCACATCCACTGCTAACCAGGCCAATGAGTTACTTGGGAATTTAGAATTAGGTTGATAGGTTAACAGGCCAATAGATAACAAGGTACCTCGTTTTCTATTGGCCAACGTTTTACTGGCTTCAGCATGTCCACAGTTTGTATGTATTTTATCATTCTTTTTTTCTGTTTGTCATAAGTACTGTTACAAATATTTTTGACCAAGATACACAACTTTTATTTTTTTAAATCCCCCATACAACCTTTAAGTTGATTAATCATCTAGACTCATTTTTAACCATTTCTGCGGTATTAGCATATCATATGATTATTTGTCCTACACAGTTTCCTTTACGGTCAGTCGATGGCGCTCTCTCAAGTCCTGTCATGGAATACACATTACTGTTGCATATACTTTACTAAACATTTTTGAAAGGAAACCTATCATATCTATTTTTAAGTTTTTAACCTTGTTAAAACTGCTGAATGATTCCTGCATGTTTGAGTTGTCTTGTATTGTCCTGCAACTGATGCTCCACTCCACTTTGAATTAAATTATGATTATTCAAACAATTCAGATTCATAGTAGAGCATGTACAGTTCATTTTACAACAAAAAATTATAAATTTAAAATCTACTGCTTGCTACATTCAAATTTTACAATGAAGAGGTGGGCTTTTCACAATAAACAGGCGAGAGGCGGGGCTTATCGCTATAAAGAGGCAAGGCTTATCAGTTCTGCAGCTTTGCACAGGAAGTGAATGGACTGTTTTCTATATTTCTAAGGTGTTTTGCATAATTTTTTACATAGCCTCAATAGGTCTTCTTTAAAGTTCTGATACATGTAACAAGTAAAGCAAATAATACATCATAATTGTTACCTTGACAAACAGTCATGTAAAAAATGTAATGCTAAACTTTTACTGTTTGAAGTCATTTGTGAAATTGCAGCATGTGACTAGGACTTTCAGATGTGGAGGTTTACGCTCCTGTTTTTAGTCTAAAAACAAAGGACATAACTGTACAAGCTGCCACACATCCTGCTTATTGTCTGTGGTGACTCATAATGGTGCTTTATATATATATTAGCCTCAGTTCTTTTAAACACTCTACCTAGAACAGCTCTTATGTGGTTTAAGCTGCAGAACCTGATGTACTGGAGTGTTGCTTTACTGTTTACATCAGACGAGCCTTTGGGAGTGTCCAGGCTGAAACTCAGGTCTGCGAGGGAGGTTTGCCTGTGTGTGGTTTAAAGAGCTGGGCAAACAAACACACACAGACAGACTTGCAACACATGAGAACTTGTTTTGTATTTATTTAGCTTACGTCAGTTGGCAATGGAGCTAACTGGAAACAGTGATAAAGCTAATGCTGTAAATGTCACAGTGTTGATGTATAAAACAATAATAATAAAATAAAAGTGATTCAGTCATTATCCATTGTACGACTCAAAACAAGTGTCTTATATCTGGTGTTTTTGTCATAAGACACTGCTCATGTCAGTTTTGTCCAGTTTTAGACCTGGTCTAGTCCTGGTTTAGACCAATTTTAGTCTTGCTAGTCCGCGTTTAGTCCAGTTTTTGTCTTAATGTCTTAATAGTTCTGTTTTAGTCCAGTTTTAAACCCGCTGGTCCTGGTTTAGTCCAATTTTAATCCTGATAGTCCTGGTTTAGTGCAGATAGTCCTGATTTTGTCCAGATTTAGTCCTATTCTGTTCCTGGTTTAGTCCAGGTTTAGACCTGCTCTAGTCCTGGCTTAGACCAGTTATAGTCCTGGTTTATTCCAACTAGTTGGTCTCCAGTTATACTGTAGTCTTGTCTACGTCCTGGTCCAGTCCTGGTCTAGTCCTGGTCCAGTCCTGGTCTTGTCCTGGTCCAGTGGTCTAGTCCAGTCCAGTTCTGGTCTATGATCTAATATTAAAAATCCAATATATGAATCAATGCAAACCATTAATTATATAAAATGTTAATATGTGTTCAGAAAATATAATTTTATTCCCATTTTGGCTGAATGAGATTTCCAAGATGCTTGTATTAAAACAAATCTTTTTCTTCTTATTAAATTGATAAATTGACCTGAGCTTAACTCTTAAAACGAGTCTAACTAGATCTATCGTGCTGTAAATAAACTACATGCACGAAAATAAGTCGAGTTTTTGCAGCGTGGGGAAGTTTTTCTTTAGCAACTTCAACTTTGTTGTATTTGTTACAATGACAACAGTTTTGTCACGTGTCTGCAGCTCAGTAATATTCAAAGCAGATGCAGAACAACTAAAACATCGGAATATTTTGAATGCAGTTCATGTCTTCGTGCCCATCTAAACGTATGACATCACCACATTCTACAAAGTGAACACAACCTATCCAGTTTCAGAATTATGCAGGAGAAAGTCCCGGCTGTTATTAAAACTAAAAATCTAGTTCATTCAACAGAGTGTAACTAAAAACCCTTTTCCCAGGTTGAACTCAGGCAAAGTATCCAGTGTTGTTCAATTGTAATTTAATGTTTCTATAGTTCAAGCACCTAAAGAAACATTCTAAAATAATAATAAAAAACATGAGCAAGTTGAAGGACATTGTTCCCAGCCACACCCAAAATAATTAAATTTAAGCACCAACCATTCCACCCATCACGGACGGAATTTTCCACTCACACAAGTCTAACTGCTAGAGTGAGAGAAAGATTAAAGGAGCCTATCAAACTTACACCTGTGTTCTCTCATCTCAAGTTGTATTTGGATTGATTCATACATGTTTGAGTGACCTTGTGTTGTCCTGCAGCTGATGCTCGAGTGCTCCGAAAATCCTGTTTTCACCTACCCCCTATCCTCGCCCACCTGTCAGTCTGTACGATTCAAAAGTGTCAAAAAGAAGCCACTTTCCAACAATAAAACAAGTCATTTTATATCTGTTGCGTGTTAGGGTTAAACTTCACACTGAGGAGGCGGGGCTTATCAGTTTTGCGGTTTTAAACAGGAAGTGAATGGACTTGTTATTATCGCGAAGCCTTTTTAGATCCATTTTGTACTTTGCAATGAACAAAATGTAACTCTCGGCTAGTTTATCACAGTGAACCTCTTTAGAATGTACTATGGGAAAATGATTTGACAATTTGGACAGTTTTGTAGAGTTTTTTTTTCCCACACAGAATGAAATTTAATTGCATTAGTTGGATCATTCTTTAGAAGCGCTGCAAAGTTAGTCAATGATTTTCACAATTCCAATTTGATTAGGGCTGCAACTAATTAATATTTACTCGTCATAATTTATAGCTTTTGTCAGTGTAGAATCAAAACAGGGCAGTTTGTTTCAGTGATATTCTATGAAACATGAAGCTTCATATGGATTCTTATTTTGTGGAAATCTGCCTTATAACCACCGAGAAAAAGCCCAAAATATACAGTGGGATATAGCATGAGGTTATATCCCACTGTATTATATCAAAGTGAGGTCTACAGCTTTTGCTTTTGCATGAATGTGACATAAAACAGACGATTAGACACTGATCTGACTCAAGTTTGTCCAGCTGCAGTGTTTTCTCTGCTCTAATCACATAGGACAGTCCTGAGTCTGACTGGACAGAGGCGGAGCTAAGGGGTTATACGGAGTTAAAAAAACCGAAATATGGTCTCTATAAGGGGGCCCGATTTTATTTTAAATAAATATATTTTTTTTAATTATAGTAATATTATATCACATCTAAAACTCACCAAAATGCATGAAATTGCATTGAATTTTTAAAAAATTGGGGGAGGCAACCAGACCCCCCTTTCCTTTATAGCAGCCTAAGTTGCTAAATGTCAAGACACATCAGGGAGTTACTCACTTCTGCAAACTCCAAACTTATTAGTCTGATTATAGCAAATATAAAAGCAACAACAGCCTTATTCTCATTTTTTACTGTGTGCAAGGCAGCCCGAGTGCGACTGGAACAGCGTCTTGTTTAAAACTTATTTAGGGCTTGTTTGAGTTGGTGAGGAGATGACTCACATTAGTTACTAAGAAGAAAGATTAACGCCTAATTTGCATTTCAATAAAAAGTATTGCAAGTATTCAGAATAAAATACCTAAAGTAACGGGACCATGTATTCAGTATTGAGTATCAGAATCATTTTAAAAGTACTCTACTGAACACACTGCAAACTAATGTTTACATCAAAAACACTATTTTCATGTGACGGAGTGTTTCTAATGGGTCTTTATTCCATTACTAAATGAGTCAAGAATTATTTCAATAATCTATCAGTTGCAAATAATTGATTCACTTGTTGCAGCCCAAAATTCTATGAATCATTCTATTCACGTTTTAAAAATGTGTCATTTTAGGTTCAGAATTACGGACGCTTGTGCAAATCTAGATTTAGATTTAGCAGTTTTTTAATGCACATAAATCATTTGGTAAATGTGATAGAAAAGCATTTCATAGATCACAAAGTTTGCATTGGAATCACAAGTTTGATTCAGTTGTGTTTAATCCTGACTTTGAAAGATTTTCTAATCCCAACTTCATCCAAGATTTTGATGGAGAAAACTGCAAGAATATGTCACACCCAAGCCCAGAGGTTCTTCAAAGTTGAGTTTTGACAATCACAGACACAGATGAACAAACTAAAATAAAATATGTCCCAGGTGGGCTTCCTTACCTGTAGAAGACTGTCACAGATGCTGCTGAGAGTGAGAGAGAGAGAGAGAGTGCCGGTGCTCTTCCACAGTCCGCACAGACCTGCCCGGACACCTTCACTTTATACCCCGCCGACACATTCGCGTGAGTGCAGGAGGTGTGGCGGTCCCTCCCCAAAACTAAGCCTGCCCTGCTGCTCCTCACCCAAGGTACACACACACATACACACACACGCCACACTTCCTGCATCAAACCAGCGCTCGCAGCAGAGTCTTACCAGCAGCTGCAGGGCGTTATGTGCAAAGCTCTCATTTTAAAACATGGCATGACATCAGGTTTGGTCCAGCGGGTTACTTAAGGACAGACGTGTTTGTAGATTTTAGGATGAGAATGTTGAAAAAGTAAAATTCTAAAAAAAAAATCTATTGTCATATATTGGATTGTAAATTGAGTCATCTTGTGCTGACATGCCTTTTCTTCTGTTGGCAAGGAAAGAAAATGTGGTTATAATTAAATATTTTGTATTAAATGTTATCATCTTTAAACATATTCCGTGTTGCTATGATAGTTTTATATTTGAATTATTTCAGTTCTGCTGAAAATGTTCTCAAAAAAAAAGCAAGCAGGGTTAATTTTCTCCCGTCCTCAAACTGCAGGAGTCTATGGGAGGATGATTGGCAGGTGTTAGGCCCGCCCCTGTTCTACTGCACACAGTAAAGTTCAAAAGCACTGAAAAAAGTACTGAAGTTCACTACGCAAGTCAAAGTAGTTATTTGAGTAAAAAATGACTCTGGTAAAAGTGAAACTTCTTTACTTGAGTAAAAGTACAAAAGTAAAAAGTACAACCACACTGGCCAAAGCTATTATCTTGTCTTGGTTAAAGACTTCAGAATATCTTAACTTTAGTTGTTTAAGCCAGATTCTAAGAAAATTGTTCAATTAAGACATTTCTGACTATTTTCAAAAGACTTGTGTTTGAATCAAATTTACCACTGAATATGAACACATTTGTTGGAAAAAACAAGGCAGAATCACCTCTATAATCTGGGTCCATTAAGTAAAACCATCTTAACCAGAAAAAAAAATAAAAAATAGATTAAAGATTAAAATCCAGGTTTTAAGACACTTGAACCATGTAGAGATACATTTTTTGCAGTGAACAAGATGGTTTGTTAAGTGTTGGCCTGTGAGATGGACTTTCTATGAATTATTCTGACTTTTATCATGGGATGAATGTGAATTGTTAGAAATTAGTTTTAGAAAGTTTTTGGCGATGTTTTAAGAAAAATATAAAAACTGTTTATGGGCTTAAAAGGAGAGTTTTGCCTGTATTGTCTTTAAATTACAACGTGCTAAAGCAGAAAGTATGGGCTTTATTTGAACGCTGCAAAACCAAAGGTAGGTATTTAAATATTTGCAAGCTCTCACAAATGTTACACTTTTTTCAAACGGTGAATATCTACTTACATCCATTTTGACTGCAGATGAAGCTTAAGACTAGGAGCAGAGTGAAAGTGGAGTGGACCAATCAGAGCGCTGCTTTCCACTGTCTGTGAGAAAAAAAAAAAAAAACTTTTAGAATGGATTCCAACAGTACACAGTGGTTGATTTGGTCAAAGTGAGCTGAAAGACAATTCATTAAGCTGCACAACAAAAGAATGTCTCATGTTGCAGAAAATGATGAGCCTTTGTTTTCTTCTCTAAACAATCAACAACATGTGTTTAGAATATGATTGAGTTTGTGTGTAAAATAGACTGAAGTGCACAAAGCCAAATCTGAAAAAAAGTCAGAGCAAGTCCAGATTTGAACTTAAGGTCTTTCATAACTTCTACAACTAAAAGACGTTCTAAATGAAATGCCCTGCACAGTGAGTAAAACTACAAACACACATTTACCTTTGTTGAAAGTGCAGAGAGTGGAGTGTACACCTCACCAGGCCCTGAGTATTTGAACAGCTACGGTGGCCCGGAAGGGACAATAATGTCTGATTGTCTTCTAAAGCACAATTAGAAAGTGACACTAGACTAAACAAGCCAGACAGACAGATGAAACAAAACACTTTTAATCCGTGATCAGAATGTCTAACAAAGCAGTTATCTTTGTGTCATTTTCAACATTTATTTGAAATGAAAAATACATTTTTTTTTATTCTTTTCTGAGAACTGATAAATGAGCAGAAAACCTCCCCACTTTTTTCTTTTTTGTTCAATATCTGGGGGAAAAAATATATATGTAGAAGCACCTGGAAATGTTACAGATATAAATAGAAATCAGCCATTTTGGAATGATTCAGACTCAGTTTCTACTATAAACTTATACATTTTTTTTTTTTTTTTTTGTAATTTTAGGTCCTAAAACTACAGGGATACAGCTTTAAGATAGTGCGGCTCTTAACCACCAAACTGTGAGAGAACCTTTAAGATATACTATTACTTTTCATGCTAAAGCACACTATGCACTTCATACTGTTCAAGCCTTGCACAGTGAAGCGGTTTTCAGTCAAAATGCATACAAATATGCATGTACTGGACTACAGCAGCACACACAGCCGGACTGACAGTGAATTTACACTTTTTTTTTTTCCTTTCAGAAACTCTCTGCTCGCTCCCTGTGTGTTATCACAAAGCAACTTGCTGGTGCTTGCAGTGTTTTGGATGTACTTCTGAGGTTTTCTGCAAGTCTAACATGAACAAATCCTATTAGATCAGGCAGTAAACCTTATGTACAAAAAAACAAAAACACTTAGGACCATGTCTTGTCCTCCTGGTCTTAGCATTGTCTTAGCGTCCAGCATGTGACGTAAGTGAGCTGATTCGTGTGCTCCCAGTTCATTTAGTGAACTTTTACCTGCACAGATGAGCCGTGCAATAAGGTCACAAGAAATGTTCATCCATATGTTTAAGCTGTCAAAATGAAAAACTTTAGCAAAAAGCAATGCAAAATACGATCTATTCCAGGGGTTCTTAACCTTTTTGACCTCGGGGCCCGAAAACTCATGTAGAAAGTAACCTGGGGCCCAATCTCCAATTAAATGTATTGTACTTTACTGATTTTGTGGCCCTCAAGGAGGTGCTCGCGGCCCAACATTGGGCCCCAGCCCTATGGTTAAGAATCACTGATATATTCTATCTTTAATTTGCCAGTGCACAAAGTGTTTTGAAGCTGCAGTGTCAGTGTGAATGCAGCTCTCTTCATGACAGAGCAGAGACACATGAGCTAAAACCATAGAGCGGTCCTGAGCCCCGGTCCCATCTGCGCTTTTTGGACACTGTGGCCGCGTGCACCCAGAACAAACTGTTGAATGTTTCAGACCAGAGGCAGCCAACTTTACAGCGGTGAACAGCATGTATGGGCACAAGGAAGAGTCCAGACCAGAGCCCCGCGCTGTGCTTTACCCAGATCATGAAGAGCACACCGCGCACAACCAGAGACCAGACCGAAGCGGACACAACCTTGCAAAGTCTGACTAAAGAGTGAATTTTTTTTGCCAAATAGATTCAAATAATTCAAGAAATGCAGTAGGCATGCCTTTTTCCAACAAAAGCAAATATAACAAAATAAAACTGATAGCAAAACAGCATAGGGGGCCCAATACTTTCATGTTGTTTGACCTTCCCCCACTGTTCTGCAGATCTGTGCTTCACAGACAAAACAGCGCATCTGTGCCACATGTTGGGCGCTGCACTCTGGAGCTCATAGTTTTGCAACACTTAAATAGTGTTAAGTGTTTAAACTCCAGGAAATTGTGTCAGTTGTGTGTAAATTGTCTTTGTATTTTGGTGCTTTTTGACGACACATGGAGGGATTCTGTTTTAGAACTGAAATTATAATACTTTCATTTGTGAATTTTTTCATAGTTTGTAAATTAACTGCTGTAAAGTATGATAAATATTTTCTACAAGAACTATCACACCAAACTAAGTCAAAATTAGACAAATTTGATAATCTGTCATATGGGCTTTAAAAGACTTTCTTTTTATCTCTATGCTAATGCTAATTCCACTGTTGAGGTCAAAAAAATAAAACATAAAACTCACAAAGAGCGTGCACAGTTATGGGCAACCATCAGAGTTAACACATGAGGAACTACTGCATAGAACCAACATTCATTTCATATTATGCAATGCACCTATATGTACAGACGTGTGTGCTTTATATGAATCATACACTACTTCATGTCAGAGAAGGACATTTCACAACTCACTTCTCAATAGTAGTTTCTACACTTGTTTATCGCTGTCTCTACTTGCCTGTTAGTGTGTGTGATTTAAACGTCTTGTGGCAAGACTGGCGCTAAAAGGAGGACCTGAATTCTTCTTTCCGCCTTCAGACTGCATCAGCACATTTTGTCCCATTGTGTCATGGAGAGCTACAGCTGGTCAGCCAAGCACTGAGCAGAGCACTGAATGGAAGTTATTGAAATGAAAATATTAACGGAGACTATTCTTTTTTATATTTAGCCCTTCATAGTGACAAGCCCCACCTCTTCTTAGTGATAGGTCCCGCCTCTCCATACTGAAAGTCTCATCTCTTCATAATGATAAATCCCACCTCTACATGCTGATAGTACGTCTTGTCTCTTTATAATGATAAGCTCCACCTTTATCTATCTTGTTTCATAGTGAAAAGTCCTGCCTCTTCATAGTGAAAAGTCCTACCTCTTCATAGTGAAAAGTCCTACCTCTTCATAGTGAAAAGTCCTACCTCTTCATAGTGATAAGTCCTGCCTTTTTGTAGTGATAAGTCCTTCATACTCAAAAGTCTTATCTCTACATAGGGATAAGTCTTGTCTCTTTATAGTGATAAGTCTATGAAGCTGCGTAATAGTGATAAGTCCCGCCTCTTTATAGTGATAAGTCTTGCAGCTTTATATTAATATGCCCTGCCTCGTCATAGTAATAAAAATCGCCGCTTCATAGTGATTAGTCCTGCCTCTTCATAGTGATAAGTTCTGCCTCTAAGTCTTGAATCTTTACAGTGATAAGTCCCACCTCTCTATAGTGATAAGTCTTGCATCTTTATAGTGATAAGTTATGCCTCTTCATAGTAATAAGAATCGCCACTTCATAGTGATAAGTCCTGCCTCTTCATAGTGATAAGTCCTGCCTCTCTATAGTGATAAGTCCTGCCTCTTTATAGTGATTAGTCCCGCCTCTTTATAGTGATTAGTCCTGCCTCTCTATAGTGATAAGTCCTGCCTCTTTATAGTGATTAGTCCTGCCTCTCTATAGCAATAAGTGATAAGTTTTGATGTTCCAATGTATCACCAAATGTAGTTCCGAGTTTGTGAATTTGATCACTGACAGTTAGCGATACAACTTTTTTTTTTTTTCCAATGTGCAATTTTTTGTATCTAAAAAATATCTTATAGGGGTAGGAGATGTGGCCTAAAAAGAATCTAACCTTACATAAAAAAAACGGTAAAGTCATGAAGTTGATTAGTGGAATGAAATATAGTACAATGCCACAAAACTGCCCTAGAACCAAAAAGTGCAACCTAATTGCGGAGCAGCTTTTGTGTAAGCGTCAGCCTGACTCAGTGGCCTGCTCTGACTTGAGTCTTCGTTCTTCTTGCCACACATTGCATAACACAACTGTTGTTTTAAATTTGTGGCTGTGAGGCGTTTCTTATTTTGAACTATCCTCCGGGTCATGTTCAGTCTTGCTAAACAGGCCCAGCTGACTGTCTTTATTGTTACTTATGTGATAGTATTTACTGAACATATAACCCGTAAGTCAAGCAAATACAGATGAATTTCTCTTACATTTTCTGAAACCATAGTGACCCAGTTTTGTGCATGTTTCATAGAGTGGCATTTTTGCAGGAGTATACTGTAGTGCCAAAAAATCTGAGCTATACATATAGAAATATACATAAACATAAACATGCATGCTGTTTTTTCAAACACCATGATCTTTACATAAGGACTTGTTTCATGCACCATCTTTCTCAGGGTAATTTTGAACAAAAGAAACCACTAGAGGCTTGTCAAAGCTTGATCGTGTCAGTTCTCACACGTTAAGCAGGTTGGGTATGGGCAATAACTGTATGGGAGAGAAGTTTAACCAGGTGCACCGTGGAATGAATAGAGGAGAAACTACTCATTCAGACTTTTCCCACTGAAGGACTTTTTTTCATTTTAGGATGTTCATCTTGTCTTCACTAATATTAGCAGTAACTTATTTCTTCTATTGAGACAACTTTTTAGTGAGTTGTATTCACCTTTGTTGACACTGTTGGAGCCATGCCCTCCCTGTGTATTGTGGTGTGACCAGAAGGAGGTGCTGGGGAGTTGGCTATATGGGGGAGGCCCAATCCTGCGATACCCAGGTGTTCCTGATGTGGTCCGGGATGCACAGTTTGTTGACCGCCACGACTGGGGTCTATATGATTTTTACCTTTTGATACTCAAAGTTGGGGTAACTAACTTTTTTGTTTGTAAACTTTGTCTTTTCCAGTAAAAAGTATATGATAAATGCAGCACTTTGTGAAAAATTAGACCACTAAGTTCTGTCTGAACTGAAAATTACGAATTTAGTTCTAATCAGGAGCTGAATGCTGCGCTCTGATTGGCTGAGCTTGGTGGTCCTCTCCAGTTTCATTTTGCCGTCTGTTTTTAAGGCATCATTGCAACCAAAATTGAATACGTGTCGATATTAACCATGTGTCGACGAATTTATGAGCATATATAGTCAGATTTGAAGACTAAAATGTGTTTGCAGTCTGAAAATCAGCTACACCACCTTTAACAAATTTTAATGTTGAAGGAAATAATATATGTATTTTAATGAAGATTTTTGCCTGTCCTGGAGTTGCCTTTCAAGACGCCAAACGAGAGAGGAGTGTCACTTTCTACAATCCGGATCAGCATCAAACAATCGTCTATAGACATGTTTCGGCTGCCAGCTGCGAGCCATCTTCAGAAGCGTCACTGGTCTCTGTGGTGACATGTCGTTTATTAGTTATTACTTCCTGGAGGCGTGGTCAACTCGATATGACCTGGGTCGTTTGGACTGACCACACCTCCCGCTGCCCGATGGTCTCTGGAGAAGGGAGTCCCAGGTAGGTGAAAGGAGGAATGCTCCTTCATCTCGATTGATGGTGTCTGGGCTCGCTTCCTCATTTCTATGGCCTCCTTGATCCAGTGTTATGACCCGTGCTTCGTTCCAGTCCATGATTGATTGTTTCTCTTGCAATTATCTGATTTTGCTGATTTTAGATTTGATATAGATTTCTAATTTTGTTTGGAAACAGGTTTTAAACATTATTACGTTGAGACAAACTTTGCTTGAGACAAGTTACTTAAAAGCAGTAGCTCCCATATAATAACTATTAATAACAGTGAATAATTGTGTTTTATTGTAAATTTTAATTTCAGTCCGTTTTTAGCTTTTTTAGTTTCATGTGGAATGATTAAAAAAATGTATGCTTTCCTAACAAAACTTTTTTCTGATTTAAATGTTCCAGATAGATGCTAATGTTAATGCCAGCTGCAGAAACTGTTGAGTCTTGGGGACAGGATAGTTTCTCTGACTAAACAGGGCTGAAGGAATATTGAGACTTAGTTCTTGGTACTTTCATGTGCAAAAACCCCTCATGTGTCCATAGGCAAGACACTTCACCCACATTGTCTAGTCTGGTTCTATACAGTATATGCGTAAGTCCAATGCATTATTATCAATTCTAGATAGAAACATGAAAGAAAACATGAAGAACTTCATAAAGTATTTCAATTTAAATATTTACTAACAAGATCCGACTAGAGCTGCTGTTAGTATTTTCAGTCGACATTTCGTTGCTAACTTCCTCAGGGTCAAGTTGTAGATTGTGACCCACATCAGGAGACATCTTCTCACAGTCACCAGGCAATCCAGGCCTAACTCTGATTCAAATGCATGAGGAAGTTCATACTGTACATCAACCAGGATTGAAATACTTACTAACAAAATCAGACTAGTCAATCAAGGTGCTAAATTCTATAGATTTGTACCAAGCATTTTGGTATGAAATTACACTCAATGCATACATTCATAAACATATAAATATAAATCAAAGAAATGTAAGCTACAAGGGTTGGCTTTCCATCGTGAGGCAACTGAGAGGGCCAATGCATGCTTCAAATGTTCTGAAAACACATAGGATTTAAGAAGGTCAAAATACGGCTTGATTCTGCTTTATCAAAGGATCCTGTTGACCCACAATGTACTGTAGTTTGAGTGAGACGTGTGGATAATAGGCAGACTTTACATAACAAACACAAATGATAAATGATAGTAGAACATCTCGTCGACAGTCCATTGTGTGTGTGGCCTTTGTACATCTCAGTCGTGTTGTAAGAGATTCCTGTGGTTCTGATGTGGGAGGTGTTCATTTGTGAAAACATTCTAAATACATCTCACCGCTCAAAACACTGGGCTTCAACCCTTCTGAGCTTTTTTCCCCAACACACTTACTTCAGATTTTCTCTTATAAACCAAATCTAACTCTAATCTTAAAACAGGAGTATTGATTTACACACTGCAAAACAGAACGCTGGTATTTAAAGGTGCATTGTGTAAGTAAATGCTCAAAGTTGCAATGTATTAAATTACAGCCCTTAGCATTTGTCTGGAAATTCACAGTGATGTTTTGTAAAGCCTGTTGAATGTGAGTGGCTCTAGTCGCATTATTATGCTTCATTCCGACATTTTTTGCAAATTTTGACGCAGAATAATTTTGAAGCAGACGTTTCTAAAAAGTGACCTTCCAACGCCGTGGGGGAACAAGGTCATTTTTTATGCACTTCTCTGCAGTTTTCATGGTTGCCAGATTTTCAGAAAGCAGCAAGTGACCAAGGTTTTCTTTCATTTCATTTTTCTTTATTTGTTTTTTCTACTATGAGGGGTCGCGAGTGACTGGAACCTATCCCAGTTACCCAGACAATGCTGATATGGAGCGACCCGGGAGTCAAATGTACAATCTCATTATTGGGAAGCCAGAGCTCTAACCACTCTGCTACTGTGCACCCCAGCGAGGTTTAAAAAAAAAAAAAATAAGTAAACAGTCTTCTTTTCTCTTGATGTGACAGGAGAGCAGCATGTAACTGTGCCACAGAAAAGTAGTTCCTGATTGGACGGAGGTGTTCAGACGTTGAAAGTTTAGTATTGCCCAACTTTGCCGTCGACGTATGATGAGGTGGTCAAAGATGTTTTGAGCCACAGAATGCAGAAACAAATGGATTTGTGCAGTAACTTCGCTGGACGCCTCAAGACACATTTAAATGGACTTAACATGTAAAGTGATACTGACGCTAAAACGTCTGGTTTGAATGCAGCATTATTGTTAGTATTTGTATTTATTTCATATAATATCTCTGTTTTGCTGTTATACATCAGACAAATGATTGTTTAATAATAGTTTTTAAAAATACTTAAGTAAATAAGCTTTCCAAACCCCATCTACATTTTTTTACAAATAACTTCATGGTCTTACCTCAGAAAACAGAATGTAGAAAATAACAATGTGTCAACAGGACAATTTTAAGCCGTTAAGATGCAGCTGAGTGATGACCAGTACATACAGGACTGCACACGAGCACAGACTGGAGTGCAGTGCAAGTGGCATATTTATTCATAAACTTTGCCACTCGTGCAATGCACCTTTAAATCCGCCCAACTACTTCTAGTGCTCACAAATCTTTGAACACATAGTTTATAATTCAGCATATTTTTTACAGACAGCAAAGTGAAACTGGAAATTGTGATGTGAGCAGTCTGCATGAACGTTACTTCAGTTTAGTGGTCAAAGTGCCACGACATTATGATTTGGACGCAGCCTAAAGGGAAACATGAAAAATTTAATTTCCTCTGTGCGACTATGAGCATGAATTTAGAGATGAAATTGACTGAAATCATGTTAGAGAAGGGAAAGACTTCGAGCCACCGAGACCTTCCACCAGGGTTAGAGATCAGCTGCTTATGGGACACACACTCCACAATATAGCACATACTGTATATGTTCAATCCAACTTTCTGTTTTAAGATGAGACACAGGTCAATAGGGGAAAAAACACATTATAGCCATCAATATGTGACCAGACGAGGGCGCAATTACACCTTAGCGCGTACATTTTAAAGTTTTTATATAGTTCGTTACAACGCCTTTAGGGAACAGGGACCCAGATTTAAACCCCACACAGTAGGACACACAGGTAAGTTCAACTGAAATGGACATGAGACACAAGTAAAATATATATAATTTATTCATTTAATTTATAAGTTAATAATCCAAACAATGGCAGCATTTCATTGGTCTTATTCTAATTTAAAAGTCAGTTCTAGGCAACACCAGCGTTCTGCCCATCAGGCGAGGTGGACAACAAGCAAAAACATTCAACAGGTGTCACAGATTGATGTCTTAACAGGTCTTTGTTGCAGGAAACCAACCACAGAAAAAGGGGAGGCTCAGTTCTATTGACATAATAAGCCTAATTAGCACAATTTGAATTGATTAAATATGCATAATTTTCTTAGCACAATCTAGAATACCCACCAGATAAATGCGCACAGCTACGGTGAATGAGTAACCACACAATGGAGCTGGCCCCTTACACCCATCGGAGCTACACAAACAGCAAATAGTCATTCGCAATCTTAAAGAAGACAACTAAAGCAACACATTAGAACCTGCTTACCAGACTGGACCTCAAGAACAATGCAGGCACAAGTATAGTGCAGGTCCAGTCCCCCAAAACACGTTAGACGCCCACAGTCTACAACAAAGACAGGCACTTATTAGTTCAAGTAAATGTAGCTGAATTAACAGACCATGGCTACTATCACCAATGTGCACCTTAACTGCAGGCATCGTCACGCAGCTAGAGCTAAATAGTGACCACGCTATCGACAAGTAGCAGATCACACATCCAGCTTGCAGCGCTACAGCGTGCAGCCATGTTCGAAGTCAGAGGTGAGGGGTCAACCCACGTAAGCGAGGCTCCTTTTATAGGGCGTGGCTTCACCTTCTGCTACAAATATAAAAAGTGTGCTGTAGTTTACTCACATAAATGTAAGAAAAAAATATTAAAAGTTTTTATTCATGTCATGCTTTCATTTACAAAAAGGTGAAAAAAATTGCAAAACAACAAAAATGGGCAGAGCAAGGTTTAAACTTCTTGAATCATTTTGTTGGCACATTAGATACAAAGGTTTTCTATCTTTTTTAGTTTTTGAGAAAACTGATTTAACTGAAAATTTTCTGAAAAATTCAACACACCCTTTTGTAAAACCTGTGGCCTTTATGGTAGGCCTCCAGGGTTGTGCCGCTAAACAAGCAGCTTGTAATTTTTGGGTACATAGAACTAATTAATGCTGCTGTATTGGGGGGTTAGAGATGTAATCAGTCCATTATAAACTTTTCCAAAATGTGTGTGAATTATGAGCCAGAATGAAAAATAGTCTACTGCAATTTTATCAATGAAATGAATCTGATGTCTATTTATTAGAGATAGAACAATTCACTTGAGTCATGATTTGATTCAGTTTTCGATTTTGCAGCCACGGTTTTTGATTTTGTCTCTTTTTACTGTAAAACACAAAATCAACCATGATAAATTACCAATAGCACGTCACACCCTCAACTATGACGCGTTGCCATCTGTATCTATTAGGGCAAGGGTTCCAAAATTTGTCAGGCTGCGACTCCCAAAATACCCATACCAGTGACTCACTAACTCCCACAGCAAAAATAAATAGATGTTTGTAATGATTCCAAGATTTAAAACTAATCAAAACCACCCCAGTCTCCGAGAAAAATGTACATTTACAACAAAATGTCAAAAACAAGCGACATGAGCACGTTTTCACATCGTTTTTACGTCAATATGTCACGAATAGCCAAAACGCAAAATAACCACAAATTTTGAAGCCATGTCGCGGCATTTTCTTTGGGTTTAATGGGTTTAGGTTTCAAGTTAGAAAAATGGGTAAGTTTAGGAATGGGGCTTTGGACAGGTTAAGATTTATTTGTTAAACCGCAAAGAAAATGTTGCCACGTGTTTTCAACTAAAATCTGTGATTTTTTTTTTTTTTTTTGTGACGTAAAAACAGCATGAAAAAAAAGACTTATCCCTGGCCTCACATAGCATCCGATGCAGTCACCTTGCTACATTGGGTGACTCACATTAGCTCCGGTGGTATACTCTACAGTCCTGCTACAGCCACAGGCTCTGCTGCAGACCTCGCGAGACCCAGAACTGATTTCACGTCAGTTCATTTTTTGTTAGATTTTTCGCCGCACCATGGATAAGCACGGGAGGTTTATTTACACCTTATGTGTTATATAGTCACGTATATGTCGAGTTTTGACGAATTTCTCTATTAATAGTGGTAACATAATATATATTATTTTAAATCACTGGATTCTCCTCACCCGCGCTTGCTTGCTTTCCCGTATCTTGTTTTCACAACTTCACCAAAAAGGGCTCCGATGCACTCCGGCGGCCGGCCAAAATTTGAAACCAACGAAATGTTTTCGGAGCGTCGGATTGGCCGTACCGGAGACACCGGACTGGACTATACACCGTGTGAATCACTCTCGGACTTTTCAAGTTAAGTAAAGGTTCCGGTGGCTGCACCGTGTGAGCCCGGGGTTAACATATGTTTTTGACATTGCATTGTATGTCTACATTTTTTCCGTGTTTGATCAAAACTGGGCTTGGTATGTGTTATATGATTGAAGTTCAATTCAACTTACTGTTTTTCATTTAAGTACCCATTTTAACCCTCTACCCACCACACCTCTAGGATCCACCTAAGGAACAACAACAGAAAATGTTATTCTTCATTCAAAACATGGCCGTCTACGTCAGTTACTATGGCTATCACTGTGTTTCTGAATGTTTACTGCAGTGACCTTCCGTCTCTTCACTCCGGTGTGAGCGGCTCAGAGAAAAGCCAGCTTCTTTGGTGAATATGTGAGGGAAATGCCGCAGGCGTTTTATTTATTACAGATGTTTTGGATGCAGCGATTTAAACTCCAATAAAGTCCCGAGAAATTCAGAGGACTTTCATCAAACGGTTGAATAAAACACGGAGCCAAAGAAAAGATACTTCGATTTAGAGCAGATGGAAGTTTATCCCACAATCCACAAATTTGCACACTATCTCCAGAGCCTTTTCTTTAGGCTGTGAGAGAACACAATTTTACAGTAGCTTTATGGACTTTGAGGTATTATTATACAAAGAAACTATTTTATAACTGACACCACTGATGTTTGTATGTAGGCCTACAAATGCAAAGCAAACTATTAAAGGGGCACTGTGTAAGATTGAGAGGAATTGTAATGATCACATATAGTCCACAAACATTTAAATCATATTTATTCTTTACAACATGAATACTTAAGAGAGCACTGTTAACCAATCCACATCAATTGTGATACATTTATACGTATTTGAAATGTTTTATTACGGGCCGGAATGTGGATTATTGACGCTAGATGGCATCATGCTTAATAGGCAAAATGCATGTGAAAGGCTCCCTCTGGTGTTCAAAAGTGGAAATCACTTTGTTTGTTTTTCTTACATAGTGCCCCTTTAAAGTCAAGCTCATTTTCTAAAAATTCAGACAACCTTCTTTATCCCTCAAGAGGCAATTCATTTGAGCAGCGTCAGACAATAAATTAAAATAACGGAAAAATCATCCGCTCATAATAGCAACATTCAAACATAATAGAGCTTGTACATACGTAGTACGATAGGCTACTGATAAATATTTTTAAAACCTATCTCGCCAAGCCTACAGAGAGTTTAACTGCCGTTGGGACAAAAGATTTTAAATGGCGGTTAGTTTTGCAGCTTGGTAACACATAACTGCATCTCTCAGCACATGAATCTCTTGTCAAAAAGCTGCGTTTGAAATTAGGTTTTTATTTCAGAAACAAGCTGTCATTTTCTTTCAATTCCAGAAAGAGACTTGTTGCTGCAACATTCCTTCCTGTGTTGGACTATGGAGACCTTTTGTATAGGCATGCTCCAGCCCAAGCTCTGCGTTCACTGGACTCAGTGTTTCACGCCTCTTTGCGCTTTATAACAAACTGTGGTGCACGGACCCATCACTGTGACCTGTACTCTGGTGTTGGATGTCCTGCTTTAGCCACGCGACGGCTCACACACTGGTACAGGTTTATATACAAAGGACTTGTTGGTCTACTTCCTTCATACCTGAGTGTGTATCTTCAGCGTAGGCCTGATGGACCTCATCAGTTGCGTTCTCAGGATGTCTACTCATTGATTGTTCCCAATGTTAGAACAGAAAAAGGGAAAATGTCTTTTCAGTACTGTGCTCCCACAGATTGGAATTTTTTACAGAGAGTTTTTAAGCTCCAAACTCTTGTCTCTATGGCTAGTTTTGACTCTCTTTTGAAAGACCTGGAAATGCAGTCATTAACCTGTAACTGTTTTTAACTGTTTTTAATTATGTCTTTTGTTTGTTTTAGTCTATGTAGTGTTGTGTTGTGGAAGCCTCTTGGCCAGGACTCCCTTGCAAAAGAGATCTTCGAATCTCAATGGGACTTTCCTGGTTAAATAAAGGTTAAATAAATAAAAAAATAAAATAAAAAAATGTCCTGATGGTGTTTTAATGACAAGCCTTCTTTAAGATTTGCTGATTGCAGAAGACCTAAGTCTCTCTTGCTGAAACCCAGTGATCTTGAACAATGTTTTACAATACAGTCAATGCTAGTCTTGTCTTTAAAGGTGCACTGCGCAAGTGTCAAATTTAAGAACAAGGGCGCCATCTTTGGTGGCACTGCACTGTTCATTATTACTCAACTGGAGACCAATCTTACGACTTAAAAGTCTCTTGTTGAGACGTTAGTTTCTGAATAATGTTTTCTCAGGTAAGAAAACAAAGTTAACTATGAAAATGTAGATGCTAACTATTTTATTTGTTATTTTGACAGGTTGATGAGTTTGCAAACTCCAAAAGTAAGACTGGAAAGTTAGATGAGAGAATTTGGAATTTAATTGCGTGACAACAAATGAGTGTCCCATTGATCTCCAGCGCAGTTCAGAGATTCCTCTATTTCTCAAAAGCATGTCTGAGTTCCTTAGACTTCTGCAGGTCGGTTATGAGTCGTCTTCTATGTGTTGTGACAGTAGATGGCAGTATTTATTCTGTATTGACCGCCTTTTTTTTTTTTTTTTTTATTCAATGTACAACATTCGTCTGATGTAAAACAGCAAAACAAGGAGTTTATGCAAAATAAATACAAGAATTAGTCTATAATTATACTGTCCACTTCCGCCCAACCAGAGTGGAGAGAATTCACCCGAAACCACTCACATTTATGAAGCTGTCTGTGCTTATAGAGGCAACCTCTGAAAGTTTACAAAACATCATGGCGAACATATATCGCAAGCATTTTAACTTACGCAGTGCACCTTTAAGTGAAAGATTGGGAACCAGCAGATAATAGAAACACACAGAAGACTCTCGATGAAGGCCTCATGGAACCGAGAGAGAATCATGGCACAGACTGAAAAAAATTCAACTTATGCAGAAGGTACATTCTTTGCTGACTGCGTTTCACCAGCGCAGCAGTGTTTACATCAAATTTCAGCTGGTTGTCCAAAAAGTACCAAGATATTAATAGAGGGAAACTACTTCCACTTCTTCATTATGGACTACCCTCGCAGGAGTTAGGCTTTTGTTCTGTCAAAAATCATTATAAGTTCTTTTGTTTTCGCAACATTCACATTGTTTGATTATCTTGCAGCTGATACTTGAGTGCTTTCTCTTACCACCTATTAGTGTTGGGTGTAAGCACTTGTAAATGCTTAGTTAGTTTAATGGAGCTGAAGAGTGGAAGAAGCGGCGCTCTGCCTCACGCAGAAAGGTTGCAGGTTCAACTCCCCCTAGGCGTTTGTATGTTTCTCCTTGTGTCTGGGTGGTTTCCTCCGGGTCGAGGTTGAGGCGCCAGTTGTTTAGGCGACTTGCTTCAGCAGAGCTGCCCCAGGGCTGCTGTTACTGCTGTTACTGTAAACCAGCTCACTGTGAAGCACTTTGTGACTCTGTGTCTGTGAAAAGCACTATACAAAGATTATTTACTGACTTAAGATGCTCCATTCCAAGTCCCATTGAAATTTCATGAAATTCAAATAATAAGATGGGGTAGATGATTATCATACTGCAAAAGTCTGAAATAGGTTCAGTTTGTTCCTAGTTCTCACCAATCCCTAAGCACATGGTAAAAACACATATCATACATACATACATACATACATCATCACATGCATGCATGCATATACATACACTACATACATACACATACATAATGCATAGTACATACATATACGTACATACATACGTACATACATACATACATACATACATACATACATACGTACATACATCTACATACATACATACATACATACATACTTACATACATACATACTCATACATACATACATACAGTACATACATACATACATACAACATACATACATACATACATACATACATACATACATACATACCTACATACATACATACATACATACATCATACTACATAGCATACGTACATACATACATAGCATACATACATACATACATACATGCATCATACATACATACATACATACAGTAATACATACATACGACATACATACACATACTACATACATACAGTACATACATACATACATGCATGCATGCATCATACATACCATACATACAGTACATACATACATCATACATACATACATGCATGCATACATACATGGCAATACATACATCATACATACATACATACATACAAGTACATACATACATACATACCATACATACATCAATACATACATACACTTACATACATACATACATACATACAGTACATACCATACATACAGTACATACATCATACATACATACCATACATACAGTACATACCATACAGTACATACATACATACATAACATACATATACATGATCAACATACATGCATACATACATACATACATACAGTACATGCATACATACATACATACATACCATACATACATACATACATGTTTGTAATTAGGTTTTTGAAACATGTTTGTTGACAGCAAAGTGGGACTGGAGGTGAAGTGCCAATCAGAGCACTGTATTTGTTACTCAAAGAGAAACAAAATGCCTTTTCATTTTGTTTTAGACATTACATAGTGATCTCATTTTTTCACATAGTGCTGCATTTACAGTCTTCTACTTTAAAGTGGAAAAGACAAAGTTTACTAATTTACAACTAGAAAATTTAGCTACCCCGACTTAAGAGTTTAAAGACATGTCATGAGCTAACAGCTATGTGCTAACTTAGATCCACATTGCAATTATTTTCAGTCTAAAAAGCACATCTGTAACTTAAATTTAGCCAAACATCTGAATAACTTTGTAGTTTATAAAGCTGCAGATAAAAACAAAAATGTCGGTCTTATGCTCATTATTCACAAAATGTTTGCAAACGTTATGGATTTTTTTTTTTTTTTCAAATCCCTGTATTTAGGGAACCAAGGAATGAACGGTCACTCCATTAGATTACACTTTTAACACAATCCCATGAAAAAACTTGTAATGAATTACAGCTACTAACAAATCCTCTGCAAGTTTGTAAAAGAAAATCCACAAACATGACTTATTGTGTGAGATAAAACAGCTCAGAGGCACTTGCCTGGAAAATCCAGACGATATAAAAATATATATAAATGTATCGTCTGGCCACCGTGTCCCTCTTTTGAATTTCAGTCGCCGTGATTGACAGATTTTAGCCAATCAGAAACATGCATCTTCTGCCGTCTGAAAACCAACATGGCTCCTTATGACAAAAAAAAATACATGGAAAAAATATCACAGGGAACTAAAAAACGAAGCAAAAAACGATTTTAATGTAAGGTGAGTGAAGTCAGATTTTGGTCTAAATGACAGACGACCAATCAGCTCCTTTGTTTCATGTGCCTCATTCAAATAAACTAATCTGATTGTCTGGTACAAGGTTCAAGGTTCAATTTATTGAACCTGAACCTTGAACCTTGTAGATTTGATGTGAAACGCAGGTGGAGGGCGTGGTGACCAGACCCACTCTTCACAATTTGCTGAAGCTTGGCCTCTGGATCCCAGGCAACAGAGACACAGCTCAGGTGTAACAGGGCACAATCAATTGTACTGTTAATCTGAATTATTAGAGCCTGTTTAAGCAACTCATATGCTTATCTGGTGAGCTTAAATGCCTTCAGTTTCTACAGTAATACTAAACACTATGTACAATTTTATGTACAAACATAAAGTAAAACTTTTTTTTTTTTAGTTTATAGTTGCACAAAATTAACTATAGCTTTTAGAAATATATCTGATTGTAACTTGTGTCTGCTTTGTCTTAATAAATATTTGGGGTCTTTTTAGCCAATGCTCCATAGGGAATGAATAGACAGTAAAGAACTATCCACAGGTATTTTCAGACAGGAACTAGCCTAGCCGCAGCACTGTGAAGTACATCTGATTTAGTTATGCCTCTGAATCTGTGAAAAGAACCACACACTTCTGATCTTATTGAAATTTGAAGTGAGTGTGTGTGAATGTATGGCCTGTTGTGCAGCATGTGACGCTGTGCTGAGCTAAAATAAACCCGATCACAGCCACAGGCCCCAGTCAAATAAAAGCTTTCTTCAAATGAGTCACCACAGACAGCACATTATTGATCCCTGAGGGGCAGAGACACAAGACAACCAGATCTGCTGCCGTTTAATTAACGAGCTGGTTCAATACGGGCTTTGACGACGGCGGGGATTCACAGGAGCAACTGCAGACAGGGAAAACTACTGTATGAGCAGAGTGCCCTTGTTTGTGTTTGGAAGAAACTCTTGTGAATGGTTGCATTAGTCTAATTAAAGTCTTTATGACAGGAGCTTTACTCATTTTATTTTAGAAAAAGACTAGTACTGATGGTATCTGTTACATTTTACATCTTTTTTTCAATTTTGTTAGTTTTCTCATCAAAAAACTGTAACTCTCTGTTACAGTCAAATCAACCATTCTAAGATGACTTTTTAAATGCTCTTTTCGACAACAACAACAAAAAATTAAGAAAATTGTACTTTTTACCAGTCTAGTTTTTTTTACTTATTTTAAGTCTCTGAAACTCAGTTAAATTGACTTCAAATTTTGAAGAGGAACAGTTGAGACCTAAAATGTACTCAATGGGCCTCATTCATGAAACGTTCTTACGAAAAAATTTGTTCTTAAGGGCTCCTTACAAACATTTTTGTCATCCACAAAATTTGTTCTGAACGGGAAATGTTCGTCTGTAAGAACAAATCCTAAGAACACTGAGGAGCATCGTAAAAACAAAAAAACAGCTGTTTCAGATTTTTATTTCTTATATACTTCATTCAAAAATGTTAATTCCTACATGATTGTAGGTTCTGTATTTTTGCAAATTATTGTATATAAAATAATTTTAGAAACAAAAAAAATTCAGTTATGCAAAAAAATGACTCCTTTAATAAACCTGCAGCAGCCTGTCCCAGCCTCAGAGCCTCTGTGTTCTGACCCCCACAGGACTCAGGACCTTGTGTCCCCCCAGGACCAGAGCCTCTGTGCTGTGATAGTGGAAAAAGGCTGGTGCCTTATACTGTATCTTGTTAATATAGCGCCTAATTAGGTGAAACTTAGTCTGCACGGTCCTGTTTGGGTCTAATAATGTACAGTTTGAACAAACTGTTCTTCTCCATTTGCCGGAAGAAGGCCTCATGGTCGAAACGTTGCACAATTTAATACCTTTGATGGTTTTGATCTTTTTTGTTCTACAGTTTGTTCTCTAAAGTCCATAATATTCGTCTACTGTTGTTGTTAGCATTGGCGCTAGCTGCCGTTAGCATAGCCCTACCTCACTCCCAGCACCTGTGAAAAAAGCTTAAAACACACAATACAGAACAATTCAGAGGCTCAACGTGCACTGAGTAAGTGAGCAAAACATGTAAACTGAAGTAAACAGCTTTGGTTTATGGTTTTAGGAAAGCTAAAAACTGAGTTTTGCACCTTTAAGTTGCAAATTATAAAGAAACTGGTCATGTGCACCACTGGCTTGTTTCTATTCAAAATAGCTAACTTCTGTTGCTACTTATGAGCATTTCCTGTTCAGTTCATGTATTTGTAGTTTTCTCTAATGCCGTCTACACTGAATAACTTCAGAAGATCAGGGTGCCAACAGTGAGCTGTGGTGAATGTCTCAAAAACAGGTCAAAAACTTTACAAGTCAAAAAATTACTTAATGTACGAACGCCTACTCATGAACTGTTTCACATATACAGTAAATTAGCCAACTGACAGCCTCAGGACAAAGCCCACTTTTCTTGCCAGCGCACTTCCTGTTCACCTCACTTAGCTAACATGTTAGCTTGTCTTACAGGGTGAGCTCATGTATGAGCTTTAGCCCAGCACAATCTACTGTCAAAGTATTTGATTACAAATGAGTTGTCCTTTCTGCGTATTATGAAACAGTTTGTCCTTTAAAATCTTGTTTATGTTTTTAGCATCACATAGGTTTATAGTGGTTCTGAAAGAGAAAAGTAAAATATGTGACTTGTTTGTTAATGTCAAAATTAGCTTCTTTCAGTCCTTGTTATTTTCATGTTTTTAAAGCGAGTGTAGTGCCTTTATGCACAAAACACAACATTCCAGGAATATATTTGAATTATTAGATGTTTATTAAAGGGAAAGACTCAAATAGTATTCACAGTTTACAGATCATTAATAATATATTACATTACATTATCTTACATTTTGTATTGGCTGAGTTGGCTTCGTTTTGGCACAAAATAAAACATCTGAATAGCCTGTATGTTGGTATATTTGTAATTTCACCCACAAATACATTTCAAACAGAGCTGGCTGCTGGAAAAGCTTAGGAGCGTCGGTTTAGGGCAAATTTTAAGTGCGTATGACAAGTTTTTGGTTATTTTCTTTCTTTCTTTTATTAGCTTTGAAACTTTTGAAAAATGAATCGCCTGTTTGCAAACATAGATTATATTTATACAAGAATCAAGAGAAAGATTGTATACAAAAAAAACAAGAAGTAGAGCAAAGTTTTAATTTTCTAAATTGATAACAATTTTTTTTATTCTCTAGACGTGAGGTGGGACATGTTGCAGTTTTTTAATGTAAAATTACAATATTTTTTTAAGAGAAGCATCAAGTCCAAGAGCTCCAAGTCATGTTCCACGCTCACTTTGTGTTTAAAAATGATGACATCATTCTAGGAAAGTTATTACATGCAAACATGTAATAATTGGTGCTACAGCTCTTCTGGTTAGATTTAAGATAAGATTTTATGCCTAAAAATAAAAATAACAAAAATACACTAGAACAGGGTTCTCAACCTTTTCAGACGGGACACCCAAAACACCCATGTCAACAACTCGCAAACCCCACTGCAAAATGAAATAGAAATTTAGATCGTTTCAAATTGTATAAACATTCAAACTTGGGATTCAATGAAGAGAGGAGTCTTTCCACTCTACTCCACATATGTCTGGTTGGCTGAGTGAACCACTTTGATAAAAACAACAGAGAGCAGCTGTTTGAATCAAGTGAACCGGTATGACAGAAGTCTGGCTCCTGAAGCTTGAGACCGTGTAAGACAAAAGTAAATAAACAAATAATCCCTCTGTAAATTTGTGTAGATTATTGTCATATATTACCCACATTCACTTAAACATAAAGTTTTCAGTTTAACATCCTATGAGGTATATAGGCCTTCCCACTTTTACTTAATTTATTAATTATTTTCCCCACAATCTAATAAAAATGAACTTCCTTATTTACAGTCAAATCAACCATTCTGGGATGGATCAGAATCAGTTTGTACTCTTTTAAGTTAATAAAGAACCCTAAAACTCACTTTTAATGAAAATAGCTTCAGCTTTTGAAGAGTAGTTGTCAAAACCCAAAATAACAAATCTAGTGTGATTTTGGTCCAGGCTTTGACTCCACCTGTTCTGCCTCTTACACAGTAGTTACCAAACACATTTCAGGCGGACTTTAAAACCTTTGTACAGAGCTTTTTCTCACATAAACTAGATTTACTCAGACATCAGAGGCTATAACTACAAATCTTCAGAACCTCTTTTTTTATTTAAATTTTAAATGATTTTGTTAACAGATAAAACACACAGAGTCATACTGTTAACCTTGAAATCATTTTACAACCTTGTAAACATAATCTATGCTTACAGGGTCATAAAAATCAGTTTAATGTGTTCTTGTAAGAAATTACAAAAACAATGTGTGATGTCATCAGTTTAGAACTCTGCTCTACTTCCTGTTATTTTCAACATATTTTCAAACCAAAATACAAAAAATTGAAATTTGCAAAAACCTGTCATACGCACTTGAATCTATTTTATCAAGTCAAGTCTCAAGTCATCAATATAGTTTCCCAAGTCTGACTCAAGTCCAAGTTGCGACATACAAGTCCACACCTCTAGTATTTACACAAGAGGGGAGCAATACCTCTGAAGTTCCTTAGTCCTGCTTTCAAAAACACAATATGTTTAACTTTTTTTTTTCTTCCTTAAACTTCCAGATGTCATCGGCGAACACGTGATTGCATTGCAGCATTAGTCTGATGGAACGGCCCACTCTGAGGACAGGACCGGGACACGTGTTCACCTGAGGCCCGCTGCCAGTTTCTCCATGGCGGCCTTCCTCTCCTCCGCCTTCTGCTGTGAGCGCCTCAGAACGCTCCTCAGCTCCTGCAGGTGGTCCAGCGTTCCCACCAGCTCTCCTCTCACCGTCTTCATCTGACTCTCCAGCATCTGTGTGTGGTGCAGCGAGCTCCTCCTGTGTCTGCGGCTGGAGCGTACCCTCTCCTCCAGGTCCTCTGTGGTGAAAGACACAGGGTCATAAGGGTGCATTTTGTCAAAAAAAAAACAGAAAGGGGTATGGAAAATGTATGTTTTACCTATTTAAGTGATTCTGCAGTTAATGCAAGATAAAAGCAGAATTAATTCAAGATAAAAGCAGAATTAATACAAGATAAAAGCAGAATTAATACAAGATAAAAGCAGGGGAATAAGGAAAGTATCAGTAGAAATGAGTTGGACAAACTAGAGGTAGGTAAATCCCCCCTATCCCCTGTAGCCAATCACACCAAAATGTACTGCACAAAGTGAAGCTGATGTTGCCTTCATGTCTTCTGGGAAGCTCGTAGTAATGGTCGAACTTCCCAAAACCAGAGTGTTAACAAACATACATGAAATGACGAAACTAAGAAGCATTGCAATAACTTTACACAGTCGACCATCAGATCTTACTAAAAAGATTGAGGGAACTGATTGGACTGTTAGGATCAGTCCTAAACTGATTTGCCTCATACTTATCTCGGTGCTTTAGTGTTACAGTTAATCCAGAAATGTTATTGTGTGGGGTCCTCAGGGTTCTGTTTTGGGTCCTTTTTTTTTTTTTTTTTTTTTTTTTTTTTTTTTTTTTTTTTTTTTTTTTTTTTTTTTTTCTCTAATATTGTTTTTGTTGTTGTTTTTTTTTGGTTTGATCAGTTGTCCTTAGTACTGGATTTATTTTTGGAGAGGCTGTCCCATGGATGGGTCATTTGGTTGCGATTTATTATTGTTCATATAATATATAACTAATAAAAATAATTTTTTTTTTTTTTTTTTTTTTTTTTTTTTTTTTGCTTTCAGTGCATTGTTGTTTTATTGTCATACTTCATCAATAAAAGTTTTATATTCCAGACGTATTTCCATTCTGAATCCTATTTTGCACTTTTTACACAGAGGGCCACTATTAAAAACATCCATAAATCAAAGCAGGCTGCTGGGAAAGTGTGAGGAGAAAACAGGCGCTGAGAGTGAAGAGCGGCGGTGTGATTAATTTGACAGCATGTGTTTGAGTTCAGCACACAGTTTCGAGTGGAAAAATTCAAGACAGATGTCAAATAGAATCCAGAAATGTCATTTCTGGTTTGTGAATAGGTTTGTGAATATCAAAAACAGCATAGACAGAGAGCTTCTGGTATCCTCGTAACCAAGGGTGCTCTTGACAAAGGGTTTAGTTTTTCCTCTACAGGTTTGTGAATATGTTCACCGGAAACTTGATCATTTGCACTAAAATAACTTAAACAGGACACAGAACAGTTGCTGTTTAAACACACAGACACCATACACAGCCAAACAGTGTTTAGCTTAAGAAGTCAAATATGAACATGTGGATGCTTATCATGCAAAGTTAACAACACTTATCTGTCTGCTTTCAGTACTTAAAGGAGACCTATTGTGTTTTGTGTCCATGAATGAATGAATGGTAAAACACAATGAATAAAATGCCATAAAAATATTAACAGGTCAATAGAGTGCCTGCCACAACTTGATTGGTAGCTTCATCAGTCATAAGAGCAAGTGAGCTGATGGCTGGAGGTTCCCATTCAATGCTGCTAGAAAAGTCTGTTTGCTCCTCAGTCTCAGAGTATTTTCAATGTAAAAATGTCACTGTAACAAGCAGATCCATTAACTTTGACTAAGTTAATGATGAGTGAACACAACTGAGTAAAGTGGGTTTTGCACAGTAGATCTCCTTAAGTAATTTCTATCTAATACTTCAGTTTATTGTGACAGGTTGAACGACTCATTTCATTAGAGTTAAGATCATTGAATGACATCCCAGTTTAGCCATTTATAGGATTAAATACTGTATTTACTTCCTGACTTGTCAGACTGCACCAAATCATGTCATTCACCAAACTAAACATTCACCATTCTCTCTTAAACTTTTTAGATGCAACAATAAACTAGGTTTGACTGGCTGCACGTTGCAAAATCAATGACTTGGGCCCTTTAAGCAAAACCTTTTTGAGCACCTCTGTTCTAGACTGATGCTAATGTTAAAGCCACTTAACTGTTGCTGTTTGACACAAACATGGACATGGTGGTTCTTCTGACTGAACAGGGGCTGGAGGAATGTTTGGACTTTCATCCATGAAAACGCGTCAATCAGATGAGTTTTCAAAGACATCAAAATACATTAGAACAAGCATTTCAGGCCAAGCTGCACTTGACATAATATTAACATAATCTTTGGCTTTATCAGGCCTATGTGGTTAAAACAGATCTAACTTGAGAATAAAGCAGGTCACAAATGAAATGAAGGAACATTGTAAATATTCATTTGCTCAAAAGGGAACAAAAACTTCAAATGTTTTGTCTACAAACAAACAATCAAACTGCAGAAGGCCACCAGTGGTACACCTGCTGCAGGTGTCATTTGGTACAATGTCCAAAACATATTTAAAAATGTCATTCATCTAAAATAAAACATGCTCAGTATGATCGCTTCACATTTGTGTTTGCAGTTTTTTTTTTTTTCAAATGGATTGAACACCAGTTTTCGATGGAAATATATTAAAAGTCATTTAGTGGAACATACTTTTTATATTTATATATACATATAAAACAATAACATTACTGCTTAATGGTAAAAAATGTAATTTGAAATTTATAAAACTAAAAATGTTAAAATATGTGTGTGGATAGATTTTCTTAATAAAAAAATTGGCAAAAATGTATTAAAGTCAGTTAGATGGATATTTAGCAGGATTTAATGAGTTTTTATCAAGTCCGTTTAACAGACAAAGCAGTTTTTATGTTAGATTTGCTGTTGTTTCTTTTTTTTTTTTTTAACACCAGATTTGAGTTTTATGGATGAAGTGTATTGATATTCTGAAGTTTTATTCAAACTCAAATTTTTTTTCATTTTTTATATTTACTTTTTGAAGTGATTACACTGATTTAAGGCAAATTGCTAAATTATTCAAAAATTGAAGTAAAAAAAAAAAGTAATCACCTGCTATTTCCTTCAGGATCTCTTTTTGTAATTTCATGATTTTCAACAACAGTGGTTACATTGTCTTATATTAAATTTAACAAATTAATCCATTGCATCGCATCAAATTACATTTTTTGTAACCCTAACAACATTTTATTCAAGGGGCATCAACAAATCATTAACCTAGACACTTAAATAGACTGGGGGAAAAAAAAATATGAATCAAGCATTTCTTAACATTTTCATTTTTGAGACCATGGCAACCCTAAAACGTCACTGCCCCACTGACTCCCCCAGCTCCATCCTCGCTCTGATACTGACCCATGTTCTCCTCCAGGTCTTTCCCCTCGGCTCCGGACTCGCTCTTCTTGACCAAAAGGCTCTTGGTTTGCTCCAGCATCTTCTCCATCTTGACCAGCTCCGCCGCCTTGGTGTCACTGTCGCGTCGAATCTTCAGTAACTCCTGCTCTCTCTGCGTCAGGTCACTGTTATATTTACTCATGATGGTTCCAGATTAAACCCCACAAAGACCTGACTGAAGAACAAAGTGATCTTCCGAAAAAGGGCCTGCAGATATTTCAGGTGTCCCGGGACTCTTCGGAGCTTGATAGTTGGAGCTCTGTTTCCCAATGACGCTGCTGTTGCTGATGGTATTTGCCTTTTATAAGCCACATATCTCTGAGCGCTTTGAAAACAAGCACTTCCTCAGAGCGCGCCGTTACAAATGTGCAGTCATAAGACAAAGCCACGAGCTAAAAGAAGAGCATGTTCCACTTACACTCCATGTCCAAAGAGCGTTCACATTGACAATTATGAGATCTTTATCTACAAGGGTTTGAGCAGTAAAACACAATGGTCGTATAGAGCTTATGTACAGACATGTTTTTGCTCGAACATTCCGAATGAGGGGCGAAGTTATGGAAAACACAATAGTTATTTGATGTATGTGACACATAGAGGTTCTTTTATTTGAAAAATGCCTCTCAACATTTTGGCAAAAGTCTGATAATAACGTCTGATGTTGGAGAATAAATGGAAGTATTACGAGACTTAAAAAAAAACGAGGCAGAGGCAGGAGTTCTAACGTAAGACCTGGAGACATCAAACTAGGCCAGTTCTGTTCAACTCAGGGCTCGGGTGCCAAACCAGCCCTTCATAACTGTGATCTGGCACTTCCACTTCACTTTCCAAATACCGTATTACAAAAAAAAAACATATTTTCTTTTGTTTGTAGATTTTATTTCTGGGTTTCTGCTTTGGAAATAGTGGCCAAACCCATCTGAAGTCCCTCTGGAGGCCTGGCTCATTTTTTCTTGAGTCAGTATCTGATGGAAGCACTTGGAAATGTTATAGATAAAAAGAACATTGTGTCCTTCTTATTTAGAGTCAAATCAACCATTCTGCAACAATCAGACAGGTTTCTACTCTAAACTTGAAAATAAATTTTAAGAAAATCTCAAAAAAAAAATCCAAATTTGAATAGGACTTTTGCTAAATCATTTTCATTTTTTGGGTTATTTAATACCTTAAAACTCATGTATACCTGAATTACCTTCAGCTTTTCAAGAGGAAGCCCAAAGTATGCCACAACTCATTCTGCTGCCAACACCAGCTTTTCCAACCCCTCTATTGGTACGGCGGCACAGTGGCAGAGTAGATAGAACTCTCACCTCACAGCAAGAAGCTTGTGGCTTTCACTCCCATGCGGCCGGGGCCTTTCTATTTGCATGTTCCTCCCTGTGTCTGGGTGGTTTCTTCCAGGCACTTCGGTTTCCCGACCGACGCAAGGGAACTTGGTGTTGGACGGAGGTTGGGACGCCAGGTGTTGAGGCGAATGGTCCATGGGATTCCAATGTGGAGTTGCGAAGAAGCATGTTTTAAAGATAAAAACATCATTAAAATGTATATTTCTCTTCTAAGCATTTATTCACTCATTAAATTAAAGATGATCAGTTTTTGCAGTGTATATTTCCTCTTTAGACCTTGTTTAGTCTCGGTTTAAATCTGGTTTAATGCAGAGATTCTCCAGGTTCAGATTTGGTTATGTGGTTTAACCTGATTTGTACATTTGTAGGCATAAAGACTGCAGCATTAGTTATTATCACTATAGAAACCATTCTAGTCCTGTGAATATTTGACACAACCTCATGTCTACAGTGATGACTACCTGACCCAGAAGCACTGGTCGTCGGTAAAATCTGACCCTCCGGAAAACGGAGCTGAATAGCCCTAATCTAGACATTGCAATGCGATGGTGTGCGTAGTCTTTGTTTGTCAGGGACTATGTACAAAGTAAGCTTAATAAAATAAGAGATGAACTGCACCAGCTTTAGCTCCTACTTGAAATGTACAGTATACATAACACTTAAGTATTATATTATATATTTAGGATCATTCGTATATTTAGCACTAATTGTGGATGGTTTTCTTTATTATCCTGTTTAAGTTGTATTTCAAGCTCTTACATTCAGACAATTTATGAACGACTGATGCGGTTTCTTGCAGTTTAAAACAATTTACAGAAAAAGTCATCTGTCATATAACTTTTTCACCTCTTTACCCTTTTCTTAGCTTTTACAGGAGAAGATGTCCAACCTCACCATTAACTCTCACGTGTTTTTGCCACTCAGTGCTAACAATTAGAGTGCTGTGATGTCATCTACACAACTTCCCTGGTGTATACTTAATGTTTACAGATTCTTGGTATGCTTGGGAAAACAGTGTTGAGAAGAATGTGTTGATGTTTTCTCAGTAGGAAGCTGTCAGCAGATGTGCAGCGCTAAAGACAAAACTGTAATGTACACTTTAAATAGCCTTATTAAAGCATGAATAAAGGCTTATTTCATCATGAACAAAAAGACATTTATGGAGGAAAATGTTTATTAAGGTCACAGATTTCTGGAAGTAAAAAGTCACCTACACAGTTTGATAAAAAAAAAAAAAAGGTTGAACGAAAGAAAATACAAAAGAAAGAACAAACAAAAGAAAGAACGAAAGAAACAATGAACAAAAGAAAGAACAAACAAAAGAAAGAACGAAAGAAACAATGAACAAAAGAAAGAACGAACAAAGTAAGAACGAACAAAAGTAAGAACGAATGAAAGAAATAAATAAAAAAGAACGAAAAAAACAAAGAAAGAACGAAACAAAAGAAAGAAGAACAAAAGAAAGAACAATTGGAATCAGAATCATAAAAAATGTTGAACGAAAGAACAATTAAAAGAAAGAACGAACGAAAGAGCGAACAAAGAAACAACGAACAAAAGAAAGAATGAACGAAAGAATGAAAAAGAACGAAAAAAAGAATGAAAGTAAGAAATAACAAAACAAAAAGGACAATCGTAATCATAGAATCATAGAAAGAAGGTTGAACAATCAAAAGAAAGAACGAAAAGACAAAACAAACAAAAGAATGAACGAAAGAAACAATGAACAAAATAATGAACAAAGAAAGATCGAACAAAAGAAAGAATGAAAGAAAGAATAAAAAATGAACGAAAAAAGAATGAAAGTAGAAATAACAAACAAAAGAAAGAACGATCGTAAGAAGAATGAACGAAAGCACAAAAGAAAGAACGAAAGAAAGCACAAAAGAAAGTACAAAAGAAAGAACAAGCAAAAGAAAGAATGATTGTAAGAAAGAAAGAAAGAACGAAAGAAAGTACAAAAAAGAACAAACAAAAGAAAGAACAATTGAAAGAAAGAACGAAAGAACAAACAAAAGAATGAACGAAAGAAAGAAAGAAAGGTTAATATATCTTCATTCTCGAAGTCGGCGTGTCACATCCGCCAATGGGCAACAGCCGCCATGACAAACTAAACAGAACATAAGAGAGTAGCTTAAAACATGTGCATTTACTTTGTCGTTTGGTACCACGTTATTCTGTATCAGGCATGAAGAATCACCACCAGAAGCTAAAATACCATATCGCCATAAACTTGACACTGCTGGCATACTTAAATGCCTCTACAAGGAGCCGACGAACAGGTGGATGAATAGACCGGTCCGTATCAACCTACAACGATGTTTATCTTCAGTGTTGAGAGTAACTCATTACTAACTCGTTAGTAACTAGTCACTGTAATGTATTCCACTTTTCAGTAACTAGTGTCACTCATTACCTTTAAAAATGTTGACTCATTTTTTGTTATAATCTGTTTAACTCAAGTTACTTGCTTATAAATAATTGCTTTTATATTCTTTTCAAACAACACTTTAGGACCAAAGCAACAGTATACTACTGTCTGTCAAATATTATGAGGAAAATGTGGTGTAACATCACATTTCCATACTTGAATCAGTAATCAAGTATTAATGTAACAGGATTAGTATTGTTCAAGGTCTTAACAAATGTGTGATGAGCTTTTTGAGACAGCTTTGTAATACAAATGTATACAATATATAATGTATTACAATTTTACAGTAACCAACACTGTTTATCATTACCTGATCAAATCCATTGTTTATTTGTTTCAGTTTCTTAGCTAATGTTTAGTTTATTTATACGTTTGTGAATGTCTTTTTTGTAGCTGTTTCTTAGCTAATACCTAGCTAATTAGACCTCTTACAGTTTAACTTGTTTTGTAGTTTTTAGTTAATGCTAAGATAATTAGAGCTGTTTAATGTGAAGTTTTCTTTCACCTGACTTCCTCTGTATTTCATTTTGCACCTTTAGCAAATGCAAAGTATTTTAAAAGAAATTCAGCATACATTTTGTATCTAAATCCTTCTCCTGTTCTTCACACTGGGGAATGTTATAATTTACATTTCCAATTAAAGAAACAAAGAAAATAATATGAATTAGGACAGACTGAACACCAAACTGTTCCTTTCTTTTATTAACACTATATTTTCAGAATCGGGATCATGAGAATCTGGTGACTCCACATAAGAATGATTTCTCAGGTTGAAATCAGGTGATTGCTGGTCAAGAAGTTCAGTTTCTTTATGGCAGGGATTCTCAGAGAATCTGTGAATAGACAAACAAATAAATTAAATAGACATTCCTGGAAAGAAAGAAACACGTTTTACAATATAATACATAAATCAGACAATTCTCAGGGTCGGACTAGTGTCATTGTGTTGTGGCAACGCCAAGTGAAGGGGAAAACAACGTAAAACAACAACGTAAAACAACAATAAAGTATACCTTAACCTTAACAACAAAGTAAAGTAAAAATATGAAGTAACTTTAAATTTAAACTTTCACTCACCACCGCACAGAGGTTGTTTACAGTTTCCAAACATTAGTACATATTTGACCATCTAACTCCAGTTGTGCCAAGCATTTTTACGTACAACAAGTTGATGTGTTCCCCTTCGCATCGTTGGCAAACAAAACAAAACGGCACGAAACGTCCTCAGTCCGACCTTGAGAATGCTAATGCTGCATTCATGTTCTCTCGGAAACTGTGAAGTTCCAAGCTCCGTCTGGGAAAAACGTGTTTGAACACTGCTCGGGAGGGAATTTCAGCTCGGAAACTTGTGCGGAAGTGTTGGCGGCCGAGTTCCCTAGTTTGGGTCAAATGACAAGAGCCTGGGCAGGACCCACGGCAGGACCACATGAGACTGGAGCAGAGACTGACTCAAAATGACAGGGATATAGTTTTATATAACACTCAGAGTTCTGCTTCACCGGTAAAACACATTTAAAACCTTAACACAGACTAAATGAGTTTACATCAATGCACCTTTACAGGTAATGTCCAAAATCATTTATTTATCAATCTTTTACCAACAAGAAAAGATACAGCTTCTCAGTAAGTCCATGAGTTACAATAATAAGAGTGTCCACATGACTTTTTCACAAATCTGCAAAGAAAATCAAGATGAAGTGATGCAAATGTTTGTTGGTGTCACTGCTTTTACAAGCTGCTGTCATTACGTAGATACCTTCGAGTTTCCCGGAGCACATGAATGCAGCATAGGAAATGTGCCTGTTTGCTTAAATGAACATTGCTACTTCCTCAGAGGAAGAAAATTAGATTTTGTATTTGAAAAAAAAAAAACAATAAACAAAGCAAAGTATCATGGAATTTTTGCCAGAAAATGTAACTTAAAGGTCAGCTCACCCCCTAAACTCCACCCACAAACACATTTCAAACACAGCAAACTCATTGAAATGTATTGGGAAAAGGAGAAAGAAGGGGCTCAGAGAGGAGTGCAGCAGTGTGATTGGATTGACAGCAGGTGTCTGCAATTAGTTTCTCGATTTTGAATGGACAGTACACACTGAGGTCACATAGAGCCTGGAGCTGACACGAGAGACACAGCCAGTTTGTGACTATTTGGACCTGAAACCTGCTAATTTGATCAGTTTGCACTAAAAATGCCAAAAAAATGACTCAGAACAGTAGACAATGCTATTTAAACACCATATTCATAGTTTAACAACCATAACGTATTTTAGGGTTTAGCTTCTCCTTAATCACCACTGCAAATACTTCAAAACATTGAACATATAATCCGTAAACTGCTAAATACCATTGGACATGAGCTGATCCTGGTTTAAATGCAAATTGGGGTTTACACGGTCACTTGAGTGTTTGTGTTTGTGAAGTTAGCACAGTAGCCGTACTTGTAACGCATGTACTTCAGCTCATAGGAGTCTGAAAATGTTTAAATACAGCTAATGAAGGGTCTTCTACTTTCAAAAAATAAATTTTAGATCTTACCCAAAACAAAATGTGAGGAGCAAACGTAAACATGTCCAGAATTCGGTGGCCACAATCAGTTCATGTCCGCGCCTACTTCTTCATTTCCATGGACTCTATGGATTGCCTTCAGCCGTTTTTCTGGCCTGCTGCCTTCTTTTGGAGTATATCTAAAACTTGCGGTCAGAATTCGACACACAGTTGGCAGTGCAGCCGTATAATCATGAATTTGCTATGCTACAGTGATGTAAGATGGCCGCCGCTTTACGTCAATGGCTGCGCTCAGTAGCGCATTGTCGCGAGTTAGCTAGTTTGAATTCAGCTAACCTCCGTCCACTGAACATGCACAGTTGTTCTTTCTCTGACGGACGTACGTCGGTTGTGCGGACGCACGTAACACGTGACCCAGGCTGACCAATCAGAGCGAGAGTTTGCTAGAGCGAGCAGAGCTGTAGCCAGAGCTAAAGATTAAAAAGCTATTTTTAAAGAAACTGAAGACTTTTGAGCCGGGAAAAAGTTCATGATATGAAACTAGGTCAGATTTGTCACAGAGTCCAACCTTTTTGAAATGTGTCAGTGCTCTGTGAGGTGAGCAGCAGCAGTTTGTGATTACATTGTGCTCTATGGAAAAAATGCTTTCTGAACTACCTCAACTCGAGACGCTGTTAAACTAGCAATGTCCTATCCAGATATTTTAATAGATCCATGGTGTGCTCGCGCAATGTTTTACCCCAACTGTCATGGCGGCCCTCGCCCACAGGCTGTCACGTGACCAAAGTTCCCGAATGTCCGACTTGAGAATGTTTATTGTTTGGACAAAAAGTTCCACAGTGAGCCTTTAGGGCTCTAATTAGTAACAAATCCTGATCTTAATATTCGCTCATTAAATACGTTTTTTTTTAAGCTTTGATAAACACTGTTTCTGCTTTAATAAAGCTAAAGCAGGACAAAGCAACATGTATTGTCACAAAGGAAGAGGAACTACTACTCACGTTCTGATTAAGTGAAGTGAAGCGAAACACAAAAACTACTTTTTGACTGTTGTGTGTTGCAGGAATGTTTATTTATGTTGGAATTAACCACGGGACACCAACGAAAACTGTACTGTTCTTCAAGAAGAGCTCAGCAGGCCACAACAATAACCACATTCAGGTTGTAAAACGAAAACTGCATAAGCAAAAAGAAAGACAAGGTTGTGTGATTATAATTTTTTGGGCCCCCTATTGTTCAGTGTTTACATTAATGACCTTCCGTCAGTTTGTCCGGAAGTAAATACACAAATGTACGCAGACGATGCGGTCATATACGTTGCCAAATGCCAAATCCAGCCAAAAAGCTGCAGCTGTGTTCCAATAGAGAAGATTTCAGACTGGATGTTAAATTCATGTTTGACACTAAATTTAAAAAAAACTGTCAACACGTATTTCTCTATAAGAAAGACTTTACCTGCTGCACCGGGAATTGTTGTTGGGGGACAGATGTTGCAAATGGTAGAGTCGGTTCAATATTTGGGAGTTGAGTTGGATAAAACATTGTCATTTAAAAAGCATATATCTAAAATCACTAAAACCGTCAAATTTAATTTGGCGCAATTTAGGTTTACTCGAAATCAAATGAGTACAGATGCAGCGAACTTTTATGCATGCAATGATATTTTCACATTTTACATATTGTATGACAACCTGGTCTCTGGCAGCAAAGTCAACAACTCAGCCTCTGCAAAGTTTGTATAAACAAGCTCTCAAGGTATAGGATAAGAAACCTAGGTCACATCATTATTGTAACATTGTAGAGAAATACAAGATGTTAACTTTGGAAAATGTCATCCTGCTGGCAAATACCAGTCTTATGTATAAGATTTTCACAACTTAGCGCCTCCTCCTTTAAAGTCCTTTGTAAGATCTTGTGATGAGGTGAGTCAGGACAACCAGAGCCTCCTCAAGAAGAGACTGCTATGTAAACTTTAGGTCCACTACATTTGGACAGAACTGCTTCTCAGTAAAAGCAACTGGAGCTTGGAACTCCTTGCCTTTATATGTGAGAGAGTCTAATACTTTAGGACATTTTAAATTAATCTTAAAAAATGGCTTAAAGAGTAGTCATTAGTGTAGGAAGTATGTCAAATTGTGTATATTTAAAGGTAGATTGTAAATATTTAAAATTGTTAATTGTGTTTTTTGTGATTAGTTGGTGTCTGCTCTGCTGGTGCTGGTGTCTATGTGTTAATTGTATTTTAAAAAGGGTTTGACTTTTTAATGATGACCTGCTGCACTAAAACCTGCTGTCACTTTGCTTCTGCCCAGGGACTACAGATGAAAATTAGCTTGTAGCTATATCTGGTTTGTACAATACATTTATTGTGCAATGTCCCTGTCAAATAAATAAATAAATAAATAAAATAAATAAATAAATAAATAAATAAATAAATAAATAAAAATAATAGTATTTAAATGAAGCAGTTACATATTCAATTTTTTTTTTCTTACAATTTTTTGCAAATGAGCAAGTCTCTTCTTGGATCTACATAATCAGCATTGATTTGTAAGCTCAGGTGTGCTGATCACAAACACCTCTGGAGTTTAGGAGGTTATAGTTTCTTGTTAAGGTGCTGTTGGACAGATAAAACCACAGCTGTGACTTGTTGGACTTGAGTCAAACTCCAGTCACTTTGAGACTTGGCAAAAAAAAAAATAGATTAAGACTTTGGACTTGAAGATCTGTGACACTTGGTGCTTCTCATCAAAAATTAAATTATGTAATTTTACATCAACAAATTGGAAATTTTTTTCTATGATCATATTTTTTTTTTTTGTCTTGGATAATTTATTTTTTGAAAATCAATGCCGTTTTAGAAATACACGATGTGTTTATAATGTGTATAATAAATAATCATGTAGATCTCTTCTGATCTGAAGCAAAGCCTGGTGAGACCGACTTGAGCCCAGCCCAGTGTGAATGTGTGAAAGACTGATCATGACTGAGAGTCTCAAATATGTCAGTCTGCAATTTGTCTTGTTAACCCAATGAATTGTTATAAGACAAGCAGAAAGGTCATAAAAATAAGTCTTATGTTGGTTTATTATAGGGTTTGTCTCCACAATAGTACACCGTATGACATGACTTTGTCACTATTATGAATAACTTAATATAAGTAATGTTAGCAAAATGAGCGCAGCACAGCACTAATCTCTTTGCTCCTGGGTTTTCCTGTTGTGAAAAGTGAACCTTGTGCATTAGCCTGAACACACGTCAGAAACAAAACAAGTCTTGTTCACTGTTGACAGCTGACAGAATAAATCACATTTTCTACAGGACCACAAAAACAGCTTCCCTCTGTGTCCTGGGTCTGCGTCAGGCTGAGGCTGGGACAAGGCTGCAGTAATGAGCACAGGCCACCAGATGGTGACAAAAGTACATATAATGAGTGGGTTGTAGCCCTAACCAGAACTATCAGGACCAAAAGTGGACTAAACCAGAACTATCATGACTAAAACTGTACTAAACCAAAACTATCAGGACTAATACTGGACTAAACCTGGTCTATCAGGACTAATACTGGACTAAACCTGGTCTATCGGGACTAATACTGGACTAAACCTAAACCAGGACTCTCAGGTCTAAAACTGAACTGAGCTTGAAATCAGTTTGAACCAGTTTGAAACAAATAAAATAATATCTTGTTAAAATATTTGAAATTAGGGTTCCAATTCTAGAACCAAGCAACTTTAACTTGAAATTCATTTTTTGGAGTGTATTTCATTAGAACTGTGTACAAGCTCAGTCAGACTGCAACAGTAAAGTTTAGTGAACCTTCATAAGACAAAGATCTGTGTGTAATTCTGTAAACAAATGTGTTTTAAAGGAAAACTACCAGTGTAAAGGTTCATTTCTTTGGCTTTATTGGAGCCAGTCTCAGCTCAGTGTGATGGAGTTTGGACTGTTACTGCTCTTGTTGTTGTGTTCAAGTCTCAGAAGTCCAGTGCTTGTAGAGACATTACTGTTTGATGCTGGAGAACTGAACCATGGTAGAAACACATGCAAGGAGCAAAGACAGCGCCTGTTAAGTCATCTTGGAGACATTTGAGAGCTGATGTTTGGATTCAATCTGCAAACTGATGTAGAAGAACTGAGCTGATGGCTTTGGCTGATGTCTGAAGTGGACACACTGGTTCTTCGGTCTGGAGTGGTCGTAAACTGCACATTAAAAAAAACAAACATTACTTCATGTGCAAAAGACACAAAACCAAAACTATTAAAACATATAGTAGAACTTTTTTGATAAGACAACAGACATGTTGAATGATAAATTCTAACAGTGCACATGAATTGAACAAAACTTTACCTTTTTGTTACAGTGAGGTGGAGCCATGCTGGTTGGAGATGCTGACTCGAACAATGACCAGACAGAAACACGTGTGGGACAAAGATGGCTGTCTTTTTGAACCTTATTTCTGCTGAATTTAATTGGAGAGTCAGATATTGAAGAAGAGTTCTACAACAAAAACAAAGTACAATGACATTTCACTTTGTGAAAAACATATCATTCTTTTTCTCCTCTTACGTCTTCCCTTACTGTACAAATCTAGCAGCTTTTCCACAGATGACGTCATCGGTGCTAAATGTTCTTCATGTACCAGAACCATTGAGCTTTTCTTCTCGTAAAAGAACCAAATCAGAGTTATGATCTTGTTTAAAACAAACACATGTTTTCTGGAGAAATTAGGGCAAAGGGAAAATGGTGGACAAATATAACTGAGCTTTTACAGTTGTTCTTTAAGGACAACCATGAGCTGATTGCACCTGCATCAAACAAATGACATTGTCATACAAAGCAACGTAAAGATTACAATGTAAATACTTACATTGGGCTGTAAAAGTTGCGACAGAGGTTGTAGTGTGCTGTTCTGAACTAGTACGGCAAATAGAAAAAGACATGTTCAGTGTGCTAATAGAGCACAAACGACGCGTGAATTCAGCACAACCATAATTTATTACCTTTTCTATGTTAAGACCACGCTGACTGGACCTGAATATTTGGTTGGGTCAAAGACGCAGGCTATTATGTCGTCTTGGAAATGGCTGATGCTTTAGCTGATGTTAGGACTCAGGAACTAGATCTTTGACTGGCAGGATTAGTGTCTATAAAGGTCTCTGTAGATGGTGATGTTAGGCTGGGACACTGACTGAAAGAGTGAGGAGGATATGGTCCCTGTAGATGGTGATGTTAGGCTGGGACACTGGCTGAGAGAGTGAGGAGGTAAAGGTCCCTGTAGATGGTGATGTTAGGCTGGGACACTGGCTGAGAGAGTGAGGAGGTAAAGGTCCCTGTAGATGGTGATGTTAGGTTGGGACACTGACTAAAAGAGTGAGGAGGAAACGGTCCCTGTAGATGGTGATGCTAGGCTGGGACACTGGCTGACAGAGTGAGGAGGATATGGTCCCTGTAGATGGTGATGTTAGGCTGGGACACTGACTGACTGAGGAGGAGGATGAAAATGACTAGGTCCCTGTAGGGAGATAAACTGGGACACAAGGATGACTTGATTTTAGAGACACAAAGATGTTAAATGTGTCTAAGCAGCACTGGCTGATGTTTGGAGGAACTGGCTCGCCCTGAAGATGTGGTTGTGAAGCTGGGTTAGGGTTAGTAGCAGGAGGAGCTGCTTTATGTTGAAATCTGTAAAATACAAATATGTTTAACATCACATACAAACTATACAATGCAATACTTACACACAAAAACCCTAAAAGGTAAAAAGCACACTAAAATTTCAAATGTGAGAATAAAAAGTAACTCCTGAGAGTGCACAGGTTTAGTAGAACTTGTGTCCACATCCGCTTGCTTTAAAAACATAGAGTCCACAGCTGCTTGCTCTTCAAACATAGAGTCCACAGCTGCTTGCTCTTCAAACAGAGTTCACAGCTGCTTGCTCTTCAAACATAGAGTTCACAGCTGCTTGCTCTTCAAACATAGAGTCCACAGTTGCTTGCTCTTCAAACATAGAGTCCATAGCAACTTGCTCTTCAAACATAAAGTTCACAGCTGCTTGCTCTTCAAACATAGAGTCCACAGTTGCTTGCTCTTCAAACAGTGAGTTCACAGATGCTTGATCCTGTGACTGGTGAGGTGGAAGCCTAGGTGAAGAATCAGGCCTGGGAATGCCTCTCTTTCTCTGCAGAGGAGCCGGAGGAAGTGTCTGAGGTGAGGAAAGGATTATAGTCACAGGTCAAACTGCTGCTCCTGAAAGTGGTCTTTGTGGACTTCCAGGTTCTTTTCTGTTCCTTGAAAGAAACACAAAAAGAGACAGTATCAATTCTTAAAAATTAAAGCATTTATGTCTGGGGGGAGGAGTTTAACTCTGTGGAGCACTTGACCTGTTCCAGTATTTCCATTTCTTCTCACGCTCCTGCAGGTAGTCCTCCAACTTCTCCACCCAGTCCGGCTCAGGTCCAGGAGGCGCAGGCTCCGTCTCCACCTCCATCGCCACCTGTGGAACGGGGGGGACGGGTTTCAAATTGGGGGTAATTAGTCTAACGAAGTTATCACAAGCACAAGTAAAAGCGAGCTTAGCAGCAGGGGCAAGGTTAACCGCACGGACAAATGCAGTAGAAGGAGAAGCACAAAGAGAGGCAAGCCTAGGAAACCTAGCAGGACTGGCAAACACAGGAGAAGTAGAAGCAGAAACAAGCGTAGCAGCAGGGTCAGGCGTAGGAGAAGCAGAAGTAGGCTTAGGAATCTTAGCAGCCGGGGCACGCGCAGCAGAAGCAGAGCGTTTACGGGCCCGACGAGCATGCCGAGCGGTGACATAGTCGGGAAGCATGCAGTCAGGAAGAGGAATGATCTGCAGCCTCCTGGGAGGAGCAGAGGGAGGTTTAGGAGAAGCAGAGGAGAGATTAGAGGGCAACACAGAGCCACCCAGAAGAAAAGTAGAAGGCAGCACGCTGAAGCTAAGCTGTGGGCCCTGAGCAGGCACAAGTCCAGGGGACTCGGCAGGAGCAGTAGAGTCAAGCTTAGGACGCTTAGCAGGAGGAGCAGAGACGGAAGGAGCATGGGATCTCCGCCCACGCTTAGGAAAGCTGGCAGGAGCGGGCATCGCGGAGTGTGTGTGTGAGAGTGTGTGTGAGTGGACTTAGGCCCAGAGGAGGTCCTGTGCAGGAGTCAGAGCGTCTGAAGAAACACTGGGCCAAGAATGACACAGATCTGTGGAGAAGAACACAATGAGTCAGACAACACAGTATCAAACACTTTCAATGTTTGTGATGCTTTTTGTATTACACATTTTTTACAGAAGTTTGGAGCCCTTTCATGAAATCAAACACCTGACATTTGTTTAGAAAGGAACCACACCACGCTTCAAATTTCGAAAACAGTAATCTTAACCAAAGCCAGATTTTAAAGTTGCACTGGGAAACTTTCTGGAAGTGAAAAGTCAACCACACATTTCTGAATAAATAAATAAAAAGTGAAAACTATACTTTGGGACATTCTGGATGAAGATAAATACATTTATGCAATAATATGAAAAAACATACGGAAACATACAAGAGGAAAACTTTTCATTTTGTGGTCATGCAAGCTTGCTCAAAGTAAAGACACAGATTTGTATTATTGTTCTAACACAATAAAGAAATCAAAATGGTCAAAAAGTTACACAGGGCACCATTATGCTAAAAACTAATTGTTTACTATTTTTATTGAGATATTTTTCTTCATAACCAAAAGACATTTGTTTTAATTTGCATCTTAAATAATTGTTGAAAAATAAAATATATCTGTGCACGTTCCTCAACATATTTTTATTGATTGATTTTAAAGCTGTAAATAGAAGCTTAAAATAAACAAATACAAAGAACAAACAAACAAAACTTTTACTATGAAATGCAGATGATGTAACTACTCTCTTAAGATCCACAGAAGTTGCTGTTTTGTTCTAAAAGTTCTCAGTGTAACTGTGGTTCTATGAGTTATCAAATACATGATGATACATTTCAAGCTCTTTTCTTCCTTGTTGTGTGGTTTGTTTTTATCACCTTATAGGGACAACCACCGGACAGCACACTCTACAAGTGGGGACCTGAATTTTTGTCGGGACAAAAAACCCGGTCCCCACAAAATGACAATGTAATTGATGAAAATAAGCTCCGGACAACACCCTGTACAAATTTGGGAAAAATCCCCACAAGTCAAAAAACCTGACTTTAAGTGTGTGCCCACACACACTGTGTCTATTTTAACAGAATAGCGCGTTTTAGAGGGGGGATTAATGGAGACACTCAGTCCGCCTCTGAGGCACTCTGCTCTGGATTTCTGGTAGGGGGGTCATTGCTCACTCTCATGCCCGGGGAAGAGCACTCATCCCCGGCTAGGTTGCACGGAGGGTCGGCCCTGTCCTCCGGAGAACCAGACAATTTTCTCACCCGATTTTAAACACTTTAATTCGGCATGGGGCACTTCTTAGGGGCATGGATGGATGCAGCGTGACCTGCTCTTTAACCCCTGGGTGGGTCTTAAGCCAGAGCACCGTGTATTTTTGACAGAATAGTCGGTTTTAGAGAGGGGGAATCCCGGGACATCCAGTCCGCCTCTGGTGCACTCTGCTCGGACTGGGTTTTGGGGTTATACACCCCCTGAGTTCCAGAAGAACCAGGGTTGTTTCAGGCTTGATTTTACCTTGTCTAATAAGATGCTTTGCTTGTTTTAGAGGCATGGATGGTGACTCAGATGACCTGTCTGGGGTGTACCTCATCGGGCAGCCCTGCTTTCGTTCCTGAATTCAGCGACAGCGACAGCGACAGCGATGGGGACAGTGGAGATTCATTTAATTCATTCATGTCAACAGAAAGCAACCTGCCAGGAAATTCAAAAAATAGACCCAGGACACACTCAAAAAGCCCAATCCAACATACCAATGACACCCTTCAGACAGCAACAAGTACCAGAAAGTAGCTCATCACCTCCTTGGACAGTCCAACGCCAACGTTCACTGTCAGTGCAGGCAGTAAGTACAAAAGCAGATGGGTCTCGCCAGTACAATAAGAGACAATATTGCTTGTTCTGTAATAAAGGATTACTGAAAATAACTCGACATTTGGAGCATGTTCATAAAAATGAACTTGAGGTTGCACAAGCCATGTCTTATAATAAGGGATCAAAAGAAAGAAAGCTCCATCTTGAACATCTTCGAAACAGGGGAAACTTTGCTCATAATGTTGAGGTGTTAAACGGAGAAGCAGGTGAACTTGTTCCCGGAGGAAACCATCAGTAAACACAGAAGCCCAGGATTACATGCACTGTGTTCACTGCCAAGGCCTATTTAGAAAGAAGATTCTTTTTAAACATGTCTCAAAATGCAAGTTTAAGCCTAGCGGTGAGCCAAATCGAGGAAGAACGCGGGTTCAGGCGCTCTGTGCATTTGCTGTACCACCACCTCCGGGCGTCAAACAAGACTTCTGGAAGCTGCTAAGCAACATGATAAATGATAAGTTTCTTCCATAGTGAAAAAAGATCCATGTATTCTAGAATTTGGTGAAAATCTTTTTAGTCGTTTTGGCCATGATGCTGGGAAACATGAGTATATTCGTCAAAAACTGAGAGAGTTGGGAAGGCTTCTGTTATGCTCAAGAAAAACCCGGCGCTAAAGACCATTGAGGACCATGTTTTGCCTTCAAATTTCATGCATGTTGTAGAATCTGTGAAATTGTAGCTGGATATGACAGGCAAAACCAATACATATAAACGCCCAAGTCTGGCTCTCAAATTAGGGCATAGTCTGTCAAGATTTCAATGTTGGTTGAAAGTCGTTCAACATCCAAGAACAACAGTGTTGCAGCTAAAAATGCCCGTACATTCCGACAAATCTATGAAGCAAGATGGCATGAAATGATATCTGCAGCGTCACTGAGAACACTTCAAGAAGCCAAGTGGAATGCTCCACTTTTACTTCCATTCACAAGAGATGTCCAGGTGCTTCATTCATTTCTGGATGCAGAGCAGCAGAAACTTCACTCCACGTTGTCTTCTCAAGTGTCACCCCAGGACTGGGCTGGATTAGCAAAAGTCACCCTGACTCAGATAATTCTCTTCAACAGACGGCGTTCCGGCGAAGTATCAAAAATGCCTCTGTCAGCATACATGTCTCCGCATAGCCAGGATGCGCTGGAAGACCTGGGTGATGCACTCTCTGATTTAGAAAAGAAACTGTGTCAACACTTCAGAAGACTGGAGATAGCGGGGAAGAGAGGAGGAAGGTGCCGGTTCTTTTGACACCAGCCATGCAGGAAGATTGGATCTTCTTGTCAGCAAGCGGGAGATGTGTGGGGTTGTACCGGGAAACAAATACCTTTTTGCCAGACCAAAAGCATGTTCATACTTTCGTGGGTCTGACTGTCTCCGGCATTTTGCCAAGATGTGTGGGGCCAAAAAACCCAGAAAGCCTCACCTCCACAAAACTGCGAAAACAAACTGCAACTCTGTCTCAAGTTCTTAACCTGAGCAACACAGAGTTGGATCAGCTGGCCGATTTCCTGGGGCATGATGTAAGAGTCCACCGACAGTTCTACAGACTTCCAGAAGGCACCCTTCAACTGGCTAAGTGAGCAAGATCCTCATGGCTTGGAGCAGGGACGTATGGCTGAATTCAAGGGAAAAGGCCTGGATGACATCACTATTGACCCAGAAGGTAAAGATTTTTTTGTCTATCCACACTTGAGCTCCAGCAGATAGGCCAGGTTCCAGGTTAAAAAGCCCCAAATCAGGAACCCTCTTTTAAACCCCCAGAATAAGTGTCTCGGTATTGCAGGCAGGTTGTCTGTGTCCTATGGTCACAATTAAATGCATCCACACCTCCAGCCTGCTTGTGGTAGAGTGGTAGTGTTAGCGAACGGATAGCTGTCCATCAACTTGCGTGCCACGGCCTTTTGTTATCTTGATGAAGGGCTACCATGGCCCCACGACCCAAGTCCCTAGGCCTCCGATACTTCACTTCGAGTCTCTGCCCAGCTGGTGAAGCCTCACAGATCTCAGTAGGCCATTGCCCACAACACCTCCAGCGTGCGTTCTTGACACTCTGCCTCTGAAGAAGCCTTCTCTCCAACCATGCCACGAAGGCACCATCCACGCACCAGGAGATCCTCACACTCTAAGTCCAGTCAGGTTCCAGCTTGAAGAAGTTGCCATCGCCTCCACAGTCGTGTGACGTGGCCACGAAGCCGTGCCTGACAGGAGCCAGGATCAGCTCCTCTGGTAGGACGCGCTGATCTTCAACGTTACTGTAATGAAGCCTCTCCTGGTGGTTTATAGCCTCTCATGTATATTGTAATTATAATCCATTACTCTCCTCCAACAAGGCTCTCCTAGTCAATGTGCCGCTGGATTCGTCAAGGCTCGCACTTCATTAACCGGTCCTTTAACACAGGTCACGATGCTGTGTCTAACATACGTACGTTGGGCCATGTGCCCTGACACTATCTGCCTCCTGGCTATCTGCTATCCCCGATTACCCTTACTCCTACACTGCTCTAGCTCTGTCCTAGGGTTAGGCTAAACAGTGGTTTAAAGCAGGTCATCTGCATTTCTGAGAGCTTCACACTAGTCCAGGTCAGGTGCACTTTTCCCTACTGGGCAACTGCTACTGACACTCTGTGAATACCCTCCTCAGGAGACCTCGTCAGCTGCCACCCCATATATCCCACAGAAGGCTCTCCGTACGCCTATTGCTCTAACCTCGGAGTGCAAAGAATTTGACGGTGAAATAGTGCAGTGTAAGCCGTCCAGTATGAAACTGGGCAGGGATGACTAAATCACATGTGACGCTCAACGTTGAGCGAAATGGAATTAGGCTTTGTGTTAATGTCGGTCGGCTTGGCTAACTGTAGTGTCGTCTTATCTACACTTTATACATAGAATCCTGAAGGGTGCCTCTTTCTACGGTCGGTTTTTATAGAAGACACGGGTAGCCATGCTGTTCCGGCAGTATACCGTGACATCACGATCTTATTGTACGATCGATAAGATAATCCGGGCCATTGGTCTAGAGAATGACGTAAGATGCTGAGAGTGAGTGAGTTGGAGAAGATGCTTGCTAATTATCACGCGTTGGTAAGCGATATTCCGCATGTTTGGATATCCGCTAGAGCTGTTGCATGAATCATTAGTCTTGTTGCCTGCGTGGGTGTTACTGCATTCGCTTAGGGTCCATGGAGCTACTGCAGTATGGCCAAGACCGTCACGCAAAGGGACCGTCACGCACCCCACTTCAGCTCGCCGCGACAGTCGTAAAGAGAAGTGGACCCAGAGAAATGGTCAAGCCGCCGTTTGGAAATAAAGCTGTGATGCACTTCATAAACTCGTGTGTCTGTGTTTACATCTGCTCCCTGCGTAACTGTGCAACAGGAGCTGTGGTTGTATAAGTGCCTCTAGGCAGTGTGTAAGTAGTACGTTGTGCCGTGTTCAGAGTTTCTCAAGAACGGAGGGAGTTGGGTCTCCGTTGTGTGCAGTCGCAAAATACTTTTGAGTGGAAAGATCGAATCACGAGGGCTCCTTTAGTTAAGAACAGTTTAATGAATTAATTATTCAGAGCACATGTATATTTAAGATTGTTTATCATTTTGATGTGTAGATGGTATTTCCTGAAAAATTCTATACATCCAATAACCTCAGTTACAAGGGTGGGTCTCAGTACCTATCTTCTATCTGAATGTCCCCAGAAGTTTTTAATGGAGCATAAATGTGTTTGATAGTCAATATTACTGGTAAGGAAATTTAGAAGAACAGCGTACCTAACATATTTTTGCGTCCTGCCTATCCATATGAACCCAGCAGGAAAGGACGTCCCACAAATTGCGATGTTCTAGTCATGCGTCCCGTACAATGATTTAAAGACATTCGTATGTGTAGGTGAGGTTTGGAAGTGCAGGGGAATACCAAGAACACCGACACAATGACCGTGTCTGTCAGTTCCATTGTACTTCAAGCTGCTGCGCTTTAAACGCTGAAGGAGAGTTGCGTGCCTCAAAGTGTGCGCATGGCTTTCTCGTTGGCTCCTACATTATCTTTCTGGAATGAACACCTCCAGAGGAACCCTCTGGTCACAACTAGTTGTCCGGGGCTCGATTACTCCACTGTTAACCGTGCTCTTGTCCTCCACACAAGTAACCTGTGGAGGAACCCCTCGTCACGTCAATGCATACGACTTGCTCTCATCAATCAGGTTATGTCAAACCCCTTTACTCTTGGAAAGCTGACTAGGATGCTGCACACACTGGGTCCAGGACTGGGCAGTTATAGTTTATTGCCTAAATGTGCTCTTATTGGATTCCAAGTACCATTGTGTGCTGTGTCTAAATGCCAGATTAAGCCATCCAGACAGCGAAGAGTCATCTCATTGTCAAGTCCGAGGTATTATGGCTCTTTACTGGACGAAGTCACGTGTTCTGACTTACGTATCAGCCTGCTGGGTAGCCCAGGCCTGGTGCTCCTCTCTGGCCAGTGCCCTGACAGGGGCTCCCTCGCGTAGCTCTCCTCCACCCCACAGACTCCAGGAGACGTCGAGTCCCTAGCTACGCATCTTGTCCTAACGTGGGCAATGTGCCACCTGAACTTGCTCTTGGGGCCGTCCTCAGCTCCATAGGCCCCCATCTGCCAACACTGCCAGGCTCNATTTAGGGTAGTCAAAATCATTTATTTATCAGACTTTTTACCAACAAGAAAGATACAGCTCCTCAGTAGTTCATGAGTTACAATATAAGAGTGTCCACATGACTTTTTCACGAATCTGCAAAGAAATCAAGATGAAGTGATGCAAATGTTTGTTGGTGTCACTGCTTTTACAACTGCTGTCATTACGTAGATACTTCGAGTTTCCCGGAGCACATGAATGCAGCATAGGAAATGTGCCTGTTTGCTTAAATGAACATTGCTACTTCCTCAGAGGAAATGAGATTTTGTATTTGAAAAAAAAAAAAAACAATAAACAAAGCAAAGTATCATGGAATTTTTGCCAGAAATGTAACTTAAAGGTAAGCTCACCCCTAAACTCCACCCACAAACACATTTCAACACAGCAAACTCATTGAAATGTATTGGGAAAAGGAGAAAGGAGGGGCTAGAGAGGAGAGCAGCAGTGTGATTGGACTGACAGCAGGTGTCTGCAATTAGTTTCTCGATTTTGAATGGACAGTACATGCTGAGGTCACATAGAGCCTTGAGCTGACATGAGAGACACAGCCAGTTTGTGACTATTTGGACTGAAACCTGCTAATTTGATCAGTTGCACTAAAAATGCCAAAAAATGACTCAGAACAGTAGACAATGCTATTTAAACACCACATACATAGTTTAAAAGCCAATAAAATTATTTTAGGGTTTAGCTTCTCCTTAATCACCATGCAAATACTTCAAACATTGAACATATAATATATATAATCTGTAAACTGCTAAATACCATTGGACATGAGCTGATCCTGGTTTAAATGCAAATTGGGGTTTACACGGTCACTTGAGTGTTTGTGAAGTTAGCACAATAGCCGTACTTGTAAACATGTACTTCAGCTCATAGGAGTCTGAAAATGTTTAAATACAGCTAATGAAGGGTCTTCTATTTTTAAAAAATTAATTTTAGATTTACCAAAACAAAATGTGAGGAGCAAACGTAAACATGTCCAGAATTCGGTGGCCACAATCAGTTCATGTCCGCACCTACTTCTTCATTTCCATGGACTCTATGGATTGCCTTCAGCCGTTTTTCTGGCCTGCTGCTTCTTTTGGAGTATATCTAAAACTTGCGGTCAGAATTCGACACACAGTTGGCAGTGCAGCGTATAATATGAATTTGCTATGCTACAGTGATGTAAGATGGCCGCCGCTTTACGTCAATGGCTGCGCTCAGTAGCGCATTGTCGCGAGTTAGCTAGTTGAATTCAGCTAACCTCCGGCCACTGAACATGCGCAGTTGTTCTTTCTCTGACGGACGTACGTCGGTTGTGCGGACGCACGTAACACGTGACCCACGCTGACCAATCAGAGCGAGAGTTTGCTAGAGCGAGCAGAGCTGTAGCCGGAGCTAAAGATTAAAAAGCTATTTTTAAAGAAACTTAAGACTTTGAGCCAAGTAAAAGTTCATGATATGAAACTAGGTCAGATTTGTCACAAAGTCCAACCTTTTTGAAATGTGTAAGTGATCTGTGAGGTGAGCAGCAGCAGTTTGTGATTACATACCAAAGTTCCCGAATGTCCGACTTTGAGAATGGATAAAAACTTCTTTCTTAAAACTTCTTTCTTAAAACTTCTTTCTTACCATAATATCAGACCTGCAATGTTCTGCTTTTGTTTATTGTTTGGACAAAAAGTTCCACAGTGAGCCTTTAGGGCTCTAATTAGTAACAAATCCTGATACTAATATTCGCTCATTAAATACGTTTTTTTTTTTTTAAGCTTTGATAAACACTGTTTCTGCTTTAATAAAGCTAAAGCAGGACAAAGCAACATGTATTGTCACAAAGGAAGAGGAACTACTCCTCACGTTCTGATTTAAGTGAAGTGAAGCGAAACACAAAAACTACTTTTTGACTGTTGTGTGTTGCAGGAATGTTTATTTATGTTGGAATTAACCACGGGACACCAACGAAAACTGTACTGTTCTTCAAGAAGAGCTCAGCAGGCCACAACAATAACCACATTCAGGTTTGTAAAACGAAAACTGCATAAGCAAAAGAAAGACAAGGTTGTGTGATTATAATAGTATTTAAATGAAGCAGTTACATATTCAATTTTTTTTATTTTTTTTTATTTTTTTTTTTTTGCAAATGAGCAAGTCTCTTCTTGGATCTACATAATCAGCATTGATTTGTAAGCTCAGGTGTGCTGATCACAAACACTTCTTGGAGTTTAGGAGGTTATAGCTTCTTGTTAAGGTGCTGTTGGACAGATAAAACCACAGCTGTGACTTGTTGGACTTGAGTCAAACTCCAGTCACTTTGAGACTTGGCAAAAAAAAAAATAGATTAAGACTTTGGACTTGAAGATCTGTGACACTTGGTGCTTCTCATCAAAAATTAAATTATGTAATTTTACATCAACAAATTGGAAAATTTTTTCTATGATTTTTTTGTCTTGGATAATTTATTTTTTGAAAATCAATGCCGTTTTAGAAATACACGATGTGTTCTATAATGTGTATAATAAATAATCATGTAGATCTCTTCTGATCTCAGAAGCAAAGCCTGGTGAGACCGACTTGAGCCCAGCCCAGTGTGAATGTGTGAAAGACTGATCATGACTGAGAGTCTCCCATATGTCAGTCTGCAATTTCTCTTGTTAACCCAATAAATTGTTATAAGACAAGCAGAAAGGTCATAAAAATAAGTCTTATGTTGGTTTATTATAGGGTTTGTCTCCACAATATTACACCGTATGACATGACTTTGTCACTATTATGAATAACTTAATATAAGTAATGTTAGCAAAATGAGCACAGCACTAAACTCTTTGCTCCTGGGTTTTCCTGTTGTGAAAAGTGAACCTTGTGCACTTGCCTGAACACACGTCAGAAACAAAACAAGTCTTGTTCACTGTTGACAGCTGACAGAATAAATCACATTTTCTACAGGACCACAAAAACAGCTTCCCTCTGTGTCCTGGGTCTGCGTCAGGCTGAGGCTGGGACAAGGCTGCAGTAATGAGCACAGGCCACCAGATGGTGACAAAAGTCCATATAATGAGTGAGTTGTAGCCCTAACCAGAACTATCAGGACCAAAAGTGGACTAAACCAGAACTATCATGACTAAAACTGTACTAAACCAAAACTATCAGGACTAATACTGGACTAAACCTGGTCTATCAGGACTAATACTGGACTAAACCTGGTCTATCAGGACTAATACTGGACTAAACCTAAACCAGGACTCTCAGGTCTAAAACTGAACTGAGCTTGAAATCAGTTTGAACCAGTTTGAAACAAGTAAAATAATATCTTGTTAAAATATTTGAAATTAGGGTTCCAATTCTAGAACCAAGCAACTTTAACTTGAAATTCATTTTTGGAGTGTATTTCATTAGAACTGTGTACAAGCTCAGTCAGACTGCAACAGTAAAGTTTAGTGAACCTTCATAAGACAAAGATCTGTGTGTAATTCTGTAAACAAATGTGTTTAAAGGAAAACTACCAGTGTAAAGGTTCATTTCTTTGGCTTTATTGGAGCCAGTCTCAGCTCAGTGTGATGGAGTTTGGACTATTACTGTCTTCTTGTTGTGTTCAAGTCTCAGAAGTCCAGTGCTTGTAGAGACATTACTGTTTGATGCTGGAGAACTGAACCACAGTAGAAACACATGTAAGGAGCAAAGACAGCGGCTGTTAAGTCATCTTGGAGACATTTGAGAGCTGATGTTTGGATCCACTCTGCAAACTGATGTAGAAGAACTGAGCTGATGGCTTTGGCTGATGTCTGAAGTGGACACACTGGTTCTTCGGTCTGGAGTGGTCGTAAACTGCACATTAAAAAAAACAAACATTACTTCATGTGCAAAAGACACAAAACCAAAACTATTAAAACATATAAAAGCACTTTTTTGATAAGACAACAGACATGTTAAATGATAAATTCTAACAGAACACAAAACAGCGGCGGAGCCAGAGGGGTAGCCAGGGTGGCCAGTGCTACCCCTAGGATTACCCTGGCCACCCCCGTGGCCACCCCTCTAAAGACAGCAACGTGAATATATTTTTATTGTAAGGATTTGGTGAATTTTAGCTCTGAAAACTTTCATTTCCAAGCGCCTGTGAACGCACCCTGAAGCTACGTCAGTGCGTACAGCGGCACTGCTAACTTTCTTATCATTTCATTTGCTGAAGAGACACGTGAGGCTTGTTTGTGATGTGGTTCGAAACCCATTTTTACAGCCCCGAATTGCACCCGCCACGAAGACCCGGCATGAGTCTCTAGATAGCCTCGCTCTTTACATGGCGTTGTACACGCCTCTCAGGGAGCGCATGTAGGCCACCTGCAGCTGGCGAGATGGACGTTTGGACGGCAAGACCAAGTGAGCAGAGCCGCAAACTGTCTGGAGCAGAGCGGATCGGTGCGCGCAGAGTTGGGATGTGTGTGCGGGAGACGAGAGAAGGAGCAAAGGAGAGGACACGAGGAGGTGGAGTTGTCTCATCAGCATTACACCCAACAACAATGTAAGTACAACAGACGCGGCTAAAACACTTGTTCAACAAACTTTCTGAATGACTGCGATGTGAGGGAGTGACCGTGAAGCGCGGGTCACTCACAGGTTGTTCTGAGCCTCGGAGGCTCGTATTTTGCACGAAAGTGCAGAGTGTGTTGTTCGTACCTGGACCGGTGTTCTGTCGGGGCTGGACACACAAACAGGACTTTGGTGCAGGGGCAGAAGAGTCAATCACAGCTTCAGTTTGCGAGAGCGCCTGTCTTTAGTTTCTTCATATGCAGTAATATAGTCCATGAGCGTAAATGCCCTGTCTCCGGTTTGAAAAAGCCTCAAACGCTTTCATTGTTTACAAAGTTAAGTCTCCGCTAAGTTCACTGTACACATCCTGCCGCTGCACTGACAAAATAAAAGCTGTGTAATTCACAGCAGCAGAGAGACACTTATTGTGAAAGAGCACGACAGCAACAATCTTCCTCTGTCAACGACACGAGATTCAGCAGCGGAGGAGCTGATAGACGATGTGAATTACAGCATTAGAAAAAACAGTTGTCAAATTTCTAAACAGCATTGGTAAGTTAACCTAGTTTCATTTATAAATTCCCATAAAAATGTTAAGCATTCTATTTATGAATAGGCCTAGATTTAGAATCAGAAAATAACAATATTGTGCTACAATATTCATAAAAGTGGCCATAGGTCCTAATTGTCAACAAGAAACTGTTGTCACTCGACCTACCTGGTAAAATATTTAATTAATAAATAAATAAGACAATACATAGTGATAAAAAGCAGGCAAAATATGTGCAAGAATACAATAAATAGGCTCAAACATAAAATTCCTTGAGTAAAATCAGATCTGTTCTTACAGATGCACTGTGTAACTTTTTGATAAAAAAAACTTTAACAAATGCCTATCATTGTTAAATAGTTACTAAATGAATAATAAAATTTAAAAAAAAAACTCAGTGTTATTGTTTTCATAGTAAGTTTACTTGTATTGCCACAAAATGATTATTTGGCCTTTTTGTATGTTTCATAGAAAAATATGTTCTACAGAAAAATGTTTTGTCCTAGAATATGATTTCTAAGGAAAGATGGAAAAGATGTTCAATGAAACAATACAGATTGCATTATTTCCTTTTTACAGCAAAACTGTAATATGAAACAATACAGTTGTGCTGTATGTGTCCCCTTTCACAAAACATTGTGATGCCCATGTTAAACAGATGTAATCTGGCTTTCTTCTTTATAAAGACAGTATGAAGAGAAAGTCATGTTGCGTGTGAAAACAATATATGGATGTCATTATTGTGGACCCCTTTGAAAAATCCTTGCCACCCCCTGGCCACCCCTTGCTCAAAAGTCTGGCTCCGCCACTGACACAAAAGTGCACATGAATTGAACAAAACTTTACCTTTTTGTTACAGTGAGGTGGAGCCATGCTGGTTGGAGATGCTGACTCGAACAATGACCAGACAGAAACACGTGTGGGACAAAGATGGCTGTCTTTTCTTATTTCTGCTGAATTTAATTGGAGCGTCAGATATTGAAGAAGAGTTCTACAACAAAAACAAAGTACAATGACATTTCACTTTGTGAAAAACATATTCTTTTTCTCCTCTTTAAACTTACTGTACAAAAGTAGCAGCTTTTCCACAGATGACGTCATCGGTGATAAATGTTCTTCATGTACCAGTACCTTTGAGCTTTTCTTCTCGTAACTTTCCTTAAAAAAGAAAAAGAACCAAATCAGAGTTATGATCTTGTTTAAAACAAACACATGTTTTCTGGAGAAATTAGGGCAAAGGGAAAATGGTGGACAAATATAACTGAGCTTTTACAGTTGTTCTTTAAGGACATCCATGAGCTGATTAGATAGATAGATAGATAGATAGATAGATAGATAGATAGATAGATAGATAGATAGATAGACAGATAGACAGATAGATAGATAGATAGATAGATAGATAGATAGATAGATAGATAGATAGAAATTTTATTAATCTCCCAAGGGAGAAATTCAGGTGTCCGGCAGCAAACACACTCGCACAACACACACAACAACAACAATAGAACAATAAAATATTACTATCAATAGTATAAAGTGCACATGTAAGAATACAGTTCATATCAGGCAGATCTGTTAAACAGCCTGATAGCTGAAGGGACAAACGACCTGTTAAAGCGCACTGTCCTGCAGCGCAGTGAGAGGAACCTGTTACTGCGTGTGCTTCTCTGTGCAGACATCGTGTCATGTAAGGGATGTCTGGGATTGTCCAGGATGCCCTGCATTAAATCCCTCATCCTCTTCTCAAGCACAGCTCCCACAGAGTCCACCCTCCTCCCGATCACAGATGCACACTTCTTTATCAACTTGTCCAAACGATTGCCATCCCTTGTGGTCATACTGCCACCCTGCATCAAACAAATGACATTGCCATGTACAAAGCAACGTAAAGATTACAATGTAAATACTTACTTTGGGCTGTAAAAGTTGCAACGGAGGCTGTAGTGTGCTGTTCTGAACTAGTACGGCAAATAGAAAAAGACATGTTCAGTGTGCTAATAGAGCACAAAACGACGCGTGAATTCAGCACAACCATAATTTATTACCTTTTCTATGTTAAGACCACGCTGACTGGACCTGAATATTTGGTTGGGTCAAAGACACAGGCTATTATGTCGTCTTGGAAATGGCTGATGCTCAAGCTGATGTTAGGATTCAGGAACTAGATCTTTGACTGGCAGGATTAGTGTCTATAAAGGTCCCTGTAGATGGTGATGTTAGGCTGGGACACTGGCTGAAAGAGTGATGAGGTAAAGTTCCCTGTAGATGGTGATGTTAGGCTGGGACACTGGCTGAGAGAGTGAGGAGGTAAAGGTCCCTGTAGATGGTGATGTTAGGCTGGGACACTGGCTGACAGAGTGAGGAGGATATGTCCCTGTAGATGGTGATGTTAGGTTGGGACACTGGCTGAAAGTGTGAGGAGGTAAAGGTCCCTGTAGATGGTGATGTTAGGCTGGGACACTGGCTGAAAGAGTGAGGAGGATATGGTCCCTGTAGACGGTGATGTTAGGTTGGGACACTGGCTGAGAGAGTGAGGAGGATATGGTCCCTGTAGATGGTGATGTTAGGCTGGGACACTGGCTGACAGAGTGAGGAGGATATGGTCCCTGTAGATGGTGATGTTAGGTTGGGACACTGGCTGAAAGAGTGAGGAGGAAACGGTCCCTGTAGATGGTGATGCTAGGCTGGGACACTGACTGACTGAGGAGGAGGATGAAAATGACTAGGTCCCTGTAGGGAGATAAACTGGGACACAAGGATGACTTGATTTTGGAGACACAAAGATGTTAAATGTGTTTAAGCAGCACTGGCTGATGTTTGGAGGAACTGGCTCGCCCTGAAGATGTGGTTGTGAAGCTGGGCAGTAGCAGGAGGAGCTGCTTTATGTTGAAATCTGTAAAATACAAATATGTTTAACATCACATACAAAACTATACAATGCAATATTTACACACAAAAACCCTAAAAGGTAAAAAGCACACTAAAATTTCAAATGTGAGAATAAAAAGTCACTCCTGAGAGTGCACAGGTTTAGTGGAACTTGTGTCCACATCCGCTTGCTTTAAAAATGTAGAGTCCACAGCAACTTGCTCTTCAAACATAGAGTCCACAGCTGCTTGCTCTTCAAACATAGCGTCCACAGCAACTTGCTCTTCAAACATAGAGTCCACAGCTGCTTGCTCTTCAAACATAGAGTCCACAGCTGCTTGCTCTTCAAACATAGCGTCCACAGCAACTTGCTCTTCAAACATAGAGTCCACAGCTGCTTGCTCTTCAAACATAGAGTCCACAGCTGCTTGCTCTTCAAACATAGAGTCCATAGTTGCTTGCTCTTCAAACATAGAGTCCATAGCAACTTGCTCTTCAAACAGTTCACAGCTGCTTGCTCTTCAAACATAGAGTCCACAGTTGCTTGCTCTTCAAACATAGAGTCCACAGTTGCTTGCTCTTCAAACATAGAGTCCACAGCTGCTTGCTCTTCAAACAGAGTTCACAGCTGCTTGCTCTTCAAACAGAGTTCACAGCTGCTTGCTCTTCAAACAGTGAGTTCACAGATGCTTGCTCCTGTGACTGGTGAGGTGGACGCCTAGGTGAAGAATCAGGCCTGGGAATGCCTCTCGGTCTCTGCAGAGGAGCCGAAGGAAGTGTCTGAGGTGAGGAAAGGATTATAGTCACAGGTCAAACTGCTGCTCCTGAAAGTGGTCTTTGTGGACTTCCAGGTTCTTTTCTGTTCCTTGAAAGAAACACAAAGAGAGACAGTATCAATTCTTACAAATAAAAGCATTTGTGTCTGGGGGGTGGAGTTTAACTCTGTGGAGCACTTCACCTGTTCCAGTATTTCCATTTCTTCTCACGCTCCTGCAGGTAATCCTCCAACTTCTCCACCCAGTCCGGCTCAGGTCCAGGAGGCGCAGGCTCAGGTCCAGAAGGCGCAGGCTCCGTCGCCACCTCCACCTCCATCGCCACCTGTGGAACGGGGGGGCAGTTTTCAAATTGGGGGTAATTAGTCTAACGAAGTTATCACAAGCACAAGCAAAAGCGAGCTTAGCAGCAGGGGCAAGGTTAACCGCACGGACAAATGCAGTAGAAGGAGAAGCACAAAGAGAGGCAAGCCTAGGAAACCTAGCAGGACTGGCAAACACAGGAGAAGTAGAAGCAGAAACAAGCGTAGCAGCAGGGTAAAGCGTAGAAGAAACAGAAGCAAGCTTAGGAATCTTAGCAGCCGGGGCACGCGCAGCAGAAGCAGAGCGTTTACGGGCCCGACGAGCATGCCGAGCGGTGACATAGTCGGGAAGCATGCAGTCAGGAAGAGGAATGATCTGCAGCCTCCTGGGAGGAGCAGAGGAGGGCTTAGAGGGCAACACAGAGTCACCCAGAAGAAAAGTAGAAGGCAGCACGCTGAAGCTAAGCTGTGGGCCCTGAGCAAGCACAAGTCCAGGGGACTCGGCAGGAGCAGTAGAGTCAAGCTTAGGACGCTTAGCAGGAGGAGCAGAGACGGAAGGAGCATGGGATCTCCGCCCACGCTTCGGAAAGCTGGCAGGAGCGGGCATCGCGGAGTGTGTGTGAGAGTGTGTGAGTGGACTTAGGCCCAGAGGAGGTCCTGTGCAGGAGGTCCGAGCGTCTGAAGAAACACTGGGCCAAGAATGACACAGATCTGTGGAGAAGAACACAATGAGTCAGACAACACAGTATCAAACACTTTCAATGTTTGTGATGATCAAAGACTTTTTACACAAGTTTGGAGCCCTTTCATTAAATCAAACACCTGACATTTGTTTAGAGAGGAACCACACCACACTTCAAATTTTGAAAACAGTAATCTTAACCAAAGTCAGATTTTAAAGTTGCACTGGGAAACTTTCTGGAAGTGAAAAGTCAACTACACATTTCTGAATAAATAAATAAAAAGTGAAAACTATACTTTGGGACATTCTGGATGAAGATAAATACATTTATGCAATAATATGAAAAAACACACGGAAATATACAAGAGGAGCCCAAAAAACTATTCATTTTGTGGTCATGCAAGCTTGCTCAAAGTAAAGACGCAGATTTGTATTATTGTTCTAACACAATAAAGAAATCAAAATGATAAAAACATGCTTTTATTGAATGTTATTTTTGGTCAAAAAGTTACACAGGGCACCATTATGCTAAAAACTAATTGTTTACTATTTTTCATTGAGATATTTTTCTTCATAACCAAAAGACATTTGTTTTAATTTGCATCTTAAATAATTGTTGAAAAATAAAATATATCTGTGCACGTTTGTCAACATATTTTTATTGATTGATTTCAAAGCTGTAAATAGAATCTTAAAATAAACAAATACAAAGAACAAACAAACTAAACTTTTACTATGAAATGCACATGATGTAACTACTCTCTTAAGATCCACAGAAGTTGTTTTGTTCTAAAAGTTCTCAAAGTAACTGTGGCTCTATGAGTTATCAAATACATGATGATACATTTCAAGCTCTTTTCTTCCTTGTTGTGTGTGTGTAAATCAATCAAAGAACAACTAAAACTGACCAATCAGAAACCAAAGCCCAGCTTGCTTGATGAACAGCTAACACAGCTTTTGCCCTGAGCCAATCAGCAGCAGGAAGGGGCGTGTACCTTCTACAGCTTGACTCCTGATTGGCTCTGTAGCTGCCATTATACAGGCAGAAATAGAGAGATAGATGAAAATAGAGAAATTTAAAATTGTGAAAATATATGTGTGATTCTTCAAATATATAACTATGTATAGATAATTGCAAGAATAAAGTATTTTATTGAAAAATTGGAATGATTGTGGAAATTATTTTTGGGTAAAATACAGTATATAATAATCATACAGTAATTACAATAATGAGTAAAATATGTATATGTCCATGATTTGCAAAATAAAACTGAACGTGGTTGTGAGTTGTGCGGAAAAAAGAGAATTTTCAACAAATGCAGCCATCTTTAATAGCTACATTTCTTCTTTTAATTGACTACATAAACATTTATTCAGTTTTACACTTTCTATAATTTATTCTTCTGGGGTTTATGTTCAGCTACTTTTCTTCTTCTTCATCATCATTTCATCATTATAAGTTCCTTAGAGTGGTCCATATTTATTCTCCCAGAATCAGATCAAGTCTACAGCAGAACTGAACCAGGTCTAGACCAGGATTCACTCAGAATCAAACCAAAGAAGAGCAGATATCAGTGAGATGTGAAGAGGTCCTCATGTTTAATAGAGCTGTTTAGGCCTGGTCTGGATCAGTTCAGCTCAGGATCTGGCTCAGAATAAATGAACACATCATCTTCATTTGTCAAAGTCTCAAAAAGTCATGTCTAGACAATAAAAGCACAAGTATTGACACTGTTTGAAATGCTAAATTCTCGGGGTCGGACTGATGACGTAACGTGATGTTTTGTTTGGTAGCCGACGACGCGAAGGAGAAAGCATCAAATAGCTGTACGTTCTCGAGGTCGGACTGATGACGTTTTGTTTTGTTTGCCGACGACCGAAGGGGAAAACATCAACTTGCTGTACGTAAAAATGCTTACCAGATGCTCAAATACTGATGTTTGGAAACTGTAAACAACCACTGTGCGGTGGTGAGTGAAAGTTTAAATTTAAAGTTACTTTACGTTGTTGTTTTACGTTGTTGTTTTCCCCTTCGTTTGGCGTTGCCACAACACGATGGCGCTAGTCCGACCCCGAGAATGACACAAATGTGTGTTTAGTGACTTTGTCCCTCGTCTATGTTCACAATAGGCTCGTTCAGGTTGTGTCAGGAGCGTGTTTCCAGCTGCAGCTGTAGGTCTAATGCTCTTTGCTTCAGAAGAACAAAAACACACATTTCTTTGAGGAAACTTACCGTAAACATAATCTCTAGACTTTGACAAAAGGACATAGTGCTAGTGATTATTTTTGCTGCATAAAATGCCCCAAACTCATAGGAATAAGGTTTTCACAAGGAAAGTGCAAAAAGCTCACGTTTTTCGTCCCAAAAGTCTGGTAGTTTGAGTCAGGGGCTGGTCAGTCGGTGCGTGAGTGAAAATGTCCAAAAGTGAAGTCTCCTTTCAGTAGAAATCGTCGTGTGAAGTTCTCAAGTGCAGCTTTCTGCTCGCAGTCTGGCTTTGCAAAGTTTGCAGTGAGAAGCGTCGTTTAAAAACAGACGCATGGCAGCAGCAGCACGTGCGCGCTGACGTCAGAACGTGCGTGGCTTTGGCCGAGAAAAAATGAACTTTTACATGATTTAAGAATAAATCTATTTAACAATACGAAAATAATAATAATAAACACATAAATATGAGGCTTACATACGCTTTAGGCTTAATGTGGTTTTGAGTTACTTTCATTTAATATTTGACAATTCTGGTATCTATTTTCTGAGCAACTTAATTGATTTTGCCACAGTCAGCGCATAGTAGACAAATCATCTAAGAATAATGGTCACACCCTTCACAGACGCATTACACAACGAGAAGGAAAAATCACCGCTGACGGTCACCTCACACATCCTGCTAACTGTCAGTTCACACTCATGCCCACAGGGAGGCGCTACAGGTCCATCACGTCCAAATCAGTCAGATTCAAGAACAGTTTCTTTCCCACAGCCATCCGGACTTTAAATCAATCCTTAGGGGAGACCGGGGACAATTGTAACACTTTTTTCCAAATTTGACATATCAGCTTAATATTAGTTGAAGTCCTGATTAAATCTATATGAAGTGAAAGCTGCAGATCTGGGCTTGACATGTGAACAGGTTTGGATTCTCTAGAGCTGTTTATTTTGAAGCTGTTATCATTTCAAGACAAGAAAGTCAAGTGTTACAACTGCCCCACAACATGGATCAATTGTAACACACCAAGGAGGCAATAGTAACACATGAAATTACAACAATTAATATTTATTTTTTCTTTATTAAAGATAATACATTTGACAGACCTTAACTCTGTAATCTTATTATAATAAAACACAAAACTGCTGTGGAAAAAAAAACTTTACAGTCTGCTCTAACTTTAATTATGTCTTTTTCGAACTAAAATGAGAATTATTCTGTAAAAAATATTAAGGCTCTGATAAAAATCTGTCAAACAAATGATACACCAACTTTTTTGGGCAAAAACATAAATCTAAATGAATCCATCCAAAATGAATTCATAAAATGGCCGAGGGGCAGTTGTAACACGTTGTTAGATTTGCCCCACACGTTGTTTTTTAACTGAGTACCTACTTCTTCAACACTTTCTGTTAACAACTAAATGTGTGTAACAATAACTGATGAACAGATTCTATAATGCCATGTCATACTTTCAAATGAGACATATAACATTGCACTTTGACATGAAATATCTACGGTGTATATAGTAAGGCTGGGCGGTGGAGCAAGATTCTTAATTCGATTTTATCTCAATTCTTCTCATTTCTTATCAAGTTTGAGGTACACACAATTATCTGCGTTTCCAAATGCAGCTGTCACTCAGAGCAGGCCGATCAGTGTTGCCAGATTTTCAGAGAGAAACAAGCGACCAAGCTTTTGAAAAAAAAAAAAAAAATCCAAGTAACCTTAGTCGTTTAATAAAAAGTTCATATAATTAACTAGAGAAACAGGATGGATAATGAGAGTTTCAGTGTGTCAAAATGTGGTCTACAGGCGCTCTACAAGTATGAGGATAGGCCAAAACAGTTAGTCAGAATAATAGACTTGCTCGTGCTAGTTTGACAGCAGTCAGTGATGAAACTGTAGTGTGTACTAAAGTTAAGTTGGTAGCACTTTAAAAGACCACATACTAGTTTACTGTCTTGACAATTACCGTGTCACTTAGTAGATACTGCCAGTGGGACTTAGTAGTAGTTACAATGGTACTTACAGTGATACTTGGAGGAGTACTTGTATCAGCAGATGCTAGTATACAATAGTTGGTGGTACTTAAAGTGGTATTTACAGTGGTACTTGGAGGGTATTTGTATCAGCAGATGCTAGTATACAATGCTGATAGTTGGTGGTACTTACAGTGATACTTAGAGTGGTACTTGGAGGGTACTTTTATCAGGAGATGCTAGTATATAATGCTGATAGTTGGTGGTACTTACAGTGGTACTTGGAGGAGTACTTGAATCAGCAGATGCTAGTAAATAACACTGATCGTTGGTGGTACTTACAGTGGTACTTGAAGGGTACTTGTATCATTAGATGCTAGTATATAACGCTGATATTTGGTGGTACTTAAAGTGGTACTTGGAGGGTACTTGTATCAGGAGATGCTAGTATACAACGCTGATAGTTGGTGGTACTTACAGTGGTATTTACAGTGGTACTTTGAGGGTATTTGTATCAGCAGATGCTAGTATATAATGATAGTTGATGGTACTTACAGTGGTACTTACAGTGATACTTAGAGGGTACTTGTATCAGCAAATGCTAGTATATAACACTGATAGTTAGTGGTACTTACAGTGGTAACCTGCCAACTGCTGTATTAGTAAGTACCACTGAAGTACTATGTGTCATTTTGAACAGGCCTAGTTGTTACTAACTATTATGTACTAACTATAGTAAGTAGGGATGAGACAAGTCACGTAAGTCACGATTCGACTCAGTTTTCGATTTTGCAGCCACAATTTTCGATTTTGTTAATTTATCTACAGTGTATTATACATGTTTAATCTGATTTCATTGACTAAATGTAAAACCCCAAAAAACTAACTTGATTGTGTCTTTGCTTGGTGGGCTGGAGGTCCTGCTGCTAAACACATTATATAAGCACTAATTGAGTTTTGTGATTGTAAATGGAAGACGGATCATCAGCAGTGAAGGGCTCATTACTGTTAAGACTGATGGCTGTTTTCATGAGTTATTAAACATGTCAGATACATGTCTCTCAAACAGATATTGCTTCCTTTTTTGTCCGTGCCATTGCTTCTTTCCTCTCCCTCTCTTTCCCCTCACTCCCTCTTCTCTTTCCCCCGCTTTCTCCTTCCCTTTCTTTCCATATCACTTTCTCCCTTCTTCTTCTTTTTCTTCTCTCCCCCTTCTCTTATTCTCTCCTTTTCTCTCTCCCTTCCTCCCCCATGTCCTGGCCTCTCTCCACCCTCTTGTCTCTCCCTCTTCTTTCTCCTTTTATCCTCTTTTTCCCTCCTCTGCCCCCTCTCCTCTCTCCCCCTCTCACTAATCTCCTTTCCTCTCCTTCTTTCTTTCCTCTCCCACCACCTCTCCCTCTTTTCCTCGCTCTCCTCTCCCCTTCTTTCCTCCTCCACTTCTCTCCCTCCTCCTCTTCTTTACCTCTCCCCCTCCACACCCCCCCCTCGCTCCTCTCCTCTCCCCTATCTCCCTTTCTTCTCTCTTCTCCCTCCTCTTCTCTTCCCCTCCTCTTCTCTCCCCTTCTTCTCTCTCCTCTCTCTCTCTCTCCTCTCTTCGCTCCCCTCCTCTTTTCTTCCCTATCCTCTTCTCTTCCCCTCCTCTTTTCTCCTCTCCCCTTCTTCTCTCCCACTCCTGTCCTATCCCCTCTACTCTCCTCTCCCCTCCTCTTCTCTTCCCCTCCTCTTCTCTCCCTTCCCTCTCTCCACTCCCCCTCCCCTCTCTTCTCTCTCCTCTCCCTCCTCTCTCTTCCCCTCTCTCCTCTTCTCTCTCTCTCCTCTTCTCTCATCCCCTCCCTTCTCTATCCTCTCTTCTCCCCTCCCTCCCTGTCTTTCCTCTCCTCCTCTTCTCTCCCCTTCCTCTCTCTCCTCTCCCTCCTCTTCTCTTCCCTATCCTCTGTTCTCCCCTCCTCTCCTCTCCTCCTCTCCCTCTCCTCTTTTCTCCCTCTCCTCTCCACATGTGAAGCCGCTGCTGCTGCTGTGTGTTTGTTCTCATATGGAAATAGATGTTTTTTTTTTTTTTTTTTTTTTTTTTTTAATATATTTTTATTAACTTTTTTCAGTATTTAAACAAACAAACAAACAAACAAAAATGGCACATTATATCTGTACAAAACAAATGGTAAGCATGTACAAAAAATCTCAATATCAAGCACAGCATTAAAAACAATATACACCTCTATAATTACTAGATTATCATTACTACTCCCGTTTAATTCTCAGATGATCTAAAATAGTTTCCCATTTTTTAAAAAGGCTGGTTTTACCATTAATATAATGTCTTAAATATTCTATAGTAATAATATCTGAAATGTTTTTCTTCCACAGTTGTGTGGAGGGGCATCACCTCCAACCCATTTTAACATTATGGTTTTTCTAGCCAACATGAGCAAAATTGTACAATATCTTTGTGAGGCTTCAAGCCTACAGGTATAAGACCAAGTATACACAGCAGTGGATCAGGGACCAGGGTCTGCCCTATAACATCGCTTATCTCCTTACATACTGCTTGCCAAATAACTGTATAATTTTACACTCCCACAAACAATGAAATCTAGTCCAGTGACTAAATTACATTTAGGACAAATTGGTGAGATTCCTGGAGTATATTTACTATATATGTAAGGAGATATGTAAACATTGTGTAGAATATTATATTGCATCTCTTTATAACGATTACAGACTGATATTTTGGAAGGCAAGAGCAAAATTTCGTCCCATGCTTCATGTTCAATTGTTGTCTTAAGCACTGTGTTCCATGAAGAGCCGTAGACATTTCAATCTGTCATTCTTCAGAAGTTGCAGTTCAGAATAGAATCTTGAGACAAAGCGACCACGTTTTAGACAGTCCATAATAGTTTGTTCAAGTTTATGAATGTCCCCTGGAAACTCCAATGAGTTCAGCTTTGATTTTACAAAATTCCTAATCTGAAGATACTTAAAAAAATCCTTAGGAGAAATATTATATTTGTTTTGTATGACCTCAAATGTCTTAAATTTTCCTTGTCCCATAGATCATGCATTCTCACAATGCCAGCTTCTTGCCATGACCTGAGATCGGGACCAACCCCCCCCGCTGCCAAGTCTGGATTATTCACTAATGTAGTTAAAGTAGACAAACTCTGATTATTCCCAAACATTTTTTTAGACAGCTCCATGTTTTAAGAGCATTAGTGATCAGAAAGTTGTTCTTAATGGTGATGGCAACTCCTTATTCCGTTTACCTAATAAATTTACAGGGCAGAAGGGTTTACAAAGTGCTCCTTCAATCCCAAGCCATGCATATCATAATTTCCACAAGCCCACAAAGCTATTATTCTAGCGTGTATAGACAACACATAGTTTTCAATCTTAGGCAAGCCCCAACCCCCCAGATCCTTTGGAAGTTGTAATATGTCCATTTTAATTTTAGGCTTCCTTCCTGCCCAAATAAAATCTGATATTGCTCTGTTTATTTCAGTAACATCTTTAGAATTTAACAAGACAAAAAGCATTGACACGGGATACATTATTTTTGGGAGTACTATCATTTTATAAGATTGATCCTGCCAAGAAAGGAGATAGGAAGCTTTTTCCAACTAACTAATTTCTCCTTAATATGATTAATGACGAATTTATATTCTCTGCATACATTGAATTAGTTTTAGGCGCTATACGAATTCCTAAATATTTCAGTCCTGTTGGGGCCCATCGAAATGGTTTTACAAAATCTGGTTCTAACGTATCACAGCTAACTACTGGCATTACTTCTGACTTTCCAAAATTTACTTTATACCCAGATATCTGTCCAAAATGGTTAATACAGTCAATAAGTGCTGGGATTGACTTATCAGGTTCTGTTATGGTTAAAGGACATCATCGGCATATAACAAAATTTATACTCTTTGGATCCAATTAGCGTTCCTTTAATGTTTTCATTCTGTCTGATAGCTATTGCTAGAGGCTCTATAGCTAAAGAGAACAAAGTGGCGAGAGTGGACTTCCTTGGGCTGTTCCTCTTTGAAGTCGAAATGGTGGAGAAAGAAGACCGTTTGTCAAACAGAGGCTTTAGTTCCTTATACAAAAGTTTTATCCAATTTATAAATTTTGTCTGGAAACCAAATCTCTTGAGCACTTCGAACATATACTCCCACTCAATACGATCGAAGGCCTTTTCAGCATCCATTGAAACAATAGCCCCAGGTATTTGACAGTTATTAAGATATTCAATAATATGAATTAGCCGTCTTGTATTATTAGAGGACAAGCGATCCTTCACAAATCCAGTTTGATCCATATTAACAATATCTGGTACAACACTTTCCAATCTAGTAGCCAATATTTTTGAAAGGATCTTCATGTCTACACCAAGTAGACTTATTGGTCGGTATGAAGAGCAAAGTTCTGGGTCTTTATCTTTTTTAGGTATGACAGTTACATTGGCAAGATACATAGTTTCTGGTAACTTGGAATATTTCAAAGATGTATTAAAAACCTTTAGTAATAAATTTGAGATTTTTCCTTTAAAATTTTAAAAAAACTCAACTGGTATCCATCAGCTCCTGGACATTTACCTAATCTAAGTGAAGTAATTGCATGTTCAATTTCTTGTAATGATATAGGACTTTCTAATGAGTTGGCTTGCTCTTGTGAAAGCTGAGGAAAATTTAATTTACTCAAAAACTCACTTCCATATAGCTTTCCACTATCAACCTCAGAGGTATAAAGTTTTCCATAAAACTCTTTAAAACATTTATTGATACCGTCATTATCCATGTGTCGAGTTTATTTTCATCCTTTATTGCAGATATGAAAACACTATTAGGAGTGCCTCTTGCCAATCTTGCCAGTAACTTATTCGGTTTGTTGCCAAATTCAAATAATCTTTGTTTTGCAAATAAAATGTCTTTTTCAGCTTTCTTTGTCACTATGTCACTAAGCATGTTTCTACATTTCTTTAGTTCCTCTAGTTTATCATTCGATTTAGATTTAAAGTACTCTTCTTCCAGTTGTTTAATTTTTCTTCAAGTTTGGTTTGTTCTCTTAATCGTTCCTTCTTTTTGCAACTTGAATACGATATTATTATGCCCCTCATATAAGCTTTGGTATGCGTCCCACACTATCCTTGGATCTGTATCATTGTTGTCATTAATATTTAGATAAATATCTGTCTGTTCTTCCAGAAGCTTAACAAAGGCCTCATCTAAAAGGTAGAATGTATTCATCCTCAAGAGATTGTACGCTTTAAGGGTCTTGGTGGTTGCATCACTAGATTGACTGGTGCATGATCAGAGAGGGCAATAATACCTATATCTGACATTTCAACTAGATAAGTTAAGTGTCTTGATAAAAATATATAATCAATACGTGTCATTGTAGAATGAGGCAATGAGTGAAATGTATAATTCTTTACCGAAGGATGGAAATGTCTCCAAATATCTATCAATTCAAGATCATCCAACATATTCCTTAGTGTTTTTGCTTGCTTTGATTGCGTATTTTGTGCAGGAAATCTATCCATTACAGGACACAAAGAACAGTTAAAATCACCTCCCATCAATATATTTGGCGAATCCATCTCTGCAAGTTGGTTAAGAAGCAATGCAAAGAAATCTTCTTCATATATATTAGGACCATAAATGTTGCCTAGTAAAATAACCTCTCCATAGAGAATCCCCTTGACTAAGATAATCCTACCCTCTGTATCTTTATACGTGTCCATGACAGTAAATGGTAAGTTCTTATGGATCAATATAATTACACCCCTTTTGTTTGTCGAGTAGGATGAAAAATAGATTTGACCAACCCATTCCCGTAGATATTTCCTATGTTCCTCATCATTGAGATGAGTCTCTTGCAGTAATGCTATTTGAATTCTGTCCTTCTTTAACGTATTTAGGATAGCTTTCCTTTTACTGGATTATTAGATCCTTTAATATTCCAAGTTCGTATCTTAATAGTCATCTCACATTGTATATAAAATAGTTATGCTGTGTCTTTAAAACAATACAAAGTACATGCTTTGTTAAATCTTTGTGCCAACAACAACAAAAAATTAAACCGTTCCAAGCAAAAACAAAACACACAGCCTAGAACACTTAAAACAAATAAAACCAACAAACTGAACATTATATAAAAAGAAAAATATAATCTCGTCATACCCTTTGCCTAAACTAGAGTACAGCGGGGGACTGAACAAATCTAAACAGTCTTAACGCACTCCTCACTAAGATGCACAGTAATTTGCCATGTTAAACTGCTAGCCTTAGTAGCAATTAGCAAAATAAAAAGCAACAACAAACACTTGAAATCAAAGCAGCTTCTTTTCTTTTCCTTTTCCCTTCTTTTGTCAAGAGTCAACCAGTCTTCATTATGTTTTATTTACCTTATTTAAAGTGACGTGCCAAACATAAATGAATAATCGTTACTCTGGAAGTGTTTTCATGAAGTCGTCAACCTCCCGCATGTTAGAGAGAGAGGTAAACTTCCCGTTCGGATGAATAATCTTGATCACCGCAGGATACAAAAACGCGTATTTGACGCCTGCTTCCCGGAGCCGTCGTCGCGCACTTGCAGACTCCTGTCTTTTTTTAACAACTTCAGCAGAGAAATCTTGATAGAATGATATTACTTTGCCGTCCACTTCCACTCTTCCTTTATCCCTCGCAGCGTAGAGTATCCTCTGTTTATCAGCGTAGTCGTGTACTGTCACGATAACAGCTCTTGATCCGTCTCTGCCACTGCGCCCGGTCTGTAGTCCCATGCGAATGGCTTTATCAATCTTTACCCGTTTTACTCGCATTTCCAGAATTGCAGGAATCCATTCCTCGAAAAACGCAGCTGGATCTCTGCCCTCCGTGCCTTCCTCGAGCCCAATTATCCTTATATTCTGGCGACGACGTTGGTTTTCGTAGTTATCCAGCCGCTCCAAGGCTTTTTTAAGTGACTTTTCCATACAGTCCATCCTCGGTGCGTTTCCCACAGACACGTCCTCCAGATCAGAAACGCGCTGTTCCAGACTATCCATTCTTTTGGCAGCTGCGTCGAACTTGTCAGACAGATCTGTAACTGGCTTGATTATTGTAGCGAGTTTCTTGTCTAGCATCTCTTCAATATTCTTAGTCACTCGGTCTACAATCACATCTTCTCTAGTTAGAGGATCATTTCCCTCCACCTCACCTTCTGGGATCACCTGCTTAGCCATTACACCGCCCTCAGTCACAGCGGTCTCGGCCTCACCACTGGGCTCCGTAATAACATCGTCCTGGCCATTGTCCTGGCTAGCTGCAACAGCGCTAGCATTAGCATTAGCTTTGCGATCTCCCGTTTTGGCTCCTTTCTTCTTCGTTCTCGAAGCTGGGGTGACAAAAAAGTTATCCAGGGACATGTCGAAGTTCTTATTCTTCGCTCTGGCGACTCACACGGCTGATTTCTTGACTGAAAAAATAGTTTTGCACATCCAAAGTGAGGAGGCGAAAAAGTACGTCTATACAGCAGCACGCATCACGTGACCCCCCGGAAATAGATGTTTTATCGGCCCACTCACAGCGCTTCAAGGTAATGTGCCTTACATAATCACAGGAAATACCTTGTGAGCAGCAGGTTCTTGACTGATGAAGCTGCGTCTCTTCTGACACTCAGACAATTTGTTTGAATGTATTAGCTTCATGATAGATAGATGCAGAATAACATAAGGCCCTAACCCTACAAAACTTCTTTGACATAACAGGATGAGAGCTGTTTGGATCAGGTCTGAACCGGTCTGACAGACGTCTGTCTCCTGAAGTATGAGACGGCGTTTTTCTCGCAGTTTTTTCACTCACCTGAATGTAACTTTTAAGGGTCATAGGTCAAATTTCCTTCACAAATGTTGAAAGAGCAACAGAACTTTTGTTTTCACACAGTGATAAACTCTTGTTAGCTGTAGGCAGGGCAATGTATCGATGTCTATTGGACAAGATATGAATTGTGCATGTCATACTGTCGAGATAATGTGATCCTGGATCAAACGAGTGCATTAAAGTCATGAAAAGTAGTAACAAAGAAAAGTGACAGAAAGAATGAAAAGACCAATTAAATTTACATACATTTGCTTTATGCATAAAATGTAGTTTTAGGCAAGGCACGGCAAGGCAAATTTATTTGTATAGCACAATTCATACACAAAGCAATTCAAAGACAAAGCATTTCAGTCATATGCACACACAAAAAGAAGAAAAGAGAAACGCTGATTCTCCATGTTTAGTCCTGACTCTGGTCCATGTTTAGTCCTGACTCTGGTCCACGTTTAGTCCTGACTCTGGTCCACGTTTAGTCCTGACTCTGGTCCATGTTTAGTCCTGACTCTGGTCCACGTTTAGTCCTGACTCTGGTCCATGTTTAGTCCAGACTCTGGTCCATGTTTAGTCCTGACTCTGGTCCATGTTTAGTCCTGACTCTGGCACCAGCAGGAGGCCGGTCCCTGAGGTCCTCAGAGTCTGAGATGGTTCATAAGGCACTAACATGTCAGAGATGTACTTTGGTGCTAGTCCATGGAGAGACTTGAACACAAGCAGAGCTGTTTTAAAGTCTATTCTCTAGGACACTGAAGCCTGCTTCTGGTCAGGACTCGGGCAGCAGCGTTCTGGATGTACTGCAGCTGTTTTACAGCTCGTTTATTTAATTTACTCAGCAAAAGACATCACCACAATGAATGTATTCAATGCAAAGTTACATTTCTACTTTCTAATCAGCAGCTAATTGGCTTAGAAGAAAAAAAAGTAATTTAAAAAATATCGAGATATAGATCGTGTATCGAGATATGAAAACATTTTATCGAGATATACATTTTTGTCCATATCGCCCGCCCCTCGTTAGCTGACAACAGCTCTAGCTCGAGTTGTTGCTCCAGCTTGGTCAATCAGCAGCAGCTCTTTCTGCAGGTCGGGTGTGTGCGCATTGCCCGTGTCGATAAACAAATAATTCATATAACTTTGATCAAAATGCAGAAAAACTGTATTTTCACACTGTTTTTAATGTTACATACAAAACAAATTAAATATGTTTTAACATTGTCAACTACTGCTGTATTTGATTTTTGTGGAAATATTAAATACAAAAGATATATAAGATAAGATACTAATATTAAATATCACTGACCTATGACTCTGTCACTATTAAAATTTCACCCTTAGTTCAGTTGGGGAAAGTTTTTCCAAGCCAAGATTTGGAGCTTCATGATGGGGTTTCTTTTAAGACATTTTGAATGTTTTTTTTTAATATAATTATTAAAAAAATTATAAAACTATATATTTATCACTAAATTATAACACATAATTCTATTTTAACTTTGTTTGTAAATTATTTTTTTCCACTGCACTTTTAAAAGTTGACTTTAAGAGTTACCCCGGACCGGAATCCACCAGGGGCCCATGACATCATAAATCTTAAAAACTCAAAACAGTGTTTCCTGAAGCTCAGAGGGGAAACAATAGAATCTCACAGACACAACTCCAGTTGTGTTTCTGACGTGGAAACATGTTATAGAACACAGTCCATTTTACATAGGACGTCTCCTTTAAAACAAATACGAAACAACATGAACATTCTCAACATTCTCAAAGCAGCCGAATCACGCTCCTTTAGTTTCCTGTCACAATCGCGCAGCCTTTTCACCGAGACACCAGCGCGTCCCGGAGCGCGTCAGAACGTGAGTCAGTGCGTGTGGTTCCTCCGCGGGCTCTCCTCGCCTCTCATTGGTCAGACTCTCCAGAGGCGCTCACGGCGGATATTATCGTCTCCCGCAGTCTTCTTCTGTACCAGTCTGCCTGTTCGCTTTCTCTCCTCACAGCAGCAACACGCGCAGGGGGGACGCACATGCACGCACACGCCACGCACGCACACGTCGGGACAGAATGCACACGCGCTGCTGCTGCTTCTGCTGCTGATGCCTGTCATTTGATCGAAGACAGGAGTGCAGATGTAGATTTTGGCTGAGATGCTCCACGCTTCGCCATGGCACGAGCTCCGGTTCCGTGGGGGGTGCTCAGGAAGCCGCTCTACGTGCAGGTAAGTGGCGGGAAATCCCTCTTCACTCCCGGGGTAAAAACTCCGGAGAAAACACAGCCAAGAACGACGCAAAACATGCTACTTTGCACGCGTTTGCACTTCATTTGAGCACGTTTATGAATTTTAAATGAACCTACAGCCTATTTTAGAACTTCTTCCATTCAGCCTGGATTGGAATATCAATGTGGATGATGCGTTTACGTCCATTTACGTGCGCGTCCTTTTTCTCGCTTTTCTTGCTCCACTGTCATAAAGTCACTTGATGTTCGTCAGAATAAGAGACCCCCTCGACCCCTCCCCCAGGTTCGTTTCCATGGCAACCACATCCGTGATGCAGCAGCTGGGGAAGAAAAAGCAGAACACAGTCCAAGATTAAAAGTCGCCGTAACTTTTTGTGTTTAATACGCTTTACTGTTTGCGTTTGTTGTGTGGCAGAGGATGTTTACTTGTTGCCTAATTTTGTGGAGGAAATGTAATAGGCTAAGTTAAATATGGATCGATTTAGGCTCTAAAAGCAGAAACAAAAAGGAAGAGAGTGATAGCCTACGGGTATTTATGAGTAAATATTTGGTAATAGGCGATTGTGATAGGGTATATGCTACTCCTAAATCTTTTATAACTCTGTGATCCCCAACCTTTTTCTTCTAAGGACCGGTAAAGTCATAATTTCTTTTCCAGGAACCGGTCAAGGTGGGTACCACCAATAACAACAACATAAAATACGAAAATGCCAATGATTGTTTACATTTTTAGTTCTTATTGCTTGAATTTGCTGTTTATTGTGAGTTAAGACGCTCTATATTTGGTGATAGACAATAAAATTAAAATATTATACATTTTAAAAATCCTCTGGGGCCCGGTAGCAGATGGCCTGCGGCCCGGCTTTGGGCCCCGGACCGGTGGTTGGGGACCCTGCTATAACTCAAGCAAAACTAAAAAGTAGGCTTGTGTTTCAAGAAATTACTCAAGGACATTAGAGTAAAACAAATGTAATGAATAAATAAGATGCAAAGCATTGGCTATAGCATGGATGACGGAAGTTTAGCTTTTGATTTGAAAATGAATCTTGCTCAGCCTAATATTGCTTGATGTAGGACAGGCCTATTCAACTTAAGCCTGGGGCCAAATATGCCCTTCAGAGATCTGATTCGGACCTCAACCCATCTTCTTAATATTGCATTTATAATAACTGTTTTCTTGTTTGCAGGGTTTTTTTTTTAGGTTACTACATTAGATCTGACTGTTCTTTTTTATTCTTAGAGTTAATTCTGCTTTAGACTTGATTTGGCTAACGGTGCATTCACACATAACGCAGTCACGTGAACAGTTTCAATGCCAGACCTGTGTGGAGGGGCACTGGCGCGGCTTGGCATGGTTGTCTATGTGCGAACGAGCGTCTATGCACAACCAACATGTGAAGAGCAGAATGATACCAGCTCGCAACATGAGCAGACTTTTTAGTTCATAAATGATTCTAATCGAAAACTGCAGAAAATAAAGAACATATGTGTAACTGGGACTTTGTGGCTCCTCAAAGAAAAAAAAACTCGTATTCACAAAGTTTAGTCCATGGATACCTCTCGATTGTGAGTCCTGTGCATTGGTCTCTTGAATGTGAGATTGTAATCCCACATATGATAAAAGCAATTATTCTTTCTTTTCTGCACTATTACATATATACACATTATTCTGCGTTCTACATGAGTGTCACTGATACTGGAGTTGTATGAACACACTGTGGTTAACAGTTAAAAGGTGGAAGTTGCTCGTGTTTCAGGACCAGCGCCCATTTTGAATGATCAAGTGACCAATGCCACGCATTTGGCTCCATAGGGGAGACCGGGGCATGTTGTCATGTTTTAGATTCATGTCTATATCTTTGGATCTATATGTCATACATTTATGAAAAGTAAACCAAATGAAAGAGACATGTCTGGCTTCAAAATGTCTATTCATGTCATTTTTGTAGGAAACTCCAGTAAAGACATACAAGCAGTTTAATAGACACTGTGACCTTGTGACAACTTACCCCAGTACCGGGGTAAGTAGTCACTGTATTAGAACATAAAATTTGAATTATTTATAATGATATATTCTGATTTTGAGTAAAATGATAAGCTGAGGCATCACACTGTAACATTTATGATCATAGAACATCTCTAAAATATGAATGAATGTCTTGACAAACTGATGACAACATTTGATTTTTTGTTCTTTAGTGAAACAATAAAAACACTAATTTATGAACTTTTATTACACTGAAACTAATGCAATTCATGAAAACTCTGAAACATTAATAGAAATTGTGCACAAATGTTATTTACTGAACAAATGTAGCACAATAACATGTCTACAATAGTGTTTTAAATGATGAAAACTGCTATACTATCTAATAACATTTGTTGCACTCATGAAGTATTATGCAAAACCTGAGAAACATGTAACTTACATAAAAATAATAAATAAAATATAGTATATATGTATACACAGCTTCAATAACATTTATCAAATCTTACAAAATTCAACAAAATTAAAAATTATTGAATTATTATTGCAATTTCAAGCTTTATAAAACTAAATTCTTTAATCAATTGACTTATTATACGAAGTAATTTACTTAATGTATCATGATAGCCTAAAATGACTTTACAGGTGAGCTTGTGACAACTTTCCCGCTTGACTGTGACAACTTTCCCGCCTTGACTGGACAACTTGCCCGCCTTGACTGTGACAACTTGCCCGAGCTGCTAATCCAGTCTCCCCTATGTGAACACACCATAAGGCTTATTTCTGGTTCAAACTAACAGAGGTCTAGTCTTTGTTATGGTTTGGAAATTCCACAACACAATTTAAAACAAAAAAAAGGCTTAACTGTAGTTTTAAGATTGCTAAAACACATTTTGCTCAATTGATTTTTTTTACGCAACCTCAAATTTTGTCAAACGTTGTGTAACTGCCTGGCACATAGGCCATGGCGTCTGAAAAATCAGTTGAATAGCCCTGATGTAGCAGCTACTTTAGAGACTGTTTTACGTCTCCAGAGAATACATTTGGAGTAAACAACCTGCGTATAACTAAAATGTATTTTGCCGACGAGGGCTAGGTTTTTTGTGCTTCAGGTGCAGAGTGAGCCACAATTTTTAATTTGACTAACACAAAAAAGTCTAGAAATTAAATCTGGTATAACATCGTCAATTACTGCTGTATTTGATTTTTGTGGAATTATATAATACAAAAGATAAGACAAGAAAAATTACATCCTAATATTAACTCAAAATTAAATCAGTCAGAACAAATGCTGTCATGTGTTTGGAGCTTGGAGAACAAGTCGTGGGCCAGATTTAATAGGTTGGAGGGCCTGATCTTGCCCCTGGGCCTTATGTTGAATAGCACTGGTCTGGATGAAGTGGAGTAGATAATACAGGTTCATTATTGTTCACGTTCTAGTGTAGATAGACTTCATTCAGTTTATTCTATTAATAACTTTGCCATGGAATATCTTGGTGTCTTTTTTCACAATTTGTTTGACAGTTTCCTTAAAATACAGCAAATTCATTTAGTGATTAAAGAATATTAAGTAAGGTGAAGGCTCAGTGACTTTGAACGAGTTATTCATTTGTTAATATCTTCTCGTTTAGATTATTCTGCGTGACATATCAGAAAACTGTTTGTTATTAAATGTCCCTAAATCTCTTCTAAAACTTGTCATGACATCACATCACTGGAGACTTTTAAATCTGGTCTTGAAACACATTTCTTCGGCTTTCTTTAAGTTTGTATTCTTCTATTTGTAGATGTTGTATTTACTATTTTATTGTGCATGTGAAGCACAGCTTGTGTTGTTGTACAAGGGCTGTAAAAAACATAAATCTACACTTGAAATCAGAATTTTAATCCAAATTGGAGCTGTTTGACTGGATAAGATTTATTGCTTATGTATTGTATTATTTCCCTGATTTTAAGACATTTTTAACTGGTTTTAAGGGAATTTGGCTTAAAATAAGAACAAACATTTGCCAATGGAGTAAGCAAGGAAAATCTGTCTCTAGAACAAATCAAGGTTAAATTAGTCAAATGCTTCAAATCCTAGAATCAAGCAACTTTGACTTGTCTTGAATACATTTTTTGCAGCTTATATAAATAAAGTTGACATTAACAAAAGAAGATTACACTAATTTGCTAACACAACTTGTAGATTTACTCACATTGAGAAGAGTAACCACAACTTTTAACTGTGTTTAAACAGAATTGTGACTGGATGCAGGTGACATGTCTGTAGTCAGTGGACCAAAGCCTCGTCACACATGACCAGGCAAACTTTCAGGATTATTCTAAGAAACACGTGCACTCTCACACCTGTGTCAGATCACAACGTATACAGTCTGTTTTTATTCATGTAACACCTGAGAGTTTAGTGAAGAGCTGCCCTCGTTCTGAAAAGACCCGTCTGTAACTGCAGGTGTCTAAAGCCCTGTTTCCATAGGCTCGGGTCGGGTTGGTACGGTACGGTCCATTTTCTGTTTCTGTGCGTAATCGGTCCAACATAATCCAACCTCAAAGCATTAAACAAAAAGCGTTTAATAAGCATCATAGAGTTGCAGAGACTTTGCAAAAAAGTTAAAGAAATGATAAAAAAGTGACAATCAACAGCTCTACAGACTTCAAATTATTACGTGTCACTCAGACTGACGCCAGGTAGAAAAAGTATAATTCAGGTACATTTTCTTTTTTATTTATTTAGAAAGCATGTGTAATGTGTGAGTGTGAGTGTGAGTGACCCTCGGGAGTCTGGCCCTGCAGTGGAAACGCTCACCATCATTAAAGTGAACCGGTCTGGGGGACCCAGGCCAATGGAAACGTGGCTTAAGGCTCAGTATAGGCCCAAGAGAAAAAATTAAAATGATCTTGCACATGCCAACAAAACAAATATTTACCACAGTTAATATTTATGGTGTTGGTTTTCACCGAGTAAAGAAGATTCTTACTCAGTGAAAGCCAGATGTGGCAAGTAACTGAGTATTTTTACTCAAGTACTGTACTTAAGGAGTTTTTTTGAGTGTCTGTACTTCACTTGTAACCTGGCCAGCCAGATGCTTTATCTCGCGATATTTTTGAATTCACAAACTCGAGATAAACCATCTGGCCTTCCAGTCGCCCGATTGGTTTGAGAGTCTGAAACGATGGTTTGACTCACTCACATCACAGCAGCATGGTTTTGAGGCCCAATCACATTGTAGCAGGACGGGCTAACACGGGCTGTTAGCTCCCCGGTGCCTCCGCAAGTGTAATTCAAGCTAAACAAAGATGGCTGCTCCGTGGATGTGTTTCTGCTGCTTTTGATGTGGTTTTTACCAGAAATGGAGTATTTCTTTTTGAAAGAAGAGCAGTATGTGTGACACGTACTTGTTCTATCCCACGTGGACATTGGATACACCATACGAGTTGTGATTAAACGCCCCACCTTTTACCGAACGCTTTCAGCTAGTCAAGTCCCAGATGGATATTGTGAGAAGATAGAAGTTCAACACAGCCGGGTTATTTCACTTGAGTATAAAAAAAAAATTGTGACTTTTACATTTTTTCAAGATTTATCTGTACTTTCTACTTCCTACACTTTTTATTTTAGAAGCCCATAAACAGGTTTTGTTCGTCTTAAACCAGTACAAATTGTGATAAAATTAAAACTGTGACGTAGTTAGAAAATCGTTTATGTACATTTTTTGTCGCTCACCTCTGCAGGTATTTTTATGAGCAGATTTAAAAATACAAAGGTGATCAAGGCAAATCTGATCATGTGACATGTTGTGGCTGGACTTGTTCACAGACACAAAACGTCCCTGTGAACTAGAAGATATTATAAGAAGTTATTTATCAGAAACAGGAAGGATGCATTGACTAATATAGCACTTTTCCAGATGCCCAGTGATGATTTATAAATAAATATATGTATCATTCATTCATTTTACATTCAGGTGTCCTCAAATAGACTGATGGGAATAAAGCAGAACTTGAAAACGTTTGTAAGCGTTTTGAAATCAAATGGAGTCAGATTGCTTGAGTTTCACTTGAAGTAACAGTGTGATTAAAACCTCGATTGATTTCAAACGTGAAACTGCTGCACTTTCTTTCTTTTTTTAGACAGTGTAACGTGACCTCTGAGGTGAGAGTAAAATGACGTGGACACAAATCTGATTAATACAATTACTTAAACCATTTGGAAAACATTGCGAAAATTCGTAATATACTGTATGTAGCATCTAAACCGGACTTGGAGAGACTTGTTCACACATTTGTCTCCTGTTAGACTACTGTAAACCACCTGCTTACCGGCTTCTCAAAACAGACCCAAAAGATGTTGTAGTTAATTGAAAAAACTGCTGCTCAAAGTCCTGACTGGAACCAGAAAGTACAGTCACATTAGTTCTAGCCAATGTGATTATACGATTCAATCAGGTTGCGATTAAGTTTATGCACTGGCTTCCAGAATAGACATAGCTCTGCTTGTGTTTAAGTCTCTATAGACCCGTTCAGAGCCTACGTCTTTGGGGGCGGAGCCTCACTGGTGCCTCTGCAGAGTTTCTCCATAAGTTTCTAAACAAAACGAGTAAGCTGTACTAACGATATTAAACGGTTAGAAAACTTAACAATGACTTCAAACGAAGCTCTGACCATTCCTAATGTGTTCCTTGGGTTTGCACCAGTTACACATTTTATATCTCGTAATTTTTTCGGGCTAACTAGCTTACCGCTAAAATCTATAGAAAAAATGAGGGATCACTATCAAAACAAATACATGGCCTCAGAGTCATGTAAGTATATCCTCTCAGTCTTTTATACAATAATCTTCTGTAGAAATCAGCACAAAATAATGCCACATGTGCAGTTAATTATGAGTCTAATTCTCCACTGCAATTGATAAATAATTAACACAACTTGCACAAAAATCTTAAGCAATGTCACGGTAACTCACCTCCTGTACTTTTCTGCAAATTACGTCGTCAAACTCATCAAGGGATTTGTAGCTCAAAGCTTTTCTCTTGTGCACATGAGTTTTCCATCAAATATAAATATCAGATCGCTGAATGTCAGGACACTTACTAACGTCATGCTAACATTCAGTAGATAACTGTACATGGATCTGGAGTCACTTGTCGTTCGTTAAATTGAGTTTTTAAAGAGAGTTTGCGATTTTTTAATGAAAATGCACCTGCGTAGCTTGAAAAGCCTTTAGACTGGGCACCACTCAGGCACCAGTTTGCACGCGCAGCCATCTTTGTTTACTAACAGTAAATGGGTCTATATGGCATAGCAGAGAGTACATCTCTGACATGTTAGAGCAGGACTATTCAACATAAAGCCCGGGAGTCAAATGAAGGGCCTCCAACCAATTAAATCTGGCCCACAATTAATTTAACCTCAGTTTACTGTAGAGACATAGATTTTTCTTTATCTTATTTCATGTATTTCGAGACATTGCTTTTTTGCCAATGTGTTAAGAAAACTGTTCTTTCCCCATTGGCAAATTTTTGTTCTTATTTTAAGCCAAATTGTCTTATAACTAGGGATGTCAAGAATATTAGGTTAATCGATAATCGTGATTATTCCAAGCACAATATAACCATAAGAACAAAAGAATAATAATTGGGACAGTTTTAGAAATTGAACCTGAAACTCTTCTGAGGTAAGGAAAAACATATTGAACCTAGATGTGTTTTACTTTAGATAAATACATTTTCTTGCTATTGTAAGTATATTTGTGATTTTGTGAGCCTTGTTATGGATATAATCTGCAAATATCTGGTTGTCAAATAACAAATATTATTATTGGCAAAAACAATACACATAAAAATGTAATATGTATTAACCTATCACTAAATGTGGGCATTTTAGAAGCAAAGGTCTGCCCTTCAAAATATAGAAACAACACGATATCAGCAAATATCACATTTTTTTCCCCACAAATGCAGCAGAATGTTTTGTCACATTAAGATTGCTTCATTCAGAAAGTTTAATTTATAAAAAGTAGCATGGTAGACAATCAGAATGATTGTTGTTCAGCCGTGGCCATAGTAATCGTGAATAATCGCTAAATCGTGATATTTGTGTCACAATAATCGCAATACCAAAATATCGTGACTTTCCTACTTATAACTGATTCTGATTGCAAGTTAATTGAAGCAAGTCAAGATTTATAGTTTTTGCAGTGTACTTACTATTACCATTTTTTCTTTTATTTAATTGGCTTTTTTGTGGATATTCTCGGTATTCAATGTTGGGATATCTTAAAAAAACAACATTCACAATATCATCTAAAACTCGATATATCACATAGCACAAATAACGAATAAATATGGTGGTTTGTCGTACACCTTTGGCCCTTTGAAGAATTTCTTTGGTTGCCTCTCTCACCTCATCTCTTCTTTATATCCCGAAGCAGTGCTGGCTGGGCGTTTGGTCCTGCTGTGGCTGGACAGTAGCAGGCCTTGGCGTTTCACACAGAGCTGTCAGATTCAGTGAAAACAGAAGAGACAGAGCGCTCTCCAGGGACTGCCATCAGCGCCGGCTTTTCTAGGCCACCACCTCCTCCTCCTTCTCTTCCTGTGACAGCTCCACATGTGTCACTCATCCAGGCAAAACCCACACACACACACACACACCAGATACGGCTGGATAAGATATCAAACTTTAGATAATATCGTGAATGCTGTTTTAAAGATATCCAAAAATTATTCTTTATAAAAACGACTGATAAGATCCAATATTATTTGCGCCAGAGTGATCAAATACGGCTTATTGTTTTGACCTGTGCAGAAGTAATAATGGGCAATGATTGACACCATGTATTCTTGATCATACAAAGGTCATACAAAGTTTAAAAATGCAAATAAAAATACTAACGTGATAATCCCCTGACGAGGCAAGTCTTTCACTTCTGCAGTCTTGAAGAGGAAATCACTGAACTTGTAGCTATTCTTAAAGCTGGGGAACTAATTTTTTCTCATAATTTGACCATCGTAAAAAATAGTGGGCAAAAGTGAAACTAGAGTCGTATCTAAACTTTTGGGGGCCCTGAGCAAAAATCAGCTTCGGGGGCCTTCCAATAATTTCTACGAATCTTAATCAGTCAAGCGAAAGCAGCATTTAAATTTACTTTTTCCATAATAATTTATAAAATATACACAAAGCGACAAAAAAATAACTGTAGTTTAAATAATAATTTTCACAATAAAAAGATTATGTAAAAACTTTTGAATAAAACAGATGCATTTTCCCTAAATTTGGAGTAGGCTATTTTAGACCAACACGATTTTTTTTAACAATAGTGAATTTAAGTATAATTGTATGCTTAATTTTATGATTAATATTACATTTTCACTTGTCAGTGTTTGTCAGTGGTGCCCCAGCGCTGTCCCTCCCCCTGTGAGCTCCGCCTCTGTTCGCTCTTCACGCTGGCGCTGTACTGTACAGGCAGTAAGCTGCATCGCGCTGGACTTTATGGACAGAAATATTAAAATCTGAAACTTTTTCGAGATGAACAGCCTCATGTTTTATGTGGCTTTAACAGAAACGTGCAGAAATCCGCTGTATTTTGCCATAGTAATTTTCGCTATAAAATATGTACACTCTTCAGTTTATTAATTCTTTATTTCGAGCCATAAAAGAAACAAATAATATAACAATGTACAGAAAATAAATTGTGTGTTGTACATAAATATACTGTACAGACAACAACAAAAAACAGACAAACGAAACAACGGAAACATTCAGAGTAACTATTATATCTCTCTCTAATCATAATAGTACCCATTTAGCTCGAAAAGGAGTGGGAAGAAGACAAACTTATTTAATCCCACCCAGTTCACCAGCTAGTTGTGTTCGTAGTACAGCCAGTACTTATCCTATTGACACAAAATTGTCACAAAGATTGGCTCACAGCTTATGAGGTGTAGAACATGTATTTGTGTCCAAGCTTCAAGTCATTTTAAACCAATATTGCCCGTTAAGAGATGTATCTGATTGTTTGGTACGTTATTATTAAGCTCGTCTCTCACTCATTCTTTGGGGTTTTCAGGGAGTGGTTTGTTCTGAGAGTAGGACTGGGCAATCTTTGAAAAAACATAACTGTGATTTTTTTTCCCCCTCTATTTTTGATTTGATCTTTGACCTTTTCTAAAACAATAGAAGACTGTGTTGCATTTAACGCAAAAATTGTCAAGGGCAAGCAACAACAACAGTCCAAGCCTCACAATAAAACGGAACCATAGCAGTCCTAAGATTCAGTGTTCAGGTGCAATAGCACACATACATTCTATACAACAAAACAAGTAGATTCCTATTTGCCCTTTTGGTTGGCAAAGGTCTTTAAAAGGTCACAGAAGTGGGCACAAATGAGAGTTTATATCTGTTACTTTTGGACCTATGTGCTCGATGGCGCCTGCCAGATGGAAGAATCTCATATTCACCATTTAACAAGTGAAGAGGCTTCCCAATAATCCACTTGGCCTGAGCAAGAACAGAGTTTTGAAAAATGTTTTGGAGAGAGGGAAACTCTTTCCTGCCAATCTCTTTCATTGCCTTGCTGACAGTCTTTCCAAGTTTAGTTTTACATTTCACAGTCAATAGTCTTCTTGACTTCTCTTCTGTATGTTGGCGTTGCTAAATAATCTACACTTGCACTTTGTCGCTTTGTACAACCTCACTGACGTTGTTGTCGCTGTAGACAAATGTCCTCTGCATTTGACCCATTCTTCAGTGGATCTGGAGTGTCTCCTCATAAGCTCTGAGACTCATCTCCAGATGTCATTGCAAAGTTAAAAGCAATGTACTACATTTTTTACAATGAAATAACTTAAAATCAATTTTCCCCAAGCACAGATATCTCTTTATGTTTCTGTTCAAATGAAAATGAGTACACAGTGTCCGGCTTACGTCTAATAATCCACAAAGTTTGTCTGTTGTTGTTGTTGTTGTTGTTAGCTTTGTGACTAGCTTGTGTCAGCATACTGACATGCCTTTCTTCTAACAGCAGCTAAAAAGTTTAAAACACATCATTGTGAAGAATTTGAAAGCTTAGAACGCAGTAGGTAATTTAGCAAAACATGTGGACTGATGTAGAAAGTTTCAAATGAATTATTTGTATTTGTTTGCATTATTAACTCTTTACTGCCAGCCCTATTCTCACTTTGACCTTCCTTCTCTACCAGGCACTTTTTGCTCATTTAAAATAATATTCACAGCTCCACAAAAAAAATCGTTTTCCTCTGTTCTACTTTTTGGTGAAAGATTTTGAGCCACTACAATAAATAATGTCTTTAGGACAAAAAATATGAGGTTTCCATGATTAAAACAATAAGGACGAGTGTCTTTTTCATCTTTAAACCAACAAAAGTTGTGTTACAGACGAGAAGGCAGCAGCACTTTTCTACTTTCTAAGGCAGATTCTATAGATTCAGTCTCTTTTGGAGCATAGATTATATTCAACATTCAAAACATAAAGAAAAAGTAGTAGTAGTTTTACTTGCTCTGACATTTTTGGAATTGGAGGACACAGTTTTGTTTTTCTCCTCGAGACTCACTGCTTGTGTCGTTCTCCTTAGAGTCTTAGCCCAGTAGGATTGACTTTTTGTCATTTTACAGATTTCTGCTCTAAGCATACGCAACAATGTTTTAGTCCAAGATGTTTTGCCTGTAATCTGTTGAAAAGAAAGCCAGCCTCCAAAATCAGCTGATCACATAAAACACAGCTGACTGTGCCGTCTAAAAGTCAGCACATGTATTTCCCAGTCATGTGACTTCCTGTGCTCACACTATTCCCCCCTCTGCTGGTGAATCTGTGAAACTGCATCATGTATTTAACTGTAGACAAAGTCAGCACATTCATCAGAGAGCCCGACTTCGCCGCAGACAATAAAAGATGTCATTGGCAAGCTACAGTTGGCCGCGCAATGACGGATATTTTCATCATTGGCAGGGAAAGCGCCTTTAACATTCGTTTAATCGCACTGTCTTGTGCTTTGGTGCACGTTTTAGTTGATGGAAGAAAACAGAGTATCGCTGAAACCCACCCAGACACAGAGAGAAACTGGAAAACTTCACAAAAAGACCCGCAAGTCGAGCCCTCAATCTTCTTGATTGTATAGGTTTTACTGTAAAGCCTACCTCAGACATTTGTGTTTTGGTTCTGTTGATGTGTTTTGTTAGATGAGTAGTTGCCTGAGTTTTTGAAATACCTTCTTGCTGCGCACCTTACTCATGCGTCTCTTCTGCTCCGGTCGAACGTTCGTCTCAGAGATGATTAGCGTTTGAATGACACTAATGGAGAGCCGCTCTGACAGACTTGCGTTGACTCAGTGTGGACATGTCCTCTCTCTGTCCTCTGTCTCTTATCCGAGGCTGGTACAACAGTGACTCACCTGCTTCTGCTCCAGGATGTTGTTTTAAAGACAAAAGCTTTCAGACGCGTCCAAATGTTTTCCCCTCAGAGCTCAGAAATGGTAATGTATGAGTGGGCCGAGAGCCAAGTGTGAGATGGAAGGCAAATTTGTATGTAAAAACAGACTGCTCCAAAGATAATCATCCACACTGTATCTGATTGTGACTAATTAGATGTTCAGTTTTATTATCAGATTATATTGGATTCAGTGGATATACATTTACATATACATTTTCTGAACATTTTGGCATCTTTAGCATTTTATTGTGATAAAAATCATCATATTGTGAGTTCGCATTTGTGTTTGCAGACTATTTCAATACTTCTTATTAGGGACTGGCCTTGTGGGGAGTTGCCATGTCTGCTTTTTCATAGCGACTTTGGGCTTCTTTTTTGGAAAGTCGCTTGTGAATTTTGTCAGTTGTGGATTCACATTCTTGGGCTACACATTTGTGTCATAAAAGAGGTTATTTTAAGGTTTGATTCACAATAATATATTGGTTTATATGACGTGTGATCGGCAGAGGTTACATTAACCAACAATTTTTCCGTCATTTACCGATTGTAATTTGCTTTGACGAAAAATTTTCAAGGCCCTCCGTCATTTTGATGGATTGAAAATGGAGCTGCCCTTATATATAACTGAGGAATGCTGCTTTTATTCCCATTCATGCGCGCTGCGATCCGGCAGGGAGGCCGCGAGACTGACGGCTGCAGAGTGCACGGTGCTGTAGCCTCCGCAAATACGTGACATATGAATCTGTAAATCTGGAGGCTGCAGTTTCACGGACCACACGTCAGCTAGGGAGCGCGGATAGGCTGCATACGACAAAAATAACGGCATGGACAACGTTTTATTGGTCTGATTTCAAGAGGATTTGTACTTTTGACCAGGATCGCTCGACCGACAAACATATTCAGATTCATAAACTTAGCGGAAAGTCGTACCTGCAGTTTCCTGGTTTGGTGACGCGCTCGCATCGGCTCATCAGAGAAACTTTCCCGGAGGAATGAAGGACTGGCTTTTACGCAGGAGAAATGGAAATAAGACACTGGTGGGCGGACCACGACAGCACAGTGACCAGATGCCAGGTAAGTAGAACAAACGGCAACAGAAAGACAATTTTGTGTACAATATGAACCGGTTACACATGGATGACATTGAACATGGATTTTTTTTTTTTTTACATATTTTCATAAAAACGTTTTTAATGATATAAAGATTATATCATTAAATATGATAAAATATGTCACAACTATTGATCCTTGTTTTTTCAAACTCTTGGTCACTTGTTTCTCTCTGGAAATCTGGCAACACTGATCAGTCTCGTTCTCCACAGCTGGATTTAGTCAATCACAGTGAAGCAGGAACTTTCTGAAAAGATCATTTGATTTACCTCATATGCAATAGGAAAATAAACTTCTCTATACCAATTGACAAAAATCGTTTATAGAGAAGAAAGAAAATATATTTTTTTGCCATCTCCCAGCCCTAATTTGTCTTGTCAGTTCTCATGGACACGTTCGTCCCTCGTGTGGCCTCAGGTGAAAAGATCCAGTCGTTTAATCCTCACTGACACTTCCCTTGGACAGGAGACCCTCGAGTGGGGTTGTGCCACAGAAGAGCCGTGAGACACTTTTCTCTCTTTAGTTTTCTTATGTCATCCAACAGTTTAACTGGAGTGACGTACATTTGTTTGTGTATAAGGATCACACAATAGCACAAACACAATAGCAAAAAAAAAAAGGAATTGAATTTAGGCTATAAGGAGATATTCTTCACATTTGCCTGATAATTTATTAACAGCACTTTATTATTACCACGTGGTTTTATACTAGTCATTCCAAAAATGTAAAATCAGTAGAGCTTTAGATTGTGCTTTTACTCAATGGTGTTTGCTGCCATATTAGCATTAGCTTTTTTTTGCTCTACAGACTATTGGACATGCACAGTTGTGTTTCCCTCATGATTCGCTGTGCGACAAGCTTGAGCCGAGTTAATCCAGAAGCGCGAGCCTGATTGTTCTGACCAATCAAAGAGGTAGTTCATAGAGAGATCAGCAGTAGCCAGTGCTAAAGTCATTTTATATAAAAAATGTATGATGTGAAAATAGATAATTGCCTCAAGATTCGACAATTCTTAAACCTGTAGATGCTCTTTTTGCTGTCTGTCTAGCCTGTAGGGATTTTCCTGCTGCAGTATCATTGGAGCGACCACTGTGTGCTAATAACAGCATTAAGAATAGACACCTAACTGTCCCATTCTACAACTCAATTTCTTACTGCTTAAGAGCTAATTAGATGTTTAAGTTCCTCTGGTTACAAGTCGTTTTATCACCAAAATCACGTTCAAACAATATTGCGGCTTTGAAATGTGACACTGTTGCGTGATTCTCCGCAGACTCAGACCTCTCCTCTCTTTTGTTTCCACATGTGCAGCCCATTACCAGTGCCTCTGAGGGTGGCTTTAGAATCATACATAATGAATGAATTCAGACTGCAACAAACAAGTGTCTACAAGACTGGAAACATAAGGCCCTGTCTGCCGAGCGGCTCAGGCTCTTAAAGCAACTCTATTTAACATTTGTATCTTGTCTCTCGGCGGAAAATCTGAATACACATCTCCTGGTTCGATCATTTTATTTTTGGTAGTGTAAAATGTTATGGAAATAAAAGAGAAAAAAAGCAGTTGTTCTCAAACTTTCGTCTCAAGTAAGAGAATATTTGGCTCTCCAAATACCACCACCAAAACTCAAGACTGGGTTTGGCCTAAATTGCAGCTCAAAAGGTTTAAATGAAACTAAATCCAGACTTAAGACGTAATGTTTTATAACATACAGTAGATATCTTGTTTTCATTAGTTTGAGAATGTGCTCTTAAACAAAGCACGAGATGTACACCACAATGAAGAACAGCCTATGTTGCAATGATGAGAATTTCTTACCCCAATCTGCAGCAACCCTTAATGGCAGAACAAAATCATATTCTACCACTAATGTTAGCAAGCTTTTATTTTTCGTCTTTTCCATTAGCATCACCATTAGCTGCTAGCATCTGATTACATATTTTATTTCTTGGACTTGTTTGGCTCCATCATTTAGGATTATGCTCTCAGTTGGAGCGATGAGCAGGATGTTACGGCAAAGTTTGATTCATTTGATCTGTTTTGGCGACATTCTTATGCGTAAACTTCAAACTGTGACTGGATCATGTGGATTTAAAGGTCTCAACACACAGACTTTAGACAGAAAAGCTGTTTTAATTGAATATATATGTGACTTGTGACAGGTTTCTTCTGTTTAAGAAGGTAAGATGACACTCTGCATGTTGTTTGTAAACTTGCAGTTACATGCAGAGCGCAGTCTTTTAAGCTCACACAGTTTGGTAGAAGTAAGACATAATTGCTCCACTAGTTTGTGCAGGGCGCAGTCGTAATCTCACACAGTTTGGTAGATGTAAGACGTGAATTGCTGTGACATGGAGCGTTGTTCGTGACGTGGGTGTGATGTCATGTTTAGTACCTACTCTTGTCGTTTTGGCCCTGGGGTAAAACAGGTATTAAAAAGAATCAGCCCCAAATGGAAACGCTCTGCACCAGGGCTGTCGCGCCGAGTAGAGTGGAGTAGTAGGCCAAGCAGGTACTAAAGGCCTAATATTTACTGAGCTACAACCAGAAGCTGATGACATAATAGACCTAGCATCTGCAGTTAGGGTTATAAATCAAAACGTTATTTATTATAGGGATGGGACGAGATCTCGTGCCGCGAGATCTCGCGAGATCAAACTGTCACGATACTGTGCGCACACGTACTGACCTGTCTCGTGAGATTTTTCCATGATCATGAAATTAAGTTTGTTTCTTTGAGCAGCTGTAGTAATATTCTCCTCCACACACAGACTTGTAGCGGACTTATTCTGACAGAAAACAGTCTAAACTTTGTCTCAGTTTTTTATTTCGTAAAGATAGGACCAATATTGACAGAGATAATTAGTCCTAAACATTGTAAAAGTTAGCGCGAAAAATACAGTCGTCAAATACGCGCGGACATCGCGGGACACAACGCGGTGTTTTTCACACTAAAACATAGTTTAAAATAGATCCACAAAGAGAAATTTTGGCCTCTGTCATCAATAACTGTGTGTGTCTGGTGCCTCTCAGCAGCATGGAAGAATCAGCGGCAGCGCTGTGAAGAAGGAAAGGGAAGGGGGCGGAGTCTGAGCTACACACGGGGGAGCAGATCAATTTCAGTCAAAACTCATTGTTTAAATAATAAAAATCCAAGGTGATACTAGGGCTGTGCAAAAATCGAAAGATCGAGAGATCGCGATCTCAACTTTGCTCGATGCCTCTCCACTATCGATAAGCTTGCTCATTCAATGATCGACAAGTCCAGTCAGCAATNAGTCACAGTAGTCACTGTATTAGAACATAAAATTTGAATTATTTATAATGATATATTCTGATTTTGAGTAAAATGATAAGCTGAGGCATCACACTGTAACATTTATGATCATAGAACATCTCTAAAATATGAATGAATGTCTTTGACAAACTGATGACAACATTTGATTTTTTGTTCTTTAGTGAAACAATAAAAACACTAATTTATGAACTTTTATTACACTGAAACTAATGCAATTCATGAAAACTCTGAAACATTAATAGAAATTGTGCTACAAATGTTATTTACTGAACAAATGTAGCACAATAACATGTCTACAATAGTGTTTTAAATGATGAAAACTGCTATACTATCTAATAACATTTGTTGCACTCATGAAGTATTATGCAAAACCTGAGAAACATGTAACTTACATAAAAATAATAAATAAATATAGTATATATGTATACACAGCTTCAATAACATTTATCAAATCTTACAAAATTCAACAAAATTAAAAATTATTGAATTATTATTGCAATTTCAAGCTTTATAAAACTAAATTCTTTAATCAATTGACTTATTATACGAAGTAATTTACTTAATGTATCATGAATAGCCTAAAATGGACTTTATTACAGGTGAGCTTGTGACAACTTTCCCCGCCTTGACTGTGAAACGCACCACAAGGCTTATTTCTGGTTCAAACTAACAGAGGTCTAGTCTTTGTTATGGTTTGGAAATTCCACAACACAATTTAAAACAAAAAAAGGCTTAACTGTAGTTTTAAGATTGCTAAAACACATTTTGCTCAATTGATTTTTTTTACGCAACCTCAAATTTTGTCAAACGTTGTGTAACTGCCTGGCACATAGGCCATGGCGTCTGAAAAATCAGTTGAATAGCCCTGATGTAGCAGCTACTTTAGAGACTGTTTTACGTCTCCAGAGAATACATTTGGAGTAAACAACCTGCGTATAACTAAAATGTATTTTGACGAGGGCTAGGTTTTTTGTGCTTCAGGTGCAGAGTGAGCACAATTTTTAATTTGACTAACACAAAAAAAGTCTAGAAATTAAATCTGGTATAACATCGTCAATTACTGCTGTATTTGATTTTTGTGGAATTATATAATACAAAAGATAAGACAAGAAAATTACATCCTAATATTAACTCAAAATTAAATCAGTCAGAACAAATGCTGTCATGTGTTTGGAGCTTGGAGAACAAGTCGTGGGCCAGATTTAATAGGTTGGAGGCCTGATCTTGCCCCTGGGCCTTATGTTGAATAGCACTGGTCTGGATGAAGTGGAGTAGATAATACAGGTTCATTATTGTTCACGTTCTAGTGTAGATAGACTTCATTCAGTTTATTCTATTAATAACTTTGCCATGGAATATCTTGGTGTCTTTTTTCACAATTTGTTTGACAGTTTCCTTAAAATACAGCAAATTCATTTAGTGATTAAAGAATATTAAGTAAGGTGAAGGCTCAGTGACTTTGAACGAGTTATTCATTTGTTAATATCTTCTCGTTTAGATTATTCTGCGTGACATATCAGAAAACTGTTTGTTATTAAATGTCCCTAAATCTCTTCTAAAACTTGTCATGACATCACATCACTGGAGACTTTTAAATCTGGTCTTGAAACACATTTCTTCGGCTTTCTTTAAGTTTGTATTCTTCTATTTGTAGATGTTGTATTTACTATTTTATTGTGCATGTGAAGCACAGCTTGTGTTGTTGTACAAGGGCTGTAAAAAACATAAATCTACACTTGAAATCAGAATTTTAATCCAAATTGGAGCTGGATAAAGATTTATTGCTTATGTATTGTATTATTTCCCTGATTTTAAGACATTTTTAACTGGTTTTAAGGGAATTTGGCTTAAAATAAGAACAAACATTTGCCAATGGAGTAAGCAAGGAAAATCTGTCTCTAGAACAAATCAAGGTTAAATTAGTCAAAATGCTTCAAATCCTAGAATCAAGCAACTTTGACTTGTCTTGAATACATTTTTTGCAGCTTATATAAATAAAGTTGACATTAACAAAAGAAGATTACACTAATTTGCTAACACAACTTGTAGATTTACTCACATTGAGAAGAGTAACCACAACTTTTAACTGTGTTTAAACAGAATTGTGACTGGATGCAGGTGACATGTCTGTAGTCAGTGGACCAAAGCCTCGTCACACATGACCAGGCAAACTTTCAGGATTATTCTAAGAAACACGTGCACTCTCACACCTGTGTCAGATCACAACGTATACAGTCTGTTTTTATTCATGTAACACCTGAGAGTTTAGTGAAGAGCTGCCCTCGTTCTGAAAAGACCCGTCTGTAACTGCAGGTGTCTAAAGCCCTGTTTCCATAGGCTCGGGTCGGGTTGGTACGGTACGGTCCATTTTCTGTTTCTGTGCGTAATCGGTCCAACATAATCCAACCTCAAAGCATTAAACAAAAAGCGTTTAATAAGCATCATAGAGTTGCAGAGACTTTGCAAAAAAGTTAAAGAAATGATAAAAAAGTGACAATCAACAGCTCTACAGACTTCAAATTATTACGTGTCACTCAGACTGACGCCAGGTAGAAAAAGTATAATTCAGGTACATTTTCTTTTTTATTTATTTAGAAAGCATGTGTAATGTGTGAGTGTGAGTGTGAGTGACCCTCGGGAGTCTGGCCTGCAGTGGAAACGCACCATCATTAAAGGTGAACCGGTCTGGGGAGACCCAGGCCAATGGAAACGTGGCTTAAGGCTCAGTATAGGCCCAAGAGAAAAAATTAAAATGATCTTGCACATGCCAACAAAACAAATATTTACCACAGTTAATATTTATGGTGTTGGTTTTCACCGAGTAAAGAAGATTCTTACTCAGTGAAAGCCAGATGTGGCAAGTAACTAAGTATTTTTACTCAAGTACTGTACTTAAGGAGTTTTTTTGAGTGTCTGTACTTCACTTGTAACCTGGCCAGCCAGATGCTTTATCTCGCGATATTTTTGAATTCACAAACTCGAGATAAACCATCTGGCCTTCCAGTCGCCCGATTGGTTTGAGAGTCTGAAACGATGGTTTGACTCACTCACATCACAGCAGCATGGTTTTGAGGCCCAATCACATTGTAGCAGGACGGGCTAACACGGGCTGTTAGCTCCCCGGTGCCTCCGCAAGTGTAATTCAAGCTAAACAAAGATGGCTGCTCCGTGGATGTGTTTCTGCTGCTTTTGATGTGGTTTTTTACCAGAAATATGGAGTATTTCTTTTTGAAAGAAGAGCGGTATGTGTGACACGTACTTGTTCTATCCCACGTGGACATTGGATACACCATTACGAGTTGTGATTAAACGCCCCACTTTTACCTTTCACCTTTCAGCTAGTCAAGTCCCAGATGGATATTGTGAGAAGGATAGAAGTTCAACACAGCCGGGTTATTTCACTTGAGTATAAAAAAAAATTGTGACTTTTACATTTTTTTTGAGAATTATCTGGACTTTCTACTTCCTACACTTTTTATTTTAGAAGCCCATAAACAGGTTTTGTTTGTCTTAAACCAGTACAAACTGTGATAAAATTAAAACTGTGACGTGGTTAGAAAATCGTTTATGTACATTTTTTATCGCTCACCTCTGCAGGTATTTTTATGAGCAGATTTAAAATACAAAGGTGATCAAGGCAAATCTGATCATGTGACATGTTGTGGCTGGACTTGTTCACAGACACAAAACGTCCCTGTGAACTAGAAGATATTATAAGAAGTTATTTATCAGAAACAGGAAGGATGCATTGACTAATATAGCACTTTTCCAGATGCCCAGTGATGATTTATAAATAAATATATGTATCATTCATTCATTTTACATTCAGCTGTCCTCAAATAGACTGATGGGAATAAAGCAGAACTTGAAAACGTTTGTAAGCGTTTTGAAATCAAATGGAGTCAGATTGCTTGAGTTTCACTTGAAGTAACAGTGTGATTAAAACCTCGATTGATTTCAAACATGAAACTGCTGCACTTTCTTTCTTTTTTTTAGACAGTGTAACGTGACCTCTGAGGTGAGAGTAAAATGACGTGGACACAAATCTGATTAATACAATGACTTTAACCATTTGGAAAACATAGCGAAAATTCGTAATATACTGTATGTAGCATCTAAACCGGACTTGGAGAGACTTGTTCACACATTTGTCTCCTGTGTGTTAGACTACTATAATGACCTGCTTACCGGCTTCTCAAAACAGACCCAAAAGAAGTTGCAGTTCATTGAAAAAACTCCAGCTCAAAGTCCTGACTGGAACCAGAAAGTACAGTCACATTAGTTCTAGCCAATGTGATTATACGATTCAATCAGGTTGCGATTAAGTTTATGCACTGGCTTCCAGAATAGACACAGCTCTGCTTGTGTTTAAGTCTCTATAGACCCGTTCAGAGCCTACGTCATTTTGGGGGGGAGCTTCACTGGTGCCTCTGCAGAGTTTCCCCATAAGTTTCTATACAAAACAAGTAAGCTGTACAAACGATATTAAACGGTTAGAAAACTTAACAATGACTTCAAACGAAGCTCTGACCATTCCTAATGTGTTCCTTGGGTTTGCACCAGTGACACATTTTATAACTCGTATTTTTTTCGGGCTAACTAGCTAGCCGCTAAAATCTATAGAAAAAATGAGGGATCACTATCAAAACAAATACATGGCCTCAGAGTCATGTAAGTATATCCTCTCAGTCTTTTATACAATAATCTTCTGTAGAAATCAGCACAAAATAATGCCACATGTGCAGTTAATTATGAGTCTAATTCTCCACTGCAATTGATAAATAATTAACACAACTTGCACAAAAATCTTAAGCAGTGTCACGGTAACTCACCTCCTGTACTTTTCTGCAAATTACGTCGTCAAACTCATCAAGGGATTTGTAGCTCAAAGCTTTTCTCTTGTGCACATGAGTTTTCCATCAAATATAAATATCAGATCGCTGAATATCGAGACACTTACTAACGTCATGCTAACATTCAGTAGCTAACTGTACATGGATCTGGAGTCACTTGTCGTTCGTTAAATTGAGTTTTTAAAGAGAGTTTGCGATTTTTTAATGAAAATGCACCTGCGTAGCTTGGAAAGCCTGAGACTGGGCACCACTCAGGCACCAGTTTGCACGCGCAGCCATCTTTGTTTACTAACAGTAAATGGGTCTATATGGCATAGCAGAGAGTACATCTCTGACATGTTAGAGCAGGACTATTCAACATAAAGCCCGGGAGTCAAATGAAGGGCCTCCAACCAATTAAATCTGGCCCACAATTAATTTAACCTCAGTTTACTGTAGAGACATAGATTTTTCTTTATCTTATTTCATGTATTTCGAGACATTGCTTTTTTGCCAATGTGTTAAGAAAACTGTTCTTTCCCCATTGGCAAATTTTTGTTCTTATTTTAAGCCAAATTGTCTTATAACTAGGGATGTCAAGAATATTAGGTTAATCGATAATCGTGATTATTCCAAGCACAATATAATCATAAGAACAAAAGAATAATAATTGGGACAGTTTTAGAAATTGAACCTGAAACTCTTCTGAGGTAAGGAAAAACATATTGAACCTAGATGTGTTTTACTTTAGATAAAGACATTTTCTTGCTATTGTAAGTACATTTGTGATTTTGTGAGCCTTGTTATGGATATAATCTGCAAATATCTGGTTGTCAAATAACAAATATTATTATTGGCAAAAACAATACACATAAAAAATTTAATATGTATTAACCTATCACTAAATGTGGGCATTTTAGAAGCAAAGGTCTGCCCTTCAAAATATAGAAACAACACGATATCAGCAAATATCACATTTTTTTCCCCACAAATGCAGCAGAATGTTTTGTCACATTAAGATTGCTTCATTCAGAAAGTTTAATTTATAAAAAGTAGCATGGTAGACAATCAGAATGATTGTTGTTCAGCCGTGGCCATAGTAATCGTGAATAATCGCTAAATCGTGATATTTGTGTCACAATAATCGCAATACCAAAATATCGTGACTTTCCTACTTATAACTGATTCTGATTGCAAGTTAATTGAAGCAAGTCAAGATTTATAGTTTTTGCAGTGTACTTACTATTACCATTTTTTCTTTTATTTAATTGGCTTTTTTGTGGATATTCTCTGTATTCAATGTTGGGATATCTTGAAAACAACATTCACAATATCATCTAAAACTCGATATATCACATAGCACAAATAACGAATAAATATGGTGGTTTGTCGTACACCTTTGGCCCTTTGAAGAATTTCTTTGGTTGCCTCTCTCACCTCATCTCTTCTTTATATCCCGAAGCAGTGCTGGCTGGGCGTTTGGTCCTGCTGTGGCTGGACAGTAGCAGGCCTTGGCGTTTCACACAGAGCTGTCAGATTCAGTGAAAACAGACGAGACAGAGCGCTCTCCAGGGACTGCCATCAGCGCCGGCTTTTCTAGGCCACCACCTCCTCCTCCTTCTCTTCCTGTGACAGCTCCACATGTGTCACTCATCCAGGCAAAACCCACACACACCCCCACCAGATACGGCTGGATAAGATATCAAACTTTAGATAATATCGTGAATGCTGTTTTAAAGATATCCAAAAATTATTCTTTATAAAAACGACTGCTAAGATCCAATATTATTTGCGCCAGAGTGATCAAATACGGCTTATTGTTTTGACCTGTGCAGAAGTAATAATGGGCAATGATTGACACCATGTATTCTTGATCATACAAAGGTCATACAAAGTTTAAAAATGCAAATAAAAATACTAACGTGATAATCCCTGACGAGGCGAGTCTTTCACTTCTGCAGTCTTGAAGAGGAAATCACTGAACTTGTTGCTATTCTTAAAGCTAGGGAACTAATTTTTCCTCATAATTTGACCATCGTAAAAATAGTGGGCCAAAGTGAAACTAGAGTTGTATCTAAACTTTTGGGGCCCTGAGCAAAAATCAGCTTCGGGGACCCTCCAATAATTTCTACGAATCTTAATCAGTCAAGCGAAAGCAGCATTTAAATTTACTTTTTCCATAATAATTTATAAAATATACACAAAGCGACAAAAAAATAACTGTAGTTTAAATAATAATTTTCACAATAAAAAGATTATGTAAGCACCTGACTCAAAAACTTTTGAATAAAACAGATGCATTTTCCCTAAATTTGAAGTAGGCTATTTTAGACCTACACAATTTTTTTTAACAATAGTGAATTTAAGTATAATTGTATGCTTAATTTTATGATTAATATTACATTTTCACTTGTCAGTGTTTGTCAGTGGTGCCCCAGCGCTGTCCCTCCCCCTGTGAGCTCCGCCTCTGTTCCCTCTTCACGCTGACGCTGTACTGTACAGGCAGTAAGCTGCATCGCGCTGGACTTTATGGACAGAAATATTAAAATCTGAAACTTTTTCAAGATAAACAGCCTCATGTTTTATGTGGCTTTAACAGAAACGTGCAGAAATCCGCTGTATTTTGCCATAGTAATTTTCGCTATAAAATATGTACACTCTTCAGTTCACCAGCTATTTGTGTTCGTAGTACAGCCCATACTTATCCTGTTGACACAAAATTGTCACAAAGATTGGCTCACAGCTTATGAGGTGTAGAACATGTATTTGTGTCCAAGCTTCAAGTCATTTTAAACCAATATTGCCCGTTAAAGAAATGTATCTGATTGTTTGGTGCGCCATTATTCAGCTTGTCTCTCACTCATTCTTTGGGGTTTTCAGGGAGTGGTTTGTTCTGAGAGTAGGGCTGGGCAATCTTTGAAAAAATATAACTGTGATTTTTTTTTCCCTCTATTTTTGATTTGATCTTTGACCTTTTCTAAAACAATAGAAGACTGTGTTGCATTTACCGCAAAAATTGTCAGAGGCAAGCAACAAAAACAGTCCAAGTCTCACAATAAAACAGAACCATAGCAGTCCCAAGATTCAGTGTTCAGGTGCAATAGCACACATACATTCTATACAACAAAACAAGTAGATTCCTATTTGCCCTTTTGGTTGGCAAAAGTCTTTAAAAAGGTCACAGAAGTGGGCACAAATGAGAGTTTATATCTGTTACTTTTGGACCTATGTGCTCGATGGCGCCTGCCAGATGGAAGAATCTCATATTCACCATTTAACAAGTGAAGAGGCTTCCCAATAATCCACTTGGCCTGAGCAAGAACAGAGTTTTGAAAAATGTTTTGGAGAGAGGGAAACTCTTTCCTGCCAATCTCTTTCATTGCCTTGCTGACAGTCTTTCCAAGTTTAGTTTTACATTTCACAGTCAATAGTCTTCTTGACTTCTCTTCTGTATGTTGGCGTTGCTAAATAATCTACACTTGCACTTTGTCGCTTTGTACGACCTCACTGACGTTGTTGTCGCTGTAGACAAATGTCCTCTGCATTTGACCCATTCTTCAGTGGATCTGGAGTGTCTCCTCATAAGCTCTGAGACTCATCTCCAGATGTCATTGCAAAGTTAAAAGCAATGTACTACATTTTTTACAATGAAATAACTTAAAATCAATTTTCCCCAAGCACAGATATCTCTTTATGTTTCTGTTCAAATGAAAATGAGTACACAGTGTCCTGCTTACGTCTAATAATCCACAAAGTTTGTCTGTTGTTGTTGTTGTTGTTGTTAGCTTTGTGACTAGCTTGTGACAGCATACTGACATGCCTTTCTTCTAACAGCAGCTAAAAAGTTTAAAACACATCATTGTGAAGAATTTGAAAGCTTAGAACGCATTAGGTAATTTAGCAAAACATGTGGACTGATGTAGAAAGTTTCAAATGAATTATTTGTATTTGTTTGCATTATTAACTCTTTACTGCCGGCCCTATTCTCACTTTGACCTTCCTTCTCTACCAGGCACTTTTTGCTCATTTAAAATAATATTCACAGCTCCACAAAAAAAATCGTTTTCCTCTGTTCTACTTTTTGGTGAAAGATTTTGAGCCACTACAATAAATAATGTCTTTAGGACAAAAAATATGAGGTTTCCATAATTAAAACATTAAGGACGAGTGTCTTTTTCATCTTTAAACCAACAAAAGTTGTGTTACAGACGAGAAGGCAGCAGCACTTTTCTACTTTCTAAGGCAGATTCTATAGATTCAGTCTCTTTTGGAGCATAGATTATATTCAACATTCAAAACATAAAGAAAAAGTAGTAGTAGTTTTACTTGCTCTGACATTTTTGGAATTGGAGGACACAGTTTTGTTTTTCTCCTCAAGACTCACTGCTTGTGTCGTTCTCCTTAGAGTCTTAGCCCAGTAGGATTGACTTTTTGTCATTTTACAGATTTCTACTCTAAGCATACGCAACAATGTTTTAGTCCAAGATGTTTTGCCTGTAATCTGTTGAAAAGAAAGCCAGCCTCCAAAATCAGCTGATCACATAAAACACAGCTGACTGTGCCGTCTAAAAGTCAGCACATGTATTTCCCAGTCATGTGACTTCCTGTGCTCACACTATTCCCCCCTCTGCTGGTGAATCTGTGAAACTGCATCATGTATTTAACTGTAGACAAAGTCAGCACATTCATCAGAGAGCCCGACTTCGCCGCAGACAATAAAGACGTCATTGGCAAGCTACAGTTGGCCACGCAGTGACGGATATTTTCATCATTGGCAGGGAAAGCGCCTTTAACATTCGTTTAATCGCACTGTCTTGTGCTTTGGTGCACATTTTAGTTGATGGAAGAAAACAGAGTATCGCTGAAACCCACTCAGACACAGAAAGAAACTGGAAAACTTCACAAAAAACCCTGCAAGTCGAGCCCTCAATCTTCTTGATTGTATAGGTTTTACTGTAAAGCCTACCTCAGACATTTGTGTTTTGGTTCTGTTGATGTGTTTTGTTAGATGAGTAGTTGCCTGAGTTTTTGAAATACCTTCTTGCTGCGGACCTTACTCGTGCGTCTCTTCTGCTCCGGTCAAACGTTCGTCTCAGAGATGATAAGCGTTTGAATGACACTAATGGAGAGCCGCTCTGACAGACTTGCGTTGACTCAGTGTGGACATGTCCTCTCTCTGTCCTCTGTCTCTTATCCGAGGCTGGTACAACAGTGACTCACCTGCTTCTGCTCCAGGATGTTGTTTTAAAGACAAAAGCTTTCAGACGCGTCCAAATGTTTTCCCCTCAGAGCTCAGAAATGGTAATGTATGAGTGGGCCGAGAGCCAAGTGTGAGATGGAAGGCAAATTTGTATGTAAAAACAGACTGCTCCAAAGATAATCATCCACACTGTATCTGATTGTGACTAATTAAGATGTTCAGTTTTATTATCAGATTATATTGGATTCAGTGGATATACATGTACAAATACATTTTCTGAACATTTTGGCATCGTTAGCATTTTATTGTGATAAAAATCATCATATTGTGAGTCCGCATTTGTGTTTGCAGACTATTTCAATACTTCTTATTAGGGACTGGCCTTGTGGGAGTTGCCATGTCTGCTTTTTCATAGCGACTTTGGGCTTCTTTTTTGGAAAGTCGCTTGTGAATTTTGTCAGTTGTGGATTCACATTCTTGGGCTACACATTTGTGTCATAAAAGAGGTTATTTAAGGTTTGATTCACAATAATATATTGGTTTATATGACGTGTGATCTGGAAGAGGTTACATTAACCGACAATTTTCCATCATTTACCGATTGTAATTTGCTTTGACGAAAAATTTTCAAGTCCCTCCGTCATTTTGATGGATTGAAAATGGAGCTGCCCTCCATTTTCAATCCAGTTATATATAACAGCATTCCTCAGTTATATATAACTGAGGAATGCTGCTTTCAATCCCATTCATGCGCGCTGCAATCCGGCAGGGAGGCCGCGAGACTGACGGCTGCAGAGTGCACGGTGCTGTAGCCTCCGCAAATACGTGACATATGAATCTGTAAATCTGGAGGCTGCAGTTTCACGGACCACACGTTAGCTAGGGAGCGCGGATAGGCTGCGTACGACAAAAATAACGGCATGGACAACGTTTTATTGGTCTGATTTCAAGAGGATTTGTACTTTTGACCAGGATCGCTCGACCGACAAACATATTCAGATTCATAAACTTAGCGGAAAGTCGTACCTGCAGTTTCCTGGTTTGGTGACGTGCTCGCATCGACTCATCAGAGAAACTTTCCCGGAGGAATGAAGGACTGGCTTTTACGCAGGAGAAATGGAAATAAGACACTGGTGGGCGGACCACGACAGCACAGTGACCAGATGCCAGGTAAGTAGAACAAACAGCAACAGAAAGACAATTTTGTGTACAATATGAACCGGTTACACATGGATGACATTGAACATGGATTTTTTTTTTTTACATATTTTCATAAAAACGTTTTAATGATATAAAGATTATATCATTAAATATGATAAAATATGTCACAACTATTGATCCTTGTTTTTTCAAACTCTTGGTCACTTGTTTCTCTCTGAAAATCTGGCAACACTGATCAGTCTCATTCTCCTCTGAGTGGATGACAGCTGGATTTAGTCAATCACAGTGAAGCAGGAACTTTCTGAAAAAGATCATTTGATTTACCTCATATGCAATAGGAAAATAAACTTCTCTATACCAATTGTATACACAAAAATCGTTATAGAGAAAAAAGAAAATATATTTTTTTGCCATCTCCCAGCTCTAATTTGTCTTGTCAGTTCTCATGGACATGTTCGTCCCTCGTGTGGCCTCAGGTGGAAAAGATCCAGTCGTTTAATCCTCACTGACACTTCCCTTGGGACAGGAGACCCTTGAGTGGGGTTGTGCCACAGAAGAGCCATGAGACACTTTTCTCTCTTTAGTTTCTTTATGTCATCCAACAGTTTAACTGGAGTGACGTACATTTGTTTGTGTATAAGGATCACACAATAGCACAAACACAATAGCAAAAAAAAAGGAATTGAATTTAGGCTATAAGGAGATATTCTTCACATTTGCCTGATAATTTATTAACAGCACTTTATTATTACCACGTGGTTTTATACTAGTCATTCCAAAAATGTAAAATCAGTAGAGCTTTAGATTGTGCTTTTACTCAATGGTGTTTGCTGCCATATTAGCATTAGCTTTTTTTTTGCTCTACAGACTATTGGACATGCACAGTTGTGTTTCCCTCATGATTCGCTGTGCGACAAGCTTGAGCCGAGTTAATCCAGAAGCGCGAGCCTGATTGTTCTGACCAATCAAAGAGGTAGTTCATAGAGAGATCAGCAGTAGCCAGTGCTAAAGTCATTTTATATAAAAAATGTATGATGTGAAAATAGATAATTGCCTCAAGATTCGACAATTCTTAAACCTGTAGATGCTCTTTTTGCTGTCTGTCTAGCCTGTAGGGATTTTCCTGCTGCAGTATCATTGGAGCGACCACTGTGTGCTAATAACAGCATTAAGAATAGACACCTAACTGTCCCATTCTACAACTCAATTTCTTACTGCTTAAGAGCTAATTAGATGTTTAAGTTCCTCTGGTTACAAGTCGTTTTATCACCAAAATCACGTTCAAACAATATTGCGGCTTTGAAATGTGACACTGTTGCGTGATTCTCCGCAGACTCAGACCTCTCCTCTCTTTTGTTTCCACATGTGCAGCCCATTACCAGTGCCTCTGAGGGTGGCTTTAGAATCATACATAATGAATGAATTCAGACTGCAACAAACAAGTGTCTACAAGACTGGAAACATAAGGCCCTGTCTGCCGAGCGGCTCAGGCTCTTAAAGCAACTCTATTTAACATTTGTATCTTGTCTCTCGGCGGAAAATCTGAATACACATCTCCTGGTTCGATCATTTTTATTTTTGGTAGTGTAAAATGTTATGGAAATAAAAGAGAAAAAAAGCAGTTGTTCTCAAACTTTTCGTCTCAAGTAAGAGAATATTTGGCTCTCCAAATACCACCACCAAAACTCAAGACTGGGTTTGGCCTAAATTGCAGCTCAAAAGGTTTAAATGAAACTAAATCCAGACTTAAGACGTAATGTTTTATAACATACAGTAGATATCTTGTTTTCATTAGTTTGAGAATGTGCTCTTAAACAAAGCACGAGATGTACACCACAATGAAGAACAGCCTATGTTGCAATGATGAGAATTTCTTACCCCAATCTGCAGCAACCCTTAATGGCAGAACAAAATCATATTCTACCACTAATGTTAGCAAGCTTTTATTTTTCGTCTTTTCCATTAGCATCACCATTAGCTGCTAGCATCTGATTACATATTTTATTTCTTGGACTTGTTTGGCTCCATCATTTAGATTATGCTCTCAGTTGGAGCGATGAGCAGGATGTTACGGCAAAGTTTGATTCATTTGATCTGTTTTGGCGACATTCTTATGCGTAAACTTCAAACTGTGACTGGATCATGTGGATTTAAAGGTCTCAACACACAGACTTTAGACAGAAAAGCTGTTTTAATTGAATATTATATGTGACTTGTGACAGGTTTCTTCTGTTTAAGAAGGTAAGATGACACTCTGCATGTTGTTTGTAAACTTGCAGTTACATGCAGAGCGCAGTCTTTTAAGCTCACACAGTTTGGTAGAAGTAAGACATAATTGCTCCACTAGTTTGTGCAGGGCGCAGTCGTAATCTCACACAGTTTGGTAGATGTAAGACGTGAATTGCTGTGACATGGAGCGTTGTTCGTGACGTGGGTGTGATGTCATGTTTAGTACCTACTCTTGTCGTTTTGGCCCTGGGGTAAAACAGGTATTAAAAAGAATCAGCCCCAAATGGAAACGCTCTGCACCAGGGCTGTCGCGCCGAGTAGAGTGGAGTAGTAGGCCAAGCAGGTACTAAAGGCCTAATATTTACTGAGCTACAACCAGAAGCTGATGACATAATAGACCTAGCATCTGCAGTTAGGGTTATAAATCAAAAATGTTATTTATTTATTTATTTAATTTGATAGGGACAGGTACGCACATTGGATAGCATACTACAACATTTATAGCCTTGGCTAGTTTGCGATGTCTGTTCCTAGAAGGGCTTTTACAACAAATTTACATCAACAATAATTTATACATTGGTTACATTTACAATACATTTATGTAATGTAAAGTTCATGTTTAAAACTCCCCAGTCCAGGTTCAGTTAGCATCCCGGAGAGAGAATGCAGACTGTCCAAAGGAGGTTTTTCTCAGGAGAACTTTCACATTTCCATTCGAAGACCCACTGCTCTGAGTGGGACTATGAGCTTGCTGAGTACACCAGGGGCCTATTATTCAGGCACTTAAACATCAATTTAATCATCATCAATTACAAAACATTATAAAATTTTCAAAGCTAAGAAAATTTAATTTCTGCAATACCTGACAGTATCAAATCCTTGCTGAATTTTAAGATTTACATTTGTGTTGGCGCTCACTCTGAACATTCACAATGCATTTCCTGGTCTGTAAAAACATGAACTATTATCCAGCACCGGCTCTTTTATTTCCGCCCACCTCAGCACAGCACCACAGCTCCCACTCAAACCAATAATGAATAGCTGTCATGGCTGCCACAATCAATATCAACTCATTATGTGTGTTTGGTCAGCCCCTGCTTCTACTTCTGCAATACATATACACACAACAACCTCGACGAAATGCATGGAAGTGATAAACACAGCTCTATCGATTGTAAAAAAAAAGTCTTTCTACAGCTGCGGGTTCGTCGGTCGAGGAGATTTCCATAAAGCTTGTTGCGTTTTGATGCGTTAGAGAGGGAAAAATCAATAGGATGGAGGCTGGGCACTTAGTTGTGTGGTCATCGCAGTTAAAGCCGCGAGGTCGTATGGTCAAATTTGTAAGTGAGGCGATCGATACGGAGAAAGATGGAAGAAAGAGCTCGGAAAATGTTTGGTTTTCAGAGCTCTGCAAATGTGTGTAATGGAAGAAGAACTAGTTTGTTTTTGTTCTTAATTTAGGTAAAATATTCATAAATCCGTACATTTTGCATGTATCATCTTACTTATAATGGAAAACGTCAAGCCTTTTCTAAAACTCTATTCACACGGCATAATATTTACCTCAGGACTTGTTTTTACCAACACAGTCTCACAAAAACGGTAAAAAGTTTGTTTGTTGAAGCCACGTGGGGATATTTTCTTTAGATGTAACAAATAGAAACGTAAACAAAAAGTAAGATTTTAGTTGTATTGTATTGAAGGCTTTTAAAGATAACACAAACATTACATTTACAGATATCCCCAGTCATTCCAGTAGTTCCCAAAGTGGGGGTCGGGACCACTCAGGGGTAGCAAAGCAAAATCTGGTGGTCGCGAGATGATTTCAAGGTGTAATTATACAATTATGATTTGGTATTTAATCTGTTTTTTAAACTTTAGCATCAGGTTTGACTGGATTTTGGTCATATAAAGCCATAAACTACAAAAATAAATAATAATTTAAATGGTTTCCTGACTTGAAATTTTCACAGACATCTATTTTATTTTGCTGTGAGGGTCACGAGTTGGTAACATTGTTATTTTGTAGGTCCCGATCTGAGAAGTTTGGGAACCAATGTATTTTACACCGAGTGCATTCGTCTTAGTTCTGCCAGCTTGCATAAGTTGGTGCGCACTGCGCACTGGAGCTCAAGAAATTCCGATGGAGAAACACTTAAAAACAACAGTCCTACCAGATTGCAGTTCACAAAGAGCAAAAGAAAAGAAGGTTTGTGCGCTGGTTTCTCTCTCCTGTCTGTCATCTTCAGTGAGCACCTGTCGTCCTCAAAGAAGGTGGAGGCAAAGTAGTCCGGGGCCACACCGTCTCTCGAACCGCCTCTAAAGTGAGTTAGTAGAAACACAGTGCTAGCAACTTTAGCACAGCTTAGCTTCCCCAGCACGGCCCTCAGAAAACTGATTCAGCTCACCCTTTGGCAGCGTGGATTGTTCAGAGATCCTCAGCGCAGTCCTCCGGAGTAAGTGAGTGTCTTCCCAAGTTTTCTGGAACATGGCTGTTGATTAGTTTTGTTCAGTTCTTTTACGAGTGTGAGCAGTCTGCGGCCAATGCCTATGCGGTGCTGTCCTTCTCATCACACATGCTCCAAACCAAAGAATAAATAACTACATATTCTGGAGAATTTACAATACCTTAGTGCATCATATTAATTAAATACAATTCTTGTAGAATAAACAAATAAATTTCCCTGATATGCTCAATATTCAGGTTACTACACATGGCAATCCATTCGGTCCAGTGAGTTGCATGGATGTGTTCTGGTCATCTGGATCTTTTCTTCTGGAAGGAACTTTGTCCAAACTATCGGAGTGTTTCGAAGCCCTTTTTGAAGTTGTGAAAACAAGACACGACAAACAGAAAACCAAACGATCGCTGGTAAAGTGTTTCCTGGGATCCAGAACTCACGCTCCAGCAAACTGAGAAAAGTGGGTCTGGTCACCACGCCCTCCGCCTGCGTTTCAGATCAAATCTACATCGTACCGGGCAATCAGGTTAGCTTATTTGATTGGCGCAGATGAAACAAAGAAGCTGATTGGTCGTCTGTCATTTAGACCAAAATCTAATCCTATAGTATGTTTTTTGCTTCGCTCATTGATTCTGCAGAAATCCGCATGTTTTTCAGTTCCACGTGATATTTTTTTCATGTTTTTTTCTTTTTTTTTTTTTTTTTTTTTTTTTGTCGGGAGCAGCCCTGTTGATTTTCAGACGGCAGAAGACACATGTCCCTGATTGGCTAATTAATCTGTCAATCACGGCTAAATCAAGTGTTCTTTGTTACCAGTATTTACATGGGCTTAGTAATTGTGTGAAGTTGAGCGTGAACTGGTAGTGTTGCGATGCCGGCAGTGTCCAGACAAATCCGGATCAGGAACTGGATCTGGAGGCAGCCTGAGCCCGATATCACATTTTTACACACATGCATGATTTGCACAGGACTAGAAACTCAGATGACGTTAGTAATTATTACAAATTACCTGAAGTTCCAGAGATAAATACTGTATTATGCAGTGTGAAAAAAACATAACTTGAAATTTAAAAGAATAGCTATGGAGACAAATCACCGTCACATGTATTAGCAAAAAAATTCTACATATTGCAAAAATAATAATGTTTTGTAAAGAATAAATACAGTTTTGCAAAAAATAAATTAGGTTTGCAAAACTTAAATTAGTTTTGCAAAATAAAATTTGTTTTGTAAAGAAAAAAATTGTTTTGCAAAAATACATTGTGTTTTGTAAAGAAAAAATCTGTTTTGTAAAAAAACAAAACAGGCTGCAACACAACTTTTCTTTATTCTTCTCATTAATTGATTTGTAACGCCCTCTTGTGGCTTTGCAAATCTTTTTTTCTTGCTCTTAAAATGTATTTATAATTTTTAGTCTTATGCATATGTGTTATATGTGTCTTACATATGTTATGTTGTATTTTCTTAAATTGTTGTGTTATAATCAATAACTTCAATAACGAACATTAAATCAAACACAAATTACGAAATAATGGTTTTCCTTTATATTAAAAAGACATTTACAAACTTCTGGTTGCTGCCGGTTGGCGCATGCGCAGCACGGATCTGAGGCCCGCTTGTTCCACCCCTTAAACTGTCAATCACCAGACTCCGCCCCCATGTCAAAACTGCGACAGAACTCAAAATGCAAAAAAAAATGCAGCGCAAAGAAAAAAAGATTTGCAAAGCCACAAGAGGGCGTTACAAATCAATTAATGAGAAGAATAAAGAAAAGTTGTGTTGCAGCCTTGTTTTGCTTTTTTACAAAACAGATTTTTTCTTTACAAAACAAATTTTATTTTTGCAAAACTAAATTATGTTTTGCAAACCTAATTTATTTTTCGCAAAACTGTATTTATTCTTTACAAAACATTATTTTTTTGCAATATGTAGAATTTTTTTGCTAATACATGACGGTGATTTGTCTCCATAAATAGCCACTTCACTTCATTAATTTCAAGTTCAAATTAGAATTCAGTTGCTAAGTCTGCAGGAGATTTGCAACAACCATTATTAAACTGTGAGCATTTGGGGTTGCATAACAAGTTCAATTGTCTGTTGTGCAAAAGAGAGAGAGAAGAAGAGAAAGTGAAGAATGTTGTTAGTTGTGTGAGAAAAAGACACAGAGCAGGAGGACAGAGTGAAGATATAGTGTGATGTGAACTGCAGGTAAAGACATAACACTGGTCGTCCAAGAGAGAGAAAGACGTGTGTTTAGGTTTATGGGAAAGTGTGAGAACGAGAAATAACAGGCTGGAGTGGACAATAAAGAGTACCTTACTTTAGTTTATTGTTTTTTTAGGACAGTATAGACCCTTTTCATGCTACGTCACGGTGACGTCACAGCTCTAGCTGGAGGCAAAAAAGACGAAAACTCATAGCCGACGCATTAAAAGTTCTAGGTTTTATCGTGGTTAAAATGTCGTTTCGTTGTAAACTGTGACTAGGACCTTTGTGTCTAAAATTAGCCTGACCCAACACAGTCTCACTAGAGGGCGTACTTTTACCACGACACAAAAACAGCGTATTCTGACCACGACTTCACAGCTATTTTTAGTACTTATGTTACGCCGTGCATTTAGCACGATATGAAAAGAGTAAAAATGACACGAGATTTCACAGCGTCAAAAAACAGGAGTTTTAATTGAAGCCACGTGGGGACGTTTTCTTCAGGTGAAACGGGTAAGTTCAGGCATAAAGTTACTAAAATTGGTAAGATTAGATCTGGGGCTTGGGGCAGGTTAAGATTAGAATCAGGATTTCATGAAGATTCTAAATAAGAACACGTCTTAACAACCACCATTGAAATGAATGGGGACTGTGATGTGTACTATAATTACGCAGGACGCCCGTGAACTCGTGCTAATCATACCTAATTTACATATTGTGTAATGTCGTGGTAAATGTACGCTTTCTTGTGAGATCGGGCTCCCTGACCTTACCCAGACATGCAGGTGCAGTTTCATGTTCAAACTGATCTGTTTCATTTAGAATTCTAGCTAAAACTGTACTATTGTCAATCATTAATTTTTACACACAAGACAGTTATTTTCTACTTTAGCAAAGCCTTTGACGAGAGCTAACACATTTCAAAGCTAAATGCAACTAATTTTGTTGAAATAAGTTAATCGTAAAATAATTACTATCAAATGTTGTGTCTCTGAAGCACTAATAATGTGAGGTGCACACATCAGCATATTTAGCATTAGCTTCAAGACACGAATGAACTGTTAAAAGACAGCATTTTAGCCACTACTAGGTTTAGCAACAAAGCGGACCTGAAACAAATGTAAAAATCACCTCTTAAGCCTCATGAAAGAGCAGATCCTGATTCAAGACGAACCACACAAACTCAGACAAAATGCTTCCACCCGTCAGAAGTAATTCACCAAAGTCTGTGTCAGGTCCACACAGTAAGTTACGATATATATCTTGACAGTTCCGAACAGAATTTGACATTTTTTCTGCTTTTGTTTAAAAATCCCTCCAAAAACGTGCTAGTTTACACACGTTTAAATGGAGGCACGTCGTCTTTTGCCTCCGACTAAGCTCCGCCCACCAGAATTTGACGCAATGTTTACTGACATGCAAGGGGTCTATACATTATATTCTAGGAATGCACTGATCCAGCTTTTTCAGTTCTGAAACCGATTCCGATACTTTGGCTTTAAATATCGGCCAATACTCGATAGTGTAAGGACTATAGTACAAGTCACAACTTAAAAACCTAATCTAAATAAAATGCCAAACATTATGAGATGTTCTGGATCTACATCAGCCAGTAATTAGTCTCATTATGTCCAGTTAATGACACAATAATGGTATCGTCTGGACCGGAATTCCTTGTATTTTATTGATTTAAATTTCTTTCCACTTATGAGGATTAAACAAGCGTAACAATGTTTTATCTGTACTGCTTGAAATAACTTTTTAAATAAGGCAGACTTAAACCTCCCTTTCCTTAGCAATTGTAATGTTCTATATTTTATTCTTGGTTCTCCCTGCCAAATATACCTTGAGATAAATTTGTCCCATTCAGTATATTCATTATTGTGGTCTCCAATGGTAAAGTTTGAAAAAGTATAGTAACGGGGGAATATTAAGTGTGATGGTTCATATTTGCTGTTTTTATTTGTCCTCAAATCTTGTGTTAAATGCCCTCCCAGTACTTAATTGAATTGAATTCCAATCTATTCTGAACATGTTTTTATATATATATATATTTTCAGCTGGTTTTGTAATTAAAGTAAGAATCTGTGTTTTCTGTACATTTATTTTGTAACCGGATAATTGTCCAAAATTATCAATTCTGTCATGATGCTGGTAATGATCTACTGGGATGTGATAAATATATAATAATGCAGCTTTTGGATCCCTCCATTCTCCCATCATACAGTATCTATGCTTGTTATTCTCGTTCTGTATTAACTGACTCAAGGCTTGAGAATATTGCAAAAAGAATGGACCGGAATTCCTTGTATTTTATTGATTTAAATTTCTTTCCACTTATGAAGGATTAAACAAGCGTAACAAATGTTTTATCTGTACTGCTTGATAATAACTTTTTAAATAAGGCAGACTTAAACCTCCCTTTCCTTTAGCAAATTGTAATGTTCTATATTTTATTCTTGGTCTTCTCCCCTGCCAAATATACCTTGAGATAAATTTGTCCCATTCAGTATATTCATTATTTGTGGTCTCCAATGGTAAAGTTTGAAAAAAGTATAGTAAACGGGGGAGAATATTAAGTGTGATGGATCATAATTTGCTGTTTTTATTTGTCTCAAATCTTGTGTTAAATGCACTCCCAGTTACTTAATTGAATTTGAATTCCAATCTATTCTGAACATATTTTTTATATATATATATATTCAGCTGGTTTGTAATTAAAAGTAAGAATCTGTGTTTTCTGTACATTTATTTTGTAACCGGATAATTGTCCAAAATTATCAAATTCTGTCATGAGTGCTGGTAATGATCTACTGGGATGTGATAAATATATAAATAATGCAAGCTTTTGGATCCCATCCATCCTCCCATCATACAGTATCTATGCCTTGTATATTCTCGTTCTGTATTAACTGACTGAAGGGCTTGAGAAATATTGCAAACAAAAGAGGATGTGTTGGACATCCCTGTCTACATCCTCTTTTACAATATTACACAATAGACACTCCCATTAGCTTTTATCCTTGCTGTTGGTTCCGTGTACAATCCTTGTATAATCCTAATTATGGTTTCCTGGAAGCTGAATTTTTGTAACACCCGATATAAATAGTCCCACCTGACCGAATCAAAAGCCTTCTCAGCATCTATCCCCATAATGACTCCTTCAATGGCAAAATCTTTTCCATAAATCAGGCTAATATTGCTGTAAATAATCTATAATCCTGATTAAGAACACTAATTGGCCTATAATTGGAACATGAACCTGGCATTACCCCTTTTTGTAACAATTCAAGTTTTTTTTTGCAAGACTGGAATAAGTAACTCTAAATATTTGTACCATTCTGAGGGGTATCTGTCCGCCCCCTGGGATTTGTTGATCTTTAGTTTTTGGAATAGTGGAGTCAATCTTCCTTTCAGTAATCTCTGATACAAGATATTGGTTTTGTTTCTCTGTCACTTTTGGTAGTATCAACCTATCCTTTTAAATTATTACTAGATGAATTCTTGTATAATTTTAAACAATACATTTCAAAACATTTATGAATATCCTCTGTTTTGTAATTTACTTCTTTGGTCTGAGGATTTCGTATCTTATAAATATTATGCTTTGACTGTTGTTTTTTTTTTTTTTAATTTATAGGCCAATAACTTTGTTGATTTCCCCCCAATTTCATAGTATTTTTGCTTGGTGAACATATGTTTCTGTATTTTATTTTTCCTGTTCCAACTTTTGCAAATCTTATCATCATCAAATCATTATCTCATGTTCCCTTTGCCTTTGCTTTTTTAAGAATGCTGATTTGGCAATTATTTTACCCCTTAGCACAGCTTTGCATGTGTCCCAAAGCACAAGCGGCGACGCCTCTCCATTATCATTTTTGTCAAAAAAATTGAGTTGAAGTATCCCGATACATATATATGTCGATACACCTCGTTGTATCAATGCGCATACTGTCGGTGTCCGATCTCACAAGAAAGCGTACATTTACCACGACATTACACAATATGTAAATTAGGTATGATTAGCACAAGTTCACAGCTGTTTTGTGTAATTATAGTACACGTCACAGTTCCCATTCATTTCAATGGTGGTTGTTAAGACGTGTTCTTATTTATGAATATTAATGAAATCCTGATTCTAATCTTAACCTGCCCCAAGCCCCAGACCTAATCTTACACATTTTAGCAACTTGATGCCTGAACTTAATCGTTTCACTTGAAGAAAACGTCCCCACTGCAACCAAAACTCGTCCTATTTTAACACTGTGAAATCTCGTGTCATTTTAACACTTTTTCATATCGTGCTAAATGCACGGCGTAACATAAGTACTAAAAACAGCTGTGAACTCGTGCTCAAAATACGCTGTTTTTGTGTCGTGGTAAGAGTATGCCCTCTAGTGAGACTGTGTTGGACGTGCACGCTCATTCTACAATAACATAAAACTGAGGGTGTTCTTACTTAGCAGGGTGCTGCTTGAACAGTAGAGGAAATACTAAATACTTTTTGAATGTTTTTCCACATTCTCTATCTAATCAAGAAGTTGTTCAACCACAGCCCAAAGCTCTACTGCAGTTGTAGGATTTGACCGGGAGCATGTCTTGGTTTGGTGTCAGAAAACTCCACAGAGAAAGGCTCAAAGGCTGAATCTAGTTGAATTCCTTTGTAATAGTGTGAACAGAAGGTCCTAAATGCTTTCTTGAACCGCTTAAGCCGTGAATCAATTAGAAAGTCTAAAGCTTTAATTAACAGTAAACAGTGTTTGTGGTGTGTCTGACAGCAGCAGCAGTACGAGGAGGAGGAGGAGGAGGAGAAGAAGGGCAGAGCTACAGTCCTCTCCGGTCTCATTAAGCCTCAGTGCAGATCTATAATGCACTGCTGCTGTTGAAGAACATTAGAGCAGCACTTTGACTGTTGGAAATGTTTTTGCTGCGAGCGTCTGACAGTGATGGACTCCCACTTCTGCAGCCTCTCATTTACAACTCGCCTTTGTCACTTTACACTCCTTCAAATAGCAATTGCTCTTTCTTTTGTTCCATCTCTTATTCTGCACTGCAAAAGTCATATTACGAAATAAACACAGTGTGAAACTTGTGCTGGGGTTTTTCATGAAGAAGACGAAAAGGAGATTCGAGGCACTTACACAAAAGCTCTTTAATGAGCTTTATTGAGGGACAGAGCGAAACGTTTTGACCACGTCTAGGTCGTCATGACTTTTTAGTCGATTAATTTGACATTGAGACATGTCTTTAGTCCACCAAGAATTTATATGGCCAACCACAGCCCTAGAATGTTGTTTTTAAGATATGCTAAAAGTATATTGTGTAAAATTATACAAAAAGACCTATATACAGGGTTCGTACAGTCATGAAAAACCTGGAAAAATCCTGGATTTTTTTTTTTCTAATTTCCATGCATGAAAAGTTTTGGAATGCCACAGGTTTTGGAATTTTGGAATAAATAACCAATCATTTGTCAGTGAAAAAAAATGTGGTTTGGAGCAAAAGCAGAAATTTCATGCAGAATATTGATAAATATTATAGTATTTTATAGTAAAATAGTAAACGTTGGTTTCATTTCTGTTCATAAAAGCATTACCTAATGAAATGTGTGTTTTGTTTTTGAAAAGGCAAAATAAAAAAAAATTTAAAAAATCATTAAGATGGGAAAAAATAGGTTGGCAGTTTCCTTATTACATTGAAAGGTTTTGCTTTTTTGTTTGAAACTGGAATAAAATTAACTGAATCTGAAAGTATTTTTTAATCAAAATTATTGGAATTTAGAATTTTCATTTTTTATGTGTAAAAATCCATAAATCTTTGTGTTTTGGCTTTAAGGAAAGATGGTTCTTGATTGAAAAGTATGTTAAACTAAGTCATGAAAAAGTCGGGAATTGTTTTGGAGAAGTCATGGAAAAGTCCTGAAAAACCTGAAGTCAAAATCTGTATAAACCTTGTTTATAGTAATACAAATTTAAATAAGCAATGTTGTAAACCTTCAAGTAAACAAGACATGATTGGATTGCTTCACAAATGTAATTAGTTTTACAAATATTACACATTTGTCTGCTAAGTACACCTCAACTAATAAACTTGAAGACACGTTTTAACTTATTTATGTTAAACTGACAGCCAGCCTATCATGTGGGCTTTATGATAAGATTTTGTTGATTCCAAAGTGGATGTGTTTAGATTCAGGAACAACACAAAAATGCAAATTAAAATACAAATGAATAATGGGAGGCAGGATATTTACACATTTTTGAGTATCCTTCTAACAAAAAACAGTCTGTAATGTAAACAGAAAAAATGTTGATATCACATTGAAGACATTTATACCTCCATCGTTTTTCGAAAACTACCCAGATGAACTCTTGTGGCCCTGTACAAATGAGAAAGCGAAAAACTCCAGGAGCTAAAAACTAGATCTTCACTTGTGTTGAGTTCTAATTATGTGGGCTGGTTTCGCTGCTGAGAGAGTGAATTTAGGTGAAGTCCACAGTGACGTCTGCATCAGTAAAAATGAACCTCCTCAGAGTCACACAGGACTGAGAAACCCACATTCAGACACGCCGACATGGCCCTGATTTCAATATTACTTAGAAAGGCTTTGTAGCTTCATTTATTAGTCATTTTAGTTGCTGTTTCTTGGTCACTTTTTGATAATCAGTTTTTTTTTTGTCTTTACTATTAATACCTGTTTTACTTTACCATGAAATATCTTAAAAATGATTCGACTAATTTAAAATGTGTTGATTTTCCAAATGACTAACCCAATAACTTTTTGTAATACAATAAAAAAACAATATTCTACGGAGGCTCAGGACTGCCAATCTTTCCTTTTTTTTCAGCTGTATCACGCTATAACCTAATACTCTTACAAAATTACGTGAGATTATCATACCAGGTAATAACGTGATACTATTAGTTAATAACGTGATACTATCAGATAATATTGTGGTACTATCAGATAATAACGTAATACTATCAGATAATAACGTGATACTATCAGTTAATAACATGATACTATCAGATAATAACGTGATACCATCAGTTAATAAAGTGATACTATCAGATAATAATGTAATAATATCGGAAATTACCGTTTTACTATCAGTTAATAACATACTATCAGTTAATAACATGATACTATCAGATAATAACATGAAAACTATCAGATAATAGGGTGATACTATCAGGTTATAACATGATACTATTAGGTTATTACTTGATAGTATCACGTTATTACCTAATATAGAATCAGATAATTACTTGATGATATTAAGTAATTCAAGTAATTACTTAATATCACATTATTACCTGATAGTCTGTTGTTATTACCTGATAGTATCAAGTAATTACCTGATAGTATCACATTATTACCTGATAGTCTGTTATTACCTGACAGTATCAAGTAATTACCTGATAGTATCACATTATTACCGGATAGTATCATGTTATTACCTGATAGTATCATGTCATTACCTGATAGTATCATGTTATTACCTGATAGTATCATGTTATTACCTGATCACATATCTGATCACCTGGCAATCATCATGAAATTTCATAATAAAATCACATAAAAAGTGAGTGGCAGTACTGAGCTTCTAAAGTATTCATCATTTGATCTGATTGAAATTTGATTGGCCTGTAGAATGTTGCGATGTCACAGGAGCAGAACTTACTGACGGTGTTTGGTGTTTGTTTCCCCCTCAGGCCCGGATCCTGCACATGAAGTACCTGTTCTTCTCATGGCTGGCCGTGTTTGTGGGCAGCTGGATCGTTTATGTGGAGTATTCGTCCTACACGGAGCTGTGCCGGGGACACGACTGCAAAAACTACATTGTGGGTATTGTTTTAGTCAACAAACTATATGCTCAGGGTAGGCTTAAATAATATTTTACCACGTCTGGTAGAACATTCCAGAGCTTTGGGAGTGAAAAGTGTCATTTATGAGTCTGGCACAGCGAGGAGCGTCTGCTCAGAAGAGCGCAAAAACGTCTGGGAACATAAGGTGACAGCAACTCACAGATGAATTGCTTTTAAAGCAATAAACAATATTTTAAATTCACATGGGCTGTCTGAATGTGCGCCTTAACTACTATATAGGTCACTAAACCTGGTCACGCCATTTTGTAGTGGTGTCTGAATGTCCAGCAGGTCAAAAGTAGTGCACTCAAAATTTCCCACAATGCATCTGGAAAAGTAGTTATAGTGATCGATTATCACTAGAATGGTTACTATAAACCACAATGCATTGCGAAAATCAGAAAAAAGCAGACAGCGCAGGTGTTTAACTGGAAACAACACGACTGAGTGAAAGATAATAAAAGAGTCACTTAAACTCACTGTTGAGCCGAAATACCAAACAAAACACTCGAAAATAAAAGCCGTTAGCCATAAAGATGCTAACTTTAGCTGCTTACTTTAGTTTGTGCTGTAAACGTTGAAATATCCAGTCTATTTGCTGTTTAATGTGAGTTAAACCAGACTTGTATTATGATTAGTACTCCATAAACCTGTCGGAAGGAATGGGACTTGATCAGTATTTGTTACATAAGTTCATTTTTTTTAGACTTTTGCCAACTGTTGTTTTAATTCGAGCGGGGAGAGTCATGTGACACGCAGTCAGCTGAAAGTAGTGCTCTTTGTGCCCGAAAGACCAGATGAATGAGTCGCCGAACAGGGCAGGACTACGTAGTGATTGAGTATGGATGTTCAGACACAGCCATGATCTCTGGTGTTTGTTAAAAGTCTAGCAGCTGGTTCTGTCTTACACATTAAAGGAGTTTTCTCACAGTAAAGTGCTGTAATTCTACAAAAAAGTACATACAGAATTAAATAAATTGACTGGCACTTTCTGACAGTTCAGACTACAACTGTAGCGCACAGGCGTAGAAAATGTGTTCAGATGGTGAGAGCTATCATATCATAGGGTTGGACAAATCCAGTATCTGCTAAATTCTATATAAATCGATAAATAGCATTCTTATATTCTCTAAACTCAGCTATGACAACTTTATGTGAATAGATTTCATTAATGTGGCGATGTTATGTTGCGGCAATTGTAGTATCCAACAGATTATAATTTTCTAATAATGTTAAACTTATTTCTCGTTTTTCTTTTGAAACATCCTTTCATGCTATAATTTTTATTTCAATTATGGCATTAAATTTGACTTGCGCAGCCTAAAAAATGTATAAAAGTCATTTGACCGAGCCTGGAGCAGACCTCATGGTACTTAAACTGTGCTTTATTCTGTTATATTTATTGTCTAAACATGAAAAGAAAGAGAAATGCTGGTGCTATGTCCCCTGCTCTTTCTTTTTTTCACCAGTGTGACAGATACAGAAAAGGTGTGATTGACGGCTCGGCCTGCAGCAGTCTGTGTGAGAAAGACACTTTGTACCTGGGAAAGTGTTTCACGGCCAAACCCAACAGCCAGGTAACCACACACTCATCATCCAAGCCCTTCACTCGTTTTAGACAAGCATTACACTTTTACACAAGACTACAGTGAAAATTACATTAAAGCTGTGTTTTTGGTACTAAACTGTGAGTATGGTGATTTAATGAAATTATTATTTTTTTTCTGCAGGTGTACTCAGGTACTGACATATTTTTGTTTGCAGGTGTATTAGTACTGACATATTTTTGTTTGCAGGTGTACTTAGATACTGACATTTTTTTTTGCAGGTATTTAGATACTGACATATTTTCTCTGCATGTGTACTTGGATACTGACATGTTTTTTCCTCCAGGTGTACTCAGACACTGACATATTTTGTCTGCAGGCGTACTTAGATACTTACTTTTTTTTTTTTTTTTTTTTGTACTTAGTATGACCTGTTTTTTTCTCTTCAGGTGTATTTAAATACTAACATATTTTTTCTGCAGGTGTACTCGAACACTGGCATGTTTTTTCTCTTCAGATGTATTTAAACGGCCGTATTTTTTCTGCTGATGCACACAAACACAGACATATTTTTCTGCAGATGTCTCGACACTGACCTGTTTTTTTTTCAATGTATTTAAAGGACATATTTTTTGCAGATGCACCCACACATATTTTTTCTGCAGTGTACTCGAACACTGGCATGTTTTTATCTCTTCAGATGTATTTAAACGGCATATTTTTTCTGCGATGCACACAAACACACATATTTTTTCTGCAGTTGTACTCGGACACTGACCTTTTTCTCTCTACAGGTTTACTCGGGCAGCTGGGCAGACCTAGACGCTGTGATCAAGTGTCAGCTGGACGATGCCCCTCGATACGACTTGGGGACTGAGCCGAGGAGAGGACAGCGGCGTTCCACACACCGCCCAAAGGCACCTCTGTGGAGACGTTCAGGGAGATGATCTACAACCACCTCAAGGTTTGTCCGAACAGAAAACACATTTTTAATTATTGGCTTCCGAAATTGTGATGACATCATAAGGCTACAAATAGTGAACAAAAGAACATTTTTAATCTGGTGAATTCTCTTGGACTAGACAAGAGTTTAATATCAGCCAATAATCTATGTAGCTGGTCTGCCTTGTCAAAATGCTTTGTTTAAATTTAGGGCTTGTTAATTCAAGATTATTATTACTCCTTATCTGTTAAACGTTGTCATAGATTTGTGACTAAATTAGCCAAATAAACCACTATAACAAGCCAGAATCATTTCCGGGAACTCTCAGGATGCATTATGGCAACATATTTTCTCTGATCCAGACTGTGAGCTGTTTGTGTTCTCTGGTAGATTTGGCTCTGCATAAAAACTGTAAAATGGTTTATTGGTTTGGGGCAAGATGTAGAGCTACAGACAGCACAAGGCTGAAAATAAGCTGACTGTGAAAGTAATCAATTAGAAGCAGCGCTGTTATAGCTTATGTAAAAAGTAGAATTTGCGTATTATGTTTTCCTTAAATAGAATTTTTCTTTGGATTTTTGTGATGTCAATTGAACAAAACCCATTCTGATGACATACTTCTAATGTCAAAATATTTTTTTTTGTTACAATTATCAATTATAAGACAACAAAAAAAAATGTGTCCAGTTATATGAAGCCAATCTTTCCAAATGAAAAAAAAAAAAAAAAAAACTATTGTGAAAAATTGGTAGGCCTAAATTAAATGCTTCAATTGCTTCAAAACTAATACATTTCCGCTACTTTGAAAAGCAGAATTTTGGTCACTTTTTTATTTATTAAATGTTTAAATTTTTTGTAATATCTGTTATTTGTTGATACCAATATTACATTTTAAATCACAAATGTAATTGTCATCATAGCACAAACTAAAAGCAAAGTTTATTTATCTGGGATATAGCATACACAACTGATACATCGCCCATCCCTAGTTTTGATTTAGTTTCTACATTCCACACTTAATTTGTGTTGCTATTAGGGTTTTTGCAGGCTTCAGCAGATCAGAGATTTGTATCATCATAACCGACTACAAAACAAGACATGTGTTTTTTGTCACATAACTATTGGGTAGGAACCACTGCATTCATTTGCATCAAAACAAGAAAAAATGGAAAAATGAACACAGTCTTTGACATTTTAGCTAACTTGTTTCAAGCTATAAACTTGAAAAGATGTTAAAAAATATATACCATACTTAGATCATCCTTTTGAGATTTTAGACACATTATAATGTTGCTGGATTGAGAAGTTGTGAACTATTGACAATATTTGACACTAAACTGTGAATGTGCTTTTATTTTGTTAAAATTTGATACTGAAATCTGCAAACTTCTGCATATAATATTATAATCTCTAGTTATATTTGTTAGTAACATAAAAATCAGTGGTTCTCAAAGTGGGGTCCCTGGGCCATATGTTGGGGGTCCCCAAAAATCTCTGATGACAATGAATTTTTTTTATATTTTTTTTTAAATAACAGACAATCCAGACACATGTATTTGATAGAAATTAATTCATTAATATATTATATTTACAAATTGATAAAAAAGCATGGTTTTATTAGCATCTTACTTTTACTATGATTTTTACTATGTTGAACAATGAGGGGTCCTTGAAATGGTTTCATATCGATAAGGGGTCCCTGAGGCGCCTCTGCACCACGAGCTGTGGTCGGCTGTGGCTCTGGCTCGTGGGTCCTGGAGGTTTGGTCTTGACCTCATGTCTTCTCTGGGCTCTGGGCTGGTGTCTTGTGACTGTGGATGGCTCAGCTCCTGGTGCAGACACCTCATCTGATGACTCTTTCTTTGGTCCATCTGTACCTGGCCCTATGTATGCAAACGTAGAAAAATGTATTTTTGTGTTTGTGTGTGTGTATGAAAAGCCCTTACAATCTATCTCACAAGCAGAAAGGACAAGTTTGACGACATGTGGAGGGATTCCGTTTTAGAACTCAAAACTTCCACTTTCTACTAATTTTCCACTTTTATTTGTCAATTATTTCATACTTTACAATTTAATGGATAATCTTTTCATTTCTCATGACACATAACAATGGCAGAAAAACTCTCTACCTAATTTGAATATGTATCTCTTTACCTCTTTAGGCCAAAGTCGGGGACCAGGCAGACCTCTCAGACCTGGCAACACAAGTCCTCTCCATCGCTGACGCCAACCGAGACGGTCACATCTCTCTGCCCGAGGCTCGCTCCACCTGGGCCCTGCTCCAGCTCAACGAATTCCTCCTGGCTCTGGTCCTGCAAGACCGCGAGCACACTCCAAAGCTCCTGGGCTTCTGCGGAGACCTGTACATCATGGAAAAAATCCCATACACCCCTTTGTACGGCATCACTTTACCCTGGATTTTGGAAGTCTGGATTCCCACAGGCCTGCGCAGACGGATGGATCAGTGGTTCACCCCGTCGTGGCCGCACAAGGCGAAAATCTCCATAGGTTTGCTGGAGCTAGTTGAGGATGTCTTCCACGGGAATTTTGGCAGCTTTCTCATGTGCGATGTGAGCGCCGGCACTTTTGGCTACAACGAAAGACACGATTTCAAAGTGATAGACGCTCGCTACATCGTGCCAGAGAATAGCTTCCAAGAAAGCATAAGACAGCAGAGGTGCGATAATGACGAAGACTGCGTTTACGGGGCGGACTGTGTGACTTCGTGCGATTTAACTAAGCACAGATGCACAACAGACACGGCCCGACCGAACTTAGCCAAAGCGTGCGAAGCTCTTAAAGACTATATTCTCAGAGGAGTGCCGTCAGACGTGAGGGAGGAGCTGGAAAAGCAGCTGTACGCCTGCATCGCTCTGAAAGGAAACACGGAGCAAATGGAGATCGAGCACTCGCTGATTCTCAATAATCTGAAAACGCTTTTGTGGAAGAAGATCTCGCACACGAAAGACTCCTAGTGAAAGACAGTTTTGCACATTTTTGTCCCGTTTTTGCAGGGTTAGGGGCTTGTAAACGATGAGTTATGATAATGACTAGAGAGGTTGTGTCCATGGTAACCCTAAAAGTATACAAAGGTCCAGTTCTAGCAAGGTTGGAATCACTTTGTAGAATTTGATGTCGCAAGACCAGATATTGGGCAAGAGTTCTTTTCTCTGATAGCAAACAAGCTAGCCAAGTTGCTATGACAACAAAAAAATGTACTTTAAGTTAATTCTTGCAAAACAACAGTCAAACAATAGTAAAAAAAGTTAAGAAATACATTTTTTCCATTGTTTGAAAGGATGCCGCCGCATAACCTCTATTATACTATGGAACTCCACGAAATGGAAAGTCAAAAGACAACTGTTGCCGTGGAAATAAAGAAAAATGTATTGAATTGTGTACTTTTAATTGTATTTTTACCAAAGTAATAGTAGTAAACTTATTACTTTGACATCTCCGTGTGTAAATTATTCTATATTTGTGTCAATGTAGTAAATAGACACACAAATATAGTTTAATTCATGCATCAAAGATACAACTGTGCATGTTTTCTAGGTGATTATTTCTTTTTATAATTCAGATAAAAATGCCCAGACACAGACAGGTAGAGTTCTGAATTCGCACCACAAATATATCACTTTAACTTTCTTTCTTTACTGGTCTTATTTAACATTGTTTTTACATAGAAATTTGCTGTTGCTCCAGTCACAAGATGGCTGCCACGACAGATCCCACACTCTCTAGTCATTATTATTCAAACTCATTATCACTGTGTGTTATCTATAAAAGGTTTTCTCTTTTACAGAGGCTTATATAAGTATATTTTAACTTAAGTCAACTATTTAAGAATGCTAGTTTATATATAAATAGACATACAAATAAGATGTATTATTGTGAAAAGTGCAATTTTTAAAATTAGAAAATAAATATACATTTTTCTTGTCTTAATCAATGCGTTCTTCAGTTCTTCCATCATAGTGTATTTTTTCCTGACACTTCTTTACAAAGCAAAATAGATAGTAGACATTTGAGTGCTATATGTGATACATTTTTCTCAACTAATAAGTTTATATCAGGTAATCACATACAATCAGGTAATTACGTGATATTGACAAGTAATAACATGATACGATCAGGTAATAACGTGATACTATCAGGTAATACCATGATACTATCAGGTAATACCATGATACTATCAGGTAATACCGTTATACTATCAGGTAATGACGTGATACTATCAGGTAATACGATACTATGAGATATGATATTATCAAGTAATAACATTAGGTAATGTTGATATAATCATCATAATCAAACAATATTCTGTCAGCTCAACATAAACATGCTAAATCTTCAAACTTGCTTCAATTTGTTGAAGTAGTGTTGCTTGTAATTTGTGCATGTTTTAAATTCATATTCTGTTTTCAAAATCTAAGAATTTTTTTGTCAGAATTTCAAGTTCGTATTTTTATTTTTAAACTAGATATTTTATACTTGTTCTATTGGCAATCTTAGTTCAAGCCAATCAAAATCTACACAAAAATGCAATACTTATTCCAGGCACATATTCTCTTGTTATCCAATTTAAGATGGTCATTGATGGGTCCTCGTGCAATCTTCAGGCCAATGAGTTAAGGAGCGACTGATCTAGTGGTTATATTCGTCATAGTGCCATCTGGTGGTCAATCAAACAAAAAGTACAAATGGCTTTTCTGTGGGGTTGCGACTTCCCCTAAACAATTCTGAATCTCAGTCTTTTAATTTAAAAAGTCAATAATGGTGCAACAAAATTTCCAAATGTAAATTGAGGTTCACGGGTTGACACTAGATTACACTTAATTATGCAGCTAATTTATAGACTCATTGCTTTACATACACTCTAGGCATAAACTGTACATGTAGTTTGTTAAATCTAGTTTGTGTGGCTTACATTCAGGTGCACTTAATGAAAACATAGTGCGTTACCATTTTCTAACAGCCATTAAGTACATGGATGATGTTATTTAAAAGCTTAGCACCACAAACCTGCTCTGTCTCTGTCTTCATACATATAGTGGTTTGGCCCATGTGAACTTCATGTGTGTCTGTGTAAACAGGAAAAGCGCTGACAGCTCAAGTGGACTTTTCAATAGATTTATTAGAACAAATTCCATGTTTAGGACAGGGTGGGACTGACGCCTCAGTCCTCCTCCTGCTCCTGAGCCCGGAGGAAGCTGGCCTTCTTCTGGGCCACGCGGTCTTTCCTCTGCTGAAGGGACAGCTTGGCACGGTTCCACCTGCAAAACACCACACAGACAATGTAAACTTAGCTTAACTTTTATTTGAGCAGGAAAGGCCTATGACAGAATGGATCTAAGGACAGGGAATGCTCTGGGACAATTATTCATCTGCCTGTTTGTTGGTGGACCATAATGACTTTCTGATTTTCCAATGCTTCTGTCGGCTTTGACCAAATGTTTCATTGTTTCGAACCATTTTGTTTGCTAAATCAACAATCATGTAAAAACGGCTGTTGTGATTTTGGTCAATACAAATAAATTGAATTGACTTTCACGTCATCAATGCTTCTTCTTCACGTTTAAAGAATAACTAACATTTTAACTTAAATCTCTTTTCAAGTCTCCGTGATCCTTATGGGGCATGTGTCAGCTCTCGGTTGTTTCCCATAAAAAAGACAACTCTCGCTGCATTCCCAACTCGAATTGTTCTCCTGACAAACTATGGCTTTTCTTTTTTTTTGTTAGCAGTGTACAATGTGCTTAAATTGTTTTTTGCCGTTTTATTTCAATCTTAAAATTATGTAAAAACGAGAAAATATGTTAGGTTTTAATTCATTTACACAAGAGATCTGTAGGGGGAGCACTACCACTGAAGTTGCTTAGTTCAGCTTTAAGTAGCCAATTTGAATGTACATTAGCCAAATGCTACGCTAACAACATACAAATTGAAGTTTATTTATCATTTGGGGCATTTTTAATGCTGCATCATGGGATTTTGTTGCAATTTCTTAAACCGAGCTTATGCACCCAATGTTAGGCCCGGGGGAAAAGAGCAGCATTTACTTTAGCAGTTGAATCTGATATCGGCTGCCCCACCTTTACAGTCTGAAACTACTCATTTGTTGTTGTTTTTTGTTTAAATATCCAGTCAACATACAACAACAAGTGACTTATTTTTAGTCAGTGAAAAAGTTGTAGCTATCTCCCGGTCCAAAGTCTGATTACAGAGTGTAGCCACTGGTTCGTACCTCTTCTTTTTGACGTCTTTGGGGGGCTTCTTTTCGTGGACAGGGTTCTCGCGGATAGCAGCATGAGCCTTTTTGTACATCTCCTCAATCTGAAAAAGAAAGACAGATTTTACTCAATGTTTGCATTTCTTCAGAAGTAATTATTTGGTTCAGAATCTTGTGAATGTACTGAGTAAGAGCTTCTCAGAGCACACAACACTGAAAACATGAAGATAGGCCTAATGTGTTCTAACCAACATTGTAAATAGATAACGATTCATGATTTATTAAAAAAACAAACAAATGCAAAGATAACGCAAAACAGCAGTTTTCCTAAACTTAACCTTTTTTTTTTACTTCATATCAAATTAGAACTCATCATTACACACAGCAGATTACACTTAACTATAACTTAATATACCAGACATTATTAGAATTAGGACAATACGCTTTTGTCGTGCAATATTTTTACAACATGAGTAAATTATAATAAAGTCAGTGTATAGTGCAAAACGGTAGGTTTATAATTCAACATGAGAAACTACAATGCTGCAGAAATTCAAAAAAATTCAAAGGTGAAGCTTATTCACATATATTACATTTCAAATCAAATGAATAGCCAAGTTGTAATACAAAATATTTTTTTTCTATGGATCCACTTTAGTGTTGACACAATCTTACGTCAACAGCAACTCTAAAAGTACGGAGCTCCTTAGTTTTAACAAAACAAATACATTGAGATCATTTTGTAATTACAAGAATTACACACAAACACAGTTTATTCAGAAACGCTTCATCTGAGCTACTAGCCTGGCAGAGCGCGACACGAGGCGCTACAAACCGTAGCTGTGCAGTTTGCAAATTCATATTTATTCATGCATTTAGATATTGCAATCCATGTGCTACAGTACAATACATGAAATTGTATCACGATATTTCGCAATAAGAATAAACATTCATTTCACATGTCCAGTCTCATTTCTCTTTTCTGGGTGGAAAATGTGTGAGAAGTCCCAGCAACAAAGGAGACAAGCATGAGGAATCAATGGGACAGTGTGTGCAACTTCATATAGTACGTGAGGCTGGGCAATTAATCAAAAAGCTCGAATAGTACGTTTGACTTTTGACTTGATTGAAAACAGGCTACTCACTGAATCTGGGGCGACTCCGTTCTTGATGAAGCGAGAGAACTGCTTCTTGTAGGCGTCCTCGTCCTCCTCCATCAGGTAGCTCATGTACTCTGACACGTTGATGCCCAGGATGTGTTTGCGGTGGACCTCTGCGTTGAACTCTTTGCTCTCTGTGTCGTAGCCGGGGAACCGCTTAGTGCTGAGGAGACACAAGTGCTCGTGTTCAAAACTCCATACTAACAGGTACATCTTAAAGCCTTTATGGAAAGTGTCATCAAAAACATTTCACAATACAGTAATTCATCAGTTCTCTAAAAGGCTCCTTGCACATTTTTTTCATAACTTTCCATGACAAGTATATCATCCAGTAAAAAATACTTTGCAGGGTTATATATACACAAACCTGGAGTCCCTAAAACCTTGGAAAAGTGCATTAACTAGCTGTCTCTAGTTGTATAACAGTAAATTAGATAGAGCTAATGACTATGGATGCACTGATCCAGACAGAGTAAACCGGCTTATTACGCCCAGTTAAGAAACAATCAGGAATATCGAATGAACCAATCACGGGATCGATACCCAGCATGAATGGACACAGACATTCAGTCTCAATTTCAGATCAGTGCATCACTACCTATACCTGAAACTTTATGCCTCAAGAGAGCAGACCTTCAGAAGAAGAATAACTAAAGATTCAAGACAAACAATGTGTGCGGCTCAAAAAGGCTGGTTTTTGGCGTTTCTGCGTAGAGCTCATCAGGCTCCAGGTCAGTCTAGTCAGTTGATTGACACTAAAAACACTTTTGAACTTAAGGAACAAAAGCTTTCCGACTGACTACATTCAAAGTTAAATCAACTCTTGTGCATTACTAAATGTTCAGAGGGGGTATAAGAACAGACGCGATTGGTCAGAAGTACAGACATCCATTGTAGTTGTAATCAGACACACTTGGCTGTAGTGAAGATAGCCCAGCATGATGTTACAAAGAAAAGTCCCTGCCACTGCAATGAGAACCCAGTTTAACACTATTTTGACCTGAAAGCAGCAAACATGACCAGTCGATTTAAGGACATACATTGCTAATAGCAAAAAGAATGGCTATAGTGTTTAGTTTTACTTTATACACATTTTTGTGGTTGGAACAATTCCGTGGCGTGACATTGCTCAGCTTAGGAACTACACAAAGAAGCAAACTGCTGTACACGGGGATACTTAACACGACTAGGGCTCAGCATCGAAACAGTTTCTATTTGGAACTGATCGAAAACCTTTGGGAAATACTAGAATTAAAAACATAACTCATATTTCATGAGATTTTTTAGTTCCTTGGCTTTAAATCTCCACGTCAATAAGCAGACAACACACACACACACTCGTCGTCTTCCAAACAAACTAAACTCGGCAATGTTAAATAAACTACATCTGCTACAGTCAATCTGTATGCTAATAAAAAGTTTTCTCACACCCAGAAAGAGCCCAATAGAGAGAGAAAGCCTCTTTCACACTAACGGGGTTTGCCCTTCTGAACTGTTTAGCAACTTTTGCCAACAGAATAAGACTGTCGAGGGTCAGAAGAGCGCAAAGGCTGCGTAGGCTGGTTTTAAAAGACTTGTTTGCAGAGTCTGCGTTGCCAGTTGCCATAAATGCAGCTATTTGATTGAACGGCGGCTACTGGCGAGTCAGAAAACCTATTTTGTGTTATTTGGACTCATTTGTGGCTATATTTTCAGAAATTTACATTCCAGCTTGCCCCTTTAGTAAAAATGGTGACTGTCATTGCAAAACAAAAAAAATATCACAATAACAAATTGAGAATATTTAGCCTTTTCACTTTTAGAACAAAACCCCAAACAAACACTAATCTACTTTATTATAAATTCTAGTCTTCATACTGTCTAAATTGTACAAACTGTGCTCGTAGAATGTCACACGATGAACTAAGCAGTGGAATTAGAACGTTCTGAAGAGCTCACCTGTGTGGGATGGACAGGCCTCCGTCCACTGCCCCCTTCAGGGCGCCGAACACCTTGTTTCCGGTGGTGGTTCTGGCCAGGCCGGCGTCCAGGTAACAGGTGAATGCCCCGGGCTGACCGTCAATGCTCTCCACGTTAAACTCGTCTCCAGTCACCTCCACCTGGCCCTCGTACACCTTATCCAGGCCAAACTTGTTCAGCAGCTGGAGACAGAGCAGACGAGTGTTCAGAGGTTTGGGGTGTTCACATTTGGACAGATTTTAATTTTTCTCACGACTTCTTCAAATAAATATCTATAACCGAGTAAAGCGATTAAGAACAAAACCCAAAGATTTCGGGAATTTTAGACATCCTAACACGAGCATGACTCCAATTAATTCGAAAGCACACCATTTTATAATTTTCTATGACTTTTTCAAGTTTTTTATGACTAAGAACAGAATATGGGGAAAAATATCCACTTGCAATTTGTCTGACCAGTAAAGAAATTGTGATTTATGTTTAACAGAATTTGGCATCGAGTTCACATTATAACAGTAACGTTGATTAAGGACAATGTACAATCACATCAAGCACAATGGCACAGATCCTTGTACCAGATTCTAGCTTGTACAGCTAATTTTAATCTGTAGTTCAGGGGAGTGGACACCCAGGACCTTCTTGCTATGAGTCCAAAGCGCTAACCGCTGCGCCACTGTGTCACCAAATCATGTTTCATAGACAAAATGAAATAAGTTGGCTGATGATGAACGCTAGTTAAAGATGCTTGTACTGATATGCAGAATCACATTTTGCATTTGAAGAAAATGCTTTAAAAATTGCAGCTTTAGTCATTTGCATTCACTGAAATTTGATTGGCTTAATTGATTGTGCAGCCTAACTATTCTTAATCATGACAAGTACTAATCTTACTCAAGCTATTCATGTGCATCATGAGAAACAAAAGACTACATTTTTGCAGATTAGTTTTCCAGCATTTTCAGTATTTACAAAAATAAAGAACATACTATCTTGTGTCAATCCAAGACTCTAATCTCACTTACTATCTTTAATCCTTGTGATTATGAAATTGGAAAGAGCAATATTCATTTAATTAAGTTGTAGTATCAGTTTTTTAAAATATTGTCATTAAAGGTTTTCTACCAAACAGACTTGAATAAAAGCATGTTGTCATGTAGGTTTCTTTACTTTGAGCAGGTTCACATGGCCACAAAACAGACCATTATTTTTCCTGAACATGGGTTTTCTCCTTTAGTTTCCATAGAAAATTGGTTAATTTAGCTGTATTTTTTACAATGAGTTAAATGTATTTACCCCATTCAGAAAAGTCTGCTCTTAACTTTGTTTCTAATTAATTGTGTAGTTGACTTTTCACTTCCAATAAGTTACACAGTGCACCTGTTATGTTGTGTTTACAACCATTATGCAGACCGAAGCACTATAAAGTCCCCAAAACTAACCACAGACCAATGTTCTGTCAGAGTAAAAGTAAATGAACATAATTGCTGCAGAACAGCACATACATTTAGACCCTTCTATTTTACTAAGGACTTACTCTGCGGGCCAGCAGCAGACCAGTGCAGTAAGCTGCTGCGTAGTTCGTCAGTCCCACAGCGATGCCGTATTTGGGCAGCTCGTGAGAGTAAGCCGCGCAGACGATCACATCACCTTCGATCTTTGCATAGGCAATCTGCAACAAAAAGAACAAACGTTTAAATTTCAGCTCATGTGGACCAGAAAGCAGGATTCCTGGTCTAAGGGCTGGGCGACTTTAACAAAAATGAACATCTCGATAGACAATTATGTCACTAGGTTACGTTTAAGTTGTAGAATGCAATGTCATAAATCGAGATGTGAACACTTTTTCTATTTAATGACACTGTACAATCTATTATCAGACAAAAGAGAAATGTTTGAAAATGAACCACAGACGTGTAGAAATATTATATCCTACGTTGCAAGTCACTAGCACCATTTTCTTCATTTTCTATTTTTAATGGGCTCTTTTTGTGGAAATATTTTACTCAAAACGATATACCAGAGATTCAGTATTTTGATGTCTTGAAAGAACATTTACATTATCTAAAATTCAGTATGTTGCACAAACATTTCTAAAAAAAAAATTCAATAAATAAAGCAGAATGCAATTTATACAGCAACTGCACATTCGATCTAATCCATCAATCAAATAACAGAACAAATACACCAATTGTGTTAAAACTACTGAGAATGTTAATTAGTGACATACATAAATTAGTGCAAAATATATTGGTAAATTTCACAGAAATCATGTAATTGAATAAAAGACCTGTCAATCATTTTTAAGTCCTACGACAGCTTTTTTAGTGCTTCCATTCAAGCTTTTCATTTCAAAACTTTACAAGACCCTGCAGAAACCCTGATAAAAGCTTTGTTAGTTATCCAAATCATTTACACATGTGACTGACACTTGTCTCCTTACCTGGCAGACTATGTCCCTGTTGGAGAAGCGCACAATCATGCGGTATTTGGGTGTGTTGTACTTGTTTTTGTCCTGGACGACGAGGCGCTTACGAGCAAAGAAGTCAGTTTTGCCCTCTGGTAGAAAAAAACAACAAATTATAAGCAAAGTACATGAGATAAAGTGGAACGAACATCAGTTTAGGGCTTACCTCTCCTCCTCCTGAATTTCACCTGATACCTCTTGAAGTAGGCCTTGTTCTTTACCACCTTTACGAAACCCTGAAAAGAAAAGAACAAAAAGTGAGTTACAAAGTGTCCAGCATTGCATTAAAACATTCTTAGGTGTTGCATTTGCATTAGCTGTCACTGTCAATGGGAAAGCTCCGTTATCAATTGCATGCTAAAGTCACCAGAGTGAGCTTGTGTGACAGGCATTAGCATAGCGGCTAGCCGGGTTTACCAGTCAAAATACAAAGATTATTTCAAGTTCACAGGAGTACGAGTTTGGGATGCAGAAGGCCATTCCTGGACGCGGAAATATGGGGTACAATATTTACACTTTGCGCTTTATAAATAACAGGAAGCTACAAGTTTATCTGCAGTCCGTTTAGGCCACGTTAGTCAGGACCGGGTGAGCATTAGCATGGCTCAATCTAACTTCATCTGTGCGACATCTGCGGTTTTAGTGTTTTATTTCTTCACAGGACAATCAATGCAGGTCTTAGCAAAGCATGGAGGTTTATATTGGGGCAGATTACAAACCATTTTTGCAGTCTTTTAGTCTCCTTATGAAGGAGCCCGGAGCCAAAGACAGGGCTCGACTCCGCTGCACTGGAAAAAGGAAGGACGCTGTGCGCATGCGCCGTAAATAGCGTGTGACAGGATGAGGACAGCGCAGCAGACAGCGCTCTGACCTCTAGCGAAGCGGAGCGGACACTGCAATAACATACAAACTGGACATTGTGATGTGTGAAAGACCTTTGTGCTGAGTTTGGGAGGATTTTACTGTATTCTATTCAAAATGTACATGTACCTGTTTAACTGTGTCATATTTTATTATTAAACACAAATATCAAATACATAGGCTAATACAAAACAAACACATATCAAACTGTGGAAAAACAAAGAACAAAAAAAATAATAATTAAAAAATATATATACATACAATGGCAACAAAAAAAATAAAAGAAGGCCTAAATAAACACCTATATGGGCAACAAAAAACAAGATTTATTCTGAATAGGCCTATAGACTTTTTCCATTCAGTATTTTTGCTATACTTGTTAATCTGATTTCTGTGAATCCCTTGTGGATCAACAAAGATGGTCTAAGTCACGGGTGTCAAACTCAAATGATGGTAGGGCCAAATCGATCAGAGTCAGAGTTGGTCGAGGGCCGCATTTTAAAATCTAGGTCCCTCTGTGTTCAATTCAAATATGGCAATAAGGCTGTATAAAGCTTATATAACACATTTACTGTATATCCAGAATTATATTGTGTCACATTACATTATATTGCACATGTTTTCATTGCAAGAAAACTTTAGACAGTTAGTATGCTTTTTGCTGCATTCCAGTGCATATTACATTTAATAGTCACACCTCAGCGATATAAGGGGCCACTATCAATAATAATCTGAAATCATGCTTAGGGGCCACACAATATCTTCTTGAGGGCCAAATTTGGCCCCCGGGCCAGAGTTTGACACCCCTGGTCTAAGTGTATACCTTTACTAAATGTTCTCCTCATAATGCAAGTCAGAAGAAAATGTCAAGTCTTCGGCCTCAAGTCTGAATCAAGTCCAAATACAAAATTATGGAAAAGAGATTGTATTATTGCCAGGCAAAGTTTATTTATTTATTTATTTATTTATTTATTTTTCTTAAAAAAAAAAAAAAAAGGGGGGGGGGGGGGTCGCAAATGAGCACAGTCATAAAGCTAGGCAATATAGTATATCATAAAATGTTACAAGAGGCAACTAAAAATGTAAAAAGTGATGCTGTAAATGTGTATAGACTGACAATACAACATTATAAAGGCTAATAATAATTAATAGGCCTACAGATGGGGACTGAGCAGCTAAAAATATGGGTCTAGTCAATTATCACCAGATTGAAAATGTGTGAAACAAAGTTGTTAGTTGGAAAAACTGTCTTTTGCTCACCATCTGGAGTTATGACATCATCAAATTCTGCTATGTGAGTCTAATCTATCAATGTACACAAAACAGTTTAAAGACATGTTTTAACACATTACAGTTTGATAAGATATTGTCTGAATACTGTTATAAGATATCCTTATATAAAAAAAAATCCACTTAAAAATGGTTGTCATTATCGCCCAGCTCTGTTCATGTTTGTTTGTATAAAACTAGACATTTTATTTGTCTTGGATGTATCTAGGTTACAAATAGACTTACCTAGTAACTGTAATTACATAATCATGTAAGTCACTTTGTAGTGTAACACATTACTGTAAAAATACTTCATAATGCATTGGATTCACATATCGCTTTTCATGACATCCAAAGATGCTTCACATTTTTTGCATTATTCATTCAGTCCACACTTAGTAGTGGTATGCTACTATTGCAGCCACAGCTGCCCTGGGGCAGACTGATAGAAGCGAAGCTGCTATTTAGGTAAGGTAATGATTATTATAGGACAATGTACAATTACATTAGGAAGTTACTAGGCTTAACCTTTTCATTGATTTTATTCGGTAATATGCAGTTTGACAAATAGTTGAAAATTAGCTTTGTAGCTAAAACTGGCACATTTACAGAAATGGTTGTCTGGTTGTATTTGTAACTGTTTTTGTACTCAGCTGATCTAAATGTTTAATTGTTTTGACGGTCCTGAGTTAACGTCACAGTCGCACAGCTGACATAATCTGAACAGAGGAGTGTCTAACAAAAGCCCTGCGTCATATGGCCTCGTGGTCCAACCGGAAAAGTGACTGACTGACTGGTATGTGACTCTTACAGTTTTCTATTGGCTTTTACAGTTTCTATTGAGGAAGCTAAAAATAAAATAGTGCTCCATTTGATGCTCCATTTTGTGATCTTTCTATGACAGCAAAGTCACAATACTGTATTAATGAGAAGTTACTGGGTTTGATTCCATTGAGATCTTTTGGATATTTTTGACTTGAGGACAATTTCAACAGCTATGGAATTCAGGTAAGCTTTTGAAAAAGACTCGAAAGCATTGTTGCATAATGAGATATCTTGTTTAGGTGCAATTATTTTGACCCCAGGGACATATTCAAACCTAGACCGAGATGGAGAGCTGGACTGGGATCATTGGTATAACAAATTCTCATTATTGCAAGCACAGTTTTACAACGGTGTTATAATGGACAAGTGGAAAAAAAATAGTTTGGCCTATGAAAATAAACTTGTAATATTTCCTGTTTAAGTTACTTAAAAGGAAATAAATGTGAAAGTTTAAAATAAACCCTAGCAAACTGTGGCCCAGGGGTCAACGTGGTCCTTGACATGGTTTAGTTGGCACGTCTTTGAGAAACAGAAATGTATGACAAAGTAAAAAAACAAACAAGACTAAGCCATAGCATTTCAGGATTAAACTCTAAAAGAACAAAAGTGGAAGTTTTAAATCTTTGCAATAATTAAACAAGAGCTAAGTCATAAAATACGAAGAAAGAAAAAGCAAAAAGCTTAAAAAGCTGCATTTTTAAGGAATAAAGTCAAAGCTGGGCCTTTGCAAGTTTTTTTTTATTATTAAAATGGAAGTTTTACCAGATGAAAATTGTAGCTTTAGTCATTATGAAAACATACACACATGTGGGGCATCGTTGTAAAGATCAAAACTATGAAGTTTGAGTTGTTTTGATGCAAATCTTTACTTCAGCCTTCTTCTATGTCTTTTTTTTTTTTTCATAATATTGAATTTAATCTAAAATAATGCAATCTTTTTGGACTCAACTTTTATGGGGCTAGGGGCTATATATTTTTTTTAATTATATTATATTATATTATTTTTAAATTATATTTTTTGTCTTTAGACAGATATGCCGGTTTGCAAACTTTTCCCAAATCCTTAAAGTTATCAAAATGAACTTAACCTAAACCTAACCCCAATCTTAACCCCAACCAAATCCCTGATGTGAACTTTTGCTAGCATAGCCAATGCAAAGTGACGGAATATGGCACTGCGTTGGGACAAAAACAGAAACAACCATGCGTGCCTTGACAAAAAGCCATCGACATTAAACAATGTATACGTACGTCTACGTGTAAAACAACGCACAAGTCTGCACATGTTTCCAGTGAACTGTACGTGGCACTGTCGCCCCGCTAGCGGTGCCCCGGCTGTGGCGCATGCGCGGTGGGATGTAAACACGGCTTTGCTAGGCCTCGCTCCGTCACCGCTCCTCGTCGGTCTCTCCCCGCGGCTCTGTGTGGACACGTATCACGGCCGGTGCATGGGCTGGACCCCGGCAAAACCTTCCGCTGGACCCTTTTCAAGTGGACGTACCGACAAAGGATGCTAAAAACTACTTTGTTTATCGATTAGTTTTACTTTAGCGCGGGGATTTACAGTTTTCTTGCATGGGAAGAAGTAGACGACCGAGGCTGTGGCTGTTTAAACTCGATTCAAGGTAATGGATGTGGCTTGGCTTTGTCGAGCGACGTCCAAAAGCTATTGGGGGTTAAATACTACTTTTACACATTATTTTTTGTTTATGAACACTGCAATTTACTTTCTACATCTGATTTTTTAACTTTAGAGTGTTCCTCGTGATGCTGACTTTAGTTTTCTGATCATTTCTTGAACTTGTTGGAGGCTACTTTGCTGTCTCACTTACTTGACCATGACTAGATAATCTTTCATAACAAGGGCACACCGATGTAAGCTATGTTATTTTGGGTTGATCTATGCGACAAAAGTATATTTTTTCTAGTTTGGTCCAGTTTTGAGAACTTGAAACGTGTCTGTAACACTTCACCCTGTTGCATTCTCAGCTTCCATCTATAATTTAGCACAGACAAGCCATAAAAGGAACTTAAACTTCTCCTTTATCTAGTGTTCTGGTGATCTGCATCAAAGCAAAGCGTTCAAATGTGACTTTTTATGGTTATAGCATTGGTAATAGGTTATTTAAACTCTACAAAAGGTTTCCTGGAATGTCAATAAGTTGCACTGAATTGATGTTTTTCCTCATAAGCTTGTGTAACTTCATCTCTGAGTGAGTTAAGTGTTGTGCACTTGTCTTTTGTATCATTTTCATAGTAGTATTTGTTGTTCCCACAGTGACATCCACACCCACCATTGTGGTAAACATATAGGGATATTATATTGCAAAACAAAAGTTCAATAAAGCAGTTCTGTCTTCAAAAAGGTGATTTTACTGGAGGCCAAAGTTGTGTGGAACATAATGTGATTCCACTAGAGCAGCGGTCCCCAACCGCTGGTCCGGGAACCAAAACCAGGCCATCTGCTACAAGAGTTCTGTTTTCAAATATGCATTTTATTTTTATTTCTTTTCTATCAATATGTCTTTTTGCTTTGCTTTGAAAACTTAGATGAAGTACAAAAAGAGAGTTAAAATATAGCTTACAACAATCCCACAGTGACACAAACCTACAAACAGTGTATGTATTTTAGATAGTTATTGGTAGGGATGCACCGATCCGATACCTGGATCGGATATCGGTGCCGATCCAGGACATTTTGCTGGATCGGGTATCGGCTCCATGATATCGGTTCAGCTGATATCGGGGCTGTGCCTTTAATTGGACATAATGAGACTAATTTACAGGCTGGTGTTGATCCATAGCAATTCATAATATTGGGCATTTTATTCAGATTAAGTTGTGACCTACACTATAAACAACAGTTACATAACACAATATGACCAAATGTATTAAGTTTTTATAAGAAAAAAAAGGAATTTCAGTCCTTTCACTAGTATCGGTTGATATCGGGTATCGGCAGATAGTTAAAGCCAAATATCGGCAGGGACGGCTGGTATCAATGGGCTAGGTGGGCTAAGCCCTCCCTGTCATTTCAGGAAAGAAAATGTGGTTATAACTAAAATAATTATTAATAAAACTATAATTCTTAAACGTATTACTATGAGTTATTGTGTTGCTATCATAGTTTCATAATTGAATTATGTTAGTTCTGCTGAAAACATCCTAAAAAAAGGCAAGCAGGGCTAATTTTCGTTAGTCCGCAGCAGCTCAGTCCAAACTGCTGGAGTCTATGGAGATGATTGACAGGTGCTTGTCCCGCCCCTGTTTTCTGTTGCACGTTTGTAAAGTTCAGAAGGAGGGCTAATTCTAATTAGTCCGAAACACATCATTGGCTCCTAAAAGAGATTGACAGTTAGTTTGACCAATCACAAGCAGCAATGGGCGGGTCTAAGATTCTCATTGGTTCAGACTCGTCATGTGCTGTGTACAGCTGCTTCCCAGAGCATGGACGCGGAGAATACAACAGACAAGCCGGTTTTAGGAATATATTTTCTTTTTTTGGCGAGTTTTTGTGATGGAAGTAAAAACTAACGGCAGCAGAAGACAAGCCTTGTGAGTTTGGAGTTTACAGAGCCATGAAAAGACCTGAGTTAAGAGTTTACAGAGCCATGAAAAGACCTGAGTTAAGAGTTTACAGAGCCATGAAAGACCTGAGTTACAGAGCCATGAAAGACCTGAGTTAAGAGTTTACAGAGCCATGAAAAGACCTGAGTTAAGAGTTTACAGAGCCATGAAAAGACTGAGTTAAGAGTTTACAGAGCCATGAAAGACCTGAGTTAAAGTTTACAGAGCCATGGAAAGACCTGAGTTAAAGTTTACAGAGCCATGGAAAGACCTGAGTTAAGAGTTTACAGAGCCATGGAAAGACCTGAGTTAAGAGTTTACAGAGCCATGAAAGACCTGAGTTAAGAGTTTACAGAGCCATGAAAAGACCTGAGTTAAGAGTTTACAGAGCCATGAAAAGACCTGAGTTAGAGTTTACAGAGCCATGAAAAGACCTGATTACGAGTTTACAGAGCCATGAAAAGACCTGAGTTAGGCGAGTTTGGTGAATGCCGATGACAACTTTCTCTTCTCATGTGAGTGCAGCTATTTTTATATATTTTTCCGGTTTCATGAGTGTATAAGAGCAGTTGTATGGCATCCACGTATTTGTAATGTCTAAATAACAGTGTGAGTTTGGTAAATATGTCATTTGGCTCGTGTCTGTGCACAAAGGCACTTGCCCTGTGTTGTTGTTGCTGTTGTTGTTGTGGACACATCTGACACACACGTGTCTTTGTGTTGATGCTTTTGAGCTGCTTGGAGGAAAAAAGTCTTTCTCAAACGCTGATTACTGGCTGTATTTCTTCATTTGTAGAAGATGTAAGAAGATAGTGTTTGTTTGGTGAGTTGGTGCTGCGGTTATGTAGCCCCTCCGGTCAAAGTTGTCACCAGCCGCCACTGAATATCGGGATCGATATCGGAACTGAAAAAGCTGGATCGGTGCATCCCTAGTTATTGGCACTCAACATTTTGGCCGGTCCCTACAATAAAAAAGTGTGACTGTACCGGTCCTTACAAGAGAAAGGGATGATATTAGGGTTGGGCAATATTATGATAAAAATCGAATTGTTAGCTCATCACTGTGACAATCTGCTTTTTTGATGAAATTGTCATATTGGGATTTCACATTTTTTATTTAATCCATCTGTTCAAATACAGACAATTTTTTTTCCAACCTACTTTTCTAAACCTCAGAGTTTGCTTCTTTATTAGGCTTGTGTTGTGTTTTTTGGGCTGCACTTTTAATTCATAAAAGAGGTGAGTTTTAGTTATTTTTCAGGTCTGATTTAAAATATAATAGAGTTATAGCATATTTTCATGTCTAAAAGTCATTATTAATGTTCACAATTGCTAGAAACTTGTTTTCTGGAGAAAGACAACATTCTAATCATTATTTAAATAGATGTATTTTTGAAGGGTTGAGGTCACTTGTTTTGACATTGGTTGATCGCTTGTTTTTCTCTGAAAATCTGGCAACACTGATCAGCCTATGACAGCTGGATTTAGACACCGACCGTGAAGAACTTTCTAACAAAGCAGGTGATTGTATTTACCTCTCAAAAGCAATCTGGCTCCAAGAAAATTGTGATAATAATTTTTTGCCGTATCGCCCAGCCCTAGATGATATAACAACACAATAGCTTTTTTTTAGGTGTTTTAATAAGGAACAATGACAATCTTAAAGCTGATTAATGAACTACTAGTGACTACTCAATAGTCTTATAATACTCCTTTACTGGACTATACCACTCTTAAAAACATGCATTATTAAAAGTAGCCTAAAGGTAAAAAAAACAAAGAACAAACTTGCAAATTTTTTTATTACTCATTACATTTTATTTGTAAATATTCACCATTTTCACCACTACATCACCATATTTCAAGTCTTTTTTTATTTAAAACATTTGTAATGTTGAAGAATTGTTTGATAAATCCAAAAAATTAATTTTATCAGTTAGTCAAAAACTAATCAAAACCGCCCTAAGTGACTTCTTTTCAATACATTTTTTTATTATTTATTATTTTATTAATTTTTGATGTATTTATTAATTTTTTGAATTCGTTTATTATATATATTTTTTGCTCAAATATTTTCTAAAAAAATAGTTTTCATTTTTTTTTAACTTTATTTTTTATTTATTATTATTTTTTTTTTTTTGTCAAAATTTTTTTTTAGTATTTCTGCTCAGAGCTGCTGCACAAATAACCAAAATCAAAACCAAAATTGCAATTTCAATGGATGTATTATTTGCTTCACAAACAACAAATCTGTTGCATAAAACCACATTTAAACTGAGCTGTTTCCTAAATAATGCAGACTTAATTCTATGCTTTACTGGCATGTTACTAATTTGTTGAAATGACAATGAACTGTAACCTTATAGAAATGTATTTAAATCTCGTCAGTATTTGGTCTTAATTTGTTTTATTTTAGCTGCAAAAATGACCTTCCTTTTTCTTGTTCTGGGAGCAGAGCAGAATTCGTTTATTGATCCCTGAGGGGAAATACTTTGTTTTTCAAGGCACATTTTTGACGACTTTAAGTTTGGCCTGGGAAAACCAAAACACTCTAATAAAAATCACTATTTTTCCTTTGTATAATGCACTCAAGTGTCTATTTCTAGCAGCCATCAATACATAATTCTTGTCATGGTTTTGTTCATCTGAACTCCCTGAACCTTACCTCTTCCCAGACTTTAGTAAGCACAGCAGCTCCATAGACACCTACACAGTAACTAGAAGAATGCAGCCTTCTTTAGTGTCTCTAATGACCTGTCATTTTCTCCACGTTCAAGTTTAACTGACACAACATCACATCACCTTTGCCTGGGGCTGTGCAATAAATCAAGTTTAAATTTCTAATATGATTATTGCTGTAATCTAGTCCATTTCTGTGAGATATTTCACCTTTTTAATTTGATCTTTTCTCTTGCTGCATTTAAGGCATGCTAATGCGCTACCTTCTCTCTAAGCAAATAGGCCTAATCGATATAACAGTGATTTAGGATTTACATAATGATGATTATTTTGATAAAACTTTATAATAATGCGTCCAGATACAAATCATTTATAATTGTTAGTTAACCATTAAGATAACGTTACCTGATCATCAATAAATGTTTAGATATTAGGTATTTAGGTATTTCCTAATAATTAGCAAACATTTGCTAATCATTCACTCCCGTCCCCTATTCTAAAGTGATGACCATATATAGGTTTTCCAAAAAATGTATTTAGTGATATATTGTGTTGTCCGATACTCGATATCAGTACCCATATCCCAAACAAATCCTAAACTTAACCATAGAATTGTGCCTAAACGTAGCAAATTGGTTGTTAACGTTTTCCCCTGGTAAGGTTGTTATGTCACAAACGTCACAGAACCAGTGAAGGTGCTCACTTTGATACTACACTGGTTTACCTCAACAGTGTAGATCCCAGGTCACCGAAAGGCGGACTCCGGTCCGGATCCGGACCCAAGCGCCGCCCCATCCGGACCGGACCGCGCAGCCCTCCTGCCAAACACTCGCAGAAAGGCTGAGAAGGAAGACGTGATTCTTTAATGAAGCGCTGTGCAGTGAGCGCATCAACAGAAGCGCACGCACGTCACCACTGTGACTCGTCTTTCTCACTTTTGGCATAGCGCCAGAGACAGAAGAACGCGCTTCACGTCGGTGTGATGCAGTCTTTGGGTCTGCAGAGTGTATTCAAGTACGCGGTTGAGTGTCCGCGTAATGCACGCGGTGCAAAACTGCCGCTCTGACTCGTCCTTCTCCCGTTTGGCACAGCGCCAGAGACAGGAACGCGCGGTTTATGACGGTCCAGTCAGATACTTGTATTTATAGTGCGTGTTTGTATGCTGCGCGTTTGGGTGCGTGTAATGAACACGATTCAGAGCGCTGTTTGTGTGATAATTCTCCTGCTTAAAGTTGGAGGGCTTTCGCGTGTGTCCTATCGCCAATCAGCCAATCACATGGCTTCATTCAGCGACTGCTTTGGCCAGTAAGACAGAGTGAGACAGACGTGGTGCAGAACAGACTTAGAATAACTCCATCACAGACTCAGTGATCAGCTCACAGCACAGGTCAGATTCAATTTTGATGAAATTTATTCATCCATCAAATACATTTTAAAGGGGCAGTGGAATAATAAATTAAAAACAAGCTTTTATAACATAGAATTATGTGGGATATTGTGAAAAATGAATATTTTTGTAATTATTTTTAATTATAATGTCAAATTTAAAAATGACTTAAAAGAAACTTTGCCGTGAAGTTCCGGACCTTGGCTTGAAAAAATTTCTCCCAACTGGACCTCGATGAAATCTTATTGGTGACCCCTGGTGTAGATGATCTAACCATCACATGCACATCACTTTAGAATAGGAGCCAGAAGTAAATGATTAGTAAATGTTTATTTATGATTAGTAAACCCTATCTAATAATTTAGTAATTATTAGATTATGTTATCTTAATATTAACTAACATTTGTAAATGATTTGTATCTGGACATTATTATAAAGTGAGACCATTATTTCTTCATAATCAATCAGCAGTTTGCTCTAAACATGACTTTACTTTCAGGAGCGACCAAAAAGTAACCTGGCAGATGGATTTTGCGATATTTGTGATTTTTATAAAATTTTAAGAGAATGCCTCTGGAGTACGGCTGCAACAAGTTAATCGATTAATCGCAGCTAATCCATCACTGAAATAATCATCAATTAATATTGAATAGATAAAAAAATAACTTACAATGTAAAAAAATCTGTGTCAAGTCTGTCAAAATGAATCCGAGGCACTCTGAATGTAGAAAAATAAAAGTCGTTTATTGATTCTAATCGTCAACTAATTTAGTAATCGAATAAACCTTTACTGCTCTTATATAAGTTTCAACACATCACTAAAGCTTCCAGACTATTCAGCAATAGATCAAAGTCAAAATTTGAAATCAGAATTAGATTTATTATCATTGTCACAGAAATTAATTTAAAGAAAAATCGCCCAGCTAATCAATTACCAAAATAATCATTAGTTGCTACTCTAATCTGGAAAGATCCATGCCATATAGTTAGAGATGATTGATGTGATTCAGACCAATCACAGCGCACCGTTGTGGTTTGGGTGAATGTGCAAGTTCGAACTAAGTAGCAAACACATTGACGCTGACGGCCTAACAGATTTTACGCACTATTTGGAAAAACACACACAGAGACGATTTGTAAATTTATGGATAAAAAAATGTCAGGTGCTTTTCTCTCGACTGTCTTCAACAGAAAAACTTGACTTCTCTGCTACTCCTGGGTTCAGACGCTTCGACCAATCAGATTCAAATATTGCCTTGACGTTCAGGTTTTTCTCAACTTTTTTCAGTGGCAACTTACATAGATTTATATATGTATGTGCAGAACTTAATACAGAGATACACATATCAGACTGGAGTGAGCCAGGTTAATCTAAAAATGCTTTATTAGGCCTGTTGTAGCCATTGTTTCACAGTGGTTTGAGAGCTCTCACACATGCAAATTCTCATTTCAATTTAGTCCTTGTCTGTTTGGACATTTTTCACACTATATACAGTATATATATATCGATCTAATTTTCTTTATCAGTATTTAATGAGTTGATGAAAATGCTATATTTTAACATCAGTTTTGCCTCAGCACAGATACACTATCAAAGCATCTATTTGGTTGAAAATGAGTCTTTAGTTTGCCATCCAGCAATAGAATAACCTGGCTCACGCCAGATGGATATGTGTTGAACTCCTATCCGAGTTCTCACTATATCCATCTGGGACTTGACTCGCTGTTCGAGAAATGTTTAGTGAAATACTTCGTGCTGATTGGGTGTGTGGCCTACCTTATTTTTTCTTAGCCAATCACAGCAACAACTCTTAATGGTGTATCCAATGGCCGGCTCTTCTTTCAAAAAGAAATTACTTCGTATTTCTGCTAAAACTGCATCAAAAGCAGCAGAAACATGTACATCCATGAGAGCCACCATCTTTGTTGAGCTTGAATGAGACTCGGCGGCGGCACCGAGACCTAACAGCCATCTTAACACCGCCGAAACACCGCTGGTTCGGACTCCCAAACCAATCAGGCGGCTGGAAGACCAGTTGGTTTATCTCGTTTTTGTGAATTCACAAATATCGCGAGATAAACCATCTGGCTGGCCAGGTTAGTATTAGAGCATTAACACAGGAAACATGCTATGCTCGCTGCTGTTGTTGTTAGCACAAGCTAGCTCAAGTTAACGTTATTGACACGACTCATGCTTCTGTAAGTTGTGAAAGGATGGGTTGAGAATTGGATCTTCAAAGTTCAGACTGTATTGAATGTTTTCCAGTGCTGGTTTTGTGGTCCAAAGGTATTTCAGAGCCTGGAGCAGAGCTGAGCCATTGAAATGCTGATTTGTACACTGGGAAACCCTGAGAGCTCTTAAAGGGCCTCTTCCACAGACCACTTCTCCGTCTGCAGCAACAGTATTTTATCATTTTATTATTAAAGGGACTGTACTCGATTTTTTTGCAACAAGATAACTTAAAAGCATTTCCCCCTAGCACTGATGCCTTGTTAATGTATCTATTCAGGAGGAAATTAGTCCCAAAGTCCTGTCTATGTCTAATAAAATCCCGTTTGTGTGCAGCTTTTCTGTTGTTGTTTTTAGCATTGTGGCTAACTGTTGTTAGCATAGTGACTCACCTCGCTGTTAAAAGCTGTGGAAAAAACATTAAAACTCATCATGATGAACAATTCTGAAGCTCAGAATGCATTAGCTACGTGAGGAAATCATGTAGCCTGAAGGAAAAAGGTTAAAATTAATTATTTCTGTTTGTTTACATTTTTAGGATGCAAAAATCAGGTACAGTCCCTTTAAGATGGTGGCGACTTTAACATAGCAAATACTACTAAGACTGCACTAATATATCAAACTTGCTTTAATACGAAATACAAAGTGCTATACAAATAGCTTTTGAATGGGAAAAGGGAAAAATTGGAAAAGTCTTTGAAACTTCAACAGTAAAGGCATTTTCCCACATGAAAGTACCACGAACTAGTCCCAACATTCCTTCTTCAGCCCTGTTTAGTCAGTTTAGGAACTATCCTGTTCCCATGTTTGTGTTCACACAGCAGCAACAGTTTGTGAAAGTGGGCCTAACTAGCTTTTGCATTAGCATCTGTTTAGTCTGGAACATTTAAATAAGTCATTATGTGGTGTTAGGAAAACAAAAGTTGTCTTTTTTCAATTCCACATTAAACTATAATGTGCAAACTTAAAAATTAACAATTACTCACAGCAATTCTTAATAATAGTGTTATAGGCTATCATTTTTCTTAAGGATAAGGTGAGAATGAGTAAACATGTTTCCAACAAAGTTAGCATTGTAAATGTGTTTGTGTCACAAACTGGAAAGTACCTGCCCCAGAGCAGGAGCTAAAAAAGTCCCTAGTGTGACCCCACTTCATAGTTCCTGCTCTGTGTGAATGCTCCCAAAATGGGGTCAGGAACTAAAAAAGTAGTTGGAACTGAAAAAAGTTCCTACAGTGGGAAAAGGCCGTAAGTTGAAACTGTAGTGATAATTTGACTTTGGATATTTGCCAATAACAGTAGCTTCATCAAATTCTGTTATGTAACAGTTATTTATTGTGCAACTAACGACTGAACAACTCTGTATGAATTACATTAGCCTGTAAACAGTCCACATCACTTTTTTATTTCTTAAATAAAGATTTGCCATTAGATCAAGTACATTTTGTTCTTATTTCAGAAATGTCTTTTTTTTTTTTTCATAATTTCGAGTCAGTGTGTATTTTTCTTATTTTATGCTCGTTCCGTTGGCAGTCTAAACCAATAAAAATGGACTCAAAGGAAGTAAAACAGTACTTATTCCAGGCACTTATTCCCTCATTGTCTAGTTTAAGATGGTTATTTTTCCAGTGTGTAATTATCAGGCAAATATTTGTCAAAATTGATTACCAAAAAGTGCAGCAGAGTTTGCAAACTCTGATACAATAAACTTGTTTTGTCTATTAGTAAGTATACAGCATCACTAATATATATTTTATTGTAAATTAGCTCTTTTGTTTTTACCGCATGATATACTCGATATTAATTTTTCTTACAAACAACATTCACATATTATCTAAAATTCAATATATTGCCCAGCTTTAACAACAAGACGTACCATTTTACTATTTAATTCAATAAAAACTCATTTAGAAACAGGCAGGTTTTTGGCAGTTTCCATAGTTGTAACACACACAGACCAGACTTTTGCCCTCCATCATGGTGAAGGTCAATTATATACCTTACATTAAACCACTGCTTCTACGACTCGACCCAAGTGCTCTATTTCTATAACTTGAGTGAGGTTATTGCCCTGACATTGGGTTCCATAATGTTCTTCTGTGATCGACAACCATAATCTGTTTTGTCATTGTCAGGGTTAGGGTTAGGAACATTCCGGATACACATCAATTTCTCTGGTCATAGGAAAGAATGCCATGTGTTGTGTGTTAGTTCTGCATTCAAACATTACTTGCCCAAGTTTGTTGTCAAAAGAAATTTAAGGAACTGTGCTTGAACTGTACTGCATAAGGACAACTAATCCAGTAAACCTGCAAGCTGCAACATTTGTTTGTAATTGGCACTATTAATCAAACTGAAATCGCAATTTGAGTGGAAGTAAGATGCAAATGGGTTCTCTAATTTGAAATCTGATCCTTAAAAAACAGAATGTAAGCAAAACTCATAGTAATTTAAAGAATGGTGTGATGTCACATGAACGCAAAGTAGGGCTGGGCGATCTGGGAAAAAATATAATCACGATTTTTTTTCTCATATCGCTCGATCTCGATTTTGATTCGATTTAGCTTAACCCTTTCAAAAACAAATGAAAAATGCCATTCATGAACATAAACGAAACTAAAACTTTTATTATGTCCCATTTATGAGATTTTTTTAAAGCTGTATATCTTTATTCTGTCTCTAAGATTGACTTTTGCTCCAAACTACATATTTTTATTGACAAAAGTTCAGTTTTTGATCTTTCGATTCAAAACCCACCACCAAATAATTGGCGATTCGTTTCGATTCGATCTCTCGATTTTTCGATTAATGGCACAACCCTAACGCAAAGGTTGCAGGGCTGCATTGTATTCATCCACACCGTAAATTTCCTCATAATCTAAAATGCTAGATAAAGCTACTATAAGTCTGAAGTTCAAGCTGAAGCAAGCTAATTTTAATAAAATTGAAGACCATTGAAAGGGAAAAAGTAAGATTTGTCACAAAATCCAACCTTTTTGAAGTGTGTATGTGCTCTGTAAGGCGAGTTCAAGCGGTTGATTACATTGGGCTCCAACGAGAAAATGTTTTGGCTCGAGACAAGCTAGCAATGTTCCATCCAAATTAGGGATGCACGTTTTTCAAATTTTTTCACTCATTAGTTGGAGCTCTTCTCTGTCAATAATCGTTAATCGATTACGTAAACGCAGTACTTTTTAATTATTGTTTTATTTACTGGACCTGTTATATTTGTGCACAGCAGCAGAGACAGCGACAGGCCTTTGAACTGTGCACAACACGACTGAACAAAAGTCTCTATAAACTCTGTTTTAATGCACTGTTCCACTATGAATTGAATAAAACTACTAACGTTAGTCGCTTACCTTCGATAGTGGCCCTGACCAAATCTGAGTAATCCAGTCTGTTTTCCTCTCCAACATAAAATCTAAATAAATAAATCTATGCATGATTGATATTTGCAGTGTCACATAGGTTTGCTCAGACCTTATGAGATAAACAGTGTTTTTCTAGTTTTAGCTTTTTTCACTCTGACAGACAACAGAGCGCTTCAGGGGCAGTTAGCGCCATCTGCTGGAGCAGTTCTACATCTGTGTCATTTAACAGGTAAAAGACGTACCACTCGGTTAAGCCATTAGTCTCGGTTAACCATGAAGATCCCTAGTCCAAATGTTTAATAGATCCATGGTTCACAGTCATTTTAAAATCACAGAATGGATTTATGGCACAATCAGTTGAAATTTCTATAAAAAAATTCCAATATCAATATTGTGCATTCTGTTGCAGTAACCAATCATATACAGTAGTTTAAACGTAAAAATTAGTTGTAGCTACAAAATTAGCCAGTTTCAAGGTTGAAATTATTCAAATGATTCAAGTATATATATGTGAAGTTTAAAACCATAGTGTTGCTTTTTCTGTATCACCAGTTAATGACATCACAGGGTGAAACAGCATGTATTCAAATTGACAATAGAATCCAGCCTATGATATGCAAGATTTGAGTTAAATGAAAGAGTGTAGCTGCAACTTCTGCATACAGTTTTTTTGATGAGGAATCAACAATATAACATGGAAAAAATGTGCATTATGTGGAGCTCTAAAACGTTCTGATTGTTGATGTTTTTACGAGGGTAAAATGGTGTGCAGCACTGTTCAAACTTCCCTGACCCTCTGCTCTTCCACTTGCTGTGAGCTTCATTAGATATTCATGTCACGTCTCTGGCCCACAGTCTCACAAAAGCACTAAATCTCCCCATCCAGGATTTTTGGAGGGAAACACCTTCAGGCCGACTTTGTGAAGAACTGTGTTCTCAATCTGAGCCTGGTCACTGCAGTTACTCACAGCAAGACAAACATGATTACATGCAAGAGCATTTTGAACAAGATGATTACAATCATAGACAATAAATTAGTACACATGCAATCAGCTGCTCTCTTCAGTTGCTACAACACAAACAGCGCAACATCATATTTTTCAGACATCTCAGTGATGATGCAAATCTGTTTTTGATTACAAAAGTTGCACTTTCACAGATAAAATCTACTAAAACAAGCCAAACCATGAGCGCAACTGCTGAATGGTTGCTTTTGAAGCTTTCTAAAATAGTTTGAACTGATACATAGACATTTAGCCTTCGAGATACAGGTGTTTTAGCCTTATAAACTGTGTTGTTTTAGCTTTGTAATCTGATGTTCTTTTTAGTCTTATAGACTGATGCAGGTGTTGTTTTTAGTCTTATAGACTGATACAGGTGTTTTAGCCTTATAGACTGATACAGGTGTTGTTTTTAGCCTTATAGACTGATGCAGGTGTTGTTTTTAGCCTTATAGACTGATACAGGTGTTTTTAGCCTTATAGACTGATGCAGGTGTTGTTTTTAGCCTTATAAGACTGATACAGGTGTTTTTAGCCTTATAGACTGATACAGGGGTTGTTTTTAGCCTTATAGACTGATACAGGTGTTTTTAGCCTTATAGACTGATACAGGGGTTTGTCTTTAGCCTTATAGACTGATACAGGTGTTTTTTAGCCTTATAGACTGATACTGGTGTTGTTTTAATCCTTATAGACTGATACTGGTGTTGTTTTAGCCTCATAGACTGATACAGGTGTTGTTTTTAGCCTTATAGACTGATACAGGTGTTGTTTTTAGCCTTATAGACTGATACAGGTGTTGTTTTTAGCCTTATAGACTGATGCAGGTGTTGTTTTTAGCCTTATAGACTGATACATGTGTTTTTAGCCTTATAGACTGATACTGGTGTTGTTTTTAGCCTTATAGACTGATACAGGTGTTGTTTTTAGCCTTATAGACTGATACAGGTGTTGTTTTTTAGCCTTATAGACTGATACAGGTGGTGTGTTTTAGCCTTATAGACTGATACTTGTGTTTTAGCCTTATAGACTGATACAGGTGTTGTTTTTAGCCTTATAGACTGATACAGGTGTTGTTTTTAGCCTTATAGACTGATACAGGTGTTGTTTTCAGTGTATAGACTGATACAGGTGTTTGTGTTTGTTTTTAGCCTCACAGCTTGCACAATGCTGTCTCTTTTGTAATCCCAGTGGCTTTGTATTGATTTAGCTGCTGTTCAGGAACAAGATGTTGAAAGGAAAACAGTGTTTGCTGCTGCTCCAGCTTCCTGTTTTACTCCATTAGTGAAGTAACTCGATCCTCCGAGCCACGAATATGCTCAAATCAAGTGTTTCATCCAATGACAAGACAATAAGCAAATGACCACCAGATAACAGATTGGCAAAGTTTGTTGAAATTGCATTCAGTACTGTAAAATGTTGGATCTAATTCAAAAGCTTGGCGTTGAAAGTCAGATGCTTTATCCGTAATTCTCTATCTAAAATGAATGAATAATGAGATGTGGATGTGAGTGACGCATGTTAAAGACTTAGACATGCATGTGTTTATAAATGCATGTGTGTGTGTCCCAGTGCTAATGCTAACTCTCCCATTGAGGCCAGCAAAATCTAAAAATGTAATTAACTTAAGCATTGAATAATCTTGTCTTAAAAGTAACTCAACAGTCTAAGCATTTTTGTTTTGTATTTAGCATGCAAACATCTGACCATGTGTCTTGTGAAAGCAGTTTGGGTCAGATATTTTGTCAGATCATTGAGAAACTTGCTAGTTTCACTTTTAGTTGACTAATGTTTTGAATCGGCCAAGAACCTTTCTGATCATTAAACTTCAACTGATACATTAAAATATACTTGATGCTTTGTTTGAAATAATATTGTCTGAATATCGTAATCGAGATATGTCAAAGTATTATCGAGATATTCATTTTTGTCATTATCGCCAGTTGTATTGATTTTTTTGGCATGCTAGTAGTTGTTACCAGTGGAGTGATGGCAAAAGTCACTCTGATCTGTGATAAAACACACTCACGCAGCATAATGAATAGTGTTGTTCCGATACAATGTCCAACACTGCACATTTTTCAAGTATCGGTATCGATGAGTACCAAAATACCAAAATATACCAAATCACTGATCCAATACCATCATGTATTGTCCTGAATGAGTAGCCGTAGATGGCAGCCAAAGCAGCTGTTCTCTGCTAGTGGCTAATGCTACAGCTAACACTGTGTAAATGTAAAAGGCTCTGTGGAGACTCTTCAAAGTTCAATCATGAAAATACTCCCTATATACAGACAAACACTCGTTTTACCTCTGTGATGTTTCATTTAGCCTTTATAGTAGAAGGACTGTGGTCAAACTAACTCTAAAAATGGTCCAACAGCAGCGCTAGCTTACGGCGCTAACAGGCTAACATGCTAACTCGGACTTTTGTTTACACTGCATTTCATTAGGATAAGCTTCTTTTTACAGGCCTCACTGTTGTTTTTTATGACAAAAAGAGGTGGAAAAGCACTAAATAAGAATATACTCAACACAGTTATATTAAATGAAAAATGAATTTGACTCTATAGATTTAAATTTCCGAACACAACAGTTACAATCAACACATTTACAATAGTCTATTGTAGCTCTTTTTATGTATTTATTTTGCTTTTTGAGAAATATGAATCTAGTTTGCAGAAGCCATTATTAAAATTGATTATTGGTTTAAATTATAAAATGTTCCTATAATTTTCAACTTTAGCCATTATAGTGCAATATTTGGTAACGGGACTGGTATCGGCATCTGCATCCACCCTGAGGCAAAGTATCGGATCAGTTTTTAAAAAATGGTATTGGAACAACACTAATAATGAACAAAGCAAAGATAACATCACTCAAAAAAATAACTTCCTGTAAAAATCATTTATCATTTATCAATATCGGCATTTAAATAGCCAAATCCCTAGTGCGGCCTCTCTCCAGTTTCATCCCAGGTGTGACACAGCACTCCAGTTGCTCTGGTAGGAGTTTGGATGCAGGTGTGAACTTTGACCTGTGTGAGAATGTGATCACCATATGACTCAGACCGGATCAAGGTTCAGAGCGGCCGGCTATGGCTACACAAGACTACTGTAACTGCTGCTGTTTATGAGAAAATACTTACTGGATATTTCTGTGGATTATGGAAACAATCTTATGGAAGTGATTAGGACAGCAGGTAGGGTCACATAATAGCTGATATTTCAGATTTTTTCTTTTCTTTTGTTTGTCATTCATTATTATCTAATCAAGTGTTGTCGAAGAAGCATTTGTGTTGTTCCCGAAAGTAATTTAAATATGATCTACGCTTCAAACTTTTCTGGCTTTGATTGTTCACATATACATACTGTTTATTCTGTGCATGCTTTTGAGCAGCTCGTAGTCACAATTACTTTAATGACTTTTTAAATATGTTTTTTCAGCTTATTTTCATTTGATATATTGATTTAATAGGAGCATTTAGTTTTAACAAAAGTGTTGGTGACTAAATCTACAAGTTTTTTTGTCAGGGGTTGCTATCCTCAATCTACGAGCAGCTCTCCAAGGATAAAGGCTAATGTTTTACATAGACACCTGACTGTGATTTTGTTTTTGCAAGTGCTATAAACAGTAGCTCAATTCATGTCTAGGGTAAAAAGGTTGGAGATCTTGCTCTATGTTGACAATATGAACAGACCTAATACATTTGTTTATTGCTGCTCTCCCTAAAATATAGTTTATTTTCTCAAGTTTTTTGTTTTGTCATTTGAAAATGCAATTTTTTGTGCATCGCTTTCTTTTTTTCACTTTTACATTTGTGCAATTTATACAATTACAATACTTTCACTGAATTTTATTTATCAGGCATTGCAATCAGAAAGTTCCTCCTATCCTGACTTTTTCTTGTATTTTCTTGGTCTAGTGCAAGTGTAGTTGAGCTGTCTTCTGGTGGAAATCTAGAATGGCACCTGTGTGTTTCAACCATAGATAGTTCCATTTTAACTAGGCAAAGTTCAATACTGGTAGCTATTGTTTTTACAATATTTTAGCAGCTTCATTCCAAGATAATTGTAATTTCATTATAACACTATTCCAAACATTGAAGCAATTTTTAAAAAATATATTTTTGCCTTACATCTAAGGTATGCCTTAAATAAAAACAGTGGGCAGTGCTGGTCAGGTGACTTGATAATGTACAGCTCAACAATGTAACTATTATGTGTGATTGAACATTGTTCACGTCTCAATATGTCAACTTTCCTTCATTTATTTGCATTGCCAATTTGCTCTAGTCGGACCTGTTTGCATTTTTTTGTACAGTGGTCCCTCGTTTATCGCGGGGGTTAGGTTCCAAAAATAGCCCGTGAAAGGCGAAACCCGCAAAGTATGATCTTAATTTTTTACCAGTAATTTCAGTTGATTACCGGCCTAGTTCTGATGATTAGTGTCTTTTGTACAGGTAATATTGCGCTGAACACATAAATCACAGCAAGATTCAATAGCGCGAGTCTTTTTTGTGACCGTTTAAAGAGTGTGCGTTCGCCTGCTCTGCTTTTGGCACGTTGCCCGTCCCGCCAACATGTTCCTCAAACACATCTCTGAACTACACAAGTGACTTTCCAGCGTGAACAAACTTATCGTCGTAACTACAAGCTCAAAGAGTCAAATCCTCACCTGGAGAAACGTCCGAGCGTCAGGTCAGCTTCCCTGCATGATCTAAACTGTCTAAAGTTTTCTAAAACAGCTTCTGTGCTGTGGCCTGTGAATGCTGCCATGTGATACGATGATACGATCACACAGAGAAAGCACTTTTACAGCGCACGTCTATAGGGTCGTGCACTGTAAAAAAAAAAGCAAAATTGCACTTAAAAAAATCCGCGAAACAGCGAAGGGACCACTGTACTTTGAATTTAAGCCTGTTTTATTATTTCTCTTTTTGTTTTTTGTTTTGCATGATTCGGATTATATTTAGGGCTGCACACAATTTCCGTCAAAGCAAAATCTCAGGTTAGATCAGTTAACTAATTGCAATGCTGATCATTTAGACATGTTTCTCAAAGCGTGAAGCTCAAATTCTAAAATTGTCAGAGAAATGTGTTCTAAATTTGTGATGTTGTTGTGTCCTGCAGGTGGCGACAGACCGAGTTGCGGGAAAGCTGAGTTCAACTCTCTCATGGGTGAAGCAGTCGGTCAGTCACATGGCTAGCACAGTGGCCACGCCCATGTCCCTCCCGAGCTCCGCCCCCTCTGCGGCCCCTCCCTCTCCTGGACTGGACAGAAGCGCACCTGCCACTTCGGGTCAGCTCAGTCCTGACGATGTGGAGCTGCTGGCCAAACTGGAGGAGCAGAACAGGTAAAGGACCGGAGAGGGTTGTGGAGTTGTGGTCAGAGCAACACTGTTACAATCATTTTGATAAGAAATGACATGATTTAACAGTATTCGTGAATATTGACATCAAACAGCAGTAAAACAATTCAATACTTCTGCAATACTGGGTCTGGTCACCACGTTCTCCGCCACGTCACAAGTCAAATCTGCAACAAACAGTGCAATCACATTAGTTTATTTGTGGCGCACATGAAACCGAGCAGCTCACTGGTCGTCTGTCATTTAAAACAAAATCAAGCTTCACTTACCTCATATTAATTTTTTTTACTTTGTCTATTAATTCTGACAGTATTCCACAATGTTGTTTTTTTTTTTTTTTTTTCTCTCATCTGTCAGTCATGCCCACTCATACTTGGGGGCGGAACATAGTGCAATTTATTTCTAATATATGTTTGAGTAGTAGTAGAAGGGTTGTAGGAGTAGGAGCAAGTAGTGAGAGGAGTATGGGTGTATTAGTCGTAGTAGTAGGAGAAGGGCAGGAGGTGGAGAAGGAGTAGTAACAGTAGTAGGAGAATAGTAAGTAGTAGTAGTTTAGTCAGAGGAGTAGTAGTAGGTGGAGAGGAATAATAATAAGAGCGATGAGTAGCAGTAGAACTATGAGTAGTAGTAGTAGGGGGGGGAACTGGAGTATTTGGAGGAGGAGGGCAGAGTAGAAGTAACAGTAGACTACTAGTAGTAGTAGTAGAGGAGGAGGAGGCAACGGAACAGGAGGAGTAAAAGTAGTAGGAGAAGAAGTAGTAGTAGTTGTAGGTGTGTATGAGTAAGAATGGTTGTAGGAGGAGTAGTAGTAATGGTATGAGTAGGAGTAAGAATAGCAGTAGTAAGAGTAGGGGGTGTTTTAGGAAGAATTGTAGCAGTAGTAGAAGCAGTGATACTACTACTACGAGTAGTAGGAGGTGGCAGAGGAACAGGAGTAATAGTAGTAGGAAGAGGATGAGGGGAGTAGGAGAAGTAGTAGTAGTAGTGATAGGTGTGTAGGAGCAAGAATAATACTAGGAGTAGTTGTAGAAGAAGGAGTAGGAGTAAGAGTAGAGATTGTTCAAGGAATTTTAGTAGTAGTAGTAGTAGTTGTACTTGTCGTTTTTTTTTGCCATGGACTTTGGGCTGGACGGTCTGTTTAACCCCGTGTTTGAAAAGCCCTTTGTACTTGGGACAGATAAACATTTGAGCATTTGTCCAGCGACATGAGGATCGAGCGTGAGTCTGAAATGCTCTGAGTTCACTTTGTTCACACGTCAACACCAGCAGCATGAGTTTCAACTGGTAAGAATCTCTCATTATCATAGCCCGGATTTTATAAGCTCTTTTACTGACCATGCTTTAGGTAACAGAATGAATTGTGATGCTAACTTGGAGCTACTTCTTTGTAAAGAAACGTTACTTTTCTCAATACATTTTGTTCACATTTCTTTGATTATTAAACTTTTAAAACATCTTTTCTAACTAAATCATGTGAAAATTGTTCTCGAAATCGGTTCAAAATAAATAAAGCCGCATTGTAAATTGTAAGAACATTGCAAATTGCTAAAGCATATCCTCAAAGAGTCACTTTATATTTGATGTATTTACCTCGCAATGTATGTGTTTTGTTTATTTTTATTCGCTTCTTTCTCTACGTTTTAGTACAAATCTAATCCTAACCCAGCATGTATCACTATGGCATTCTTATAATCTATGCAGCAGTGATTAATTAACACTATCGATTACGGATTTATGGCTGTTTATAACACTGTATTTTTTTGTTGCATAGTTTTCCTTTTCCCCACATTTGAGCTGCTTGGAGTTCAGATTGTATTTAACCACTGGTAAATTATTAGCGGGGCTGCAATCATCCAAGGTGAACCAGCTTTTCATTCTGTATTTGTTCTTATTTGAAAAAAACCTGACAGCTTCTATTATTAAAGCAAGTATTAAGTTAATATAAGGTCAAGAAAGTCCCCAAAACTGCTTTTTTTTTTAAAGAAAATGGCTTTAGCATTTGAAGACGAGTTATCAAAATCCAAATTAGTATTAATCAGGCTCTAACTGCAGGCATCAGCTTTCTGCCCTTTACAATCATAATTTTTTTCTTTAACCAGTTGCTGCTTTTTGATTTTGCCCGAACACATTACAGCGTAAACATGTTTCAGCACTGGTTATTGTTTCTGTGCCATAAAATGACAATATAAAGGTACAATGTCACATTCTAAGTCGATATTTAAACAAAGTCAAAAGAGGAGAATCCGCTGTCTCATTTTAGGTTGGTACTACCCTTCATCTCTGTTTGCTGATTGACTGATTGTACTTCCTGGTCTTTGGGAACGTCTGCCTGACCTAAGCATGGAGTGATAAATGAATCTGGATTAGTTATTGCTAGCTTGTAACTGTTGCAAGTCAGCTCCAGTTGAGCAAAAAAGGTCACAATTCAAGTGGGTATTGAGACAAAAGTTATCAAAGTAGGAGAAAATCAGAGCATTTCACCGGATTGACAAAACTCACATCACATACTTTTTTAAAAACACAATGGTAGCCAATAAAGTCGCTTTAAAAGTTTTTTTTTTTTTTTTTCAAACTTTTAAACCCAGGCCACAGTTTGGAAAAATCAAATCTACAGTTTTAATCCTGGGGGAACACAACTGTGCATGTCCAAAAGTCTGTAGAGCACAAACTACAAATATGGCAGCAAACGACTGTGAACAAACTAGCCATTTAGGTAAGCGCCTGCCATATTTGAACCCTTTGCAAACAATATAAAATATTTTCGAGATTTGACAAAAACACTTAAGTACACCCATGAACTCACAAACTAACAAATCCATTTTTTTTCAATCCTAGCTTATACAGACCTAAGTCTAAGAGTGAGAGATGTTCTTTTCCAGAATAAGACTAAGAGATTCATTTGCGGATTCAAAAATTGCTTCCTTCTGGATTTGACAACTTATTAGACACAAACTCCTAACACACACCTGACTGAGTGACAGGTGCGTAGGAGAAAACCACTTCGTAAAAAATTAGTAACAAAAACTCCTGCACACTGTCTCACTCCTGTGTTTTTATTGAAACAACGTTTCGGTCCCTCTGACCTTCTCAGGTGTAAGGACGGCCTCCTACTGCTCCCCTTAAATAAGATAAGGACCGCCCCTTTCAGGAACAACCAATCATGTACAGTGAAAAATATAAACTCACATTCAGACCCCATTAACCACAAAATCATAATTTTAAATAATGTTACTGAACCCAAATATAGGTAGAAACCTCTGAATAATAAATGGTACATTTACAAAGTTATTATGAACACTTGAACAACAACATTTTATGTTTATAACATTAGAAAATTGCATTAATAGATAGATTTTCAATAAATTCTTTTTACAGTTTCAGTGACAAAGTTAAAACGATCTAACTTCTATACTAATCATTTTTTAGACGTCACAACATTACGTTTAACAAGAGTTCATCGTTTAGTCGTTTTGGGCACATCGTTTGAAGCGTGAAAATCCAATATGCTTTATCTGTGTCTTTTTAGAGCCCGATCGTGGTCACCACCTCTGGACGAAATCTGGACTTGTTCAATCCCAGGAAAGCGTAGGGATGACACATCATGCTTGAAATGATTAAAGCGGGTGGTGACCGGAGAATCTGGATCTTGGTGCTGTCTTTGTGTTCACTAATGCACTGTTTCAGTTTCCGTGTGGTTTTACCCATATACTGTATATGCGAGCCCACATGGACAGCTCAACAGGTAGATTGCTGATGGATGAATTTGCCAAGTGTGTTCATACAAATTTCGATTCGATTGCAATGATCGTTTAGCTGTAATTGTGACAGACATGTTTGTGTCCTGCCTGCCTTACTTCTAAATCCACGTGTCTGTCGTCTGAACCGTGCACCGTGTTTAATCACCTCCCACAGCACACAAATCTGTCTGTGCTGCTGAAACTCGATCTCGTCGGCAGCAGTGAGGGAGGGACTGAGCCTTTTCCGAGATCCAGTGTCTTTGTACTATTGTGTTTGTCCTGCTCCGCTCAGATCAAGTTCAGTTGCTGTTACTCTGGTGACAAACTGATGCAAACTGTCCAGGAAACTGTCTGTGAAAATGTGTTCTGAGCTTTGATTTAAAGGTGGAGTATCAGATGCTATAGAATTCGTATATACCTCATGTCTTATTGCAGCAAAGTTGTTAGTGCAGGAAAGCAGATTTAGAAAGTTGACTAATGAGCTAAGGAATCAGTTCAGGACAAAATACAGAACTAGTCACCTCATCAGACATGTGACTACAAATAAGGATTGGGGTCATTCTATGTTTGTTTGTTTTAAAGATTGAAAATGTAGGCCACACACCGGAGCCACCCTCACCACGCCTGCATTCTAAAAATCTGCTGCAGCCTCCTCTGGGCCTCAGACTCAACTCAGATTCCACGTGAGCCAAACTTTACTGAGCTGTGCTTATATCAAAACGCCTGAACAGAATGTGGCTTTTAGATCGAGGTCCAGCCGAGGTCGAACCTCTACCTGAACAAACACAACAAGCAAAAATAGGGGCTTGGATATGCTGAAATAAACTCAACTGTCCATCCTACACTGTTTTAAACAATATAAATGAATTTTGTCTGTGCTGTCTGCTTTTTTAGATGCCACACAAAGATTTTCATTCATTCAGAAAGAAATCACCAGCGGTGGACTGGGCGATATGGCAAAAAACTAAAATCACGGTTTTCTTGGAGCCAGATCACAATTTCGATTTAATCACAATTCTTGGAGACTTGCTTTTTAGATGAATACAATGATCTCCTTTTTTCCAGAAAGTTCCTTCCCTGTCAGTGGCTAAGTCCAACTGTCAAAGGCTGACCAGTGTTGTCAGATTTTCAGAGAGAAACAAGTAACTATGCCTTTGAAAAAAATCCCAAAACAAGTGATCATAGACATATGTTAAAAATCCATGTTTCAGACATAAATAGATAGTTTCTCATAAATTTAACTTGAAAATCTTGCAAAATTTCACTTCTTTAATGACGTGAAAGTTCAGTCCATAAAAGTACAACTTTCCAAATTATTCATCATCATGATCATTATAGTAAAGCAGACCTGGCAACTCTGAGGCTCAGAGAAGTAGGTTGGCATTTGAACAAACATATGCATTCAATAGAAAATTGGGAAATCACGATATGACAATTTCATCAAAAAAGCAAATTGTCAGAGAGTTGAGCTCACGATTCGATTTTTATCACAATGTTGCCCAGCCCTACCTCTGAGTCTCTCACTCGCCTGCAGTTTCTTTTTCCCAGGCAAGCAGTATGGCCACAAAATGGACTGTTAAAAGGGCCTCCTTTCCAAAGAAACTTGCTGTTTAGCTATATTTTTTCACATTTGACATAAACATGTACATTTCCATTAGAATGCTCCAAACTATGGTTTTAGCTTTCTCTTCTATTAATTGAAGTCAATTTCAAAGTCTCAATGTCTTAAGCTAAAGACTGAAACAGTGTAAACAGAGTTACTGTTGGTGGGCAAAATGCCTGCTTTGTGTGTTTCAAAGTTGACTTTTTTCTCCACTTTGCTAATCATACATATTTATTAACCACAAGTATCACAGTTCCAAAAGCAGAGGATCAAATCAGTCAAATAAAGAGAGATGCAGTGCTGTCATCAGGTTCTTTTATCCATTCTTCACAAATGCATTCTTCTTTTCTTAAAACAAAAGACAGGAAAAGTTGAAGCAGTCTTTCATGTGTTTTGTTGTTTATCCACTGCACGAGCTGCAAGTGAACACGAGGCTTACGCCACATATGACAATAACTGTTACATCCAAACTAGTGTATTGCTCTGATTCTTCTGAACATGTTGTGAATTGCTCACAGGAAACAAAAGATGCTAATGTGTGCTAGCTTGTTAGCACAACTTTTCAGTGATAGTCTTTAGCATTTGCAGCTCAGTTTTTGCACCCTGAATCTTAGAAAGAAACTATGGGTGTCGAAGGGACTTTTTCAGTCAGTTTGCCTTGATATGGAGCTCAACAATGTCCGCCCACTTTCTGGTTCAACAATCTCGGGCTCCCATGTTAAAGCGCCATAGGGGATTAGAAAAAAATATTTATATTAAAAGTTTGAAAACTTTGTAGTTTATAAAGCTTCAGCTTTATAAACTACAAAGTTATTAGGACATTTTGCCGAGTTTTAGGTTATGTGCTTTTTAGACTAAAAACAACTGCGCTGTCTTGAAACTGTTAATATTTGAGTTTTTCGAAAAGCCTATGTTTTTTACAATGGGGCAATTTGTTTCTGGAACCAATAATTACAGTACAATATGCTGGATAGTTCTGTAATTATTACAAACAACAACAAAAGGAGTAGATTTAAGCATTAGAATCTATTGAACCAAAAATATGCTTTATTTTACTGTGTGCTCTTTACTGTGTAGTTAACTGTTTGGGAAATGTCACTTTTAGTGTTGTTTTTTTGTATTGATGCTCTTTGTGACAGCAAATATGCCAAATCCTCTGTCAGCAGAAGTTTGGAGATTTGAAGACAAAATGTAACTTTTCTGTCTTAATGCACACTATTTGAAAAACATCATGATTATAATACATTTCATTAGACTTGCAGTCAGTTCTTTTAACCACAGTGCGAGCTGGATGACTGCACTTAATACGACCTGTTTTTCCTACTTTCAGTGATGTTATCTCAACTTGAAAGCCTTGTTTTATGAAGGTAGTTGCATTCCTTTTGTAAGTTTATATTAAAGGATTATACTGTAATCTGCTACATTTTCCTTTCTTTTTTTTCTTCCTTTTTTGGTTTTGATAATTTAATTTTCAGATTGTTCTTATGTAACTCACTTGGCCCCTTCCCAGCCACACGTTCTATTTCCAGTCTTGTCCTAAATATAACGTCTTTGATCCAGCCTGAGTGGATGTGTTCGTCTCATTTCATGTTTGTTTTTGCCAAGTCATACTGTGGTTTTCTGTCATGAAGCAACTTGTTTTGGTTTTTCATAGCTAGGCTTCTTAGGTGCACTGACTTTTTGGAAGTGAAAGTTAAAAGCATACTTGGAACATTGTTAATAGTTATAACTATGATATTCGATTGTTGGATATCACAAAATCAACAATATTATCTAAAATTCGATATATTGCCCAACTGTACTGGTGCTTTAACTATATGTAACAAGTAGGGATGTTCATGGTTAACCGATTAACCAGTTAACCGTGACTAATGGCTTAATGGAGTGGTACGTCTTTTACCTGTTAACTGACTGATATACAGTTGCTCCAGTAGATGGCACTAACAGCTCTGACTGTCAGTGTGGAAAAAAAGATCGCCAAAATACAAAATTGTTTATCTAATAAGGACTGAGCAAACCTGTGACACAGCAGTGTTTATGGACAAACATCAGTCATGCTTGGATTTATTCACTTGGATTTTAGGTTCCCTTCGAGTGCTCTGGTTTCCTCCTACAAGTAAAAACATGTCCAATGTGTCTCCACTCTCCACCCCACAGGACTACAGATGGAAATTAGTTGTAAAAGCTAGAATCTGGTACAAGCATCTTTGCCATTGTGCTTGATTACTGTAATTTGTATTGACGACCTGTATAAGCGACCCACTAATTAGTAAAAAATGATAAGTACATATATACCGTACTTTTAATAGTAGTCTATGAGATCTATCATTTCTGGTTGCTTATAAGCCGCATATTCAAAGCTCATGAAAAAGTGCGCTATAATCCGAATTACGGTAATGTAGTGACTTATAAACATACACTTTTTTTAATCGTTATAGATTCACGGTAATAATTCGATTAGTAATTACAGTAGGCTACTTTTTATTGTGTTCACGGAAGTGAATGAGCACAGCCCGACGAGAGCGACAGGCCTTTGAACTGTGCACAACACAACTATAAACTCTGTTTTAATGCATTGTTGGCCATGTATTCAATAATACTACTCATAAATAACAGGTAATGTTTTAAAGCTATTGTTAGCAACCTTCGAAGGTAAGCGGCTAATCTGTTTTCTTCTCCAACATACAGACACAGGGAAAACGTGCAAACTCCTCATAGAAAGACCAAGGTTGTCCGGGAGTCGAACAAGGACCTTCTTGCTATGAGCCAGAGCGTAACTGCTATGCCATCGTGTCAAAGTGTGCACTCTGTAGAGATCTGTCTCTCTCTGCTCTGTGCTGATCGGGCTCTGCAGTTAGACCTGTACACTGCCTGTCCATTAGAACTAAACATGAAGTTGTTTGCTGTTAGGTGGTGAATAAACAAGTTCAGATTGAGGAAGCACACTGGCTGCTGCTCATCCTCATCAACTATTTCCTCCAAACTGAGTCATAGACAACAGAGTCACAATCTGTTGTGTCAAAGTAAAGCTAACACAGCATTTTGCTATTGTGCAAAGTGTTGCTACACACATCTACTAACTTTGTTTCTTCATAAATTAAGTTGTTTCTTTGAACTGACAGACTAGAAAAGAATCACATGCTTTGGAACATCTTTGCACTGAAGATTTTTAGGTTAACTGATCATTGTGATTATACAAGTCACAATACTTGATTGCTTTATAAGCTGTGTGTTTGTTGTCCTTTAGTGCACTATGTTAGCTCTGATATTAAGTAGCGTACTATGCATCTATTGAACCAGATTATGAACTAGACCTAATAGACTCTATGTACAGAAGTCAGTTGGCTTATTGATTTTCAAAAATGTTAACTTCCCATTGGCATGTTTGTTTCCTGTTTAGTTCATTTCTATAGGGCTTTACTGCCTCAGTCTAAAATGAAAAAAAAAAAAAAACTTTAAGAATGGCACTGAACAGTGAGTTTTTGGTAGTTTTCTCTGACAACATGTTAAACATTTACAAATGAGGAGAATATTCACCAAAGGTTCTGTCTGTTTATAAAACGATGTGTCAATGCTAACACTAAAGTCAGACAATTTGAAAATAAACAACTTCTATGCACAGGGTCAATTCTATTTTGTTACTATGTAATGTTGCATTATTGTTTTATTTTGTTCTCATCACAGTGAAAAAAAAGGAGAATTCTTGTAACTACTTTAGAGATAGACCGATATATCGGCCAGAAGGTATTTGTGTTCAGGCTTTTGGCCTATATCTGTTCAGGCAGTTGTTTGGGCTTTTCCTCTGTGGAAAGCCTCACTCACAGTGATCAACTGAGTCTGAGTTTAGAGTGAAACAATAAGACTTCTTTTATTATCTCTCTTCATTCCAAAGTCAACATTTTGATTTCCTCATTAATATGTATTTAATATGTATTCCTGTTTAATGACTTTGGCTTTTTAAGTGTTTGTGTGTTTGTCAAAATGAACAGTATGAATGTCTTTCATGGTGTTATAAAACAATTGTTTCTTGGGCCAAAATACAATCGAGCGTTGTTACATTGTGTGAAAGAGACTCACATGTACTGTGGTGAAGAATAGTTTAGTTTTTTGGGTATACTATCTCACCCCAGCTCTGCTAAAACTAAAATATGGCCTTAAAAAATCAGCTGACATTAACTGACAAAATTTTGAAATACCAATATCGGTATCGGCTAAAGAAAACCTCATATCAGTCAATCTCTAAACTACTTATAAATGTAAAGATGCTGGGAGTGTAAAAATCTGAACAGGTGCTCATCAGGATCCTCGAGGGCAAAAACTTTCAGAAAGAACTTTCTCTAAACTACTTATGTGCGTTCGGCACTTGGACTGGTCTTTCCCACTTCCCACTTGTAAAAAGCTGGCCACTTGAACTGGTAAACACCACTTGTGAACTGGCACCTGGTCGAGGAAGCCCCACTTCACATACGAACTTAATCACCACAATAAATTTATTTGGAGTGTTTAACTGCAACAAAAACTATAAACATTGGTTACAGGTTATTTACCGTTACTTTTGTTTAGCCTAAAGGTTAGCATTAGCCATAATGTTTACATACCAGTTGATTAAGTTGGAACGCTTGAACTGGGAACTGGTATTTTACAAGTGACAAATATCCCATTGCCTGGAACACAGCATTAGTACCATTTTGAGTTATATTGGATTTAAAACACATAAGTAGTTTTGTTTTGTTGCCTAGCCCTTAGACCAAAGCCCTTTGAAAAATATGACCCACTAGAAAATAACCGCCCTATCCTAAATCTCTCTTTGTTTTGGCAGGCTGCTGGAGACGGACAGTAAGTCTCTGCGCTCCATGAATGGCTCTCGCAGAAACAGCGGTTCGTCCCTGGTCTCCTCGTCCTCCGCCTCCTCAAACCTGTCCCACCTGGAGGAGGACACCTGGATCATGTGGGGCCGCATCGTCAACGATTGGGAAGACGTGCGCAAGAAGAAGGAGAAGCACCTGAAGGTGAGGCTTAAAGGATTACACACACACCATGTATTTACTGTAGGAGCTTAAAGGGACACTTAAGACCTGTTTGTCTGCTGGAGAGAAGGGACAGTGTTTGTAGTGTTTATTGTTTCATTGTTGCTTGAAAAGAGGTGCACAGTGGCAGAGTGGTTAGAGCTCTAGCTTCCTAATAAGGAGATTCTGGGTTTGATTCCCAAGTTGAGCCAAGTCAACAGCTTCTGATCTCCCTGTGTGGAGTTTGGTTCCAGGCTGTGGAATAAACTGCCTCCTGACATGCCCATGATCACAGATCTGGACCTTTTTAAGTCCAAACTTAAAACACATCATTCAGACGGACTTTTAACACTGTCATGTCATGACATAAAGTGCTGTCTTAGATGTATTGTTTTTATGCTTTTGTTTTAGATTTGGAAAGCACTTTGGTCACTTGAGTGTTGTGAAGGGATTTATAAATAAAGGTTGACTGAAGGTTGATTGATTGATTTCGTCTGGTGAATGAAAGAGATGGATTGATTGATTGCCTGTCTGTTCACGTCTGTCTCTATGTTAAACCTGTAATGAGTTGGCCACCGTCCTGGGTGTTCCCCCGCCTAAGGCCCAAAGTCATGAGGATAGACTTCAGTCACCCACCACCCCTAACGGGAACAAGCTGTAGAGAATGAATGAATGAATGAATGTAGTTTGAATGTCATGTGACATAAAGAAAGCTGTTACAAACAATTATTTTATTAACTACACAGCAATACTTATTTCAGTTTATAAAGATCCGCCTGACTTAAATTGTCTAACATTCAAACAGATTTTATTTCTGAACCTTTGGGAACAAAAAACTATCGTTTGGACTTTTTGTGAAGCTGGGGCCTTGTAGTTTTATCTTTGATTCTAATCACAAGTGAGAATAAGTTATGTACAGAAGAAAAGCATAATTTATTTTCAACATGAACTTTCTTGGCAAAAGTGCAGAGCAATGGTAACTGGCTCACATCAGGTGAATATGTGTTCACTAAAAGTGTTCGGGAAATGTTTAATGATCCTTAGCATGTGCTTAACCAATCACAGCAACTAATGTATATCCATTGTGCACATTGGATAGTGTTGCTTTTCTTTCATTCGCAGCAGAAACACGTACATGCACAGTAGCTGTCATCTTTGTTTTGTTTGTTCCACCCCATGCCCTGCTGCAATGTGATTGGGCCGTGGAACTATTGGTTCGTACTCAAAACAATCGGGTTGGTGGAAGTCTAAATGGATTTGTGATTTTGTGAATTCACAACGTGAGAGAATTCCTCTGGCTGACCAGGTTAGAGCAGTGGTACTCGCTGGTGTTTGCAGTTAGGGTCTGAGTGACACTAGTTTGGGAATGTTTTGGGTTTTGACACTTCCTCTTCAAGGTAATTAAAGTAAGAGTGAATGTTAGGGACCTGTAATAAAAAGTTTAGGCAGAACCTATATAAAAGTCCTAACTTTTTTTTAATACATTTTTTAGTCAAGTCATTTTGCAGTCACATACAGTTTAGTCAATTGTAATATGGTAAAAAATAATGCAGTGCTTTTTGTTCGGAAAAGAGTTGTACATGAAGTTTAGAGTATGTTTATAGTATAATGTTTTATAGTAAACAACTAGTCATCATCAGCCATTGCAGGCCTAGTTTATAAAACCTAGGTGAACTGCATAGTATTCCATTATCTCTACATTTGGCCTACAGATTATTTAAAATACAACAAAAAAGGATGAATATATTATACCCAAACTGCTAAAAACTGTATTTTGCAATTTTTTGCCCAACACTAGATACAGTATACATACAGTATATATACATTTAGCCAGTATTATAGTCTGTAAAGAGAATTTGAATGATGTGTAGCAGGAAAGTCTTGTAATTTCCTGTGGTTATGCAAACAAACGCTCTAAAAGAGATGCCCTTACATGACCTTTAATGAAAGGTCGAAGTTCCAATAACTGTCAAAGAAAGTAACACTGCTTTTTTAATTAAAAAAGACACACCTTTTCATATAGTAAATGCCGTACAATAGCATAAGCAGATTATAAACCACTGTATTATTGACATAAAACTGCTTAGCAACAGGCACTTCCTATTAAAAAGTGCAGAACTGATAAGCCTCTTCATACTGACATTTCACTGAAACCAGAAGCGGACTGCCATTTACATATTTGCATTGTTAAAAAAAGCTACGGTAGGTGACATTTTAAACACAATATGTATGTGATTATTATTATTCTTTTTTTGTTTTACGAGGGAGAACCATGGAGACACGGGAAGGTGAAAACAGGACATTTCTGACTCTCAGGTCTCAGGACAATACATACATGCAAGGATCGGTCAAAATACAACTTTTTATAAACTAATGATTAAAGGAGGCCTCTTGGTCAAATCTATTTGTTCTAACTGCCTTCTCTCATCATAGTTTTACACACAGTTTTATTAAACATTACTCATGTTTGTGTAAGGTTGTATTGTCCTGCAGCGGATGATTGAGTTCTCAGAAAGCCCGGTCCTCACCTACCACCTACAAGTGAGCGTCTGTATTTAGATTCATAGTAAAATAATCACATAGCCACTTTCCAACAATAAAAATTACAAATGTAAAATCTTCTGCTTGTTACATTAAAATGTTACAATGAAAAGACCAGGTTTTTACTATAAAGAGACGGGGATTGTCAGTTCTGCAGTTTTGCACAGGAAGTAAATGGACCTGTTTCTATTTCTAACCTGTTTTACATCAATTTTGTGTTTTACAAAAAACTAAATGCAAATCACTGATCTAAAATATTCAAGTTTATTCTATGGACAGGACTGGTGATAAAAAAGGGTCGCAAATAAATGTGTGCACTTTTACATTTTGTAAAGTATTCTGATCACAATGTTCGTGAGTGCAAATTTGAATATCGTCCCATGCTTAGTTTATTCCTGAACACACAGGAAAATAACGCAATAGTCCCTCTTTAAAATGAGCATTTTTAAAGAGTTTACAATCTTAGCTGACAATACACCTGCGTAGCTTGAACTGCATGGGACAGCCGCGCTGCTCAAGTTGCCATCATTGTTTACGAACAGTAAATGCGTCTATATTAGGGATGGGACAAGACAAGAAGAGCCATGACATTCAATCTACGAGATTCAAACAAGACGAGATTTTGAAATCATTTGCATTATTTGTTTCAATTCAGAATTTTAACAAGGCAAATTCTGAAATTAGATTTTTATTATATATTATTGTTAGTTTAATATTTATTTAGTTTAGCTTTGCTTTTCATTATGTCTATGAATGACACGAGTTAAATAATTTGACTGAATCTGTCCTCCTCTCACCATGTGTAGCTCAGGCTCCGCCCCCCCGCTGCTGACAGTGTTCAGACAGAGAAGGAGCCAGACTTTTGTACTTTTTACAAAGTTATTGATGACATAGGCCAAAATATCTCTGTGTGGATCTAGTTTAGACTGTTTTCTGTCAGAATATGTCCACTACTAGTCTGTGTGTGGAAGAGACTTTTTACTACAGCTGCTCAAAGATACAAAACATGGCTTTTCATATTAGCATATGAAGAAGGAAAAATCTACAGAGATAGTTCTGTATGTGTGTGCAAAGTATCGTGACAGGTTGATCTCGCGAGATCTTGTGGCACGAGATCTCGTCCCATCCCAAGTCTATATAAACATTATTTTTAAATCAAATTTTATATTTTACAAAAAGTTAATTTGTGGTCTAGTTAGAATTGATAACAATTCTTATATCCAAATTAAACATACCATACTACATTGGTGTTGACTCAGGAAATCCTTATCAGCCAAGGTCACTAAGTTGATCTTGGATATGTCTCTTTTCAATATTAATAATATTGTAACTAACTACATATACGTCATTGTTTCCCTTTCAATTTGTACTGATAACGGTAGACTGTATATGTAAAAAAAATAAAAAAACAAAAACCATAAAAGTTGTATATAAAATTCTGATGTCTTGCTCACATCTGTCTCACATGTTTTGCGCTTTAACCTAGCTGTGTCTGCTTCACAAAGGCCTTGTCTGTGGTGCTGTTGATGACTTGTTCCAGAAATAAGACTATCTCTGCCCCAGGTGACCCCCACGGCGCTGGCCCTCACGCTGTTATTTCACTTCCTGACATTTGGAGCTAATATTAGGCCGCTGCTGCTGTTTCACCCACGCTCTGGTCATAAGATTACACAGGTCCAACTTACAACTAAAAATATGGACTCAAGTGTTGGAATGTCCCCGGCCCGAATATTTGTATGTTACCATTTAACAATTATTCACTCTTACTGAGACCAAATACAAGTACACTCAAGGAAAAAAGAAACACAACGTTTTGATTTTCGAAAATTCCTTAGAAAACAAGTACATTTGTAAAAATAGGTTAGCATTATGATTTGAGTCCACAGTAAGCTGAAGACAGGTTAACAGATTTCTTGGTTTGGCTTGAGTGATTGTGAGAACCATAAAGAGTGTATTACAGGGTCGTTTATTCACACAAACTCATGTTTGAAACTCAGAGTTGACTTTTACCGCTGGTTAACTGTGCTCAAGTCTTCTCTATAAAAGGCCACCATTCATAATCGCCTCTACGCTGACGGTATTCCACCATATCGGTCAAATGTTGGATCAGTGCTTAACCCCCAACATCGCCGAGCTCGGGTCGAATGGTGCACTGCACATCATCGTTGGACTTTGCAGAGGTGGTCCCAATGGTCCCCAACTCCCCATTGAAAATGTCTGTCCACCGATGTCAACATCCTCCTGGACCTCAGCAGCAGCTGAGGGCAGCACTGGTGGACGAATGGGCGGCAATTCCACAGGATCAACTCAGACACTACTGTCGATCCATGAGGCGACGAATAACCGCTGTCCAGGGCCGACGGGGGTCAGTGTTATTGGACACGTAAATGTGTAAACGCCACAAGAGTTGGCCTGAGGATTAGAAATGGATGTAGGGTTCATATGAAACAAACTCCGAAAACTGAGTGTTGCGTTTCCTTTTTCCTTGAGTGTACACTTCGGTAAATCCTTCTTGCTTTGGTCCCGTTGTGTTTCCCTTTCTCCCCAATTGCACCAGACTCTATGCAAATGAGCAAAGTACAAAAATAACTCTCTCTCTGCACTAGTCGATTATTGAGATTGAGCAAAGATTGGCTCAAGATGTGACACATTTTCACTTTTTGTCAAGTCTAAATTTCCATGGTAACAATTCTTTTCAATCCCGAGGTCTGACAGTAGCCTACAGTCGTCCAACTACAATTGCATTCCTCAGATACCACACAATCAGATCCCCTGCTGTTTTATCCAGTAAATGTACTTTCCATTACATGTCACTGTGCTGAGTCAGTGTTGGACAGTTTCATTCAAAGAGCTGCTATAAATATTTGGAAAAGGTCGGTTTCCTGCAGCTAAAAATGTCCCCCTTTTGTTTTAACTGGCACTTAGCACTTTCCATTCATATGCAAAACACGCACAGGCTATTGGACTTGTCAGCTTTGCATTCACTTGTCATTTTATCACGCAGATAAGCTCGAACCTTTGCTTTTTAGGAAGGCTTTACCAGCATTGCCCCAGTTTGACAGCTCTGCTTAAAATGTGGTTGTGCTTTTTGAATTGAGAGCTCTTCTGTCAGTACTAAAAAAAACATTTGAAGACCTTTGTGTACGTCAGTATTGATTATATTCATGAAATCATTACTAAAAGCCATTTTATAGTCTAAATATTGAGATTGATCACAATAAGGAAAGCAATCTTGTTCTTTTTTTCTTTTTTTTGCCCAGATTGCCTATCCCTACTTTAAACAAATAAAAAACTGTTGTTTGCAGTTATAATTCTTATTTGACCTTCTGATATTTGCTGTTGCTGGTATTTTGAATTTGATATTCTTAGCAAATCTCACAAAATCACAAATCTACTTTTCGCTAGATCGCAAACAAAAAAAAAAGTAATATTTGTCTGGGATAAAACTAGGGATGCACTGATTTAGGTTTACTTCTCAAAACATAACTAAATGTATTATGTAAAAGTACATTTTGTTATGTACTTTTATGTGTATAAAAGGTTCTGGATCATTTTCAGTAAGTAAATCATTGTCAGCCTGTAAATAGTAAGTAAGTTGGTTTTATTTGTATAGCACTTTTCACAAACACCAAGCGCTTCACAGTGAGATGGTGTCCAGAAGTTTGAGTGCTTCCTATGTTCAGTTAAAAGCATAACCAGGAAACCGGCTGAACTGATATTATGGGATGGATGACCAATGATGCAAAAAAAACCTGATATCTCATCCCAGTATCTGATCAGTATTCATCTCACTGTGAAGCACTTTGTGACTCTGTCTGTGAAAAGCGCTATAGAGGGATTTTTTGTTTATCAACACGGGCCATGCGCAGAAAGAGCTGCTGCTCATTGACCAAGCTGGAGAAACAACTCCAGCTTGGTTAATCACTGTGCGAAAACAACATTTCAAACGTTCTGCTGCTAATTCAACATTTGAGAATGAAATTCAACTCTACTAGCTTCAGGGGACAGACGTCTGTCAGACCGGTTCAGACCTGATTGAAACAGCTGCTCTCGTCACATTTTGTTGTTTTATTCAAAGGAGTTTCCCCAGCTAAGCAGGTGAAGAGCGTATCTTGCTGCATGGAGCATGTGCAGTAGGGTGGAAAGTGACGTCGACCAAAACTCCCTCTTTAGATATAAAAGCTTACTTGCTTATGTACTTACTTTGAATAATCACGATTATCGATTAACGTAATAATCTTCATTTCTCTAGCGCTATATCCAGCAGGTTGTATGATGAAATGTTTTACTTTTATTATAACTTTAAATGTGGTGCAGTTATGTTATTTTATTAGTTTCTTTGAACAGAACAGTTTCTTTGCCTATTTAACCTCCCAGTATTTCCCTTTACAACTTCTCAAAAGCTCAGTCATTGCATCACTTATGTAACTTCAGCAGATGGCCACAGCTGGTTTACAGATATTAATCATAACAACTCCACAGAACGACATGTGTTTCCCTTTGAGTGTGAGGAAGGAACACACTCAGCACAAAGTTTGAAACGCTTTTGAAAACTCATAGATCATCAAGAATCACTTATTAAAGTGCCTCTGACAGGTTGGATGACTTATTTTACTAAAACACAGTTAAAATCATTATATTTAAGATTTTTCAAAACCATGTGCCTATTTTTTGAGGATTAAAATCTTGCTTCCTAATAGTAAATGATGACATCATACTAGGAAGTTGCCTAGTAACCATTACCTTCCTCTTAGGAAACATTTTCCATTTATTGAATAAAAGTTCAATAAATGGAACTTCGATGTTTCTTCGAACATCGTGCCTATTATTGTTTTCATATTTGTATTATACTATGACGTGTGTTTGTCATTGACTGGATGAGCAAAACTGATCTATTCTGGCCTTTAGAATCAATCGCTGCAAACTTTTCAATCTTATTTTCTTCTCTAATTTATAATTACTCCTGTGAAAATCAGGTAGACCAGCTTTAATCTTGCAGCGTTAGTGTGAGGGACGACCTCTGCTCCAGATGCACCCTGCATGTGTCCACATGTGAGTCCAGCGCCTGTCCACATGTGCAGCTCACAGCTGGACTCAGGAAACGCTCTGATCTCCTTTACACAGCAGTGTCTGTGCTAAGTGTCTCAGTGGGACATACAAGAGCTGTTGTGAAAAGAAAAACATTCATGTGCCATGAGTCTGACACTCACAGTTCTGTTAAAAATGAAGATATTTTGGAATAGACCAGTGTTTTCCATTAAATGCAGTCCACTTTTTTCTCATTTGCTCTATTGGGTACTTGGCCGTATAATTCTTGTCCATGACATATTTAAAGGCTCTTTTCACTATTTGCAAATGTCAGATTGAGATGAGCATATAATCGAGCTGTCTCTGCATGTTAATGTGAGATAGCCGAATGCTAACAATAAAGTAAGTGTTCTGGATGTTAGAAACAACATAGACACACTATGAACTCATTTTCACCCAAAAGTACTTATGGTGCATTCCAGGCAACTGGGAACTTGGATATTTCCCACTTCCCACTTTTATAAATGAGCTGGAACGCCACTTGAACTGGTAAATACTGTGAACTGGGACCTGGTCGAGGATGTCTCACTTCACATACAAGATAAACAATCTGCACAGTAAATGAATCTGATGAGTTTAAATGCCGCAAAAACAATGTAAATATTTGTTATGGTTATTTAGCGTTGCTTTTGTTTAGCCTAAGGTTAGCATTATCCATAATGTTTACATATGAGTTGGTTGCGTTGGAACGCTTTGAGCTGGGAACTGGTAATTTTGAACTGGGAAATATCCCAGTTCCCAGTTGCCTTGAACGCAGCATTAAGCCATATTTTGTGAGGCTTATTGTGAAGCTTTTGAAATACAAATCAATTTCCAGTCTAATGATAACCGTTTGTTCACTAAAATCCAAAAAGTTGTTCTGTTATTGCTGCTGCACTATGGCTACTGCTGCGTTCCTGGCAACTGGGAACTGACATATTTCTCTGTTGAAAATAACAGTTCCCAGTTCAATGGCTAATGCTAACCTTTAGGCTATAAGCAGAAGTAACGTTAAAAAATCTGTAATCGTTTTTGTGGCAATTAAAGTTGGAGTAACTAACTTTTTTAGTTATGAATTGATAATCTTTGTGTTTTCCACTAAGTTTATGATTAGTGCAGCACATTGTGAAAAAATGAGTCCACTGTGTTCTGTCTAATTTGAATTCTACTCAGGAGCTGAATGGTGTGCTCTGAATGGCTGAGCTTGGGTAGTCCTCTCCAGTTTCGCTTTGTTTTTTGTAAGAAGTTAGCCATAATTGCAACAAAAAATGAAAACATGTCAATATTATAATATTAATATAATATTGACATGTTTTCATTTTTTTAATTAATAATTAATTATTTTATAACCATGTGACTGCCAAATGATTTCGGAGTTATCAGATTAATAACCTAAATATGTGTACAAATCTGCTACTCCACATTTAAGCCCTCCAGATTCACTTTTTGTGGTGATTGTTGCTCTTCTTTGTGCAGTGGGACTCTGTCGACCAGATCCCAGTTCACAAGTGGTTATTACCAGTTTACCAAATTGTGGTGAACAGTGGAAGCTCAGAGGTCAATTGGTAAATGAAAATATGAACAGATAAAAAAAAAAAAATCTGAACAATAAATTTGAATAAAATTACAGTATACTCTGTTGTTGCAGTATTTTTACAAATTGCTACTAGACCTAACCCACATATTTGAATAACTATGACAGATTTTTACGTTTATTACTTTAAATGTGCACTGTGTAACTTTAAACATAGAAGCCAACTTGATTAGATATTTTTTTTACACGTGTTATAGATTCATTATCTAATTGAACTCCTGCTCCTTGTTTGTGCCCAGGACCTGGTGAGAAGGGGCATCCCGCACCACTTCCGAGCGATCGTGTGGCAGCTGCTGTGTAACGCCCAGAACATGCCCATCAAAGACCAGTACTCCGAGCTGCTCAAACTGACCTCTCCGAGCGAAAAACTCATCCGCAGAGACATCGCGCGCACTTACCCAGAGCACGAGTTCTTTAAGGAGAAGGACAGCCTGGGCCAGGAGGTGCTCTTCAACGTCATGAAGGTAACATGGCTGCTTCTTCGGAGATGGAAAGTAACGAAGGATTTTGACTCAAGTTAGGGGAGAGCGGGGTTAGTTGTCACACTCGCTAAAACATTTGTGTTAACATTTGTTCAAGACTGTGAAAAGACGACATAAAAAAAATGTATTGCAATAAGTACATTTTCAGATGTTGAGAAAAAATGTTCCATTTTTTTCCAAAAATTGTGTTGAAAGCTTAAAACTGTTGACTTTACAAAGAGAAGGGTCGGAGTGACAGTTTGGACTGTTTTTTTCTGAGCTGGTTTAAAAATGTAGAAGAAAGTTGAGGTGAGAGTAAAACAGTCCAGTCGGGGTTGGTTGTCACATATGATTCTATCTAGAACATCCTGCACAGCCAGAGCAGGGTTGGTTGTCACACTTTTTCAAAAGACAGATTTTCTCAAAAATACTGTATTTTAAATATTCCAATTCAATGCAGGAAATCAGTGTAAAGTTTCAACTAAACAATAAATCTAATTATTGTCATACAGCTTATTCTGTTCAAAAGTTATTGATCACTAATTCACATTAAACATATAGTTTTACATTATCAATAGAATCTTGACAAAAATGCAACTTTTACATTTCCAATTCAGAAAATGTACAACATTCAAAAACTCAAACCAAAGACAAGACACATTAGTCATTGGTCTCCCATTCACATAACATTGTGACAACCAACCCAGACTTGGGGTTGGTTGTCACAGGTGAACAATTAACATTAAATAATCATAACTTTTGTTCAGAATAAGACAGAGAACAGCAGGTGGGCTCATTAGTTACCCCAGACTTTGAACTTTTCTCTGCTGTTAAAAAGGTTCATGTGAGATTTGCTGTTTTTCAGAAATTCAAATCAAAGTGAAAAATGTGACAACCAACCCTGCTCGCCCCTACTGTACTTAGTACTTTTTAAGTATCTGTGTTTTACTTGAGTATTTAAAAAAACGGTGACTACTTTTATTTCTTACATTTTTTAAGAAATGTCTGTACTTTCTACCCATAAACAGTTATTATATTCTTCTTAAAACTTGTGCAGTGAAAATTGCCAAAACCATTATAATTTCAAAACATTTTATCACATGATGACCGTCAGAATTACTGTATAATAAATTCACAGCGAAGCCCATCTCACAGTCCAACACTTAACAAACCAACTTTATGCACTGCAAAAAATGCATCTCTAGTTCAGGTCTAGGGCTGTGCAATTACTCGAATTTCAATTTTCAATTACGATTATTGCTGTAATCGTTTATAAAAATTGTGTAATCGTGATTATTGACCGTAACTTATAAATCTGTTTATAAGTGCTCACTTATCTCCTCTATTTGGAAAACAGGTGTTTCTTCACAACTGTATAATACATTTACAACAGTTTATTTCTCTGACACCTGTCACATGTGTCTTTTTATCTCTTCACTCGTTTCATAAAAGGCACTAATGCTCAGCAGTCTCTCCAAGTAAATAATCGTTTGAATAATCGGGTTTGATATTTTGATCCTAATCGAGCAGCCCTAATTGGGTCAAATGTCTTAAAACCTGGATTTTAATCTATATTTTTGGCATTTTTGTCTGGTTAAGATGGGTTTTATTTGATGTATCTAGAATATTTGACTTGTTTGATTCTGCATGTTTCCATAAATATATTCTTATTTTAAGATAACATATTGTAAGACATTTTTATTCACCCCTGTGGCAAATTTGACTCAAGCTCAAGTCTCTTGGAAAGAATCAAAAAGTGAAATATTGCACTAATACTGTATTTAAACATTATATTTGAATCTGACTAAAACAACCAAAATGAATATGAAGGTTCTGAATTCTAGTCGCCGAGACACCGTAATAGCTTCTGGCAGTGTGGTTGTACTTTTTTACTTAAGTCGATTTACACAAGTGTGCTTTTGTACTTTTACTCAAGTTAAGGAGTTTCAGCAGAACTTTGACTTTTATCAGAGTCATTTTTTACTCAAGTATCTGTACCTTCACTTGAATAGTGAACTTCAGTACTTTTGCCATTTCTGTGCTTCTTACATCAGTTTGGATTTGAAAGGGCCGAGTGGCACAGGGGTTAGTGCTCTGGCCAAATAGCAAGAAAGTCCTGGGTTCGATTCCCAGACAACCCGGGGCCTCTCTATGTTGAGTTTGCATGTTTTACTTGTGTGTGCGTAGCTTTTCTTTTCACAAAACATGTCCATTAATGCCTCCCTTCTCCCTTCCCCCTGTAAAAGAGCTTCAGAATCTCAGTGGGACTTTCCTGCTTAGATAAATAAACACAGAGTTGTGACTGTTTTGACCTGAAGCTTGCTCTTTTGCTCAATTTTAAAATAACCAAAAATGACTCAGAAAAGACAATTTATATAGACAAAAAGTCTTTTGGTGTTTAGCTTGATTTGAAATGATCTTTTTTGTGGTTTAGGCGTACTCTTTGGTCGATCGGGAGGTGGGATATTGTCAAGGAAGTGCCTTCATTGTAGGACTGCTCCTCATGCAGGTAAGAGTCGTTTAAAGGCTCATTTATCTTCTGTTTTTCCAGATGCATAGGGATGTGCATCATAGATCAAAAGTCACTAAGAAAGAAAAGCAAAACCAAGTCTTTTCACCTCTTTTTCTTGGCTCTTTTCCATAAATAAGACTGTAATGAGAGTTTGTTTTTCTTGTAGCTCTTCTGTTGTGACTAATCCTCAAACTACCTTTTAGCTCTCCCTTTAACCAGATCAAGCCTTGACATTAGAAACAAATGGAAATATTTGTAACACACAGTAATGCTTAACAGAAAACGTTTTCTTTTATATCAGACAAGTATCGGTAAGAGACTAGTTTCAACGGTCACTTCCACATTACTTGTCTTGTATAGAAGAAAACACTATCATAAATCTTGTAAGAAGACATGATGAACATCCCTAACCTATTATGAACACAAATGAGCCTGTAGTTTCTGTATTTTTAATCCTCATGTTGTTTGTGCAGATGCCAGAGGAGGAGGCGTTCTGCGTGTTTGTGAAGCTAATGCAAGAATACAGGTTACGAGAGCTCTTCAAACCCACCATGGCTGAGCTGGGACTCTGCATGTACCAGTTTGAGAGCATGATACAAGTACGTACAAATATACTGAAACAGCATTTCACAGCAGTTCAGAACAGTTGTTCTTTGGATTGTGGTAAAACAGTGGGACTTTTCCAGTGTCTGTATACTCTGGGTAAGTGTTTTTTGTTGTGAAGTGCTCTGAGTGTTCTCAAAGGTATAAAAGTGCTGTATAAATAAACACCATTTAACATTAGCACAACCAAACTCAGAACATGTATTACTAGTACTAGGGGAAAGAGGGATGAGATGTGCCAGTTTTTACTTCACATGATTTTAAAGTCAGACCATGGGAGTGATTCTTCAAACTGCAACAGGAACACATATTTCAGGATGTGGATCATTTTTGATCTGAAATGCAGTATTTAAGAAAAACAGCTTTCTGGAAAAAAAGTTGTCATGTGGCACAACTTGTGGGGGAAGTTGTGCCTTTGGAGAGATTGTGTTGGGCTAAATGGTGCCATTTATTATTCAAGTGAAATAGTATACTTTCATTTCAGAAACAGGTAAACAAACTCATTATTCATTTTTCACTTCAATTAAATCTGCTCATAATAAATACCAAACTTGATTGATTGGCAAGTTCAAGTCTAACTTCCTAATTTCTCCATCTGTGTTTGGTGTAAAATGAAGAATTAAATTGCTTTAGTGACAAAATAACACAATTACCATAAAATAATATATTTTTAATTATTCATTAATGGACTGCCAATGGCAAAACTTAACCCATGTTCTTTGGCACAAATCACCCCAACCCCACCATGTTGGAAAAAATTCAAAATCAGTTTTGAGCTCACATCATGTTAACTATATAGATTCAAAACGTAGCTTACCAAAACACTAACACGTGTGTGATATATTACAAGTTTACCAATAACGGTTCAGACAGTCACAGTATACAACAATCAAAAAACTTTGATCATAGAAATGTTACTTTGAAGGGCAAAAAAAAATGTTTTTTCTGCTTAAATGCCGTGATTTCTCATGCAATTAGGCTCCCATCTTTACAGGATGTGTTAAATGAATAAGTCTGTTACATGACCAGTTTCTATGTTTTTTTTAGAAACCGGGGAGGGCACAACTTCCCCACTGGCACAAATCAGCCCCCTACCCCTTTTCCATAAAGAAGCTGGTGCTGGGCTGATATCGATGCTCGTTCTGACCTGTGTCAGTTTGATTTTCAGTGAATCACGAGCTTGTAGTGTCCATGGCTCTCATAGCAACATGTTGTTTACTAGCCAAAAGTTCGCACTGCAGGAAGACCCTGGTTTAGTTATAGAACCCTTTTTCTATCATGACTAACATATTTAAAAATCCTCACCAGTGCTTTTGGACCAACACCAATTTCATATAAGGACAACATAATTTACCATTTGAGCATTGAAGTGTTCTAAGTGTCACCTAAAACAGGAAGTCGAATATTGTGTGTAGTGGTGACAGGAATATTAAATAAAATGATATCAAATGGTGTGATAAAAGAGTAAAGTGTTTGTTTGTGTCAGGAGCACCTTCCGGAGCTGCACATCCACTTCCAGGCTCAGAGCTTCCACACTTCCATGTACGCCTCATCCTGGTTCCTCACTATCTTCCTCACGTCTTTCCCTCTGCCTGTGGCCACCAGGATCTTCGACATCTTCATGTGTGAGGTAACTTCAGACTCTTTCATATCATCAAGTAATGCTGATGAAGAAAAGGCTCTAGTATTGGACATATACTGTTCTGACATTGCTTCCTCACCACGAAGTTTTGTCTGTGAGATGGTGCCGTGCTGGGACCCTTTTTAAATCCAAGAAATTTAGGTTATGAACTGGTATTTTCTCCAGGTCATTTCCTTTTCCTTGATGTTTAAGTGGCCTACATTTTGATTTAATCTTGACTATAAGTGACCAAGCTTTCTTCAGTAAAACTTAGTTTTAATGAGAACACAGTTAGCAGCTCTCCTCTTCCTCACTTCTCACTCACACACAGGCCCTTGCAGACTGGCTGAAACTTTTGTCAGATTTTACTAAATTTGGCCTCTAAAGGAATTCAACAGAATGTGTGATTCTCTGTTTTTAAATCTACTCTCATAAGTGTTTGTCCATCAGCTGTTTTGCTCGTCACTCCGATGTAATGTATTTTGGGCCTTCCAACTGTGTCAAAAGTCTTTGGTTATGCGCCATGTGAATGAAATGTCACGTCTCAAGTCTAGGGCCTGACCGATATGGCTTTTGGGAACCGATTCCGATAACGATATAAAGGAGGCTGGGGGTGCCGATAGCCGATAAGACAGCCGATATAATTAGAAATAGAAAAATACTTTTTTATTGGGAGCAGGTGTTAAAAAAATTTTGTCTGGCTTTAGTTATTTGAAGTTGGGTTTATTTATGTCACATTTAGTGTTAGTTCCCCTCTTATGAGTGACTTTAAAGGCTTGAAACTTGTTTGTATCACATTATTATTGATAGTGTTGTACTACTCAAGTGAATTCAAAGGCTAAAGGTGCCGTTAGCCTCATTAATATGCATGACGTCGTCGCAATTAAAATGCGCAAATACCGACCATTAACACCTCTTTTCATGACTAATTTACATGTCAATGTGTGTCCAGTGGGCATGGACACAGACACAACACTTTACAGTCACCAGAGAGAACGAGCTGAGGCAATGTTTGTAGCTTCATGAGCTAACCGCTAACTTCTAGTTACAGTGAGGTAACAACATTGAAAGTTAAAACGAACACGTTTTCAACACTCACCGTCCAGATAACCTCTTCTCAGATCTCAAGTCTTCACAAAAATAATTCCTTTATTCCAACTCCAAACAAGAAAGTAGTGAGATAGCTAACTTCTTGTTCTTCTTGCAGCAGCCGTGTGTCCTTTCTGACGAGGATCGTCCCTCTTCTCCATACGGACATTTTGATGAAATAAAAGTCCTTTCTGTTGTTGCGGGCGTCATCTGTGATGAAGATATTTCCTTTTCTTGCGTTAGTAGCGGAGAGTTGAGAGTGTTTAAATCCAGCGCTGGCCCAGAGCGGGCTAGTATAATGCACTGATGCAGAGCGTCAGCCTGGTGCTGCGTTCAGATGCAGTCCGACAATGAAACACCTCCATAAATAAATGTAATAACCGCACTAAATATTGATCTGATTGCTGATTAAATAGAATGGTTGTATTCTGGAAGATCTAAGCTTTAAAATGAGGTACATCATGCCCTAAATATCGGCGGTATATCGGCGATATTTTGGCCGATCACCGATAGACATGCAAGTGCTCATATCGGCCAAAAATATCGGCCAACCGATATATCGGTCGGGCCCTACTCAAGTCTATGATGTGACATTCGTGAGTTCAGCAGGCCAGCATTTGATCCCACCTCCCCTATCACTGCATAGCCATAGCATCTTTCTTTCTTTGTGTGTGTGTGTCTCTTTCTCTTTCTCTTTTCTCTTTTTCACTCTTTTTCCACTTACCCCGGGTTAACACTGCACCCGGTCCAGCTCCAGTTCTGTCCTGATCCAGTCCTCTTACAAAGGACAGCTCACATTCAGTACACTGAATCTACAGTGCAGCTGCAGTCCTCTCCTTTGATTCTCGTACACTTGAGACTGCGTTTTTCGTGCTTGTTAAGCACTGGCGAGCTCCGATGTCCGAACAAAATTTTAAGCCGACAAAACTGATTCGGAGTTCCAAATTGGCGCAGTCAGAGTCAACGGACTGTACTGTATGCCATGTGAGTGCCTCTCAGACTTTTCAAGTTGCGTAAATGCTCCGGTGGCTGCATCGAAGTTGTAATGTATGCAGTGTGAGCCCAGGATCACCCTGAAGCACAGAGGCCACCGGCCCAAAAGTTGAGAAGCCCCACCGGGACTCTCCTGATGAGTCAGCACACTGTTGCTGTGAGCCACTACTATTTCTTTCCCCTCAGAGACTCAGAAAACACTGTTCTGAATCACTTAGATTTTTTCTTTTCTAATAAGATGATAAAGTTCAGATAATCAAGACCATGTTTAAAAGTTAAAAAACATTTGAATAAAACTAAAACTAAAATAAATAAAAATAAATATTGTATGACATGTGATACTAGAAACTCAGAATCATACCACCACCTTAAATGTATGTATGCATAAGGTATTGCCTAATGTTTACAATACATTCCACACTTGTCATATCGTGTTACTAAACATTTTGTAGTGACTTACTGCCATCTGGTGGAGATAAAATATATTTCAGATTTCTCTCTAACTAGACACTGTTGTGTGCAGGGCCTGGAGATTGTGTTTCGTGTGGGACTGGCCATTCTACAGATGAACCAGGCTGAACTCATCCAGCTCGACATGGAGGGAATGTTACAGGTACAAATATGTGTGCACTTTCACCTCACTATGTTATATTCTCATGCTATTCTATTCACTAAAGTAAACAAATGTAAACCCAAAGAGAAATGTTACGAAGCTAAAGAACATCTCTAATCTTTACTATGGCTGTAGTGCTGGCATTTGCAGTAAGAATAATGACTTCATTTAAAGTTGGGGTAGATGGCTTTTTTAGTTGTAATTTAGTCAACTTTGTGTTTTCCACTGAAAAGTATATGATCAAAACAAGACCTTTGAGTACTGTCTGAATTAAACAATGTGTCGATATTAAGCATGTGTTAAACGCTTTATGTCAGATTTAAAACCTTAATTGTGTTTGCTGTGTGAAAATCACTTACTCCAGCTTTAAATGTACTCAACTTTAAAATGGAGAGCAGGGTTTGTATAGTCAAGAAAAGTGAAAATCCAATTTCAAGGCACTGGAAAAGTTTTGTAATTTAGTTGATTTTGGAAACATTTTTTGAAATTTTCAAAATACTTTTATTTTCTTGATTTTTGTAGTTATGTAATATTTTTTTCATTAATGTTTTATGTTAAAACTGACTAACAGAAAAGTTAGAATGATTTTGTGGCCATACAGTAGAGCAGTGGTTCCCAACCTGGGGGGCGCGCCTGAGATTCCAGGGGGTCCCCAGAGCTTTGTCTGGTCAGAGGGTCAAGTTCTAAAAATAGTATTAAGTTAACTTTATTACTTAAAAACACAAATCTAAGCACCAAAACACCACAATAGTTGTTTATTTGGCTGAAATAAATGTTTTCATCATACAATAACAATTTAGATTTGCTCTCCAAGTTCCACCAGATCAAATTTTGGACTAAATTAGGAATACATTATTGTTCACACTGGTTAAAAAAGAGACTTAATCAGGCTTGTAGTTCAATGGAATGATTATCCCAAAGAAAGACCAAAACATGAGTAGTTTTGTTTCTAAAGAAAACAAATCTTCTAACGGCTGAAGGCTTCAAGTACCACCAGAGTTTAAGAAACATTGCAGTAGAGCTTATGATCATAGCAACTTACAGTACTTGAGCTGCTGCATCCTAAAACAAACCCCTTTTATAACAAATTCAATGACAATGAAAATAAAATGTGTCGATTTTAAAGTCCCTCTTTGTCTCAGTTTGAAATGAATTCTCAATCCGCAAATAAAACTGCAGTAAGAGATTTTCAAAGGTAAATAATGGAAAAGTCATGGAAAACCATAAATTAGAAACTTTACGAACCCTGAAATAGGCCAGCAGAGTTTCAGTGAATTATGTGAGTACCTTGAGGGAGGGACACACCACACCCAGGTAATAACACCACTCACACTCCTGCACACCTGTTTTCAGACACTGATGACTTAAACGCAGTGACCACAAATGTTGTGTGTCTGTTTTGTGTTCTCCACCTCAGCACTTTCAGAGGGTCATACCTCATCAGCTCGACAGTGGACCGGACAAAGTCATCCAGGCCGCTTACCAAGTCAAATACAACGCCAAGAAAATGAAGAAGTAAGATGAGTTTTTATTTCATTTCATCTAATTAATAAATAATAATTCAGTTCCTGAGCTCCAGAGAGCACACTTCAGCAATACTTACCAAAGAGTGGGTCTGGTCACCACTCTCCTCGTGGCATCTCAGGCCTTGTCCACACAAAGACAAAGCGATGATCATTTTAAAAATGAATTGAATAAACATGGGGCTGTCTTAGGATTTGTGAGCGTCCACATGAATCAGTAAACCAGCCTGAAGTCGGTGTAATGCCTGTAACTGACCAGAGTGTGGCGCTGTGACACTGACGTAGAAGTCACAAAACTAGAAGAAAACTTGACACTGAGCATGTGCAGAAAAGTGGATTTATGCTGCAGATTCTTTGGAATATTTTGACAAAGCTTCAAAAATAATTTAATGAAGATTGTAATGGATTTATAAGTTCCCCTGTCTGTGACGCAGATTTTCACTGTGAACATCATATAAAAGTCAGTACATTTTGGAGATGAGATGTGATGTCATCATGAGAAAAAAAGTTGCAGACACAACGTAACTGTGGAAACACTAACCCTGAGTTTTCTAATCGTTTCACTCTGGGACCTGGTTTCAGAAATGTGTGGTTTTGGTCAAATATTTGTTCTGAAATGCCTGAGATTGGCTTCATGTGGACAAGGCCTCAAATCAACTCCACAACAAGCCGGACAATCTGCCTGATCCACTTGAAACGAAAGGAGCTGATTGGTCCTCTGTCATTTACAAAATCTAACTTCACATATCTTGCAGTAATATTGCTTTTTTTTTTTTTTTTGCTTCTCTCATTGATTCTGCAGAAATCCGCTTTTTTTTTTCAGTCCCTCGTGATATTTTTTTCCTCATATTTTTCCAAGTATTTTTCCCTCATAAGCAGCCATCTTTGTTTTCATGTGAGAAACGATGCGTGTCCCTGATTGGCTAATTCTTCTGTCAATCACGCCCACTAAAACTCAAAGAGAAACACAGTGGCCACACGATATTATTTCTTCTTTATCATCTGGATTTTACAGGCAGATGATTCAAAAATTACATTATTTTCCCTCATGGTCTCCTTAAAGGGAGGTGACAAATTGACTTATGGTGATTTCCAGAACATTAAAATTATCATAAAGTTTTTTTTTCATTTAAATCTTAAGTGACATTGCTTCTCATTTTTCTTGTCTGGTTTTCTGCATGTTTGAAATGTTAGTTAAATGATTCATACAAATTAATATGTCTAAGTAATATATACTTACAATTATGCCTTTCTATTGACAAAAAAAGATGTGGCTGCCAGTTAGTTTGTTGTTAGTTATCGTGCTTATTCTCCCTTCAGTATTTATGAATGTTGAATTGCTTTTGTGTCTTAGGTTGGAGAAAGAGTACACTACAATCAAAACTAAGGAGCTGGAGGAGCAGGTCGAAATCAAGGTATGAACTGCCTGATAAGATGTGACTAACTATTCTTTTAAGTCACTAATATAATGTTCGAAATCTAGACCAAATGTTTATTCACGATAACTACTTGATCTAGTTAGAATATTAGAAATCAACTCATTTTAAAGATCCCGCTAGGTTGCAATGATTGTTTTTTTTTGCCATGAAATAACCGTTAGATATTTCTCATTCAATCATTTTCATTCTAGTGTTTTCTGTTAGTCATTTGTAGGAATCTCAAGATGATTAGATTTATTGGTAATGTAATAATTTGTGTCGCAATAAAATCATAAGAACAAACGGATATTATTCTTGATAGTTTCTGAAGCAAAATTGTCTTTTTAGTTAAGTTTTGAAACTAAGGTAGGGCAAAATATCAGTTACTGTTTTGGCATCAACTTTGTTTATATATATAGAAGATTTCACCAAACATTTTATACATTTGATCCCAGTTTAGCTGTTTTTTTGGATTACAAATCAGGGAGTTGCTTAGCGACCATGTAAAGAGTCTTTCACACCAACACAACTCCCAGTTGTTGTCGGTAGGGAGGAGCGACCCAGCGTCTGTCCTGGTCTCTTTGGGGCGCATCGATGTAAAAAATCATTCACATAAACACGATCCAAGCAGCCAACAGTCAGCGAACAAATGCCGAGTGAGCATGCACGTGAAAAAAGACAAAACATAACGAGTAGTTGTCCAACTCTGTGGCGAACAGATTTCTATCTTACCTGATGGATTAGGCTCAACTTCTATTTCCCGCTACAGCCTTCGTACTGCAGCTGGTACTCCTCCATCTTTGTTTGCCAAATAACAACAATTTATGCTCGGATAAATACTGTTTTTCCATAAGCGTCATTTTCGGTTTTCTGCACTTTTTTCTTGCACACTGTTTCTCTGGCCACGGGCCAATCAAACAGCTGCATATGCGGCAACTGGCGACCGCTGGCGATGCCGACTCTGCAAGCAAGTCTTTAAAATCTCGCCTCCGTGACTTGCTCCGCGCTCCTCTGACCCCCGACAGCACCAGTCACACCATTCACACCAAACACACGTGAGCCGCCTGTCGGCAAAAGTTGCCAAACCAGTTCAGATGAGCGACCCTCGACTTGGTGTGAAAGACCCTTAACAAATTGGGCCAAAATTTTTCTAATGTAACAGGTTTTCACTTGTTGAGACATAAAAACACACACAGGGTTCGTACAGTCATGAAAAACCTGGAAAAGTCATGGAAATTGAAAATCCAATTTCCAGGCCCTGGAAAAGTTTTGGAATTTTACTGGGTTTGGAAAAGTTTTGGAAAACGACAACAAACAGGGCTTGAGAGATACATTCTGTCCCGTCGTCAGCGTCTGTGCATACACGTAATTAGTATAACTGCTAGTAAAAGAGCTTTAAATGCGCCACAGTTTATTTAAGTCAGTGAGCGTCGCTCGCCCCAGCCTGCTGCATCTCTCTCTCTCCTCAGCAGAGCGGAGGGAGGAGGCTGATGCTAGTTCGGCTGCTGTGCGTGTTCCGTCCACTCCTGTCTGTTTGGCCCAAAGTGCTCCACACTTGTGACCCACGGGAATAATGATCCAGGATTCATCTTATTTTGCTCACATTTGAGTTTTTAAGTAAAGGAATTACGCGCGAGCACACGCGGCACCGCTAGCCCAGTGCTGCGTTAGCTTCTATCAAAACTTTTTCCGAGTTTTCAAACGGCTTCGTGCGGCTCCTTTGAGCAGCAGCTTTGTTACTAAATGAGCTATAACTCTTCTACACTAACTCCACATCGTGTCCAGATAGAAGTCCGTTTGTGTAAGAGTTAACAGAAGCTAACCATGATGCTAAAACAGCTAAAGTTAACCTGATGTGCTGCTGCTGTATTGCACCTGGTTTACCTGCCTCTGTCACACAAGCACAAATAAAAACTAATCATACTAGGCTGCTGTCAAATATTATGAAATGTTATTATTCAGGACTTTATATTAAGTTAGTTCAGTAGATAACCACACATTTTATTCAAATACTTTTAATTGGGTTTAAAGATAACACAGAAATGTCAAAAAATGGAAACATTAATTTGCTAGTATTCTAATTTAGAAAGATTCTATAATCTTTAGTGATATTAGAAGAAAAGCACTGAAATTACGTCACAAATTACATACTTCCATATAGCTAAATTTTTATTATCTTTTTAATAAACTAGCTGATATGTCAAGAAATTTGGTACAGTCACACTCTGTGTACAAATAAAAAGATTTCTGTTGAAATCAGACTATATTGTAACTGACCCAAGTTTAGAACATTTTCATTTGTTATGTATATTTAGAAGTCTGTGAAATTAATATGTTTATGCCTTAATAAGTTAATGAAAATAAATCTTTAATTGAAACGTATGTGTGAATAAGTCATGGAAATGTTGACAATTGTTTTGGAAAAGTCATGGAAAATCATAGCATACAATCTGTACGAACCCTGCACACAACAACATGCTCATTTTGTTAAATTTAAGGTTATAGGGTCATTAAAATACATTCATTTTGAAAAATATCTGTTTAAATTTGGCTCTACTTTCTGTTATTTTCAGCATATTTTCAAACTTGTTCTTGATTCATGTCAAACTATTATTTATATTCACAACTATTGTTAATCCACCATTTTAAATCTTATTAGCCTGTAGAATATTGTCATGGCAGTTGGAACAGTAATTTTTGCATTTTCCTTTCAGAGACTACGCACAGAGAACCGTCTCCTGAAGCAGAGAATAGACACATTAGAAAAGGTGAGTTTGCGTCGCGGTTATCAGTTACGTTAACCATCGGCATGACACCGCACCCATCGAGCTGTTTCTGCCCATGTCATGTCATGCTCATCTCAATAAGGCAAACTTCCATCGAGTTCTGCCTTTGACTAACCGCCTGCGTGCGCAACAACCCAGACATCAAACCCATTCATTTACCAGCTGCATCTGGTCAGTCTAACTCGGGCCTTGCGTTGAATGTGGAACCTCCCCGTCTTGCTTGGTGATGTCTTAATGCTTCACAAATGCATGTCCGGACCACAGAAACATGCATGGATGAAAGTTTAGGGAAGCAAAACGGTGCCGACTGCAAAGAAGACTACTGCAACGTCCCATATTAAAACGCTTGCTGCACCGCCTCATCTCTGACTAAAACCAAGTCCTGTTCATTTAACCCAAGGCACCATAAAACCACCGCTGTCATGTTTCAGTTTGAATCTTTTTTTCTATTTTTTTGTGAAACTAACTGCATGTGTTTGTCCGCACCACTTTTGCATGTTTTGTTTTCTTTTATGTCACGAGGATTGTGACGATTCTCTAAATTAGTATTAGTGTTACCGGTAGTATTGAATTGTTAAAATAAGTGTTCTTTCAGTCGTTTCAGTGTTAGTAGGGGTTAATTTTGCTGTAGTTTCACAGTCAGGAGAAGTAAATAGTAGCACATCATTGCTGTATTATGTAGGATTATACCAAGTTACATCACAACTAATCAGTTATTGCAATTGTAGTTAACTAGTTTAGTAATCAAATAATCGTTAAACTCCAAAGTCTGTCAGAGCGGACAGAAGACATTTTAGTAATCAGACATAAGGTAGTTACTTCAAAAAACATTAGAAATATGTGGGAAAAAGGTCTTTAATCAACAACATATTGTTTTGAGTTTAGCAAATTTTACTTAACTAAATGTGTCTGCCAGTGGAACAAGACTTTTTGTGCTGCAAAGAGAGAAAAAATAGTGAAGTCCGATGCCTCCCGTATACTGACTGCGAGGCGAGTTTGGGACAGGTGTGAGTTTCTTGCACTAGCTCCCGTTCACCGTGGTCCGAATTTGCCTAAAGCCACACAGATTCACGTGGATTCCCGCGAGAATGCTTGCACTGCTCTGAGGTCTGTCTACAAGGGCACATTGGTTTCGAAGTTTTGCAGGAGTTGCGAAGTCATGTTTTTTGTTAAATACGTTCAAGAGAAAAGCACAAACATTTTCCTGTCCAAAAATGGACAAATCCTTGTGTGCAGTCAAAATAGCCTGCTATTCAGCAAAAATAGACCAAAATATGCCTTCCAGCGCAACCATGTTTTTGTTCACCCGCATCACAATGGTGTGATTGGTTTGCTGCTGCGCTGTGATCGGCCATTTCTAACCGTACAGCGGGGATGCCTAGAATCCAGAGCCCATGTTTCAGTAGTTCTGGCTCATTGGTCTCATTGATTCTGCAGAAATCCACAGTGTTTTTCTGTTCCATGTGATATTTTGTTCATATTTTTTCATGTATTTTTTCCCTCATGAATAGCCATGTTGGTTTTCATACGGGAGACAATGCCCGTTCTTGGCAAAATGATCACGTCCATTGAAATTCAAAAGTCGGCGAGAATCCGTCTGATAGAGCCAGTTTAGGTAATCACATGTTTACAGTAATATAACCATACGTATGCTCCTTATGATTAAAGTTTCCGTTACAGTTAAACAAACTCTTGACTTTCACTGGTAGACTACATTAAAACAGTTGTATTATTATTTATCAAAAAGCTATGTTTTATTTAGCAAATTAACTGAAAAAGTAGCACATGGTTCTGATCTTTTGAGATTAAGAAATGATATTGAAATCATGACCCATGTGTCAAGACAAGAAGTCAATCATGCCAAAACAGAATCGTCCCATCCTTCCTAAACACACCGTCTGTGTTAAGTGTTTCTAGCAGATTCTAGTAGAATTTGAACATTGCACTTCTCTCTAAATCTTGTGTGTGCTTTAAACTGCCCTCTGGTTCTCTTTCTTCTTTCTTTGTTGATATTTCTGTTTTGTAGGAAAGTGCTTCCTTGGCAGATAGATTGATCCAGGTATTATGTTTTGTCTTTATTACGTTACATCTTTCCTTTCTGCTCCTTTTCCTGCATGCTTATGGTCAGCTCAAAGACATAGTTATTGATTATGCTTAAATACTAATTTTCTATTTTAGCCCGGTCAGCCATTTGATTACTTTGCCAATATAATAACATGTTGGTCATAGAATACCTAGAAAAGCCTTTGAAAATACTATTCTAATTTGCAGGCCCTGGGGAAGTTTTGGAATTCCATGGGTTTTGAAAAAGTTTTGGAAAATTGAAAATACTTGGGAATAATTTGTTCTGACGCAGTCCCGCTGGTAGGGCTGAGCTGTTATTTAAAAATGGAGAGATTAAAGTGAGGCTAAGCACTCGATCAGAATCTTACTCTGCCCACAACTAAACCTCAAAAAGAACGTTGGAGATGTCCTGAGGCCTTTTAAGAGACGCCCAGTGGGTGTGAACTGACATTGATTGACAGCACTAAATATGGACAGCGAGCTTGTGAGTGATGTGAGTTTTGTGTGGGAGCGATCCTGACGTGTGGAGAAGTTCACAGCTCTGAGGCTGTGCACAGGTTTACTTTTTTATTAACTTTGAAAACATATTTATGAAGCCTTTGCTTTAGCCTGCATAAGCTTATGATGTGATTGTTGGGATCAGACATCTGGGCAGTTGAGCATTGAAATCAGAGAACCAAGGCATAGTACTCAGAACAAGGTCTTTTATTGACAGGTGACAGGATCGTCATCACTTTAAGTCTTCTACAGAGCTTTTCTGAGCATCTCTGAACGTCTCTGAGTGTCTCTCGTTGTTACACATACATTTATACTTCTGCAGTTCTCTGTTAAACATTAGCTCACAGCAAACAGTTCAGATAAATGTCTGCACTAAAGTACAACATATCATACAACAGATGTACCTTACTCAGGGTATCTTCATGTTTTTCTGGAACACTTAACCTGAACCAATTCTGGCACTTCTCACGATGTAACGTGACTAGCCAATAAGTAAAGAACAAGTTAAAGTCAGCACTTTTGTCACATATGATAGTAGTCTAAGACAGTGGTCCTCAAAAGTGGGGTCCCCTGGTCTAAGACATGAATAATTCTCACAATTCCTCCTTTTAATCATATTCTATATGATTACTAATAAAATTAAGCAAAATCATATCATAAACACCAGAAAATAAAATTATGAGCACAAAGGGTGCAAGTTGCTATCTTAGTTTAACAAGCATTCAACAAAATTTAACAAAAAAATGTCTTTAAAGTGAATAAACTATAACTTTAACCATTAACTTGTGTGAATATAACATTCAACAAAATTATTTAACCATGTGTCTCAAAAGCCTATATGTAGAGGCTAATAAATCAATCTAATTATCATTATGACACTCGGACAGCAGGTGAGAAACAAGGAGCACTTTATTTTAGAAATAAAATAATAATGATCTAAATATGGTTTTGCCTTTATTTTTACAAAATAAAATGGCTAAATTTAAAGGTTGTAAATGAACTTATCCTTTTCAAGGCATAAACCTAAAGACAGTAAGTGAGAAATACATAATGTAGAGCATTTCATGTCAGAGCAATGCAGTCAATGATTGAAGACATAATTATTTATCTCATAGTAAAGTGAAAATTCCTAATATCTAAAAACTAAACTGTTATAAACAACATTGTAACATCAACAGGCATAATAGAAGTAGACATTGTAGTGTAAAAGCAATTAGATCAAGCATTTTCTCATAGGGAAGATAAATTATTAAAACAGCATTCTTTTAAGTGGTTGTAAATGGAGCATTGAAAAATGTTTAATATTTTATATACTAAATTCTTCACAGTTTTGAAATAAATGTTGTCAACAAACAGACCTCTTAATTTAAAAGTAGACTGGTAAACAAAACTTCTTTGGAAATCATAAAGTTCAATAAAACTACAACACAGTTGCACATTCATTATTTATGTGATATATTTTATTTTATCAATGTTCTTTGAAGGGTGGTCTGTTTTAAAGACCTTGTCAATCAAACTGAACCATACTTACAAATCAATCAAATTCTTTTGAATAAAATGATAACACTGATTATTTTAATACTCGTGCAGCACCCTTGTAGGTTGCTCGAGAGTAATTTAAATCATAATATTTGTATAGGCACTTCAAAATCAGTATAGCATTATCAAATCTATAAAATGAGTTGTATTAACAAGATGTCACTTAGAATACATGGAAATAGAGACATAGACTACTTCAAAAGAGAAGTAGAATCCACTTTATATTTTACAATTATATTTCACTAATGTTGTTTACGCCGTTAGTAACCAATTTTAGAATCTTATGTTTGTTATTTACTATTATTAAGTGTCCATGACAGGTTGAACTACTCATTTCACAAAGACGTAGTTAAGATTATTATATTTAAGGTTTCACTAAACATTTTTCAAACTTCATTCCAGTTCAGCCATTCCTGAGCATCAAAAATGTACTTCCTGTTCTTTTACTCGAGCCATAAAAATACACTAGAATCACCTTCCCGTCAAACGTGTCTACACGGCCATAAAAAAATCAGTTTCCTGTGAGAAAACTTAAAACGTCCCGTCTCTCCACTGTGATGCATCAGTCCAGAACTCCACTCCACTTCCTGGCATTCCCAACATATCTTCACATCCTTCTCCACAAACTTGCTATTGATAACATAAACTATCATCCACAACTACAAGAGGTACCAATCTACCAAAACAATCAAAATCCGAAAATGTTCAAACCCGCCATACGCACCCAACTATTATTCTCTACATTTTATGTGGCACAAATCTAAATCCAAAATGTATTCATTTACTCAGAATTACATGGCCAATTTTGTTAACGAGAGGCTGTTTGTTAAATTACTAGGTAAAACTAATAAAATAAATATCCGGACAATTCTGCTTTTTGGTCATGAAGATTGCTCCAAACAAACAAAACTTTTAAGTTGTATTTACATCTATATAACGGTATGTTTGTAATATTTTTTATATAATCACTGAAGTCTTTATTATATTAAATGCACATTTTATATTCTCTAATTGAACTTTGCTTGTCCTGGAAAGTTTCACAGAGTTTCAAAATTACTTCTAACTTTTATTTTACAAGCTTTAACTTTTTGAATCTGAGTTATTTCTAAAAACAAAACTTTTATTGCTACTAGCAGTCAGAATATTTAGGCATCAAAAAGATGTCCAAACATGTCTTTAAATTACATTAATTAAGGTCTGGTTAATAAATATAAATGCATTGAGCTTTAGGTTTTGAACATGACTTATTAATTGATTAGTCGACTAACGGACACATCAATGATTTGACTAGGTATTCATACTAATTAACTATTTACACAGAATAATTACACGTAAATGACATTTTCCAAGTACCTAGCAGTGTGTTTCAAATTCTCCTTTTATCTAAAAAATACATATTTGAACACCACTGTAACTAAATGATTTAAATGGAATCTATCTTTTTAATCGGTCATTTTGTTTATATCGGGTCATATTTTCTTTTATTAGTTTATTGCCGAATACCTCACTGGGGGTTATTTTTCTTTTATTTCTAACATATCGCATTTTATTCGAAATACTAGCAGCTTATTCAGGGCATAATCATAAACTCATACACAATTTGTAGAAAAGATAGAATATTAATTGCTGTAACATTATAGAAGTAATTTTATATTTGGGAGTGTACAGATGGCATGCACTGGAGAAATGACAAAATACCATTGGTTAAATGTACGTAATTTAATGTAGTCTCTTTGGCACATTGTTTTCTGTTTCTTGTTTACATATTTGTATTGTGTTGAACCACAACACTAAAGTCACTCACACATTTCATTTGTGTCGGCCGATCAAAGCTGTTCATGTTATTACTAAATGTTTTTCTATCGTTTTGAATCGACTTTATTTTAATGGGTGCAATGAGTGTCCACTATTTTGTTGTGTTCGTTCTACAAATAAATTTTTTCAGTGTGTATTTCGTTTCTATTGCTGTAACAATTTAAAACCATGAAACTAAAAACAAACAAAACTATTTTTAATTTCAATATTGCCAAACGCTTTCAGTTAGTCCTAATTAGGAAGTATTCTAGGTTTACAGCATTACTAATAACTTATTATTTGTACACAGTACATTAATATCTTAAAAAGCTAGATTTTTAAAAGGTTTGCATCTAATCAATACATTTTACCTAAACTAGTCTCAAAATATAAACATAAGCAACGCAGGATATAATATGTGATCACTCTAGTGTCATATGGTAGATTATTTAATGAAAAGATGGCTCAGTTTCTGACATTAACCCCTATAATTTTAAAATTTAACTTATCTATTGTATACACAAAAATAATTCAGAACACAAAAATTCTACAAAGTTTACTTTGAATTATCAATTGGGTCTGTATTGAATGATATTAAAGACAAATAGTAGTTTATTCAAAAATTACATATGTTTGCCTGTTTTGTCAGTGGAAATTTAAATATATAGTTCTAAAAGCATTTTCAGTTCTTAATATGTTTTCTTGGCATTGGCTATAGTTATGCTATTAATTGTCTTAGTTTAATGTGATTTTTGTCAAATCAATGTTTTTTACATAAAACTGTATTATTTTACATGCTATAGTGAGGTATCAATCATGTGTTCTGACACTTTATGCGCATCTAATGGTACGTTACAAATTATTTCATAACAAATTGTATAGTTTTGATTTAATGTTCCTTCTTGTTCCTGTTAGTGCTCATTGATCTTACCCATGTTGTTGGCTGTTGATTTTCAGATATCTTCTCAGCCAGTTGTATCACAACTCGTCATCGATTGTAGCTGTCCGAGGCCAAAATGGAATGTTTCACACTAGAAAACACAGATAGCATAAACAGATTTTAGCATAATCAAAATCAAGCATTTAATATAAATCAAGGGAGATGGATTTTACTCTCCTCGTTTTACGTCTTCTTCTCCTCCTTTTCTTCTTCTCTCCTCCTTCTCTCTTCCTTTTCTTCCCCTCTCTGGATTCCCAGTGGAAGGGTGCATCTCGGTCTGGTCTCGTCCGTCAGGGTCATTAGTCTTTTCTCTCAGCATCTGGATTTGGTTGGCTTCCTTCATCTTCATCTGGAAAAGTTGGCATGTTGTACACGCTGTGGTCTAGTTGCAGGTTTCTTCAAAAACAGTCATTATGTTCTTTCAGACTGCCGTAGGTGTCTCCTCCTTCTTGATATTGATTTCCACCACTCATATTTCTTCTGCTTTGTGATGGGAGCGGCGGTGACAGTGGCACAGCTGTTTGTTGAGTCATCCCAGTCTGCATGTTGTAGGATGGCATTGGTTGCATGAATTGATGAAGGTTATTTGGTCTGGGTCTTTGTCTTTGAGTTGTTACAGGACATTCTCTCGTCCAGTGTCCCACTCCATGACATGTGAAGCATCGGCCGATTATTCTTTGACTTTGATTGTTCGCATTGTTGGAAGTTCCTCTTTTTCTTCTGAAGTTTCTCAAACCTTTTTGATTTTTCGGTTGAGTACCAGTATAGATCACCACTGGTGTGTTTAGTGTTGTCATGGGCTGTCCTTGTATCGCTGCTGTCGTTTCTTGTGCTTGTTGGGTTTGCATCATTGTCTTTACTGATGTTGTTAGTTGTTCTATTGCATGTGATACATCTTCTTCCGTTTTCCTGAATTCATGTCGACTCTTCCCAACTGTGGAAGATGAGGTGGTGGAGATGGATTTGCAGAAGATGAAGCCACAGGGGATGAATTCATTCGTTGACAATAGTTTTTGAAAAGTGCTTTCAAAGTTGCACTTTTAGCTCAATATGCTCCAGTTCTTTCGTAGTTGTTTCCATAAAGTCTTTGAAGTCTTCCATGTTGCTTGTAGATTGTGGACTTGGTTGGGAGCTGTTAGTCTTATCACTTGACTGAATCAGAGAAAGATAAGGTTCTGCTCTTTTGGCCCACTCTGTCATTTTGGCCAGTATCATGTCAAAAGATGTTTTGTATTTCATTCCTTCGTCCAGTTGTCGTTGAAGTTCTTTACATAGACCATCCAAGTGGTCCTCCTTCTGCTTTACCAGAATGTGGATCTCTTGCCGCACAAGCTGTTCAAGTTCTTGTNTCTCACGATGCTTGCTGACGTCGGACTGGAGACTTACTACGTGGACAGAAGCGTCCGGACCAAGCTTCTGTTTTTGGATATCAGTTTCTGTAGAGGGTCCCCGGACTGGGTCTGGACCGGGTTTTGGAGACTGGCAGAGATTCTGGATCCTGGGCTTTTGGACCGGTGATCGGATGCATGAGACCGTGCCTCCCACCCACTGTACTCGTTTGGATTATAAGTGGATACTAAGTCTTTGTTACGGTACATTTGTTTTATTATTTTATCAGGGGTGATATTTTCTTTTATTAGTTTATTGCCGATACCTCACTGGGTGTTATTTTTCTTTTATATTTAACATATCGCATTTTATTCGAAATACTAGCAGCTTATTCAGGGCATAATCATAAACTCATACACAATTTGTAGAAAAGATAGAATATTAATTGCTGTAACATTATAGAAGTAATTTTATATTTGGGAGTGTACAGATGGCATGCACTGGAAAATGACAAAATACCATTGTTAAATGTACGTAATTTAATGTAGTCTCTTTGGCACATTTGTTTTCTGTTTCTTGTTTACATATTTGTATTGTGTTGAACCACAACACTAAAGTCACTCACACATTTCATTTGTGTCGGGCCGATCAAAGCTGTTCATGTTATTACTAAATGTTTTTCTATCGTTTTGAATCGACTTATTTTAATGGGTGCAATGAGTGTCCACTATTTTGTTGTGTTCGTTCTACAAATAAATTTTTTCAGTGTGTATTTCGTTTCTATTGCTGTAACAATTTAAAACCATGAAACTAAAAACAAACAAAACTATTTTTAATTTCAATATTTGCCAAAACGCTTTCAGTTAGTCCTAATTAGGAAGTATTCTAGGTTTACAGCATTACTAATAACTTATTATTTGTACACAGTACATTAATATCTTAAAAAGCTAGATTTTTAAAAGGTTTGCATCTAATCAATACATTTTACCTAAACTAGTCTCAAAATATAAACATAAAGCAACGCAGGATATAATATGTGATCACTCTAGTGTCATAGGGTAGATTATTTAGTGAAAAGATGGCTCAGTTTTTCTGACATTAACCCCTATAATTTTAAAATTTAACTTTATCTATTGTATTACACAAAATAATTCAGAACACAAAAATTCTACAAAGTTTACTTTGAAATTATCAATTGGGTCTGTATTGAATGATATTAAAGAACAAATAGTAAGTTTATTCAAGAAATTACATATTTTGCCTGTTTTGTCAGTGGAAATCTTAAATATATAGTTCTAAAAGCATTTTCAGTTCTTAATATGTCATTCTTTGGCATTGGCTATAGTTATGCTATTAATTGTCTTAGTTTAATGTGATTTTTGTCAAATCAATGTTTTTTACATAAAACTGTATTATTTACATGCTATAGTGAGTGTATCAAGCATGTGTTCTGACACTTTATGCGCATCTAAGGTACGTTACAAAATTATTTAACAAATTGTATAAGTTTTTGATTTAATGTTCCTTCTTGTTCCTGTTAGTGCTCATTGAATCTTTACCCATGTTGTTGGCTGTTGATTTTCAGATATCTTCTCAGCCAGTTGTATCACAACTCGTCATCGATTGTAGCTGTCCGAGGCCAAAATGGAATGTTTCACACTAGAAAACACAGATAGCATAAACAGATTTTAGCATAATCAAAATCAAGCATTTAATATAAATCAAGGGAGATGGATTTTACTCTCCTCGTTTTACGTCTTCTCTCTCCTTTTTTTCTCCCTCCTTTTCTTCTCTCTCCTCCTTTTCTTCCCCTCTCTGGATTCCCAGTGAAGGGTGCATCTCGGTCTGGTCTCGTCCGTCAGGGTCATTAGTCTTTCTCTCAGCATCTGGATTTGGTTGGCTTCCTTCATCTTCCTGGAAAAGTTGGCATGTTGTACACGTGGTCTAGTTGAGGTTTCTTCAAAAACAGTCATATGTTTTTCAGACTGCCGTAGGTGTCTCCTCCTTCTTGATACTGATTTCACCACTCATATTTCTTCTGCTTGGTGATGGAGCGGCGGTGACAGTGGCACAGCTGTTTGTTGAGTCATCCCAGTCTGCATGTTGTAGGATGGCATGGTTGCATGAATTGATGAAGTTATTGGTCTGGGTCTTTGTCTTTGAGTGTTACAGGACATTCTCTGTCCAGTGTCCCACTCCATGACATGTGAAGCATCGGCGATTTCTTTGACTTTGATTGTTCGCATTGTGGAAGTTCCTCTTTTTCTTTGAGTTTCTCAAACTTTTGATTTTTCGTTGAGTACCAGTATAGATACCACTGGTGTGTTTAGTGTTGTCATGCGTGTCCTTGTATCGCTGCTGTCGTTTCTTGTGCTTGTTGGGCTTGCATCATTGTCTTTACTGATGTTGTTAGTTGTTCTATTGCATGTGATACATCTTCTTCCGTTTTTTGATTCATGTCGACTCTCCCAACTGTGGAAGATGAGGTGGTGAGAGATGGATTTGCAGAAGATGAAGCCACAGGGGATGAATTCATTCGTTGACAATAGTTTTTGAAAAGTGCTTTCAAAGTTGCACTTTTAGCTCAATATGCTCCAGTTCTTTCATAGTTGTTTCCATAAAGTCTTTGAAGTCTTCCATGTTGCTTGTAGATTGTGGACTTGGTTGGGAGCTGTTAGTCTTATCACTTGACTGAATCAGAGAAAGATAAGGTTCTGCTCTTTTGGCCCACTCTGTCATTTTGGCCAGTATCATGTCAAAAGATGTTTGTATTTCATTCCTTCGTCCAGTTGTCGTTGAAGTTCTTTACATAGACCATCCAAGTGGTCCTCCTTCTGCTTACCAGAATGTGGATCTCTTGCCGCACAAGCTGTTCAAGTTCTTTTTGGATACACTAATTACTTGTTCATTAAAGTCACATGCATCAGAGGTGCTGAAAAGCTCGCCATCTTATCAGTTCAACAGTTCAGTGAGCCAAGGGATTTCGGAAAAGGAGTTACTTAGTTGTGTTGATTCTTCTTCGAGTGTCTCCTCCATTCAGAAGTTCCTGCAATTAATTCAATGTAATGAATGTAATGCACTGGGACTCCGTATTCAGATATTTTTATTTGTAAAAATTAATTAACTGCTTATACCTATAATCTAAAATTACTAACTTATACATTATTAATTGTAAAATGCAAAGATGTAATTAAAATACTTTAAAAATGTATTTGAACAAAATCCAATTTTCTAAATTAGAAAAATGCATAAATTTACTAACTGGGAAAAACTATAATTTGGTAAAATATTAATTTAAATGCTTTTTGGCAAGGATTCAAATTAGGTTGTTTAGACGCATATGAACATAGTATTAGTTACAATAACACTGACTATTATAATATACTTAGAGTAATGTGAAAATAGTGTTTCGTTTGTTCTAGGAGGATATTTTCTTATTTGCTCAATCATTAATATGTTGCATTAAGTTAGAAAGACAGAATGGATGCAGTCAAGAGGTAACAAAACATTTAACCAATGTAATTTTAACTTTTATTTATGGTTTCTAAATTTGGGGTCTTAACATTACTTTGGCCTGGAAAATGGATCCTTTTAAAGCCTTTAACTATTACAAGGATGTCTGAACTTATCCACAGGGGCTATTTTGAAAATATATAAATAAATTTCCTCTTGATGACTTTCACAATTTTTTAAGACAGACATTACACATTAAATTTAGATTTTCAGTTATGACAGTAAAGTTATTAAAATTTGACAATAAAATGAAAACTTTAATTGGACTAATTTAGCAAGAAGTCAGAGAGCTAATAAATGATCTTAGGATTTATTTGTCTTTAGGACACAGCTCGGACATGTCTGATACATTGTATTTTAAACACGCTGTTTTAATAACTTGATATTTCAAAAATTTGCTAAGAAATTGTTTAGTATAACAAATTGGAATTGTCTTTCTACTATTTGTTTTCAAGTCCATGGGATAATTTCATATTTAGCGTACTTGCTTTACTATTTTGAATCTAGGATCTCAATAATTATCCATATTATATTAGATAAAATATGATCTTTCGCCTTTTTGTAATTAATTTACTAATTAAAAGTCCCTATTCGCATGTCTGTCTGTTCTATTGACCTCCGGTCAATTTTACAGTGACATGTAAATTCATGTCCTTGCTGAATGTACGCCAGTGGACAGGTTCTGTTTCTTGAAAGCACATAATATAAACACAAGTTTCGTTACACAACACTGATTTTTATTTTGCTTTTATTTGTTTTTTCATCTTTTTTGTCTTTGTTAATTAGCCAGGGTTTTCTTCCCTCACTAATTCTTGCCCTTAAACTTGCATATATTACTTTTGTTTTATTTTTGCCCGTAAACATATGATTCAACATAACGTGACGCAACCACTATGATTTACAGGTGACTAAAGTCTTTTCTACTTTTTTGTCGTGTGAAGTTTAAACACGTATCCTGTAGCCTACTGCAGCTTTAAAATCCAATAGGGCTAAACCCAATTGGTGATTGTTGCTATGGCGCCATAGCGTACCGGGGAAACTCTTCCCAATTAACTTGAATAAAAATATAAAAATAAAAGAACAAAAGACATGTAAAATTACCCAGCCAGCGCAATACCAAGATAACTGATTAGCTATAATTAACTAAATAAATTACTATTTAGCTAATTATCTTAACACAAAGTCCCAGAATACATCACATCAATTTGACATTGAACCAATTGACAGAAATTCTCTTAAAAAGGCTGCTGTCGTACCTTCTTCTTTAAGCGCTTTTCTTGTGATGCCTTTTTTGGAAGTTTGTGGGAGACGACTCATAGACCTGCACTTGTAGATGGTTGATGGAAGAAGCGTTGAAGATTCTCCTCCATACTGCCTTCAGATGTCTTCCTTAATGTGATGTTAAATGCCCGCATCCTCCACCATCTGTTGGGATCAGACATCTGGGCAGTTGAGCATTGAAATCAGAGAACCAAGGCATAGTACTCAGAACAAGGTCTTTTATTGACAGGTGACAGGATCGTCATCACTTTAAGTCTTCTACAGAGCTTTTCTGAGCATCTCTGAACGTCTCTGAGTGTCTCTCGTTGTTACACATACATTTATACTTCTGCAGTTCTCTGTTAAACATTAGCTCACAGCAAACAGTTCAGATAAATGTCTGCACTAAAGTACAACATATCATACAACAGATGTACCTTACTCAGGGTATCTTCATGTTTTTCTGGAACACTTAACCTGAACCAATTCTGGCACTTCTCACGATGTAACGTGACTAGCCAATAAGTAAAGAACAAGTTAAAGTCAGCACTTTTGTCACATATGATAGTAGTCTAAGACAGTGGTCCTCAAAAGTGGGGTCCCCTGGTCTAAGACATGAATAATTCTCACATGATCATGTGAGTATTTTCTAAAATTGAAAATAAAAAAAATGTAACACCGAAACGAGGATCGGACCTGTGCACCTCTGCACCTCGCTCACACCCCACGTTTATCTAGCTGAGCTATGAGACTGATGATTTCATTTCACAGCGGACGACCACTTTCAAGCTTGCCTTACCAGCGGTTCAGAAGGAGGAGTTTATATATCCCATCTGGGGGCTTGTTTGTCGCGTCAACTCGATGTGATGTCGGTGTGAACTTAAAAATGCACTGACATTGTTTGACCATTGTGGTTTTGTGAATAGAACTGCAAAATGAACGGGTTTGCACAACCTGAATCTACTGTTTCTGAGTTCCAAAAAGGCTCAAAACCGTAGATAACTCAATTTTCACCCCATATACACAGTTTGGAAAAAAGTTGATTCTGCGTTTAGTTTCTCTTTAAGATTCAGTCAAGTCGAATTGTCAGTTAATTGGTTTGGGGTTTAGAATTGAGAGATCGATAACTAATCCTTTGTTAGTAAAAAGTTGTGGTTTGGAGCATGTGACGGGGCACATGCACATGACTAATTTTATGAAATTTGCTTTTTATGATCCAGTGGACCATTAAGGCGCTGCACTGGTGCTACTACAAAACCAGGTCTTGGTACTCATCCTTATGTGCCACTAAAGATTTTTTCTAAATGAAAGTTGTAATTTTTATGATCGAGATGGCTGACCCGGCTAACATATTACATGTAAGGAATCAAAACTGCATGAATCCAATTTGAAATCATGGTGCCAGAATAAATTAGCCCATTATAAATCATGAGGTTAAAGCTTTTAGACCCCCTTTGGCCCTCTCCCTGTTCCCCTCCCGCTGGGCTCTTACCAACTACTGGATGTCCCAAAGGGGCAGGTGACTCGCGCGCAGGAAGCGGAGGAGAACTACCTGGTCAAACGAGAGCTGGCCACAGTCAAACAGCAGAGCGAAGAGGCCACAGCACAGCTCGAGCAGGCCCGGAAAACCATCAGCCAACTGCAGGAACAGCAGCAGCCACAGAGGGTAAGAGGAGCAGTGTGTCCTCTAGTGCTCCAACCAGGAACCACGCTCTTTTGTGCGGAGTGTCATTAACATGTGATGTCAGTGGTAATATCCGTGTGGTAATTGCAAAGTTATGAGCAAAATAGCAGAAGGCCGTGGCGGAGTGTGTGGGTTGTTCAAAATTGCACAAAAGTTTTAGACAGAAGTGTTGTATGAGGTTGCTGCAACTTACAATGTCGGGCCCTGCAGTTTAAGGACCTGCAAACCAAGCACGTACAGCCTATTCTAGGAAACAACTAACTTTGTTCTAAAGTATTATTATTATCCTTAGTAGTAGTAAATGGTTAGAGAGTGTTCAAATATAGGATTTGTTATCTAAACATAGCCAAGATTCCAGGAAATATTTCTTAGCCATTATTTCTAGGGTAGACCCCCCAGATTTAATTATTTGATTTACTTTGCATCAGCCCCTCAAATTGTCTGTGTGCACAAAATAAAGATTCAGGCTTTTACCTAATGGAATGTCAGACAAGTATGATTGTGGTAATGGAAACACAAGAGCTGCAAGGTTACTTAATCAAATTAAATTAACAATACATTTTGAATAGACACATTTAGTAAATTGTAAAGCCTGCCTTCAACTCTGTGTTCATTTCTATCAGGTTTTTTCTGCCTCAGCTTAATAAAAAAAAAAAAAAAAGAAAAAAATAAACGCTTTGTGAGCTGACAATATACAAATCATGACAATACTTCACCAAAGGAAGTATTGATCACTTTTAAAATATAGGCCCATCTGGAAAATAAAGTTGAATAACCCCTCCTTAATCCTTATATTGTTTAAGAATCAGCCTTACTCTTTTGCACATACAGACCAAATGTTTTCTCTTTCTAACTGTAGTGTGTTTTTGTATGCATGAGTTCAGATGGAGACACACATTCTGACACATCACAAATCCTTCAGACTCGCAGCAGAAGTATAATGTGGTGTCGGTTTAAATATTCATGTTGTTTCTCATGATTATGCACGGGCTGCGCCTTGTTTTACATAATTTGTCATTATGTTTCACTAAGAGCAATGTTGAATTATTGAATCAACCAAGACAGGCTGATATTTCAATGTTTGAACTGGGAAATCCTTATATTACACTGCCGGTATTTTTTCTACTGCAAATTACTCAAAAAACATTAAAGAAAAAAAAATAGTGGAGCTGTGCAATATCGTGATAAAGATTGAATCATGAGTTCATCTCTGTGCTTTGCTTTTTTTTTTCACCTGTAACATGCACCTGATAAATGCATCTGTCTCCTCCCATCCACTTCACTTATTGGCCAGCCTCAGAGTTGCCAGGTCAGATTTTTTTTTCCCAATTTTGGGCTTATTTTTTGGAAAGTCACTTATGAATTTTACGGTGTTTTGAGCTTGCTCTTGAGGTGAGAGACCTCGTCCATTTTCAGGTTTGATCTACAAATGTATTAAATTATACCAATGTATGCCAAATCATAAATACACAATGTTCTTTTTATTATTTGATAACTTTTTGTCGAAAAGCTGAGGTCACTTGTTTTGGGCGAGTTTTCCAAGGCTTGGTAGCTTGTTTGTTTTTGAAAGTCTGACAACACTGCTCAGTTTGGACTTTCCAGCTAGTTTCAAACTTCTATACAGTATTTACTGGATTATATTTCAAATGAACAATCCTGCTGCCTAAAGGATGTGCACACACATACCAATTTAAAAATGTAATTGAGCAGCAACAGTTATTATGAATAACTTGTGGGTGACTGAATAATGTCCAGGTCTCTCGTTCCTGTTTTTACTTTTCCTTGACGTGTGTTTTGTCTCATGTCTGTGCGTTATAGAAGGGCGGTCCTCGGTATTCGGAGGAGGCGGTGCTGCAGTTGGAGAGAGAGTTGGTCCAGGCCCGACTGAAGGAGGCTGAGTCTCAGTGTGCGCTTAAAGAGATGCAGGACAAGATCCTCGACATGGAGAAGGTGAGATATACTGTATCTGCCTTCCCCGGCTGGGTCACAGTCAGTTGTTTCTCTGTTGTATACAGACTTTTTCTCACTATTCTCACATATTCTCTGCCTGTTTTGTCTATAAATGCACACTTGTCTTTCACGCACTGCAGGATTTATGTCAGGAATTGCCATTTTGGAGTCTAAAAACTTTTAAATATGAAATATTTCTTGTAGGAGGTGTGAAATTTAAACAGATTGTCTTCCTAGAAATTATATTTGTAATTTAATGAGATTGCTCTCTGGGTGGAGTTTGCATGTTCTCTCTGTGTTATCTTGGGTTTTCACAGGTACTTCAACTTCCTACCACCTCCAAAAACATGCATGTTGGCAACACTGTGTAAAATTCCTCTAGTGTTTGAATGAGATAGTTAATGTTTGTCTGCCTGAGTTTGTTTCTTTGTTAATCCTGCGATCAAGTTGGCCAGTGTCCAGGGTGTCCCCCTGCCTAAGGCCAAAGTCACTGGGATAATCTCCAGTCACTGGCTAACCCAGACGGGAAAAAGTTGTTGAGGATAAATGAATATTTTGTAGCCAAAGACGAATCAAGTGGATTTAAATTTGATCTAATCTGGTACAAGCATTTGTGCCATCTGCCATCTCTGCTTGTTGTCCTCATAAACACTACATCATGTAAGAGTAAACATCAATTAAGAGTGAAAAATGAATTTTATGAATGAAACCTGAGGCCAATCAGGTTGCCTCTATTGTCTTCCATAAAGAAAAAGAAAATCATTTCTCTTCACGGAGCTCCTGCACACTAACCACATGTGTGAAAGAGCCTTAAAAGCAATGCAGTAATGACCAGAGTATAACAGAGCTTGTTGTGTCTACAGAGGAACTCATCTCTGCCTGATGACACTAACGTGGCCCGACTCCAGGACGAGCTGATCGGAGTGAAGATCCGAGAGGCGGAGGCTCTGACTGGGCTGAAAGAGCTGAGGCAGCAGGTGCGCGACCTGGAGGACCACTGGCAGGTCAGCAAAGTCTCAGCTGTATTAAAGACTGTGTAAATCACCACATGTACTGACAGTGTTGTGTTGTTCAGCGACACTTGGCTCGCACGGTGGGGCGCTGGAAGGACACTCCAAAGAAGAACGCAGTGACTGAGCTGCAGGACGAGCTGATGTGTGTGAGGCTGAGAGAGGCAGAGGCACAAGCAGAGCTCAGAGAGACCAGGCAGAGGATGTTAGAGCTGGAGACTCAGGTACAAACACTCATCTTATCTAGTTAACACATTTGAGGTTTTTGGTTCAGTGCATTCTTTCGTTGTGTATTTGTCTGAAATGAGTTATACACATTATGAAATTGGATAGACTGCCACTGAAAGCCATCGAGAAAAAAACAGATTGTCACAGCAATATTTGCATCAGTTTGGATCAAAGCATCTGGACCCAGAAGTAGCCAAGAAGTCATTTTTGTACAAGTCTCTGTGTGCTTTTGAAAAGTCCATCATTCTACAATAATAACTCAATCTAAGTGCGTCAGCACTGCCATGTTTATTTTGGTTTGAACATAAACATCCCCCAAAAAGCCTAATTAACACCTGTCATTATTTATTTCATAGAAATGCATTTTAGTTGTGTTAAAATCCATTTTTTGTCAACTTTGCACATGCAGTTCGACACCTGGTGAATATCGATATGTATTCATTTTTGTTGCAATTTCAGCTCATAAACATCTTTTGCAAACAACAAAGTAAAACTGGAGTGGACCATCCAAGCACAGCCAATCAGAACGCTGCATTCAGTTCCCGATGAGAACTAAAATTCATTATTCAGTTCAGACTGTACTAAGTGGTACAATGTTTGTTTGTTTGTTTGTTTGTTTTTTTACAAAGTGCTGCAGTTATCATAGACTTTTTGTGGAAAACACAAAATGTACTATTTTACAACGAAAAAGTGAACCCAACTTAAAGTGGATAAAAGTGAAACTTGGTCCTTTTACAGTTGTAGGAAGTACATGACTTTATAGTAAACTCATGACAAATAGTGAGGAGACTATGGATGGAGGACTGACGTTACTTTTTCTGTGTTTTTGTATTGTATTTTGTTCATGAAAGTTAGATCATCTTCACAGAATTTAATTACATAGCCTAATAATCAAATAATTGACTTACAAATGTGTTATTCCACAGTGTTGCCTCTGGAGGGCAGTACATGCACTTACCTATGTGGAACTGTTGTGTTTGCAGAATCAGATCCACAGTAACCAGCTGAGGCGAGCGGAGCAGGAGAGCCGCTGTCTGAACGACCGAGTCCAGGCTCTGAGCTCTCAAAACAAAGATCTGCTCTCACAACTGCAGGAGATCAAACGGAGACAGGCCGAGATCGAGTGCAAGGTATCCGACCTGAAGCAATTACATCACTCTGAAACAAACAAGTGTCTTTAAGGTGGGAAATGCCCTGCGGTTTGAATTTGTAATGCTTTTATTCACACATACGTAAACGATAACGTAGCTAACACCATTTCAAAGTCTTGATAATAAGATATAAATAGCAGTATTACAAGTAAATGAATGTGTGTGTTTGAGTTGGGCTGGAAGCCATAATAATAATAACTGTAAATAGCAAAGGTGGGCATATATTTTCACTCGAGGCTCATATTCAAACCCAGAGTAGTGGTGGAGGACCAGACTGCCAATAATGCTCTAACACATCTTTGACAGAATATAGAAGAGGTTTGCTCTACCATGATAAACTTGAAACATTTCGAGATGAAGCTAATAGTTTTATTAAAATGAAGTCGAAGCTTGAGAAAGTTTTGATTTTACTAGAAAAAAACTCATTAATACATGTCCTTGATTGGCTAATTAATCTGTCAATCACGAGCACTGAAATTCAAAAGAAGGACACATATATTTTTTATATATCGTCTGGATTTTCCAGGCAACTGTTTTATGCATTAAACTTAAAGTTTTTCTAAATTTTCACAAGATGAGATGAGCTATGAGATTGGGTCCACAAGATTCAGACAAGACGAGATTTTTAGTAGTTTGCAAGATTTGTTTCAATTCAGAATTTTAACAAGGCAAACTAAAGCTATTATTGTTAGTTTAATATTTATTTATTTTAGCTTTACCTTTCATTATGATTATCACCATGTATTCTTATTATTTGAATGATATGAGTTAAATCATTTGACTGATATTGATCTGCTAGCTCAGGCTCCGCCCCCTTTTTCCTGCCTCTGCAGCGCTGCTGACAGGGACCAGACAAAAAAAGAACCAGACTTTTGTACTTTTTACAAAGTTATTGATGGCATAGGCCACAATATCTCTTTGTGGATGTTAGCCTTAATAGACCTTTTTCAGCCCACGTCACAGCTCTAGCTGGAGGCAAAAAAAAACAAACATAATTCATAGCCCACGCATTAAAACTTCCAGGATTTATCGTTGTGTAAAGTACAGTTTCATTGTGGACTGTAGCTAGGACATTGGTGTTTAGTGTAAACCTGACCTTAGCCAGTGCAAATGTAGTTTATGTTCAAATTGATCTGTTTTATTTAGAATTCTAGCTAAACCTGTAATGTCAATTCAAATAATAATTTTTTTGTAAACAAGACCCTTATTTTCTGCTTTGACCAGAGCTAACAGATTTTCAGAGTTACAAGCAACCAAGCTTTGGACAAAAAGCAGCGACTCTAGTCCAACAAAATGAAGTCAATAATAAAATAATTACTAGTAAATGACAGTTGCTGTATGACATTTACTTATACATCTGTTTTGACTTTGTGCCTGTGTGTTTAGAGTAAAGAGGAGGTGATGGCCGTGCGGCTCCGAGAGGCCGACAACATCGCTGCCATGGCTGAGCTCCAGCAGCAGATCTCAGAGCTCGAGATTCAGGTAAAAAGACTTTAGTTTAAGAGATGACATTTAGCTTGGGACGTCTGTAAGCTTATATACCTTATATACTTACATACCAAGAGATAAACATTATGCCATGCGAACACAACATTAGATGAAGATCAGAATATGAAATCAATCTAAAATCCTACCACCAATACAATTTCTTCTCAACCAGTAACCAGAGATAAAGCTTGTCTATTTTACACCATATTTACTATTGAATAAACCTTTATTTTTGTAAATACATGATTAAACTGACTAAACGTGTAAGGAAATGTCAAAGATTGAAAACTAATTTCTACTACGACTTAAAAACGTTTCATATCAGTGGATGGTTATTAGTATTTCAAACCCCTTCACTATCAGTGTTATCAACAGCCACACAAGTCATTCTCTCTGAGGCTCCAGTAAACAGACTAAAAACACTATGTACTAAATCTGTAACATGCAAGATCAGTCCAGATACTGTATGTGTCTGTTTCCTTTTAGTGCATCAAATCTGATCTTTTGGCTTTCACGACATAAAGACACAGTTTGGCTTTTACAATGTGGTTTGAGCGAGTAAAGGCAATTTATCCAGTGTAGCTAATATTGTGAATGTTGTTTTCAAGTTATTCGAAAATGGAACATTGAGTATTGTGTTTATAGTCAAATATGCTTCAAAGTGATGCTGCTTTCAACTGAGGAAATGAAGTAAATATATTGTTTCTCCACTTTTGAGCCACTTTTTGTTTGTTTGTTTGTTTGTTTGTTTGTTTGTTTGTTTCGCAAAAAGTGAATGAGTAGTCAGTGATATAGATCAGCAAACTGAAAATGTGTGAAATGAAGTTTTTGATGTTTCAAGGTAAAGAGCATGTTAGGTCCTTTATGATTAAAGCTGCAGCAAGTTAATCGATTAATCGCAACTATTTAAATAATCGTCAACTAATTCTGTAATCGAATAATCATCAACTGGTTTAAATAAAGCTTCCAAACACCGAGGAGCTGTGGAAAAGCCTCAGATTGAACAGAAATTGCATAAAAATTGTATACATTTTGTGTTTTTGATGTAAAAACAAGTTTGCCTGAGTCTGGTGACACAATAATGACATTTTAAGATACATTTTAATACAAGAACTGTGGTTATGAAACATTTTGTTTTAAATTAATAAGTTATTCTAAATCTTTCAAAAATATCAAATTGGGGGTATTCCATGAAGCGAGCTAAAGCCAAAGCCTGGCTTATTTGGCCAATCTAGGCTTATGAAATCTCCATGTCCGTTCCACTAACGCGGCTAACCAGAGGTGACGCTGAGTTGCCGCAGTAACAAGTGCGCAGACATAAACCTGGTCGGGACCAGGTTAACTGTCAAGATTATTTTAGCTTTGTCTCAAAAAACGTCTTAAATCACATGTTTATCCTCACACACTTCCACAGCTGTGTGAAATCTCTCTGTCTGTCACAACACAACTTATAACGTCACTTTTTATTCACTTTTATTTACTTGGCATTGGCACCAAAGAGCCGCTCTGACCGTTTCTTTTCATCCTTTTTTGAGCCGCTCTCGCTGTGGAGAGACGCGTTTGTAAGAGCAAACGTCAAATTTGCTGCACAAAAAGCCACATATTTAACTGGAAAATTAACTTGTAGGCTACTCCTACGTGCATCTAAACTACGTAAGATTTCCCACAGACATGCAGCTATTTCTCTAAAGCATGAAGCAATGAAAGCAGGACTAAAGTGTGAGAGCCGTGGAGTCGTGCTGCTGCTTTTTGCGCACAGAAGCGCTTCATCGCATCTCCTTCCCTCGTCTCCCCCCACACCACGGACATCCTCTGCTCTGATTGGTCAGTTCTGGTTGTGAAGAGTTACGCTACAACTTTGTGACAACTTAACTCAGAGGGACTAGTTCCACATGCGGAGTGGAAAACTGTGCATTGCATTAAAAAACGATGAGCCTACTACTCACAAATACGATGATAAAGATCTGGATCTCCGCCTCGTCTTTCTCCAGCAGTGAACAGGAGGGGAGGGGCTGCGTCTCGCTCCCCACATCAGAATAAACCACTATAAACTGAAAACTTTTGCGATGCAAATCAAACTATAGTCCGTGTGCACTTTGGCTCCTCTCGTGTTTCAGTCAAATCATGTAAAATAAGCGTTTTCTCTCTCATTCTCAGTGATGTCTTTGCTCTATTGATCTGGTCTCGTCACATTCAGCGGGAGCGCGCTCATAGCCCAGATTAATCTTCAAGCTTGAATTAGCGTTGCTCAGACCCAGGTTTATTTCTTTCATGGAACCACTTGAGGCTTAAGTTGGAGATGAAGCTAGTTTCAGCTCAGGATTTTAGGATAAGCCTAGACTTGTTAAGCCACTTTCATGGAATACCCCCATCGTGTTCTTTTAATGTTGTTTTTTAGGTATCGATACTTTTTACATTTTTGACAACTTTAAAATCTACATCTCCAGAACGTTCATAAGCGACGTTCCTCTGCTCAAATTTGGCAAAAGTCTAGTATTCCTGCGATGTTTGCATTCTAAACAACTCATCGATTCATTTGAAAGAATAATCGCCCAACTAATCGATTACCAAAATAATCATTAGTTACAGTCCTACTTATGATCTCACCTAATTCTGCTGTGTGAACGCAACCTATTAACCCTAAACAAAATAGTTTAATAAAGACTTGGTAGCACACAGCATTATTATGTTGGACTCATGTACATAAACAACCAAGTACTATCAGCATGTAAAAAGTTTGCCCTTGTATAAGTAAGTTAATTAAACAGGATTTTAAAAAGTAAAAAAAAAAGGCCTTCAAAAGTCCTTTCTCACCATTGACTTTCATATACTTTTACCACTCACTGCTCAAATGTAGGCTAGTGTAATGCCATACAACCTAACTGATTCTTAGCTGGAGCCCTGAAGCTAATATGACTAAAGTTTCCCTGAACCGTATGAACCGGTCTGAACCAGCGGACGTTTACGTGTAAACAAATGTAACGTCACACACACACAACAAATACAGGAGAGAGTGAAGATGAAAGATTACACAGTTTGTTTACCGTTCACTCAGGTGGAGAGAGCGCTTCACTGCATTACAAACCCATTGAGGACACTCTTCTTCTTTTTTCATCCAATGTTGAAACTGAACAGCCATTCTGGGATGAATCAGATTTAGTTTCTATTCTAAACCTCCAAATAAAAACATACTTTTAATGGAAGCCGCCTAACCTTTTTTTTTTAAGTTATTGCAGGTTCCTAAAACAACTCTTGAAGAAGTATCATCAAAATTTTAAATACGGCAAAATCAAGTATCTTCAGGCCCAGGGCTGAAATACTGGGCTGTATTGCTCTGCATAAAGAACCAAAGAAAACCTAGACAGACTTTAAAATCCAAAGTTTTTTCTCACTAGAGCCACTGACTGTCAGAGATTAAAGTTTCAGATCAGATTCACAGGTTCAGCCCTTTGTTTGTGCTGCAGCAGTTTTAGTTTGAATTTTAGATGAAAAATCATAACTGGTTAATAGTAGAATATAAGCCTTAAAGGGACTATACTCGATATTTTTGCAACAAAATAACCTAAAAACAATCTCCCTCCAGCACTGATCTCTTGCTAATTAATCTATTTAGGTAGAAATTAGTCCGCAAAGTCCTGTCTATGTCTAATAAAATCCTGTTTGAGTCCAACTTTTTCTGTTGTTGTTTTTAGCATTGTGGCTAACTGTTGTTAGCATACAGACTCACCTCGCTGCTAAAAGCTGTGAAAAAAACATTAAAACTCATCATGATGAACAATTCTGAAACTCAAAATGCATTAGCTAAGTGAACAAATCATGTAGACTGAAGTAAAAAGTTTAAAAAATAAATATTTCTGTTTGTTTACATTTTTAAGGATGCAAAAATCAGGTACAGTCCATTTAATGTACCATATTAGATTGTTTATTTGTTTACGACAACCCATTGCACTCACCAAAAATACATATTTATCTTGTTATAATTTTCTTGTAATTACGAGATCATTTTTACGGAAGCTCAGTATTGCCAATCTCTCTTCCAGTTGTATTTTAAAATTTCATAATAACTACCAGGTAATAACGTGGTACTATCAGGTAATGACGTCATACTGTCAGGTAAATACGTGATACTGGCAGGTAATAACTAGAGCTGGGCAGCGATTAAAATTTTTAATCGTGATTAATCGCATGGTTGAGCTGCGATTAATCGCGATTAATCGCAATTAATTAATTCAATAAATAGCTATTTTAAATTTTTTCGCCAAAAGATTATTTTTTTAAGTATATTTAAGGTTTTCATTTTGTAAAGTGTACAATCCTGCAAATTTTGTGGTATATTGGCTTAGATGCATAATTTTAGCTACTCATAGAACTAGTTACAATGTTAACTAACATTTTCAGTCTTGATGAAAACCTGGTCCAGTTCTGGGATAGTCCTGGTTAAAACCAGCTCAGTGCTCACTAAATACACCGTGGGGAAGTGAAACAAGGCTGTTTTTAAAGTTTTCAAAGTAAACATAACAAACACGTGAGTAAAAGTTCGCGCATCGCCGCTGACCTAGCGCTGAATCTCCGTGTGTATATTTAATGAGATGTTAACGGTTTGAAGTCTTTAACAACAGTAGCTCCGTGGTTCTGGGTCTTTTTGGATGATTTAAACACTCAGACGAAGCTCAGACTCGTCTCTGTCCCGCTGTCTGTAGCCTACAGCAGAGCTCACTTCCTTGTATTTAAAGCGCTAGCAGCAACGGAGCAGATCCTCTGTGTGTGGACCGTTTATGAGAGCGAGGAGGAGAAAAAGGCGCAGCGGCAGCAGTGTATGCTCTTTCATTCATGCTTTTTGGCCGAATCACGTGACCTGCGTTAACGCCGACAAAATATTTAATCGCGATTAAGCACGTGCTGCGTTAACGCCGCGATAACGCGTTAACTTGCCCAGCCCTAGTAATAACGTCATATTATCGGGTAATAACCTGATATTAAAAAAGTAATACAGATGGCTTTTATCTGGCTTTTTCATTTTGGTTGCATTTATGGCTTATAAACGTCTTTTTACAAACAACAAAGTGAAACTGGAGTGACCGGCCCAAGTTCAGCCAATCAGAGCGCAGCATTCAGCTCCTGATTAGAACTATAATTCATTATTATTCAGTTCAGACAGTACTCAGAGGTCTCATTTTTTCACAAAGTGCTGTATTTATTACATACTTTTTAGTTTACTAATTTACAACTAAAAAAGTTAGCTACCCCACTTTTAAGCCAAAAATATGCACTTTTGCCTCGTATTTGAAGGTTTGAACCCACTGCCGGTGATAATCAGCTGAAAATGCTATGTAGCTACATTTCAACAACAAAAAATAACTAGTTGTCAAAATCTGCTGCAGTTAAATTGTTCTATAAAGAGGCGGGGCTTATGAATTCTGCAATTTTGAAAGGAAGCCAATCAATATGTTTATATTTCCAAGCCGTTTTAAATCAACCTTGTGTGTTTTACAATGAACAAAATATAAGTCACTTTACTGCACAAGTTTGATACTTTTATTTATTTATCACGTCTTATTTAAAGCACCACTGACTTCTAAAAAAATGACTAACATTCTTCTTGACCTATTCGCTCATTATCTATTTATTTCTGCTGTTTTATCTACACAACATTCAACGCATAAAGGAGTGGGCTTCTGATACACATTTGTGAACAGGCTTTGAGGGGGCCGAGTGTATTTTTAACCTTGTCCCGTGTTCCTGCGCTGCTCTGCTTCACGTGTGGTCTGAGGTTTTTCTTTCTACGCATGAAGCTGTTCACACAAACGCCCTCCTACTTCTAAAATCTGCATCTTGAACTCTTGAGCTGCGGCCCTTAGACAAAAAGGGAATTTTCGTGTGTGTTTTTGTAATCAGAGGTGCGAATTTTGCTTGCCCTGCTTTATCGGCGCGCTGTTTTTGCAAAAGACCTTCTGAGGTAAAATCAGTGTGGCTCGACTGGTTGATGGTTTGTGGTTTGGTTTACCTGCTCCAGTTGTGGCTGAAAACTTCACTTATAAGAAAATACCAAAAAAGAAAAAAAAAAAGCTTTCATCTTGCAATTGAGTGAGTCACCAAACCCATGTGTGGCTCTGTGGACGGTGGCTTAGGTGAGAGAAGTTTCACATCTGTGCATCAGGAGAAAAAGACATATTGTGTTAGAGTTTCTTGTATTTGCTAATGAACTACAACTTCTTTTGTAAATGTTTTGCCTTGGTTAGGATCGTAGCTGGGAGATTTGAGATTTAATTAAGGGCGACTAGAGATAAAAACCACCAACAGAAAGAAATATCTCAGGATTTGTCAGGTGAACTGTGGAGACACAAACTCTCTACAAAGGTTTGGTCAGCTAAAGCCTTCTAGACACTAAAAGATGATGAGAACTAAACTTTTTTTATGATTCAATTCAGACAGTACTCAGTGGTCTAAAGTTCTGCATTGGTCATATATATTTTAGTGGAAAGTAGCCTAAATATAAATGTAGTAAAAAAATATATAAATTTATAACCTAAAAAAATGTATTACCCCAACTTAAAGCCAGTACTCTGACTGCTGTTCGACTACACCGCCTCAATGACAGCAAAACCATGATGCAAGATGGAAAATGTAGTGTGAACATGTGAGGACTGACAGCTGATTTACTTTGATCAAATGTGACGCGCTGCAGTTCCTCCTCTGAATTTATCCTGTCTATGAACTTTTATAATATCACAGGTGTTTAACATGAGTCAGAAAAGACCCTGGCTGTTGTACATTAAAGAAGCATCATTAACAAATGATCTTAATCAGCTGAAAGTCACTGTCTTAATCCATAATCTGGTATCACTTTATAATAATGTCCATATATAAATCATTTACAAATGTTAGTTATTTATTAAGATAACATTATCTAATCATTACTAAATTATTAGATAGTGTTTACTAATAATAAATAAACATTTACTAATCATTTACTTCCAGCTCCTATTCTAAAGTGATGTGCATGTAGTGGTTAGATCATCTACACTTTTGAGGTAAACCAGTGTAGGATCAAAGTGAGCTCCTTCATTGGTTCTGTGACTCTGACGTAACAACCTTACCAGGGGAAAACGTTAACAACCAGTTTGCTACGTTTAAGCACAATTCTATGGTTAAGTTTAGGATTGGGGTTTGGGATGTTGGTGCTGATATTGAGAATCAGATAACAGAGAATATCACTAAATACTTTTTTCAGAAAACCTATAAATGGTCATCACTTCAGAATAGGGACGGAAGTAAATGATTAGCAAATGTTTGCTCATTATTAGTAAATACTATCTAATCATTTACTGATGATCAGGTAATGTTATCTTAATGGTTAACTAACATTTATAAATGATTTGTATCTGGACATTATTATAAAGTGTTACCCATAATCTTAATTTAATCATGAGCTGTTGATTCGTTGCTCTGGTGATGTGTGAGGGAAACACAAATGTTTTTACAAATGTGTATGTAGTTTTATTTAGTGTAACACTTTAAACAAACACAAGACCTGATTCTTGCTGACTGCTCTCTGGCTCAAGAAGCGTGCAACTTAGCTCTCCTTCACCGCCTGCTCTTGGCATCTTGAACACTGTATTTTCATCATTTAAAGCCAACCTGCTCAGGGATTACAGGTGGAAATTAGGATTTCATGCTATAACTTGGCACCAGCATCGAGATGCTGTATTGTTGTGCACTGTCCCTGTGCAAATAAACACATACCATATTTATTATTTGTCACTTCACTCATCATGTCTGAGGGTCTGAATGACTCTATTGTGACTTTTTGTCAGATAGAGTCATCATCAGCAAGTTCAACATATTGCATTCAACATATCTTTGCAACAGTCAGTATCTTGTGATACCGTGCGACTCTTAAAATGTAGAAAATAGCCAACCCACTTAATACAAACCTTTTCATTTCATCACATCCAATCCTCTCTGCTGCTGTGATCTGACAAACCAGGACTTTTATAAGTAACAGCACATGTGAAGACTCAGTTTTCATTTTGACACAACACCTGAATCTATTGCTCTGGCCTCGATCACGTCATGTCACTATCTGTGGTGTCTCTGTCCTTCCTGCAACATGATGCGACTGTGAGACAAATAATCGTTGTAAAATATTATGTCTTTTTGGACATGTTTAAAAATTGTACATGACTTTAGGACTACCTTTTTGCCATAAGGTACAGTCCTATATGCTTCTCTATTTATAATACTTTTGTTCACAAGATCCAAGTCCTTTTCCAAACTGTGACCTCTTTTGGTTGATTCATTAATGCACAAGCTCACCTTTAGTCAACTGTTCTTTTCTTTGACCAGCTACAGCTTGTCTTGAATCATACCTAAACATAAGTGTCAGTATTGACGAGGTAGTGTTGGCTGTGAGATGGTGCACGTGCCAGTCTGTGCTGCTGCCATGGCTCTGCTGCGACAAACCACTTCCTCCACATTCAGCCACTCTAAGCTTCACTATCACTGATTTAGATTTAGGCCGGCCAAGTCACAAACATCCATGGATGATTTGGGTTTGCTCACTCTCAGGGAGAAATGATGATGAAAGATCATTTAAAAACAATTCATTCTGGTGATTTCTATTGGCACGTAGCTTGAAATTGATGGTACCAAATATAATGACTCAATGACTGTGTTGGTACTTGGGCGGTCTCTGGTGATACTGGAAGCTATCGGCAGTTTGATTTTTGATTTTGTGTGTGTGTGTGTCAAGTCCATTCAGATATTAGTCTTCTTTTGGTCCAAGCATCCTGTTGAAGTGACTTAAATATAGTTTACCATTGTTTTAGACTCACTTTTGGTATTGTGAAGCAAAATCTGTGGGTCTGTATTTTATCTATTTTTTAATCTATAAACTGTTCACAGGAGTTTGAGTAATATAACACTACAAGTCGTATGGTGTACCTTTTAAAAGAAGTTGAATTTCAACCTGTCTTAATCTATATTGTATGTAATTTGTAGTCAATTTTTAATATTTTGTGAGGATTTGGGACAAGAAAATGCAATGTTAATAACTGACAATATACCACAAAAAATATGTTTTGCTTACTTAAAGTGTGAGACAAAGATTAGGGAGTACTCTTGACTAAACAGGTTAGGAACTACTGCATTAGAGGAGTTCATTTTTGCCATTTTATTCAGAAAAATTACTAAACTGGAATTAAATTTGTTTAGAAAAATATATCAGATAATAGAGCTTTAGTATAAATGAAAATATACAAATAGTGTGGTTAACCGTGAGGCTGTTTTTAAACCACCCTGACACCACTAATATGAGGATGGCACAAGGGCTAAACATTTGTTATGATTTCTTTCATGACTGTTCCTGGACCGTTAAGTTTAGCCTCTTGGGATAGAAGAGTGTTTTTGCCACAGAGTGCCAGCTGCAGCTTTACCCAGCTGAGCTCAGGAAGCTACTAACTGCCCCAAACTGTCGCAGCTCTAAACTCTAAAATAGCTTTATCAGAAGTGGCCCAGACTAACACAGCAGCAGTGTTTTGGTGCCTCAGTCTCACCTCGCTCTGTGCATGTTGTCTGACGTTTCCTGTCCGCTCGCAGCACTTTGCACTCAAGCGTTCACCCTCAGCAGCTGCACAATGGATTTTTCATTTTGGAATTGGTTTTAGAACTGGAAAAAGTTTGCATTAGAGGCGGGTGTTTCTATGTAGAGGACATACACAGGATCTTAATGTCTATCAAAAGTTGATATGCGAAGGCCTGAAGTTGAATGCCTTGAATTCTTCATAACTGTGTGATATACGTTTAGAATGAATAGAACAGGCAATTTAGGCTTAGTTCAAAAACCATGATGTTGGAAACTTGTAAAAATCTTCCAAAAAGTGAAATATGCATGTTTTTTCAAGAATGCTCTACTCTGATATGACCTATTTAGTACTATTCTTTTCGATAGCTGCTTCACCACACTGGTTCCAATGAAGTCTTAAAGGAGACCTATTGTGTTTTTTATACATTTAGTAAGACACTAGAACAGCAGATCAGTTATTTACCTTTTGTTCATTGTAAAACACAAAGTTGATCTAAAACAACTAAAAATAGAAACCGCTCTATTGACTTCCTGTTCAAAACTGCAGAACTGATAAGCCCCGCCTCTTCACTTTAAAAAAATATATATTTTATTGTTGAAAAGTGGCAATGGACAGTATTGAACCACACATGCTTCACTTTGAGTATTAATCTTTTGAATTATAACAAGTAAATACAGACAAGTGGACCAGAGATAAAATGACCTAAGATTTCTAAAAAAGCATTTTATTCATTAGCACTTGCTAATTTCTTTCCTAGAATGACTAGATTAATTATTGAAATGTACAGGTGGGACTGGAGTTATCCTCCACAACAAAACTTCAGTAACTCACCTGTCCTTTTTGTGTTTGGATGTATCTGGGTCATTCTCTGAAACTGGGACCGTTTTGCCCATTGGTTATTTGACAGGTTTTCATTAAGTAAATAGTAATAATTTTGTTTTAATTTTTATGTAATATATACTACTAATGTGCCTCTAAAAGATTTTTAAAAATTGCAGCCCAAGATAAGATTACAACCTGTTTTAAAAAAAAAAATTAAAAATAGCTTAAATAATGGACCAAAAGTGTGACATTTTTATCCAACAATAAACATGATGTAATGTCCTCATGTAAACTCCATAAAATACTGCATTGAAACACAATCAAATGAAGAATAATGTTGGAAAATATGTTTGCATTTGTTTTTCTACTTTTTGTATTCAGTTTTGCAAAAATGAAGCTGAATTCCTGGGTATCCGAATGTAACTGTTGGTGTCCATATAAGTTACACACGGACCTGATCAGTTTTATCAGCAAGTGAAGACTTTTCAACGCTCAGGAACCTTGCAGCGGATAAACGCCACTAATGTGTGGATTCAGAGAGAAGAGCTCACAAATCAACATTCGGAGAATAAAAATATCTATGAAAAACATACCTGATTATTTTCAGTTGGTGTCCATGCTACATGTGGAATTATGCTGGATTGAGAGCAATTGAAATAGAGATTGAAATGTCTATATTGTAAAAACTAGTTGTGCATCTTTCTTGACCATTATAGATCCTGTCAGTACACTTCTCAAAGATGGAAATTAACCTCAAAAGGTTAAAACAATTGCTGCAGTTTGAATGTTCAGCCTGGATGTCACACTTTATAGTCCCACTTTCAGAGAATGACCCATTTAGAATTAATTCTGCTTAGTTGTGGATACATTTTATCTAGTGTTTATGTCATATGCCCACGTAGCCGTGGCCCTAAGCAAGTGCTTAGCCTCAGCCCAGGCTCAGAATGCACTCGGTTCAGCTCTGCTCCTGTCTTGGTAAATTCAGTCTGCTAGTCCTCCGGTGCTGCTGCAGTCACCTTCTTTGATCCCTGCACATGCAAGACCACGCACTCCTGCAGAAATTGATTATGTGTGAAGGGAAAGGGGCTGCGGAGCGCCTCTGCGCAGAGCACCAAGTTGCACGTTGTGTTGTGCGAGAACCTCTTGTACTTCTAAAGAAACTGAAACCCCACAGTGACTGCACTGGAGCTCGTCTGGATGCAGTCTGAGCCTGGGGTCAGCTCATCTGTGCGACAGGATTGCCTCTGAAAGTGTTTATATCTGCCTATCATCAGTTGTTTGTAATCTACCAAAATGCTCTAAAACTGGCGTTAAAACCTTAAATGTTCTTGTGGGTGTGGTTTGCATACACCTACATGTTCTTATTCACCGTTTGTCAAGATTTTTAAAGCTACAAAAAGCAGAAGTGGGTAGACGCATGTATAAGTGTTGCTGAAATGTGCTAGTCTGAAGTGTGATTTCTGTCTGTATGTGTCTCTGATCAGACAGATTCATGTAGCTTTGTGTTTCTCTGCTCCACAGAAGGAAGAGGGCAAAGTGCAAGGCCAACTCAACCACACAGACTCCAGCCAGTACATCAGAGAACTGCACGACCAGATCCTGGAGCTCAGGCAAGAGGTGAGTCGGAGCCAGAGGAACGCATAAGAATGTAATAGTCACTGACAGGTGGATGGAGCTGCACCTGTCAGGAGCAGGGAGTCGAACACAGAACCTTCTTGTAGTGTGGCGATCGTATGAACACGCTCAGCCACAGTGTTCTGGCTTTAACACCATGAGCGTGAAGCAGTTGAATAAAATCCTTAAATCACATGGCGAGTTTCCGCCAAACACAAAGCCTGAGCAGATTTGGACTTGTTGATGTGAGCTCAAAGTGTAAACTCCACCCAGACACTTCCTGTAGAGCTGCTGCAAACTGATGACAACACACAGAGCTAAAGCCCTGTTTGTGCAAAACTCATGTCGAAGCTTTTATACTGACGCCTTATACTGGGCAATATATTGAATTTTAGATCTTATCATGATAGTTGTTTTGAAAATATGCAAAAATAGGATATCGAGTATATTGTTTATTGTAAGATAGTTGTTTAAAGATACAAATGGAGAAAGTTACAACATTGTAAATGTCCAAATAAGTGTAGAAGGTGATATTTTGAGTCAGTTAATCACTCATTGGTGTTTTAGTTGGCAAATTTGTATTAGTTAGAAAGCAAATTGCAAATTTATTCAGAAATTTGTACGTGAAAATCCTGTTTAGCTGCATTTTTGTCTTCATGAATTGTAATTTACCTGGAGTTTGTGGTCTTCTGAGGGCTGTTTGGGTAAAATATTCAGTCAGAACATTGAAACACTAGTTTAGAAACAGAGGGAGCTTTTAGTCGACTAATTGATTGATACCACGTGTCTTAAAGCAGTACTAAGTATTGTTTTTACTTTGTTAAATGTCTTTGTAAGTCTCCGTGATGATGGTTGGTTACATATGTATTTTGATGTATGTGTCGTTTCTCTCCGACAGAAACTATAGCAACTGTAACTTGCCTCCCCCGCCCTCTTCCCAACACATTCCCAACCCGAATGTCTATCCTGAGAAACCCTGGCTGTTGGATTTTTTTTTTTTTAATTTCGCAGTAATAAAATACGCAAAAGCAAAAGTAGGGAAGCACTACCGCTGAAGTTGCTTAGTTCTACTTTGAGTTGACCAAAAATGTCGATATGTTTGAACATTTTCTGGTTGGTTTGAAATAAAATCGTCTGAATATCAGAATCTGGATGTGCCATAAAATTATCGAGACATTCATTTTGGTCAATATCGCCCTATTTAGCTCTATTTATACTTTATTTAGAAATCTACAATTCAAGGAGCACTCTGTCACTTGTTTTTAGCAGGATTTGGATCTTTTCGGACTTGCTCATGCCGTATTTTGTTTGGAACGTTCCACCGCATGGTATTAAATGTTTTTGTCTTGTATGTATTTATTAAAAAAACAACCATTTTGACAATAGACTTTTGTATTTCCGAGTTGAACCATATAGAAAATGATCCAGTTGTTTTTAAGTGTTTTTTGTATTTCGGAGCTGTTGATGACGTGAAGGAATTACAATTTTCATTTTTACCTGTCAGTTTCTTCCTAATTTGCAACTTAACTTCTGCAAAACTTTGATAAATATTTAGGATTATCACACCAAAACTAAATCAAAAAATGCTTTAATCTGTCATAATTTTTACGTTGCCGACTGTTCATATTCTGACTGTCACACTACATATTAGCTGGAAAATGGCACCTGGCCGCCCTCCCCTTCCTCTGACTTATTTGAGTTTCCTCTCAGTCGGCTGTAGGTTCAGAAGTGCAGGTGAACGTAGGCTGCTGGATTTTATTTAAAGAGTTTTGTGTCTCCTACATGTCTGACTGTCAACAAACTGTCCATGTCATTTCAGTGCCAAACCCACCCTTTGTTAGCCCTTACTCTCCATGCGTCCTAAAGTATATATATTTTGTTGTTGTTGTTTATTTATTCTAAAATCTTTGTTTTGGGAAAAACATGCAATATTTAGTAGGAAAAAAAGCTATTTATTGTATTGTTTGTGAGTAAAAGTATCAATAAGAGAACCTTTAAAAGACTGGATCGATAGGCAGTATTGATAAGAGTAGTAGTATCGATAAATCCTTAACGGTACATGTACTTATTGAGCATAGTTGTTTTTTTTTATTATTATTATATTTTTATTATTACTTCTGGTAAAGGAGTTTTAAAAACATAGGATTAAAAAAAAATAAAAAAACATAAGACATACGTGGCAAACAATTATACACACACACACAACAATATAGTATAAAACAATAAGATAAGATAAATAAAAAGCAATACTAAGACTAAGAAAAAGTAAAAGAAGAATAAGTAGAAAAATAATAAAAAGAGGAAAGAGAATAAAAAAATTTTAAAATAAATATAAAATAGGAAAAATAAGAAAAAAAAAACACAAGGTAATAAAATATGAAAAAATAAATTAAAATTATAAAGTCATAGTAAAAGAATAAGACCAAAAAAAGACAAATAGAATATCATTTTTCAGCTATTGTAAAATGTTAAGCATGGAAAATATTAAAAATAAACTGCTCATTTGAAAAGTTTAACTATGCATACATTTTAGACATTAACACTACTGAAGCTACAACCAAGATTGATTGGATGGTGACAATTCAGTTGGCCTGTATAAAAAGTAACACTTGACTAATTGTTTAACCTAAAGTAAGCGTTTGCCTTATTTATGACACAAATATACAATTAGGCCAGCAGATGGCGCCAACTGCCCCTGAACAGCTCTGGCGTCTCAGAGTGGAAAAAAAAAAGCTAAAACTCCACTAACAATGTTTATCTCATAAGGATTAAGCAAATCCAGACGTCCCTATTTACCTGGGACAGTCTCTTTTTTGAGCCCTGCGTCCCATGTCCCAGCAAATGCAAATTCACTTATTTGTTCCAGTTGTCCTGCTTTTTGAGCTCTCTGACACTTTCCAACAGTAAAGGAAGGAGTATATTCCTATTTCTTTAGTCAAAATAGAGAAAACTGGGCTTGAAATTTACCAAAACACGAGAAAAAATGCCCCAATTTACACTGACAGTGAATTGACTAAGTGCATAAGCATATACTTATTTACTCAGTATTTTCACCAAATGTTCTAGACTCTCCGCAAAAACTTGAGTGTTTTTAATTTTGAAAATATGGTCATCCTGCTGTTGCTGTTGTGCTGCTTTGTGTTCACTTTTGTAGGGCTGTGTCCAATACCAATAAAACACTACTGCATAAGAAAAGGAAGAAAATCGCGGGTTTTGCAATTAGCTAATTGCAGTTGTCAATATCGTGGTATTGATTCGATATCGATATATCATGCAGCCCTAGCTAGGACACCTGATTTTATACTTTTATGTAGCACTTTGCAGCAAAATCTGACTGTCGTTTTCTGTCTGAATCGAATAATAAAGTATTCGATTTCTCATTGGTAACTGAAACAGCGCTCTCAAAAATGATTTTATTTAGATGTTAACGTGTGCCAAAAGATTTATGAGAGCTAGAAAGTAGTTGCACAGATTTAAATACTTACTTCCTGTTGTGCAGCATGAAAATCAGGTACCTGGGCTTTAAAGTGAATGTGCTGTTAAACAGGCTGATCACTGTGGTATCTCTGCACAGGAGTCACTGAGTCAGTGGTGAAGCATCACCAGATTTTATATACTATATTTACACACATCTGAAGCATTTGCCATTAACAAAAAGTTTCCTTTCTGATGTCTTCGAGGGAAGATTTGAAACTTTCCCTTCGACTAAACCCCTTTTTCATTTTTACTATAAAAGAAATGATAACTTTCAAGTGTGTCGCAGCTGTCTTCTTTTAAAATGACCAAATTCACTCACTTTTGGTATAACTGGAGATCGTCCCTTTTATTTACGTCATATGTTTCTACACAATCACTGTAAGTTGGTAAGAAAAAGAGCTCATACTTGTTTTATTTTGTTTTGATTGACAAAAATAGAAAGTTAATGGCTGATGCTGTTTTTAAAAGTGCACTGTGTAACTTTACCAGTGCAGGATTCACTTTCTGCTTATCTCTATAGTATTGTTTTGTCTACAATGCTACATGGTAACAAGTGAGGATCTTTACTAGACCAAATCTGCAAGTCATCTGTGGATAGGTGACCCTGCACACAGGAAGAATGCTGCTTTTTAAGTTTTTAGCAATAAAACATCTACAAAGGGTTCTGCTCACATGACATTGCAGCATTGTACAGACCAGTGCAGATTATTTAATGTTTTAACAAGTTCCCACTTTGTTTCTTCAGACATCGTTGCTGTTATTGTAATATTATTTGTATTATACAACTATAGTGTGTGTAGGTCAGTGGCTGCATGAGCAAAACTGATCGATTCTAGCTTTTCGACTGGATTGATGCGTACTTCAAATGAGTTTTCAACCTCTTTTCTATCCCTAAAAGATACTATATTTACATTTGCATTTTGAGATTTCTCTTGGAAACAAGAAAAGCTACTCAGAGTACACCAAGCAGTTAAAACGGTTAAAAGTCAGTGCGGATTTGCATTTTAATCTAAATTAAATTGTAGACTCGCTTAAAATAGTGACTCAGCTCTGACTCAAGTCCAAGTCACGACTTACAAGTCCAAACCTGTGGTTGGTTCACCTGACATCAGCCAAATTTTACCTTAATACAGGACAGCTACAATAAATATGGTTTAAATCAGAGGTTACGCTAGATCCTGGTCATAAAAAGGCACCACTCCGTTCGGACTCGTGCCAAACACTCACAGAAAGGCTGGAAACGTAACGTGATTCTGTAAGATGTGCTACGCAAACTGCTTAAAAACGCCTTAAAGAAACTCCACTGTAAAACTCAGGACCTTGGCTTAGAAAATTTGGTACATTTTTATTTGTGACTTCTGACTCTAAGTAGAACAACCGACTCATTTTTAAATGCCTTAGCAATGGTTGTAGTATTATGGCAGTGAAGGCTTTAGCTAAACATGAAATGGTTTTGAAGTTGGTCTTTGTTAGTGAAATAACTTCTCATGGGCCAGGTTACTTTTTGCTTGACAGATTATGCAACTGCTAGACACTGTGGATACTTTTTTGTTGTTTTGTTGATCTAGTCACTAATGGTGATCACCAGATTGAAAAAAATACCTTTAGATATTTCATGGAAGAATACAATGTTATAGGCAAAGCTATCTTGCCCACCATCTGAACTTATGACCATCACATTCTCCAAAGTAAACCTCTTGGACCTGACCTGTTTTTGTTTTACTTTTTCAGATCTCCTGTCTCAAAGGCCAAAGGGGCGTGTCCGGCCAGTCCAAGTTCGACGGCCTCCACTTGGTCAACCATTTCGGGGGCGGGAACCTCGAGTCTTACCACTCTTCGGACGAGGACAAATCCCGAGAAACCAGCCCTCAGGAGGTCCCGAGCCCGGACCAGAGGGGCGTGTCCGGCCCGACCCGAATCCGCCTTAGCGACCCAAACTCCCCGACACAGACAGCGAAGAAGAGGAAGAGGAGGAGGAGGAAGAACTGAGGCTGACCGTTCCTCCTGCAGCCAATCACAAGTCCACTCCTGTGTGACGACCAATCAAGATGCGGGATCTGTGGGGAAAGTGGGCGGGACAAGCTGCCTGAGCATTTCAGAAAAAAAAAAAGGTTTCAGGTGTTCACTCAAGTAGTAGTAACACAAAGTAACATGGCGCCAGTGCTGGTTTATATGTGGATCGTAGCAAGATTCAAAAATAATGATTTAACCAGCATTTAAAGGACAGATATTATGCACATTTTTTTGTTTTTAACCACATTCTACCACCTCTAATCGATAGCAAGCCCAGAGTTTAGCTTCGTTCACATTTGTTTTGATGAATCCTGTATAGAAAGGATTAAAAACACTCCATTCTGAAAATTCCAGACGTGTGTGTTTTAAGTGGACCTCTGAGATTTTCTGTGTGCTGTTTTCAAGTCCGCAAACCACTCTGAGCAGTCAAATCCCATTCATTACAATGACATGCTGCCTACAAAGTTCGTTACAAAGTGTCTTTATCTGTCTCTGCTGTTGTACATCACACCGGTATTTGACACTTTTTGTTGTCACCGTTTCCTTTCTAAGTAAAGCTACAAAAGCATGTCTAAAGGGCAGCAACAATACTGCTAAAGCATAATGTTTGTCCTTTAAAATGCTTCTAGACGCTAGACTGTGGTTCCCAACCTGGTACAAATATATTAGTAAAAGTATGCTTGAAAAATGAGTATCAAAACTAGGGATCTGTTCAAATACAGACTATTTTCCAACCTACTTCTCTTAGCCTCAGAGTTGCCACGTCCACTTCTTTATAATGACTTTGGGCTTCTTTTTGAAAGTCTCTATATTCTGAAGTTTGTGTTTTTTGATCTGCGCTTTCAAGTCAGAAAAGTGGAAAAGTGAATTTAAGCATTTTTTTCAGGTTTAATTTACTAAAATATAGCAGTTTATAGGTGAATGCATTTTTAGCATAGTTTCATGTTTAAAAGTTGTTATTAATGTTAGAAATTGTTTGAAACTTTTGCAGAGACACAATGTTCTTATTAATTGGTCACTTGTTTTAGATTTTCAAAGGCTTGGTCGCTTGTTTCTCACTGAAAATCTGGCGACACTGGTCAGTCTTTGACAGCTAGATTTAGCCATTGACAGTAAAGAAGAATCCTTCTGAACAGATAATTGTATGTACCCAAAGGCAATAAGAAAATAGGCAGTGTACAAGAATCGTGATCAAATCAAAATTGTGATCTCGCTCCAAGAAAATTGCAAAATAAGAAAACCATGATCATTAAAAATTGCTAATACGTCCTGTTCATGTGGATCACGACATCCTATAGCAGGCCTGGCTAAACTGCGGCCTGGGGGCCAAATGCGGCACTCCGGCTGCTTTAAACAGGCCTCTGTAACATTTTTGAGAATAATTGTTCATCTTTATATTTCTTCTTTGATCGACTAAACTATGGAGCATGTGTCTACATTTGTGTTTTAACAAAGATCACAATAAACTAACAATATTACAAATTAACTTAGGACTGGGTGATGACAAAAATCACCATTTTCTTATAGCAAGATCACAATGTAATCACAATTCTTGCAGACTGCCTATTTGGTTATTGTTTTCGAGGTAAATAAAATCATCAGCCTTTATCATTGGATAAATCCAGCTGTCACTACTCAGAGCAGAACAAAGGCTGATCAAATTGTCAGAAAGATACAGATGAAGTTTGAAGAAAACAAGCGACCTCAACCCTTACATAATACTGTATTAAAAATGAAAAAATATTTAATGAGAACATTGTGTGTCACTGCAACACAAGTGGTAATGATTTTGAAAGATTATTAGTGTCATTAACATTAAAGCGACTTTTTTTAGAACTCAAACCTGAACATTTGTTTAAATTCACCTCTTTTATGACCAAAAAAAAAAAATAAATACAAAAGTCGCCATAAAAAAGTAGCTTTGGCATCTCTGAGGCTAAAAGAAGTAGACAAACACTTTGAACATACAGATCAGGGAAATCATGATTTATCAAAAAATTAGATCGTCAGAAATAATGAGCCCACAGTTAGATTTTTCATGATATTGCACAGCTCTAGATCTAAATGTATTGCAATAATGAGAATTTATGATACAAATAATCTGGGTTTTGCCCTCGACACTTGTATATGACTCTCTGTCTGTTCTGTTGGCTAATAATATGTAATACAGATGAAGGGCAGTTAATATGAATATTGTGTAAATACAAGTTTTTTGTGATACAATAAATGAATTGGTCTAGTCACTGACACCAAATTGAAAATATGTGAACAAAATTTTCTTTTAGTATACAGTGAAAAGCACAGGTTACATTGGTAATAATATGTATTAATCTGAAAAAAGCTTGTTAGTGGGGCTGAGCAGTCTTATGGTTTCATCCATTTCATCCCATTCTGCTTTTTCGATATATCCAGTTACTGTTTCTCTGTGATTGAGCCGTTTATTGAATGAACACATACTTCTCTTACTAGTCTGTTTTTGTTCTGCTCTGAGTGAGCGATAGTTGGCCAATTTTCTTAAAAAGTGATTGTATTTACTCAAAGACAATGAGAAGTCAAACAGAGTACATGAAATTGTAATGAGGATCCAAGAAAATTGCTTGTCATATGTTTTTCTTATTAATAATTATTTTGTTGTGCGGTGGTTATGGTTTAAGCAATCCCTGGTTCAAGCAGGGAAGTTTTGAGGAAAAAGGTTGGGAACCACTGAGCTAGAAGACAACATTTAAATAGGACTAATTTAATACAAAATTGATAGTAATTACAGGGATAAAACCAAGACTATAACCAGCTAAACTGGCATAAATGAGGCTAAAACTCCAACTGAACTAGCACAAAGCTTTGCCCTTGAGTCCCACCTATGGTACCTGCACCTCAGGCTGAGAACCACTGCTCCACAGATTGTCATTGTTTACCTCCAGTTTGTAGTTTCTGAAAACAATAGGCCTATCAAGTCGCGGCTAGGCTAGTTTCGATTTGCTTCAAAACTGCGGATTGTCTCTTTCGTTCCATTCATTCCCTATAGAGAATTAGCTGACCTGCAATAAAATAATCATATTAATATTTCAGCTAGATAATGTGATGCTAGATAATGCTAAATTGGGTAAATCTTAACCTACCCCAAGCCCCAGTCCTAAACGTACCAATTTTAGTGATTTGATGCCTAAACATATTAAACCCAAAGAAAATGTCGCTACCTGGCTTCAACCAAAATTCATGGCTATTTTCTGTTTTTGCTTTTCGTAACATATTGACATAAAAAAGCAGTGAAAACATGCTTATTGTATGTTTTTGTTATTGTATTTTGTTGAAAAACTATTTTTCTTCAGAGACTGTGTTGGCAAAACCACACTGCACACAATTTCAAACACAAACACCATATTATAAAAAGACGATTTTTCTGGTCAAGTATGTGAAGGTGATGAAAATGATTATTAGTGTTGTTCTGATACCTTTTTTTGGAACCAATCTAATACTTTTATTCAGAGTAGTTGCCGATACCAAATATTACATTATATTAGCTAAAGAAGTAAATTATAGGTACAGCATTTAACTCAAATTTAAATCAGTAATCAGTTTTATTAATAGCATCTGCAAACAAGATTCATAAGTCTCAAAAAGCTACACATAGAAAATAGGCTACTGTTACTTATTATAAACATGTGTTTATTCTAACTGTTATGCATTTGCTTTTCCATCTCTGTGACCCCTGTAAAAAGACGTTAATCCTAATGAAATGCAATATAAACAAAAGTCCGAGTTAGCATGCTAGCCTGTTAGCGCCGCGTCTTTATTTTCTCCAACACAGTTATGCCGCGACTAGGTTAGCATACCTTTCCAAATCTTTAAACTTAACCAAATTATCTTAACCCGAGCCTAACCCTAATCCTGAAGTAAATATTTTAAAATATAAACTTTTGCTAGCATAGCCACCAATGCAAAGTAAAAAAATCAGGCGTTAGCGCCACTAGCTAGCGCTGCTGCTGGACCATTTTTAGAGTTAGTTTGACCACAGTACTTCTGTTCCAAAGGCTAAATCATCACAGAGGTAAACAGATATTTGTCTGCATATATGGACTAGTTTTATGATTGAGAGTCTCCTAGCTGCTCTGAGGGTTAGCTGTAGCATTAGCCACAAGCAGAGAACAGCTGCTATAACAGCAACTACGGCTTCATATATCGGACGTTTTGCCAGTACCGGTATCGGAACAACCCTAATGATTATCAGCTGTAACTTGTTGTCCTCTTTGTGTCAGTAAAATATTTTATTACATCTTAGGTAATTCTCTGTATGGAATGAACAATAAATGAAGAACATCCAGTTTTGAGAGAACTAGCCTAGCCTAGCCTGAGCGCGACATTAGCCTAAACGTGGATTTCGAAACGAGTGCAATAAGACGTTCTTTCACAACACTCTGAATCATGTTTTTATACTTTTTAAAAAACTTTTATAGCCGAGATTCACATGGTTACCGTTACTACAAAGCGTCATGCAGTGGCTGTATGTCTGTAAATATCAAATATGTGTTGTTGTTGTTGTTGTTGTTTTGCCCGAGCCTGGTATCAAACTCACACCAGCCGGAAGACGCTATTATATTATATTATTACTACTACTATCGGCCTTAAGTCACTGCCTTCACCGGCGCAATGTGGCGTCTGCATATTTGTAGATATGTACATGTTTATTCTGTTTATTTCGACTCCTTTGAACTTGAAATATGTATCTATTGCATATCTGTGTTTGATTGTACAAAAAAGGGAAAAGTTTGGCAAGTCCCAAACATTACATTTGGAGAAATAAAGAAGGGGACAGATTTCAATGGCTGTTGCTGTTTGGAGGAAGTTTAAAAAGTCAGTGCACACTACCGCTTTGATAAATCTATTCTGCTTGTTGGTTTTGCACAGGAAAAGATGAGGGACGATAAGATATAGTAACATTAAGTCGAGTACCAAAGTGAGCACTAAAGTCTCCATCAGATGCATTCAATGTTTTACAATAAAATAACTTCAAAATGAATTTCCCCCTAGCACAGATATCTTGTTAAAGAATTTATTCAATGAAAATATCCCATTTGTTCACCAAACTGTATTAAGTTTGTGTATTGTTGTTGTTAGCGTTGTGGCTAACAGATTGGGCAAGTTCCATTCAAAAAAGTAATTAGTAAATGCATTACTGTGTGATGAAAGAAACTGATTACCCGTTAAAGTAACTAGTAAAATACACACAAAATCCTGAAATGTCTTAAAATATCATGAAATAAACAAGTCAAACCTATGGGCCAAACAGCACAGTAATGAAACACACGCACATCAAAAGATAATAAACATCTGCACGCTTAAGACAGAGAAAAACCGAGGCAAATAGACTAGTGATTATGAGAGATACAAGACACAGCTGTACCTAATATGGCTTTGTTCTGTAACTTCAAACACGCAAGTCGATTTGTAAACTACAAACACACGTGACACTCGTTATTACATCTATGTGATATAATGGAGAATAACGAGATAAATCCTTAATCTTCACTTGTTTGAGCATTTTTCCTTGTTGTGTTTTGGAAATTAAGCAAAGCAAACTTAACCAATCAACAATGTCGAGAAAGTCACTACAGCCGCCCAACGCTGCTTCTGATTGGTTATTATTACTGTTCTATGTCAATCATCGTGGCTTCTCCATATTTCTCTTCTCCAAACAAGCTTGTCAGCTCCTCTAATGACTTCTCTGAACAAGACGACAGCAGCTCTGAACACAGTAAATAACCACGTTACATGGACAGTGACTATAACTGCATTATGACTAACGAAAAATTATTAGATTACAAAAATAACGCATTAGTACGCTGTTATCCTTAAATGTTGTTACTCCCAACACTGATGGCTAACAACCTTTAGCATACTGGCGCGTCTTGCTCCTAACGCTCCCGTACACTGATTGCAAGGCAAGTTTGGTTCGAGACAGTTGCGAGTTTCATGCGAAGTGCTTTATACATTAGCTGCAGTCCACTGCGCTCTGTGTTTGCCCAAAGCCGCACGGATTTCTGTGAGAATGCTTGTATTATTACTTGAAAGTCACATCAGACCCCTGCGACGAAGAGTAGACCCTCGCAACTTAGACATGTTTTCTCACATTGGTTTGAAGCATTTTCTAAGTCTTGCTGGACCGGACACACCGGACTCAAGCTCAGTGTAAGGTAGGGGTACAGCTGTGACAAAAGCTTCAAACACATCCTGCTGAACCATTCGGAGGCTCCGAATGTATAAGTGAACAAAACATGCTGACCGATGTCGTTAACATTTTTTGAAAGTATAAATCAAGAATAGTACCATGAACAAGAGATCTGTGCTAGGGGGACATTGATTTTAAGGTTTTGGGGGTTTTTTTTGTAAAAAATCAGGTTAAGTCCCTTACAGTCTAATTAGTAAAATAATGATTTGGGATGTACTAATCCAGCTTTTTTGGTTCCAATACCGGTTCCAATGTTTTTGCTTTAAAATTTGTCGATACCCAATTATATCCGATACCATGGTAGCGAATGAAAATTGCTTTTTTATTTCCAAACTCTGTCAACTAGTTAGAAAATGGGCCATCGTGCTACGTTTGTGTGACTAAAATTTCAAACGTTATGACACGATCTGGGTCACATTGGATAGTAAATGATTATGTCCAATTAAAGTCACAAAGACCGAAACCTGATCCAATATTCAATCCCAGAACTGGATCAGTCCATCACAAGTCATTTTAAAATGTAACATTTTTCCTCCATGGCTTTTGAACGCAGCAGTATTGGAAGCAGCAAGACTCTGAACAAATGTGTTTTTGGACGTCAAACGGACATGTCTCCGGCGCTTTGAGGACTAACACGGAGAACGAATGGACACTAAAGCTATAGCCATGTTGCTGATTGGGATGAGTTGTCACAATAAAGACATGTTTTTGCTAAACTTATGCTGGTTGCTGCTGTTTCTCGATGACGCAGAGTTCCTCTAAAGATTCACACTTAGATTGAGTGGCTCCAGGAAATGATTTGTCTCAGTTTCAGAGCTCATCTGTTTCATCGAACCAAAACCACATTTGAAAGAAAAAAAAGGTTTCACTTCAGCTTTTTTGGAGATAAACTCTGATGGCTGACAGTATAGGCAAATCAATGGGTTTAAAGCACAGATTGATGTTTTAACAATCTGAAGTCAAAAGTGCAGTATGTTTACCCAAATATTTCTGTCTATATCAGGCAAACTGCAGCCCAGGAGCTAAATGCAAAATCAGTTTTTGTTAGCCCGCACACTCCCTGTTAAATTTACTTAATTTACAAAAAAAAAAGTAGACATTTTCAGGTTTCCCATGCGTCATGGAAAAGCTGAAAAATAATTTCCAGTCATAGAAAAGCATAGATGATGTTTTACGCAGTTTGGTTGCAACTTATAGGACTTTAATACCTGTTACTTTTCTTCGCTTCTTCACTGAAACACTGAACTGGTACATTATAAACATTACAAACAATTTAATAAGTAAGTAGTTAAAACAATTAATACAAAAGACAAACAATAAAAAAAAACATGGCAATACAAAACAAACACAATTTGGACAACATAACACAATAACAAAACAATAAAAATGCCGAAAAATAAATAAATAAAAATAAAATGATCATGAAAAATAATTCGAAGAAAATAAAACTAAAATAATTAAAGAAAAAAAAACACGCACATACACATACATGCATATATTGTAGGCTACATACCACATATCTGTCTGCATATACTGAACATTTATGCAAAGTGTAATACTACCTTAACTAAAATCTTATTTTTTATTGTTTAATCCACCAATATGTTGCCGTCCCTTTGGTCATCTTCATTTGAGGTCAAATTTTCCTGAGGGAGCACCCCCAGACCCCCCACTTTTGGTTTTTTACCTTTTATGGCTCTGGACCTTTCTGGGCTTTCCAAACAATAATGTCGTAATGTAGATGTCATGATTACCTAAAATCCTGTTTGGGAATGTCCTGGAAAATACTTTTGGTGTATGAGTGAGAAATGTATGCTTCTAAACATGACAAGGAAATATGGACCACAAATGGTCGCTATTGTTTATTTAAGTTGTTTTTGTAGATGCACGATTATTTAGGGCCTTTTAATGCCAGATATAAACCTGCTGACCATGTTGCTGAAACATGTAGAGCTTGTGCAAAGTGTGGCCCCAGAAGAAAAGCTTGAACACCTCTGGTGACACTTGAATCCTCCTTTGCTAAAACCAGTTTTTGCTTTCTTAATATTGTAAAACAGAAATAATTCATTGTTAACTTCCCTCATCAGTCACATGTTTTGTTAATTTGCCTAATGTATTTTGTGCCTCTGAATTGTTCACCACAATGTGTTGTAAGTTTTTTTCACAGCTGTTAGAAGGGAGACATGCTGTTGTGCTGACAGCGGTTAGCCATAATGCTAACAACAACAACAGACCAAACTCCATAAAGTCTTTATGGAGTTTGGTGAACAAACAGGACTTTATTGGACGTAGCCTGGACAGTGTGGACCGAATCACATTAACCACATTAACGGGAGATCTGTGCTGGGTAAAGTGTTTTGGGTTTTTTTAAGTTCAAAGTCTTTGTCTGTCTATTGTGATGTCATTAGTTTAAAACTCTGCTCTACTTCCTGTTATTTTCAACTTCATCTCAAACTTTTCTTCACAAACTTGTTCCTGAATGACGTAAACCTATTGATAATATTTATAATATAATAATCTACCAAATGATGCCAAAAGTAGAACATGGTAAAAACCCGCCATGGACCCTTTAAGTTGCATGATTTGTAACTTCACTATAAAATCTGGAGCCTTAGCATTACAATTGTATTCCCAGATGGATCGATCATTTTCAGTTGAATTTTGTTCAGTCTGGTCTGTGGAGCTTTCACTTTAACATTAATAGAAAACTGAAAGTGGACCCAGCGATCAGAGCCAAGTAAAGACAACATGATTAATATTTTTACAACCAGAATATTCAGTGAGTTTGTGATGAAATGAGTGAATTGGAGGACTTTCATAGTTTACAGTAAATTATTTTTATATTGATTACATAAATAATCGCTGCAGTGACACATTTCATCAACATTTCCTAGATTTAAGCAGCAGGACCAAAACATTTACTCGCACAGTAAATGTATCATGTGAAATGACTGGGCTTTATTCAAATACACATGCTTAACATTTAAACAAGTTTTTACTCAGCCTGTTTCTGCTCTTTCTGAAGTCTCTTTAGTTTGGTCCCAACCTGCTGCCCCTCGTCACACACGAGGTCAGTCTGTGTCTGTGTCTGTGTCTGTTAGAGATAGACTGATATATCGGCCGGCCGATATATCGGGCCGATATCAGCACATTTTATTATATCGGCCTCAATTTTGGTCTTGAAGGCCGATTTAAAAATTTTTTTTATTTTTATTTAATTTCTTTTTAGTTATTCAGTTTCACATTTTTGTAATGAAAGAAACTAGAAAACATTAATTATCGTAAAGAAAAAGTCAGTTTTTCATCAGACACCACCTGGGCAGCCATAGCCAGAAGGACCCCTACACACACTAGAGCGGGGCAGGAGCACTAAGCGCCTCAGCACCAAAGTTGAGCGGAAAGAAAAACATAGTAAGATTCTTTTCTCTCTCAATATACTTGTATATTTCTGCATTAATGCTTAGCGGCAATAATTTTTCGAACTTTTGCTTGCAAGTCCTCTGTAGAAGCCATCACCGGGTGTTTGTTTACAAGAACACATGCACGTGCTTTCCTTTCGTCGTGCTGTTGGCAGCACTCGGGAAAACGACACACTGTCATCAAAAGGGTGAAAACAACATGCAGAATTGCATATCGGCCACTGAAATCGGCATCGGCCACCCAAAAACCCATATCGGTCAATCTCTAGTGTCTGTGTCTGTGTCTGTGTCTGTGTCTGTGTCTGTTCTGTGTCTGTGTCTGTGTCTGTGTCCGTGTCTGTGTGTGTGGGAGACTGACACACTGATCTTCAAGCTCGACTCTTTCACAAATCACTCTTGCTTTTACTCACTTGAGGAGTGTTTTCATTGTAGTAAAAGTACTTCTAAATGAGTAACATTTTGGTTTCTGTTCTTATTGGTACAGTTGACAAAAGCTTTATTTTGGCAACATGACATTCTTTGTTTATTGCGCTGCTCCTTTAGATTTGATTTAGTCTTTCTAAATGTTTGTTTTCTCTTTTGTTTGCATTTTCCATGTGTTGTTTTTTCTTCTTATTTAAGGATTAGATTGACACAGCACTTGTCATGATCCCAGAGAATCTTCACATTATTCATTCACTCCACACTTGATGGTAGGTTTCTACTGCTGCCACTGCTGCCCTGGGGCACACTGACAGAAGCGAGGCTGCCATTTCATTCTGACCACCACCAACCATCCACACACACACAGATCCAGGCTCGGGTGAACAGTTTCTCCTCTGTTCCTCCCACTGTCCTGAGGTTCAGTGGTCTCCCATCCGAGCACTGCCCAGGTCCAACCTGCTTCACTTCTGGGATCTGACAGGATCAGGCTTTGACAAACAGGTATTATTACTTGAGTATTTTGATTTTGAAATATTTAAATCAATTGCAAAAGTTGCACATTTTGAGGTAAAAATGTCCTTTTTCTAGTAAAATAATCTACCAGTGCAGTAAGAAAATGTGACTAACCCAGTTGTTTTGAGCAGAAAATACTAGTTTCCAGTTCTTGTGACAAGATTTTTAAGCAAATCTGTTCTTAATTCAATTTAGTTTTTAATGTAATTGACCTTTATTTAACCAGGGAAGTCCCACTGGGGGAAGGGTCAGGGGAGGCATTAATGGACATGTTTTTAGTTGTAGGAGGAAACCGGAGTACCAGGAGGAAACCTACGCAGACACGGGGAGAACATGCAAACTCCACATAGAAAGGCCCCGGGTCGACTGGGGGTTGAATCCAGAACCTTCTTGCTGTGAGGCCAGAGCGCTAACCACTGCGCCACCGTGTCAAGCTGTTGGCTCAGGTTTTTATAACTGGATAAGGTAAATCAGGATAGAATATCTTAAAACAAGTCAAATATTAGTAAGACTTGGTCTTAATAAGTGAAAAAATCCTAAAATAAGTCTTTTAAGATACATATGCTTAATTTAGGTCAGATTTTCATTGTTTGCAGTGTATTTTCTGAACAAGAGGCATGCGGGGTTTTGGGATGAAAAAACCTGAAGCTACACGGAGCCATGAGCGGCAAACACATTTCAAGACTGTGGCCAGAGCGGCACACATACGTCCGAAAGATGACACACACACGCACAGAGCTTTGCAGCTTGAGATCTGCTCCAAGAGGTCAGCGCGAACTCACGCACGCACCGACGCAAACAATCAACACGAGGAGGAGGGAGGGAGCTCCAACAACCATCATCATTACGGCGTAAGTAGGCCTGATTAAAAGACACACAGGCCTAATGCTGCAGAGGCCCGGGTCAGTTGACTGATTTCCTGAAAGCTCAGTGCACCAGTCTGTTGTCAGCGGCAGAAGTTGCGCACTTTTTATCACACATCCACTGCAGATAGCACCTTCCAAACTTTTATCATCATATCCTCACAACACTGCTCCGGATGCGCGCTCTCGAACTAATCTGGCACGTTCTGCTTTGATTTCCTGCTTTAAAGATGAAAAGATAATTCAATCATAATAAGACACTCTAATTCCCTTCACCTTTTATCGACAATAAGTAAAAACTGAGTAAAAAACACAAAGACGCAGTTGTGTTTTGAGGGTCTTTTTTTTCTTCCTCGTCCGCGGAGTAACACGAGACGCTGACTGTACGTGAGCACGCCACGCACGCTGTCTGTCTGTCGCGTAATGACAGCACGAGGAGCAGCCACGCGACGCTAATGAGGCTCCATAACACCGCTATTGTGGATGTGTGTGCCGCGGTTACAGCGAGTGAGTCTGGGAAAAAAAAAAAACACACGACTTTTACGCACGAAGATGTGAGAGCTGTGCGTAAAAACGTAAAGACATCTAGAGAATAAAGAAATGTAATTTAAGGGTGACCTGGTGTCCCTGTTGTTGAGCTAGAAGTCCCATATCCAAGAAAATATAATATAAACCATCGATTTGTCCAGTTTTATTCGGATTTTGACCACTTCGACACTTCCTCATCGTAAAGACAGGAATACATTTATATTTCTTTAGTTAAAAAAACAGCATGGAAACATACCCAGATTTTAAATGTGTTATGTTTATTGTAAAGTGGCTGTGTGACTTTTGCTTTATATGAAACTGAATGACTGAAAACTCTTAGCAGTTTATAAAAATAAGTTTTAAGGCGCAGTTGCAGACAAAATGAACACATGCATGTTGATATTAACCATGTGATGTCGTGTTTGCAGTAACCCCACCTTTAAAGACTCTGACCAAAAAATAGACTTGAGTAAACAAATGTTTACATCTTTAGGTTTCTTTGAACGGGGCCCACTCATGTTTGTGTTTATAGAAACATGGTCAGTGGAGCTGTATTTTTTCACATTATGGCCTAAAATGTTTTTGATCCGTTCAGGATCTTTATAAATCTCGTGTAGCTGACTTTTCACCTCCAAAGCTCCGGAGTGTCCCTTTAAACAAACACCACATTTATATCATTTTCACTTTCTGCACAAAAGAATAACTTGGGATCAAATTCAGATAGGCCTTGTACGCGCGTGGAAATACAGTGTTTAACATTACAATATGCTTAAAGCATCAGAAACGTGTAAACAGTGCAACAAAATGAGACGGACTTGATTTGAAATAAAATGACAAGTTTTACAAAGAGTTAAGTCTGCAAGAGGCAAACAAATATATTGATCTAATATTTTAAAATGTCGAGGAGGCAGACCCGGAGCTCACTGGAGCACTTTACGCACAGATTGACCGTTGGCACGCGGCTGTCCTGGAGAAGGCCGTGCGTAAAGGACCACGTGCTGTGCGTGAGCAGGGCGTCCTGTGGCGCAAACCTCTTTTCCTTTCTTTGCAGCTCTTTTACAGTTCAGCACAGATAAAAGGAGGCGCGAGTTCCACTGAAGACTCTATTATGACAACGTAACGGTCCAGTGAGTGTGTCCCAAAGAAATCAGGTTTTGTTTACTTATGTCACAGGGAAAGATCATTTTATGATTGATTATGAATATCTGCCAGCAAACTTATCAAAGCTCTTCAGATAAATGATGTGTGGATAAAAGAAGACAAATGTTATTGTAATAATGCAAGAATAATAATATTTAAATGTATTTTACATCTCAAGAAATCCAATGTCATAAAGCAAGTTAACACACACTTTTTACAAAGTTGACATATCAAATTAATCTTGGATAAAGACCCTTTTTCTAAACGTAAATAAATGCAGTCAGTCTCATCACATCTTTGTCCAGAACAAAAACATGAGGTCTGGTGATATATTTTATTATTTATTTTTTGTATATATATTTTTGCAGTAGATCTAGAAAGTTTGTGAAATGCCAATAAACAAGTGGAGTGACGAAATGAGCCTGTTCTGTTCAGAGCTTCTGTCACAAATGAGCTTCTGCACATTTGTCTCCGTCTTTGAAAAGAAGAATGTCTTAGATGGTTTTAAATTAGATTATAGCTATTATCATTTAAAGGTGCACCGATCACTTTCTAAGGTGAAAGTTCAACTTCACAATGCAACACACATAGAAAGGTCAAATCATGCGAAGATTATTTTGGGGAATAAATGTTTTATTTCATAATGTTAGAAAATATAACTAAAGGAGCTGCTTTTCCATGGAAACAGACAAAGGAGGCCCTCTCTTGGTCAATTATTGTTCATTTTGTGGCCATGCCAGCACGCTCATTGTAAAATTACACATTTTTATTATTTATTAAGTGCCACAAAGACATCTAACCCTTTGGGCGATAAGAACATCTAAACTTCTAAAAATGTAGAAATGAAAAATGGAGAACCCATTCCCTACATTGTCCTACTTTACAGTCACGTCTTTGTTGAAGATCTAAAATTATAGCCTTACATCTCTAATTATGCAAAATCCCAATCTGTGCATCTTTACGCAAACCGCTTCAGATCCTCCTGTCTTTAGCGCGGTCACTCGCCTGTAACCTCGCACCTGTACGTCACCGCGCACTGACTGACTGGCACCTGCCTCCTCCGCCGTAACACCTGGCAGACGGCACGCGACCCACTGCGCATGCTCCGGCTGTCAGGTCCGGTCGCCTTTTAAACGCCCCGAGGTGTGGGAGCAGATCAGAGGCAGAAGCGGCAGAAGCGGCAGCAGAACGCGCAGTGCATGGGCCCAAAGTTCTCTCTGCAACTGGGATTGGAACGGATTTACGCACAAACAGACGCAAAAATGCCTCGGTCGTTTTTGGTGAAAAGCAAAAAGGCGCACAGCTATCATCAGCCGAGAGGTTTGGAGGATGATTACAATAGATTGGATACAATTTTGGCGCAGATCTGCTCAGGTACGATCAAAGTTTACTTCTAATACTCAGAATTACGTGAAAACTCACTTTATTTTTGTACAACTCTGATAAAACCGTATTTTCACATGTATTTTATCTTTTCGTGCGTAAAACGAGCTTCAGCTGCTAGTTTTAAGTGTTACATTTACGGACTTATCCAGAATACGCACAAAGATGGACAAAATGTGCGTAATATTCACCAAAAAACGCATTCAACGTTTACAGGCAGTGCTACATTTGCTTTAAAACACAAATTCCACGAATCAACGAATATTAAAAGGCAAATAATAAACGTATGATCAGAAATTGTTAATATGAAGTTCAGTATTGCCGTGCGTAAAAGTGTTCCAATGAGTTTTTCTTAAATGCTAATATTTTGTGCCATGTTTTAAGCTAATTTCGTGACACCTTTTGCTTAATTTTAATAGTATGAATAGAATTAACATATTTCGTTCAGATTGCAGAACCAACTAGTATTAAAAGACAAATAATAGATTGGAAATTGTAAAAAAGCTGTGCGTAAATTGTTCTTGAATGCTAATATTTTGTCATGTTTTGTTAAATGTCAGAGCAAATGTTGATGCTTCTCTCCTGCGTAATTATGCCAGTTTGAGTTTGTAATTCTAATCTTTGCAAATGCTCTTCAGACGCGGACAGAGGCTCGGAAGACTTGGACGTGTCTCTGGATCTGTCGGTGGATCGTTGCGGCCTTTCTCCGGACTCACACGTGCTGGACGCGGTTCAGTTTTCGCCCAAATCCTCGCTGAGCTGCGCCGACAGCGGATGCGAGCGTTCCCCGGACTACGAGGACTACTGGAGGCCGCCTTCTCCGTCCGCTTCACCAGGTACACGCGCGGCACCAGCAGACCATTACGCACGGATTAAGTGTTTATGACAGCGTTCTGCGTTTTAACTGAACCGTTTTATGTCAGTTCTTCTACACATACGTAAGTTTGATTGTAGTTAAGCTGAGGTAAATACTGATTATAGATTTGTGCACAAAAATAAGACAAAAGTCATAATTTACAAAGCGAAAATGTAAAACTTAATCAGACTTTATAAATAACCTACGTTGATTTGTTGTGTTTTATTTAACTACAGCACAGCTTGGCAGCTCATAAAATAATTTCAAAAATATTTTTCATTGTTGACGCACGACACTAATACATTAAGCATTTATTGTGTTTTAGCAAATTCATCATCGATTTTTAATTAAATAGTTATTCAAAATGTTTTCAAAATATTATTTTAAGTATAACTGTTACAAAATACAACTTTGACTTCTGATTTGTGTAGCATCGGAGAAGTCACTGTCTCCTCTGGTGGACGACAGCCAGCACTTTACCGTTCCGTTCCGGCCGTACGCGTGGGACAGTCCGCCTCCGCCGGGTCCCAGGCCGCTTCTCCAGCCGCAGAACCTCACCTCACACCGGGTCGCGCTGGACCGGAGCCCCCAACACTCCGCTGTGGCCTTTTACGGCGATGGAAGCCCCGTTATGTACCCGGAGGACTGCGGTTACGGCGAGTACCGGAGACACGCCGCGTCTTTGCTCTATCCGGACATGAAGAGCCACGAGGCCAAGGCCCAGAGCGACCTGCTCTGCTCCAGTCTCATCCTCAACGGGGCCTACAAGTGTGTGAAGTGTAGTAAGGTAAGAGGCACGCAAAGACACACACAGATGTTACGCATTACGCACAAGGCCTGTCTTTACGCACGAATATTTATCTATCTACGTCTTTGCTCTTGGGTTTCAAATCACAACTCAGTAAAAATACAAAGTTAAAACCATAATTTGGAATATGTTCATAGTGATAATTGTTGTTGTGCTGTAATGTGAAAAAATAAAACTAAAGGAACATCTTTTAAGGGAAAACCGGAAAAAGGCCCAATTATCGTCCATTTTGTGTCCACGCCTGAAAGTGTTATTTATTACTGAAACTTGTGCTCGTGTTTTCCAGGTTTTCTCCACGCCACACGGTCTGGAGGTGCACGTGCGCAGGTCCCACAGCGGAACCAGACCTTTCGCGTGTGAAATCTGCGGGAAAACCTTCGGTCACGCGGTCAGTCTGGAGCAGCACAAGGCCGTGCACTCACAGGTGAAAAACTCACCATGTTCTGCTTTTTAAATGGACGATTTTACACATTTTTAATCTGTTTTAATGTTGCGTCTTTGTCCAAACATACCGATGTTTGACACACATATTCCACATGTTTAGACTTCTTTCTCTCAAACTAAAAACTCCCTGTTCCACCCTGTGATGTCATTAAGTTGCAGTGTTTCAAACTCAACACACCTTCATTAGAATCACTCGGTTATTTTCTTTTTGTAATAATTTCAACAAGAGTTAAACTTAAAAAAAAAAAAAAAAAAAGAACGAAAAAAAAAAGTTCTTCTCAATGTCAAAACTACTACATTATGACATCACAAGGTGGAACAGTATTTAGAGCGATTTTTAACTTGCATGATAGAGAGATGAAGGAAGAGAGGACAAAGAGAGAGAGAGAAAGGAGAGAGGAGACAGAGTTAGAGAGAAAGTAGAAACAGAGAGGAGGAGAGAAAGGGAACGAGAAAGGATAGGGTGGAGAGAGAGGTCAAAGAGAGAGAGAGGAGAGAGAGTCTAAATGAGTGTGTAAGCAAGAGAGAGTAAGCAAGAGAGGAAAGAGAAGAGGAGAGAAGAAAAGAAATATGGAGAGAAGAAGAGACAGGGAGAGAGCAAAAGAGAAAGGAAAGAGAGAGAGAAAGCAAGAGAGAAGTAAAGGAGAGAGCAAGAGAAAGGAGAAAAAGATTGAGGGGAGAGAGTGGAGACAGAGAGGATGGGGAAGGCGAGAACTGGCGTGGCAGTGAAGAAAGAGAAAGATGGAGAAAGAGGAGAGAGAGAGAGAGCAAGAGAGTAAAAGAGAAGGGAACGGAAGAAAGAGCAAAGGAAAGGAATGAGAGAAAGCAAGAGAAAGGAGAATAACAATAGAGCGCAAGAGAGAAGGAAAGGTAAAGAGAGTATAAGAGAGGAATGAGAGAGACCAGGAGTAAAATAATAGAGGGAGAGATAGGAGAGGTAGAGAGTAAGCAAGAGAGAAAGGAAGAGAAAGCAAGAAAGTGGAGAGAGAGAGGGGAAAAAGAGTGAGAGCACAAGTGAGAGGAGAGAGAAATGAGTAAGAGAGCAAGAAAAAGAGGTGAAAGTTGAGAGTTTAACTGATGTAACACTTGAAATTGTGCTTACATTGTTAAGTTAAACTACCCTATTACTTATATACAGTTTTCAACAAGGCAACAACATGATGAGAGCTCTGAGTGCAGTTTTACAATAAGTGTGCATTTGTGTGTCAAAGGAGAGGAGCTTCGACTGTAAAATCTGCGGGAAAAGCTTCAAACGTTCGTCCACGCTGTCCACACACCTGCTGATCCACTCGGACACGCGGCCCTATCCGTGTCAGTACTGCGGCAAGAGGTTCCACCAGAAGTCCGACATGAAGAAGCACACGTTTATCCACACAGGTGAGCGCAAAACTCCACAGGGATCATGATCAGAGGTGGTAAAAGTATGGAAGTTTATGAAAAGTACAGTTATGTTCTGTTTAAAAGTTGTTAAAGTACACTCAAGGAAGAAAGAAACGCAACATTTTAATTTTCAAAAATTCCTTAGAAAACTAATGCATTTGGATAAATGGGTTACATCATGGTTTGAGTCCAGAGTAAGCTGAAGACAGGTGAACAGATTTCTTGGTTTGGCTTGACTGATTGTGAGAACCATAAAGGGTGCATTACAGGGTCGTTTATTCACACAAACTCATGTTTGAAACTCAGAGTTGACTTTTACCGCTGGTTAACTGTGCTCAAGTCTTCTCTATAAAAGTCACCAGAATGAAGCCAAAAACACACTTCTTCACGATGCCACGACTGTCTCAATCAGAGAGGGATGGAGCTATTGTTGTCTTGTGTCTCCAGGGTGTTTGGAGTCACCGCTCTACCATTAGTCATCTTGTGGAGCGATACCAGGCCACTGGTTCCTCTAAAGACCGCCCTGTACTGGTGGCCCCGTGTAACGACCGCTGTACGAGACCAACCGCCCCGCACATCTCCGAGACAGGTTCAGCCGCCACCAGGTCCACAGCCAAGACCACTGGGACACACCACAGGCCAGTGTCGGCCAGAACCATCCGTAATCGCCTCTGCGCTGACGATATTCGACCATATCGGCCATATGTTGGATCAGTGCACCAACTTCCTGAAGGAGAATGATGTCCATGTCCTGCCTTGGCCAGCCATGAGTCAGGACTTAAATCCCATTGAAAATGTCTGGGATCTGCTCAGTGTGCGCGTCCGCCGACATGAGCATCCTCCTGAAACTCCGCAGCAGCTGAGGGCAGCACTGGTGGAAGAATGTGCGGCAATTCCACAGGATCAACTCAGACACTACTGTCGATCCATGAGGCTGAATAACTCTGTCCAAGAGCCAACGGGGTCACGTGAACTATTGACAGTCTGATGAAATTCCTGTCACTTTTGGTTTGGGGGTTGCTCTATTGTTTGATTGTGTTATTGGACACGTAAATGTGTAAACGCCGCAAGAGTTGGTCTGAGGATTAGAAATGAGGGAAACTGAGGGTTGCGTTTCTTTTTTCCTTGAGTGTAGTTTTGCGCATGCATAAACTAGAAAACCTGTTAAATCTCGCTTCTCCTCTTTGCAGGTGAAAAGCCGCACAAATGTCAGGTTTGCGGGAAAGCCTTCAGCCAGAGCTCGAACCTGATCACGCACAGCCGGAAGCACACGGGATACAAGCCGTTCGGATGCGACCTGTGTGGGAAAGGCTTCCAGAGAAAAGTGGACCTACGGCGGCACAAGGAGACGCAACACGGACTCAAGTGAACCAGCCTTAAACCAGGACTGTAACCGTTAAATTATTATAGCCTATTCAATGTCTTTAATATAATATTTGTATTTATTTATAAACCTTGGATTCTTGGAACACTGTAGTGTGACGTCAGCGAGTCCAAAAGGCGTTTATTGATCATGAAGATGAACTCTGCTTCGGGAAAGATAAAAAAGTGGGATTCTTTACGCGCACCGACAGCGTGCGTACAGCTCGATCCAAGCTTTCATTTTGCACACGCCAGAGTGAACTTCTTTTGTCTTGTTTACAGAATAAATATGTTTTCCCAACTTGTGTTTCCACCTCTTATTTTACTTTAGTTTTAGAATATTCTAGTCAACGAAGTGCAGAAGTTGTGTTCTATTATATTCAGAGACGGCAAGTAACTATGTATTTTTTACTCAAGTACTGTACTTAAGTAGTTTTCTTGAGTATCTGTACTTTACTTGAGTTCTACAAAATCTGGTGACTTTTTACTTTTACTTCTTATATTTTTTCAATTGACTGTGTGCACAAGAGTATTTATTTTCAAAAATACTAACATCTTGCCAGCAGGTTCATTTCCTGTTTAGTTCATTCCTATGAGGTTTTCACTGCCTCAGTGAAAAATGACCAAAGAGCTGGAAGTGTTAAGCAGTGGATGATTTTTTCTGAAAACATGTGAAATACTTTACAAAAGAAGAGAATATTTCACCAAAGGACCAAAGTGGTTTTTCTAAAACAATGTGTTTGTCTGTCAATGCTATCGCTAAAGTCTGACAATTTAAAAATAAACAGCTTCTATGCACAGGGTCAATTATCTGTACTTTCTAATCCCTACATTTAAAACAAGTTAGTTACTTTTTTAATGCAGAAAGATCTTTTAAAACCAGGTCAGACCTGCAGCCGCTGTGGATCAAAGATGTTTGAACAAATTAACAAGTGAAAACACATTTGTGACACGATAAAGCCAGATATTATAATTAATTTACTGTAAATCCCATCACTCACTCCACAACATCACAAACCAACTTGTATTTCTAGATTCATTAAATGTCCTAAAACCTGGATTTTAATCTTTGTTTTTGCTAATTTTTTTTCTAGTTAAGATGGTTTTACAGTATTTGATGTTCATAGATTATTTGACTTGTTTTGAAGTGTTTTCTGTCTTGTTTAAACACATTTGTTCTTCTTTCAAGTCAAACTATTTGCTGGTGAAGTCAGACATTTTTACAAATTTGAGTCAAATCTCTTGAAAAGAATCAGAAATGTCTTGTAACCAGCAAAATAAGCTGTTAATTCTAGTATTAGTGGTTTTAACTGAGACTATAGAGAATAACTTTTAGCCTGTACTTTTTGTAAATTGACACTTTTATACTTTTACTCAATAAGTGTCAGCAGGACTTTAACCTTTACCAGAGTTGTTTTGTACACAAGTAACTGTACTTTTACTTGAGCAGTAAACTTCAGTACTTTTGCCTTCTCTGATTATATTCTTAAAAGTTATTCTGAGACGAAAACGTGACTTGGTAAATCCCCTTTCATCCAAATCTCAACAAATCATTTCTGCTCAAACCAGTATTCCATGCAACCGCTATGCAAACGCGCGTATTTGCATGTCATTTGCATATTTACAGTTACGCTAACCATTTCTCAAGTTTCCACCGTGACAGGTCGGTATTTAACACAAAAGCTGCTATTCTTTCTGCGTAATCCTGGTAATCTTGTTTTATTTATCCCTAAACTTCCAAAAAAAAAAAACCACAACCCCGGGAGCTTCCTTCGCCAGCGTCTTGTCCAACCTGGCTTTCTCCAGTTCCCCAGCTGCTCCGCGCCGTTCTCTCTCTCTCCTTTTACCGTTTAACAGCAACAGCCACGAGGGAGAAAAGACATTTTTGGTTAACGGTCCTGTTTTAGGTGCAAACAGAAAAAGCGCCAAGTGGGCAAAACAAACAGGAGCCTGCGGGCATTCCCAATCACGGCCCGGTCCCGCCTCTGCTTTCCTCTGGCCGCAGTTCAATGGAACGTAAACACGATCTGCTTTTGGAGCTCAATTGTGTGGTTGTTTTGGGTTAAACACGAGGAGGATCGACGGTGAAGTGTTCAGTGGTTTGACGAGAATTACGCACGAGCTTTTACGCATTGTGAGCCGTGCGTAATGGAGGCCAACGCTCGCCACGGAGTCAGTCAAGTAAATAAACACGTAAAGAGAAAGTGAATCAAAGTTGGGGTAGCTGTTTTGAGTGGTAAATGTGTTTTACAATATAATAAATGTAACAGTTTGTGGAAAAAATGAGACTACTGCACCGTCGGAACTGAAAAACTGAATTTTAATTCTATAAATCAAATGATCAATCAAATTGATTCACAAAGTTGCAACAGATAGTAAACACTCACAAACACCAAAATACAAATTAAAATCTGGCAGCTCTTTAATCTTAGCTAAAGAATAAAAATATAAATTGAAATTGAATAGAATACAAATAATTTTTTTTTTAAATAGGTTTAAAGTAAATCAATCCATCAATAAATAGATAAATAAAGTAAAACAATAAGTAAAAAGATGCATTAGTTTAAAGTTGCTTGAATAAAAAAATATATGGTTTGGCCATCTTTCGACTTTCAGTGGGCGTGACTGACTGAATAATTAGCCAATCAGGGACAAGCATCGTCTCCTGTATGAAAACATGCACAATGAAAAAAAAAAAAGGAAAAAAATACCACATGGAACTGGCGGATTTTTGCCAAATCAATGAGCGAAGCAAAAAAAAAAAAAAAAAAAAAAAATATATATATATATATATATATATTTAAATGTGAGGTGAGTGAAACTAGATTTGAATCCAAATGGCAGCCCCTTTGCTTCATTTGCATCATGCAAAAAAAAAAAAATCTGATTGGGTACGTTGTGAATTTTATCGGAAAAGCAGCGGTAGAGGTGACCAGACCGAATCTAAAACTATGAACACAGAACCTCAGGTCGACTGATGCCACCACCACTAGTTGTGGTTTGAAGTCTTATGGTGCGTTGAGACCAGACAGCGTATTTGCATCTTTTTTCAATATTAAGTCAATGTAAACCCACACGTGTTTACATTGACTTAACAAGCGTTCAAGTGTATTTGCGGCGCCTAATGGCGTCTGCTGACGCGACTTTCTGTAATGCAGCGTCTTGCGAAGTGGAAGCTTGAAGCTGTGGTGAAAGCAGGAGTTGTGAAAATCCATCTTCAGACGCGTTGGAAGTCCGCTTCAGCCAATCAGAGACTCTACTCCTGTGACACGTGACACATCAAGAGGAAAGGAAGACTGTTTACTGAAGTCTTTTAATAACTTTTTTAACAAAAGTTCACTTGTTTTGTGGCTTTTTTCAAAGACTTGGTTGTTCGTTGCTGTGAAAATCTGGTATGGGACATGATCTGGACTGACAATACCTCACATGGATCTAGTAAAATGCTCATTGCCGTGTTTAAACCTGCTGTACGACGTGACACTGGAGGAGGACAGAGACAGCAAAAGGATACTGCCTAGAGGAGGAGAAAGTTATGAGATTGGGTAAGCTACGTTTTCTAAATGCAACAAGTCTCTCTCCTTCTCCTTCTCTCCTTCTCTCTCTCAACGTGGTCTGTCTACGAGCAAAACAAAGCTGCAAACAAGCGGGAGCTTGAAGAAGCGCGTTTGGGCGTTAAATTGTCATTTTGTCCCCCGTAGGGGGACAAAATACATATTGGGTGCATATTTGGGTGTCAGCTTCGAAAATCGCTTCGCTTTAACACGAGAATTTAGACGATTAAACACTGTCTGGTGTGAACGCAACATTAAGATAGTTTGGGACAGACTGAGGACCTGATGCTCTGAGAGGGCTCATTTGATAAAAGCAGATTGGATAAATAAATCGTAATAATGTCTGGTCGTATGGAATCCAGACAAGTGGCGTAGGGCCAGAGAACAGGTCTATAGACTGACATATTTAGCATCAGCTACAACTGAGATCTCCATTTTTGTGAAAATGGCCCAGCCGTAGTAACAACTGTATCTCACCATTCGTTTATCAAACACTCTCTTAACACTGTGCTGATATGAACAAGCAGTTTACGTTTTCCCTCAACATTGATTGAAATCACTGACTCACCGGGATTTTCTCCACTTCACTAGTTTCAAAAATCCTCCTCCAGCAGCAGCAGCAGCAGCAGCAGCAGCGCCCAGGCCGACGTGCTGAATATTTGAACATTTGGGACCAAAACGCACTGCAGAGAAGAGGAAACAGAACTCATTTCTTCTGCTTGAATAAAAATAACTTTATTGTGTGAATGTGTGAAACAGAAAAGGGCTTGTGTGAGCAGAGTGCAGTCTGACACTTCTGAAGGTTTGGTGTCGGGAACAGATGGCTTCATGTGTAAGTGTAACAATACTCAGAGGTCAGTCACATTTTATACACATGAACCACATGAAGATTGTTTAAATTGAGTTTTTTATATAATATAAAAGTGGATGGGTCAATGTTGAGAAAGTTACTGCAAAAAAATACAAAATAAAGGATAAAAATGTATTACAGTACACTTGGATTACAATACATACGTTTTTAAAATTGTCATTTTGTTAAAGTTAGGGTAAGTTTTTTATTTGTAAATTAGTCAAATGTTTTCTACTAAAAAGTATATGATCAATGTAGCACTTTGTTCTAATCAGGAGCCAAATGCAGCTCTCTGATTGGCTGAGCTTTGGTACTCTTTTCCAGTTTCACTTTGTTGTTTGTAAAATTAAGATTTAAGTCCTAATTGCAACCAAAATAAATACACGCGAAGGATTTAGGAGAGAAATTTAAAACCTACAGTAAATCAAATATCCCGACCACCCAAGACATTTTAATACCAGTCTAAAGCTGCATTTACACTTTTGTGATTACTGCAAAATGTGTTTGTCACAACTAGTGATGCACCGATCTGATACTGGAATCAAGTATTGTTGTCAATCAGTTTTGCTGGTTTGGGAATGAGTCCCATAGTATCGATGTCCTGATTGTGCGCTTAGTTCAGGGTCTGCAACTTGTAGCCAATAGGTTAGTAGACGCGAAATCAGCAGCTCTGTTCAGTAGCTACAACACGAACAGAGTGACGCCATATTCCTCCGGTAGAGGTGATGACGCAATCCAATTGAACACACTTTTATAGATTCAAATGAGCGATTATAGCAAAACCATGAGCAAAACGGACCGATTTTTGTCTTATGAATCTTTTTAAAACAACATTGGCATTGTTAGATTGTGTTTCCCAAACTGATACATTCATAGGCAGAAAATGCTACACAAACCCCATTAGTTGCCAATGTGACCTGGACACTCCTCCACAGAGAAGTGAAGCTACATGTACAACTTTCATTTGGAGATGTTTATGTCATTTTTTCTGCTATTTTCACTAGTAACGTGTAAAAGACAATGTTTAGTGTTCATAAAAGTCCTAAATGATTTACTTGACTGCCGTTAGCAGTTTTCTACACAAACTAAAAATAAAATACAAAAAAAAGTTTGCAAACTTAACACTAAGTTGTAGCGAGGCTCTGACCTTTGACCTCTGTTAAATGTGGTTTGTACCAGCTGACACGCTCCACATCTTTCATAACTTTTTCGCAGGCTAAGGCTAACGACTATAGAAAAACAAACAAGAGAACTCTCCGGAGTTCTTCAAAACATACCGGACTAGCTAAGATGCTACATGTTCAATACCATCAATACTAATTACATGTGGCTAGGGATTGGTCAAATAAAAAAGTCTGAACCTATCGAGTAGCGAACAAACCCCAATGGCTAGCAAAATATAAGCTCCAAGGGTAAGCTAACACATTTTATTTCCCAACACAACATGGAGCTGAAACTGGACATTAGTTACTACAACATGATCTCTCTAGTCATCATTAAAACTCACTGTAACCCACAAATCTCTTCCTCTTCTCTTCTTTTTAAGCTTCAAGTGCTTCTCCATCCCCAGAGCTCCTTCTGCAATCTCAGAGTCAGCCCAAGTCTAAAGTGAACCATTAGCCTGCCCTGATTTCCTCCGGCCTCACCACTGCCCCGAGGCCTTATCAAATATGAATACAAGCAGACGATCGATCGGAGAGGCCGGGATCCAAACCAAAGGACACATATTTACTGTTTCTACTGTGCGAGGAGACCGGCTGGGCTAATGTCCCGTGACAGAAAGAGCGATGCAGTGAAAACCTTCAGTAGTCTTGGTTTTGTGGTTTTAGAAGATTCATAATTGATGGTAAATTTAGCATGAATTATAAATAAAGGAGTTTAGCCCTGCACTTTGGTATTATGTTTTGATTTTGTTTTCAAACTTTATGATTTTAAGCTATATATAGTACTTAAACAGACACTATTTTTTTTGGTGCAACATAAGTTCTGTTCACGTCCAGTGTGCTCAGTAATATTTAATGTAGATAGTTGACCGCACAAAGGAATATTATTTAAAGCTCAAATGAAGAACTAGATCACTTTTTTCAGTAAAACATAGAGAACATGATTATATTTAAGATTTCACTAAACATCTTTGCTTGTTTTCATCTAATTTTGATGAGGTTTACAATAGGGGTTGGGCACTAACATCTTCTGGTTGACATAGGTCATTACATCCTGTGGTGTAGTTGCCATAGAGACACAGTTGTTAACCTCATTGGACATCACACGGAGCAGTTTTGGGCTAGTCCTTATTTGTAGACGCTGTAATGACAGGAACAGCAGAAATAAGGGCAGCTTCTGAGGCGAGTTTTCATAGGGAAAAGTTTAATTAATTGTGGGAACAGAAGCTCTGAACACAAACACAAACTCGCCGCGCTAGCTTTTTACTCATGTAAAACTTACCTGGAAGCTGCACTTTTCCTGCTGTTTCAGCTGTTGCTGCGTCTACAACAGATGACAAAAGAAAGTTTTTTAATATAAGGCTCGGGTTTGTGACATCAACCATCAGTAGAATGTTCAGTTGGTCTAATGCTAAACCAGTAGAGATTTGAAGCAGCTAAAACTGAAAAAAGCATTAATTAAAAAACCCCTCTGACGCCACAGAGTGATTTTACCAATACTGGTCCAGCGGTTCATTGGATTGCTCCACAGCTGTTTTATTCACTTTTTTAATATTATATTGACTAATGTAATCCTATGGATGTTCTGCAAAACAAGAAACATGGCTATTTTACCTTTTTTCCCATGGTAACCGAGCCTTATGGAGCAGGGGTGTCAAACTCAAAAGGAGCTGGAGTCAGCGTTGGTCGAGGACCTCATTTTTATATACAAGTCCTTCAAATATGGCAGCTGGGCTGTGGGCTATACAAAGCTAATATAACACAATGACTCTATGTCCATTTACATTGTAAAACATCACATTATATAATAGTAATTTTGGACAATTCAAAGCATTCCAGTGCATTTTAGGTTTTATAGACACATTTTCAGCAATATAAACCTTAATATTCATTCTGACCTCTGTGGCTCCTCTCGTCAGCACTCGGCTGCAGTGTATTCTGGGACCTGGAGTTCAAATTGTTGTGTGCTAATATATAAGATCATTAAAAATGACCTAAGACAGGTTCAAGCGTACTGGTTCAATTTGTTGACATATTAGACATAAAAAGTTCACAGAGGAAAATTTGAATTGCTTAAAAATGTTAGTGCGTGAACTAGTTCTGACTGAAAATTGTCCTCAAAATCTCCCTTTTTTTTTTTTTTTTTACATTTTTTAGACTTGTAACTTTAATAAATAACGTTTAGAATTAGACATCAACAAATCCTATTCTATTATTTGGATTATCAAACCAAAAAGAGCAGAAGTAATCGTCCCCCGGGGCTGTTTGGGCCTGTTTTGTAGAAGGTAATAATACAGTGGTGCTCGGATCAGCAGCTTTGACACAAGTCGGACCAGTTACAAGCACAGATAAGTTAAAGCAAAGCACGCTTTATAGAGGCAAGCACAGTGGAAACAGCACTGATTACAATGTTCCCACGATACCACCACATCATGTTCTTGTTTTACTTACAGTCTAAACCTAAACTGAGTGACAAGTCAGAATATGAGGTCAGAATTTACTGTCATGGCTAATTAATTGTCAAAATAAAGCACAGCACACTTCTGTCAGATGTAGGAGGTAACACTTTATATTAACTACATCTTGATTAGCCTTAATACACTCTTAATAAAGCATGAATTATGGATTAATTCTTAATGAACAAATGAGAAGTTAATGAACAAAAAAGGCTATTAAGGCTTAGGTAACGACTTAATTACTACAAGCCCCACCCCTCAACCCAAAATCTTAATCTTAGCTCCTTTATTGAGCAGTTACTAAACCTTAATAAACACTTCCATTCATTACTTGATGATTTGTCCATGAATTGTTAACTCTTTATTTATGCTTTAATAGGGCTTTAGTAAGGCTAAATAAGGTATAATTAATATAAAGTGGGTTAGGGTTGGATTGTGTTGCGATTGTGAAATAATGAGGAGGTGGAGCCTGTTGTACATCTTTTAGAAGAAAAAAAAACTGGAGAAAACCTGCACAGCCACGAGGAGAACATGCAAACTTTCCATAAACTCGGTTCAGCACGGTATGATACGGTCCTTCGCTGTTTCCAATAGTTTCACAGTGGACCCTGGAGCGGACCTTCCCACGGCTCACTTCGGTCCTGTTTGAGGCTAGATGATTGGACAAGAGAAAACAGAAGCTCAGGTAAAAACAGAGAGAAAAGAGCAGCTGGAAACATGAAATAATGTTCCTTAGGCTAAACAAAAGTAACGCCAAATAACCTGTAACTAGGGATGGAAAATCGTTTGACATGTAAAACTTTGCTTGGAATTTTTACTGAAAGTGAACGTACAAACAAAAACAACAAAACAAAAACACAAACTAGAGAATTTCTCATCTCAGCACTGATCACGTTCTGCTTAATCTCTGAAACCTCACAGGCACACATTTGAGAATTTTTGGATTGCATTGAACATTTTTTGTCAAGTAATCTTTTTGTTTAAATCACACACTAACGTGGAAAACAACCTACGTAACATTTTGGACGTATGCATGCGTTGTATAGGATAGTCCAGAATCAGTGTGTTTTGCTCATGCACCACCGTTACACACACTCTGTAGTTGTATATTACACACAATAATACAATAACAGCCACAATGTTTGAAGAAACAAAGTGTGAACTTGTGCCAGACGTGACTGAATGTGCAATATTATGTTGCCTTAATGGATTTAAGGACAGTAAATATTACTGTTCAAATGTTCATAAAAGTATAAAAAAAGTAAAGTCAAAGTTCTGAACACAACAACTGTGGCTTTGTTTTAATGCATAATTTTTTTTGTAGGTCTTTAAAAATGTTAATATAGATAAACTAACAAAATTGGACAAAATTGAAAATTGTGGCTGCAAAATCGAAAACTGAATTGAATCATGACTTAAGTGAAACGTCAAATCCTATGTTTACATTGTTTCGTGGCAGTTAAACCCCCAGATTCTTTTTTGTGGTGATTGTTGATCGCTTACTTGAAGTGGGACCTCATCCACCAGGTCTTTACCAGTTCGAGTGGTGTTCCAGCGCATTTTTACAAGAGTGAAGTGGGAAATATCCCAGTTCCCAGCAGTTTTAATTTCAATGATGAAAACTATGACAACATTTTTTCGTCAACGAAGGTTTTTTACAGACTAAATCAAAATCAAATCAAAATGACTAAAAGATGACAATAAAGGCCGTCATTTTCATCAACGAAAAAAAGACGAGATGAAAACAAAATCTGACGAACTTCCTAGTTGCCTGTAACGCACCATAATTATGATTTGACAAATAATATCTTGTTTTTACTGTTTATTTTCCTATAGCATTAGCCCTCAAAAACACAAGTTATAAAAGATCCAGAGTGTGTCAGCTGTACAACCTACCGACCACATTTAGCAGAGGTCAGAGCCTTGTTAGAAATTATTGTTGAGCTTACAAACCATTTAGTATTTTATTGTAAATAAAAAATGTGTATAAAAATGCTAACGGCTAGCGAACCTATGCATCTTTTAAGACTCTACTGACCACCAAACGTCTCTTTTACATGTTACTAGTGAGAAAAGCTGACAAATTACATAAATAACACCAAACAAAGTTTGGTTGTCAGTTGTGTGCAAATTGTCTTTATATTTTGGTGCTTTTTGCTGAAATGTGAAGGAATTCAGCTTTAGAACTCAAACTACTTTTAGTCATCAATATCTTCATAATTTGCAACTGTAAAACTAGGATAAACATTTACCACAAAGACAATCACACCAAACAAAGTTATAATGAGAAAATCGCGATAATCTGTCATGTGGGCTTAAAGTAATATATGTCGTGGCCTGTTAAATTGCATTAATCAGAGTACGTCATGTAGGTAAAAAAGCTTTTGTGAGTGATTTTACCAAGTTTAGCTGAAGTTAGTAGCCTCCCCAACAACTGCAGCTCATATAGGACACGGCTCTTTTGTTGCACGGCCTTATCCATTATTCACCTGATCTGAAAAACAGACTGCAAACCAACTGCACAGCTGTCATGGAGCAACAAGGCGTGGACACAAATAATTCATGACGCCCGGAAAGAAAAGGCTGAGGCCGAAAGAGAGCAAAATAATAACAGGAGACAAGCTTCTGACAGCTCACACGTGGAGACGGGCTATTTAAACGCTCCATTTACAGACCAGCTTTTATCTTTGGGACTTTGTTTTTGGTGAATCAGTTTTACATCAGGAAAAAAGAGGTTTGAGAAGAAAAGAAAAGACATTTGAGTTTTTAACCAAGTGCTAATCTTACCTCCTCACCACAAGCACAGCTGAAGTTCTGTCTGGGAGATACTATTCTTTTCCTTCCGAGTCTGTAAGAAAAAATGAATAAATCTGAATTTCTTGTTTTGTGATGTCATAAATAGGCAAAGGCACTGACTAATTTTTACAATGAAATAACTCAAAAATAAATTTCCCCCCAGTGCAGATCTCTTGTTAAAGAAAATGAGTCTGTAGTGGCCTGTCTACGTCTAATAATATACTATTTGTTCACCAAAATTCATACATTTGTCTGTTACTGCATTGTGGCTAACTGCTGTTAGCATACCGACACGTCCCGCTCCTAACAGCTATGTTTAAAGTTGAGGTAGGTAACTTTTTTAGTTATAAATTAGTAAACTTTGTTTTAAACTAAAAAATATAGTGTTAATACAGCATTCTGTGAAAAAAATAGATCATTGTGTACTGCCTGATTTGAATAATAACAAATTTTAGTTCCAGAAGTCAAATGCAGCTCTCTGATTGGGTGTGCTTGGGTGGGTCTCCCAATTTCACGTTTTTGTTTATAAAAAGATGTTTTTAAGCTGCAATTTCAACCAAAAATGAATCCATGTCAACATTTACCATGTGTGGAAGGATTTTATGAGAGGAAGTTGTTGTTATCCTAGTCCAAGTACAGTATCACAAAATTTGTTTTATGTGGCCATACCTGCTTGTCACAGCCTTTTCCCGTCAGATCTCAGAAGCTAAGCAAGTTAAGGCCTGGTTAGTACTTGGATGGGAGACCGTTAGAACACCAGGTGCCACAGTGAGATGACAAAAGTGGATTGTCGTTGTGTCATTGGGCAAGACACTTAACCCACACTGCCTCAGTGTCTGTTACACTGGGTGAATGGATCCTAGATTTTAAAGCGCTTTGAGTGCCTGGAAAGGTAGAAAAGCACTAATTAAAAAGACCATTTTATAGACAAGGCCTGCATTCATTCATTCATTTTCTAAAGCTCTCTTGTGTAAAATTGGGTAAAAAAAATTTGATTTTTTTCACGCTCTTCTCTGTGTACAAATTGTGCTCTATATAAACTTCCCTTCCCTTGCCTGTTTTCGTTATTTCGTTATTTCTCCTATTTCCCTGTAAAGAACATCTCATTACTTAGTTTATCCATAATCTGTTCTTTGCTATTCACATGTTGTCCCTTGTCCCACTCCCCTCTGGGGAGTGTATCTGTTCCAGATGCTCCTGCTCCAGTGTCGATGCCTGGACCTCGGATCCCACCGAATCTTGACTTTGGATTCCACCTAATCTTGACATCCTGGACCTCGCTCATTGTTCCACTCCAGCCTCTCTTTGACTGGCTGTCTTTGTCCTGCTAGAAAAATCGTCTATCCTGCTAGAAAAAGCGTCTATCTGGCTCCACAGACTTAAACTTCTAATTACACCTGGACATACGTCAGTCCTGGTCACATCTACAGCCTGTCCGTCCATGGTGGATCCCTCTTTCACTGTGGTTCTCCTCCAGGTTTCTCTTTTTCCCCTCTGTGAGTTTTTCCTTGCCGAGAAGGAGGGTCTAAGGACAAGGGATGCTCTGGGACAAATTTTATTTGCCACTTTGTTGTTGTAACAATCTGCCTGCATTTCCTAATAATGATTGTTTCTAATTTTACATTGTTTCTGTTGACATTGACCAAATGTTTCACTGTTTGATTTTCTGACAAATCTTGTTTGCTAAATCAACATCTTGTAAAGTCCGCTGAGATAACTGCTGTTGTGATCTTGGGCTATACAAATAAATTGAATTGAATTGAACTGAATTTTCTGCCTTCTGTCATCATTAGTTTACTCAAAGACTTTGTAGCTTGTAATCTTGCATTGTTCTGCAGCCCTGTCCTCACCTACCACCTATCCCCGCCCACTTGTCTGTGTTTAATTGTGATGATTAAAATATTCAGATTCATAGTAAAGCATGGTTCAAAATGGACAATAAATCTGCTGCTTGTTACATTAAAATGTTACAATGAAGAGGCGGGGCTTATAACTATAGAGGCAGGGCTTATTACCACAAAGAGGCGGGGCTTATCAGTCCTGCACTTTTGCACAGGAAGTAAATGGACCTCTTTTGATTTCTAAGCGGTTTTACATCAATTTTGTGTTTCATAAAAAAAAAAAAAAAAAGTAAATTACTGATCTACTTATATTATAGTGTATCCCTAAATACATAGAAAAAACACAATTGGTCAACTTTTAGTAAGATAGTTTGTTGCACATACACTAAACAGCAAACTGCAGCGCTGACAGACTTTTACATCTGAATCTGGGACATGAGGTGCTCAAGATGTGAGATCTCAACACACTTCCTGCGCCTATGACCATTTTTGTTTGGGGCACACAAATATTCATAACATTAAATTTGTTTAAACTCTTTCCCTGCCAATGACTTGTAGTAACTCAAATTCTTTAACCAAAAAGTGAAACAACACTTTGTACTAAAAAAAGGACGTTTTTTTTTTGTCAGGTTTTCTGTCAAACACTGAGTAGCAGAAGAACCATTTTTTGTGGAGCTGTGACTATTGTTTAAAATGAGCAAGAAGGCCAAGCAAAGAAGGAGGGTCAAAGTGAGACTAGTTCTGGCACTGAAAGAGTTAACAAGCTAACTGACGTTCCATGCACAGAACTTATTACACTAAATAAACATGATATCATCCATTCAGTGTTAAGTCCAAGTGTTAAGTCCAAGTGTAAACCGTGCTGAATGCAGTGCAGCAGATTGTTGTGTAAAAGGCCTACAGAGACCGCTGTGGTCTTTGCACTGACCACACTGAAAGCTTTCCATTAGAGCGCTCTGTCCTGATGTGGGCCGGCCCTGAACAGCATGGGTCCAGAGGGGGGGCGGCGGAGGGTCCCACACAAGAGAGCGGGCTGCATTTAAGACATGTTTATCTGCTTCATTTAGCATTACATATCACTGTGCAGGGGAACTTCAGCCTTTCCAGGATTTCACCCATAAAAACAAACAAACAAGAGCGTGTTACTGAAATAAAATGTAGCAGTTATAAAGTAAGACATCTCCTCATATTATCTGTTACATTCAAGAGCCCATGCTTCTGCAATATATACAGTAAATCTGATTTTATTTTGATGTGTAGTCAAGTGGGCGGATAAGTGAAAACAGGAGGGTAAGGCACCAAGGGGAGATGTGTGGTACCTCTCACTTTTTCCTTAAAGGGACCTATTATGTTAAATTCACTTTTATAAGTTTTAACCTTGTTATGATGGCCTTCCTTCATCATTAGTTTACTCAAATGTATGCACTCTCATGCATGTTGAAGTAATCTTGTTTTGTTCTTCAGCTGGAGCTCAGAAATCCTCGTTCTCACCTACCACCTACCCCCTCCACTTGTCTGTATTTACTTGATATATTTCAAAAGATTAATACTCAAAGTGGATCATGTGTGGATCAATACGTCCCATTACCACTTTCCAACAATAAAAAATAGTTTTTAAAAATCTGTTGCTTTTTACAGTTACATTTTAAAATGAAGAGACGGGGCTTATCAGATCTGCAGTTTTGAACAGGAAGTCAGTGGAGCTGACTGATCTGCATATGTTCTAGTTTCCTACTAAATAAAAAAAAACACAATAGGTCCCCTTTAATTGATCAATTTTGTTAGTTTCCTCATGAAATAATCTATTTACTTTCTGTACATTTAGAAGAAAAAAAAGTACATGTAACATTTTAGTTACACTTAAATGAGTCATTCTAAGATGGCTCAGTGTTTGTTCAAATGCTCTTCTGACAAAAAAAAATTCTACAAATTTAGAAAAAATGTCATAGAACTTTTTAATGGGCTCTGCCTACACTTTTTAAATGTATTTTAAGTCCCAAAATCTAATTATCTAATGTTTCTGGGCTTTTTTTTTAGATTTGGCGAGTCACCCTGGTGGAATATATAAACTCCTCCCTCTGACACCACTGCTGTGGGGAGTTTTGCTGCATTCATGTGCCCCGGGAAACTCGGAGGTATCTACGTATCTACGTGACACCAACAAACATTTGCATCACTTCATCTTGATTTTCTTTGCAGATTTGTGAAAAAGTCACGTGAAAACTCTTATTATTGTAACTCGTGGATTTACTGAGAAGTTGTATCTTTTCTTGTTGGTAAAAGGTTGATAAATAAATTATTTTGGACATTACCTGTAAAGGTACATTGATGTAAACTCATTTAGTCTGCGTCAAGGTTTTAAATGTGTTTTCCTGGTGAAGCAGAACTCTTAGTGTGATATAAAACTAAATCCCTGTCATTTTGAGTCAGTCTCTGCTCCAATCTCATGTGGTCCTGCCGTGAGTCCTGCCCAGGCTCTTGTCATTTGACGCAAACTAGGGAACTCGGCCGCCAACACTTCCAGGCGAGTTTCCCAGCTGAAATTCCTTCCCGAGCGGTGTTCAAACATGTTTTTCCCAGTCGGAGCTCGGAACTTCACAGTTTCCAAGGGAACATGAATACAGCATGAGAAAGCAATCACACACTGTTGAACATCATCAGTCGTTGGGCTCAGCTTGGTGAGCAGTGACGCGATGTGCCAAAGTGTGTGAGTTTGAAACTCGTGTCTATGTTTCATTTCTTTCATGTTCTATTTTAGAAAATACTTCTATCATATATGCTTATGTAGACTAGGTTTTATACATATGCTATGTCTGTAAAGTTAATAAAAAAGAATCTTGAAATGCAAGTAAGAAACTAGACTAGTACTATACAACCTCAAAGCTGTGAGTCTCACCGTACTCATGATCGCTCTTACACAAAACTATCATCTCTCACAAACTCACTGTCCATATTTGGTTCTGTCAATCAATGTCTGTTCACACCCACTGGGCGTCTCTCAAAAGGCCTCCGGGCATCTCCCATTTTTCTGAGCCTGTTGGGCGGAGTAAGTCTCTGACTGCGCGCTTAGCCTCACTTTAAAATCCCAGATCTGCAGTTTTGCACAAGTAAATGGACTTCTTTCTATTTCTAAGATATTTTGTGCTTTACAAAAACAAAATGTAAATGACTGATCTACAACTATTCTAGTTTATTCCTCCATACATAGAAAAAACTTTAATGGTGCACTGTGTAACTTTTTGGAGGTGTAAAGTCAACAACACAATTGAGTACAAATAGAAGGCTAAAACCATACTTTGGAACATTCTGAATGAAGATGAATATGTTTTATGCCATAATGTGAAAAAAAATACAGCTAAAGGAACAGTTTTTCCATAGAAACATGCATGAAATCGTGCTATTGACTAAAGTTGTAGAAAAGCTGAAACCCTTGTGTCCTGCACTGCTCCTTTGTTCTGGTGCACTGGCCTGGTTTCATCATTTATCAGGAGTCATGTCTCGTGGAGCTCACATCCTCGCAGCGGCAATAAAAGTACCACGTCTGAAATCTGCTTAATACAAGTGACAGGAACAGGACACTGCAGCTCTAAGTACTTTCTCTATATTTGAACATTTTACACGTCTGACAAATGTGACGAGATAATGGTCACATGTAAAGCTGTGCCTTCGCTCTGCGTGTGTGATAAAAGCTTTATGTCTATGTCAACACCGAGGAAATCAAGTTCATGTAGAGGGTAAAATGGACATTTTGTGCTATGAATGTTAAAAATAGCAGTACCTCGATTTAAACATTACGAAAACTACTTTTTTTACACAAGCTTTGAATCTGCGGCCTATGCTTAAGCCTCTGTCACAATGGCCCGTACGACCTGCTATGACCTCTTTGCAAATGATTTTTTGCTCATTTCCTACGTCATTCTTGAGGCGAGGTTGTTAAAAAACAGTGCTTACAGTGTGTTTGTAAGTTCGTAGCCGGTCAATGGTTTTGTCAAAGATTTTCTACAAGTCTACAAACGCAGAAACTATAAACTGTAGAATACAGCTTATGATTAGGCTTATGCAGTTTGTCTATGTGGGACAGTGGAACAGTTCTACAGTCCAAACATCTGAGACCAGCAGTAGAGGCGCAGTTTTTAGCCCTGTGAGGGATTTGTGCGGAAGACCACGGACCTGAAGTCGAGCCTGGAGTTGGACACAAACACGGGGAGGACAGCTCGCTGTATCAGGCTCAGACATTTGGCACCAGTGCTGCTTACTGGCAGTGGAATAATACTATTCGTGGAGTGCTTCAAAATGTCAATTATACAAAACTTCAGCACACGGAAGACGCCTTGGAAGATTAGCTTTTCGTCTTTCCTCCTCTGCAATACACAGGTAAGAAACACAGGACAATGACTTAACTTTGTGAGAATGAAATGGGGTTTTGACTAAAAGACACAAACACCAGAACAGATTCACATTTTCAGATGAAGCCAACACGAAATTTGAGCATATCCGGATTATTGCTAATATTCTGAACGGTCAATGAAACGTTTATTAGCTAGTAACAGATTGATAAAGGATTGAGTTGGATAGGGAGATAGTGCAGCTCCTGTGCGATACAAAATAGACGCAGGATTATCGCAAAGATGCATTAGGGCAGACGCAAGGATGTCATATGGCTTTATTTCCACAAGAATGTCAGAAGTTGTTAATGAATGAAGCCTACTATAAGACTGTAGGAAACCAGTTTCTCCTCCACAATCGTCATACGAACTCCAGATGACCTGTGCGATTCATACAAACGATTTATTCTAACAGGTCATTGTGACCATAGACTAAACTTTAGACTCACTATAAACAAGTGAGACCTACAAATGTACTGTTTTTTTTTCTTTTTAAATTTAGCTGGTGTGGTGCACTCAACAGTACAAAAATTACAGCACTCATTTGTATAGCTATGTGACAACATTGTACAGGTCAATATTTCAATCAGCTGAAGGAAAGCTTAAAATAATATTTCTTGATTTTTTTTTTTTCTGTAATACAAAATGTTTTTTTTTTTGCTGGTCTAATCACCTGACAAATACACCAGATTTTAAATATGTACATTTATTTTTTTTGTTATTTCATGACAAAGTAGGAAAGTATGAAACTTGTCCTTCGTCTAGCCTAATTACAGATGAACAACAGATGAACTTAGTGGAGTTTTATTGAACAAATTGTGGGCTAATTTTCACCTGAAAAGATACAGAGGTCAAAACAACGAAGCCCACGCTTTCACAAAGAGTCCAGCCAATTGTTTGTGGGTTCAGAAACTATTTCTATTTGAATTTTAAACAGTTTCAGTCAGGCATTTTCACAACAATCTCTAATATAAGTGGTTTAAGATTCTGAAGCTGCTCTGACAACACATTATGATACAAACAAATGTTTAGAGGAGCATCTCTATCATTTGAACCTCTGTAGCCTCACATTTTACTGTTGTAAATTAGAGGGATTCTGCAGAACTAGTGAAGTCTTTAAGATTTAATCCCAGATTGTGTTTTCCGTGTGAACAGAACAGCACCGAGGAGTTACATCGCACATCATACACTCACACTCTGACGAGGCCTGATTGCAGCGATGAATCTTTGTAAAAAATTCATAAGATCCATTTCACAAATGACCAAGGCACGCAGGCGTTTGTTTTCTACCAGTGAAGTTCTACAGTCCTGAAGCGCACAGCAGCAAGCAGCTACAAATGACAAAGATTTATTCTCAGCCTCGATCAAATATTTATGTGCAGGCATTCAAGTAAAGTTACTTTTTGTGTTCTGATTTAATGAATGATTTGAGCGGCGAGGGAGAGATGTTAGGTGTGCTGAAGCCTGCACTAATGCACGTCCAGGGGTCTGCGGTTCATGTGTCAGACTGTGGAAGGATCAGGGAGAGACAGAGGAGAGGAGAGGAGAGAAGAGGAGGAGAGGGAGAGAGAGAGGGGAGAGAAGGAGAGGAGAGAGAGGAGGAAGAAAAGGAGAGAGGAAGGAAGAGGAAGAGAGAGAGAAAGAGGAGAGGAGAGAGAGGGAGGAGAGGGAGGAAAGGGAAGGAGGAGAAGGAGAGGAGAGATGGGGGAGACAAGGAGGAGAGGAGAGAAGAAGAGAGAGAGGGAGGAGAGAAAAAGAGGGGAGAGAAGGAGAGGAGAGATGGGGAAGAAAAGGAGGAGAGGAAAGAGGAGAGAGAGAAGAGAGGAGGAGGAGATGAGAGAGAGGGAGCGAAGGAGGAGAGAAGGAGAGGAGAGATGGGGAGACAGGAGGAGAGGAGAGAAGAGGAGAGAGGGAGGAGAGAGGGAGAGAAGGAGGAGAGATGGGGGAGACGGGGTAGAAAAGGAGGAGAGGAAAGAGGAGAGAGAGGAGAGAAGAGAAGGAGGAGACAAGGAGGTGAGGAGAGAGAGGGAGGGAGCGAAAGACGAGAGGAGAGGAGATGGGGAGACAAGGAGGAGAGGAGAGAGGAGGAGGGGGACACGAAGGAGAGAAGAGAGGATTAGAGAGAGAGAAGAAGGGAGAGAGGGAGGAGAAAGAAGAGAGAGGAAAGAAGAGTAGAGAGGAGAGGGAGAGAGGGAGGAGAGAGAAGAGAGAGAAACTAGAGAAAGGAGGAGATGAGAGAGAAGGAGGAAGTATAGAGAGAAAGACAGAGAGAGATGGGGAGAGGGGAGAGAGAGAAGAGTGAGGAGAAAGCTAGAGGAGATAAGAGAGAGAGAGAGAGAGAGAGAGAAAGGAAAAAAGAGGGGAGAGAGAGGAGAAAGGGGAGATACAAAGAATGGGGACAAGAGAGTGAGGGAGATGGGGAGGAGAGAGAAAAGAAAGAGAGAGACAGGGCAGGGAGAGAGAAAACAGAGAGGGGAGAAAGTAGGCGATGTGCGGGGGAGAGAAGGGAGAATGGGAAAGAATAAAGAGGGAGAGATAGAGGGCTGCTATTTTCACCACGTCCCTTCCGGCCAGCACCAACCATTCACACTCACACCAGGTCCATACTAGAGAATGTGGGTGAAATGTCTTGCCTAAGGACACGACGACAAGTTTCTCCTCTGTTTGTCTCTCTGTGGCACCTGAGTTTCATCCAGAAGTCTCCTATCCAAGTACGGCCCAGGCCAAACATGCTTAGCTTCTCAGATCTGAGGAGATTTGACAAGCAGGTATGACCACAATATGTCTATATAAAACTGCAAATAATGTAAATAAAATGCACTTTTTAATACTTCATCAGCTAACTGAAATGATCAACTTTTAAGACCTCATATCCCAAACATTTGAAAACATTGTAAACAATAAGTGCGGTTGATTGAAAGCTCTTTACAAGCTCACCTGATAGTGAAAATGATCTGTGACGCTAAATGAGCCCGTTACATGTGCGAGGCCTGACAGAGGGCCTGCTGAGGGCGGGACGCAGCCAAAATGTGAGGCCACGGTTAAAGGGAAATGTATCCTCTCCTATTCTCCCTCTGGCATCGTCTGAAAGTTTAATGAGCCCACGCAGAATCTGATCTGTCTGCTCGCCTTTATCTGTGCACTCAACTAACTGCACAACCGAGAGCTTTCATCTGGGACGGGAGGGAAACTAGTCCATGTTTCAACAAAGTCACCATCAGTTTATCCATTACATCAGCCTATTAAAGGTGTTGTATTGTGTAATTTAGACAAAATGTATGTTTCACCAGGTGTATCATTTGTTACATTAAAACTTCGGTGTCATTTTTGCTTTGTTTACAATGTGGCTAGGCAACAGTTTTGGAATTACCTCTACAGACTGTATGTTATATTTGCCGAACAAAATATAATTAGAAACTTCACCAAAATAGCCAAACTGGGTGAAAATGTTAAGTGAAATCTTAAAATAACAATGTTCATCATGTTTGGTGTACGCAAGTGACCTCACCACGAGTTCTTGCAGACCCCGCTTCGCCAGACCAGCCACGTTTGAGATCACACAGGGACATATGGCATGCTAACAGGTCTGAAACATACAATAAACAATATACGATTGCAAACAAATAAATGAGTGAGTAAATAGGTGAGTGTTGTTAAATCTGTTTACCTGCTTTACCAGTGCTCATAATAAATGATCTATTAAATGAACATAATACTGCGGTCTATTAAAGTCTTTTTTAGCATAACTGATGACTTTTTTTATTCTAAAATTATTTTATGTACAATCAACTGTAAAAATACAAAATCTACAATCATGTAGGAATTACAATTTTGACTGAATAAGAAATACAATTCTGAAACAGCAGTTTTTTTGTTCTCACGAGTGCTTCTGAGTGTTCTTAGGAGTTGTTCTTACAGACGAACATTTTCCGTTAAGAACACATTTTGTAAATGCTAAAAATGTTTGTAAGGAGCCCTTAACAATTTGTATGTAAGAACGTGTCATGAATGAGGCCCAATGATTGTATCTTGCTGTGTGATTAGGTTTCTCACAGGTTTGATTGTTAGAGCAACCCGAACAGCTCTACAGTGGTCCTAAAAAGCCTACACCAAACAGAAAGCTTTGATTGTGCAATTACACTCTACGGAAAAAAACTATGGAAGCAAGTTTTGGTTCTGCCAGCCAGTGAGCAGACACGCCATATTTTGACCTCACACAGTAGCTTAGCAAACATCTCTACACCTTGTTTACTAATTGCATGTATTTAATTGTGTGATTATAGTTGCATGTAGACCATGCAAGCTTATTAGGGCTGGGCGATATGGACAAAAGACATCAAAATATATTTTTGTCATATCTCAATATAAGATATATATCTCTATATCTTTGAAATATTTTTTAAAGATTATTAACCTTAATCCCCTCTCACCTACTTTTCTTAGCAGCGTACTTCCGGTTTAGCTGCGATTAACTTGTAAAATTCAATTCAATCACTGGGCAACACTGTCGTTTTATCTATTTGAAATTGACCTGCAAGACAGACAGACAAACATGTTACCTACCTTAACAGAGCTAAACAGGAAGTGTGATGCCAACTAAAGTGGGCAGGGCACAATAAGGTGAAAGTAGAAATGCAAATTTACATCAAATAAATAGATTTTGATGATGGCTGATTAAAAACTAAAAAAAAAACCCAAATTCTATGTGTATCATAATTTTATATTTGACTATTGCAACAAATAGAAAGTCTAATTCATCTTCTCATTCTCTCTTTGACACTTTTCTCTATAACTGCAACCAAGAGCAGTTTTTATCAGTCTTATGTGTTGTTTTTTTTGTACCCAGGATTATATTATCTCGATATCTACAACATTGCCAAATTTATATTTTGTGCAGAAAATATCTCGATACACAATTTACAGTATATCGAATCAATAAATCGCCCAGCCCTAATTTAACATTGTCGTGAAGCATATAAAACAGCAAAACTAAATGCACAAATTAGTAACACAGATAGCCGACATTTCCTAATCATTCCTGTGAGATGTGCTGGAGTTGAGCTGTGCGAGGTGTGCCGTGAGCCCTGAGCGGCAGCAGAAATGTTTTAACACTTGAACGAGCACTTTAAACGGATAAAAGGCCTACGCGAAAAAGACTTAAAAGCTCCCATCACTTCCAGCAGGACACGGCGCGGTCCCTAAGTTGCCGTATGTCAGCGTGTTTAAACACTGGGTAGAGGTGCGGATGGCAGAGTGGATTTGACAGGCCCTTCACATGTAACACGTCCTCTCTCTCCTCCGGCGGGACACAGCGGGGGGGCGGTATTGATCAGGACGGTGTAAGTCTCCCACTCCAAGCAGCAGTTTCTATGTCTGTCGGTGCGTCGCGAAAATCTATCGATCGGACACCAGGCTAACACTTGTCATCAAAAAGCTGGTTTACAAAGTAGCAAGAGCGAAAAAGCATATGGATTTATTGTTATTTCTTCAGCCGGTGACCTGACTGTAGCTAGTTTGTGTCTTACCTTTGGGGTTTGGGCTGGCTGCAAACACTGTGTTGAACGATCTGCAAAGGACAGTATGTAAACAAGAGTGGCTGCTGCGGTTTCTGGCTTGTGTAGAAATACCTGGAGAAAAGAAAAGTAGCACTTTAGTTAATAGGTATTAATGATGGTACTTAGTGGTGCACTGCAAAAACTAATAACTCACTAGTCAGTCCAAATCGGTACGTTGTTGAAATTTAAATTATCCAGATGTTACCTTTTGCAGTGTAAATGTGGTATTATCAGTGGTACATAATGTAACTATAGTGAACTGTAGGTACTTATGGTATAGTACTGTAGTGTAGTGGTACTTAATACTATAGTATTGTAGTGGTACTTAATGGTAACTATAGTGATACTTGTAGTGGTACTTAATGGTAACTATAGTGATACTTGTAGTGGTACTTAATGGTAACTATAGTGATACTTGTAGTGGTACTTAATGGTAACTATAGTGAAATCTGTAGTGGTAGTTAAAGATAACTATTGTCATACGTGTACTGGTACTTATAGTGGTACTTGCAGTGGTTCTGAATAACTAATGGTACTTGTAGTTGTACTTAAAGGTGGGTAGCTGATTTTCACACTGCAAACACAATTTAGGTTTTAAATCTGGCAATTTCCTCTCCTAAATCCTTCAACATATGGTTATTATCAAAATGATTTTGGTTGCAATTATGGCTTTAAAACAACTTTTTCCAAACGATAAAGGGAAACTAAAGAGGACCACCCAAGCTCAGCCAATCGGAGCACAGCATCAGCTTCTGATGAGAACTAAAAACATTTGTTTATTCAATTCAGACAGTGCAGAGTTGGTGTCATTTTTTCACAAAGTGCTCCATGTATCAGACTTTTTAGTGGAAAATACAAAGTTTACTAAATTATAACTAAAAAAGTTAGTTACCCCAACTTTAATGGTAACTATAGAGGTACTTGTACTGGTACTTAATGGCAACTATGTGGTTTTGTATGGTACTTATGTATAAAGTTGTTTGTATTGGTGCTAAATAGTAATATAGTTGATTGTATGGTTTACTGATCACTATAGTGTAATTGTAGTGATACTTATTGGTAATAATGGTACCTGTAGTGTATTAATGGAAACAATAGTGGTATTGCAGTGTTACTTAAAGTAACTATAGTGGTACTTGCAGTGATACAAAAGTGGTAACTAAAATGAAAGTGACCCACACATACTTTCGGGCCTCACACATTTAAATCTCAGAAAATAAAATGTTATATCTCTCTTTTAATTTAGAGTAAGGTTTATCTCCCATTTAGAAGATTGTATTCCTCAATATTCTAGGGTTTTTAGGGAAAAGAATCAAGAATCGTGCCCAAAGAATTTGTAAAGATCATAAAAATCATCATCAACATCAACATCAACGTCACAGTTATACATCTTAAGTCAGACTTAACTCAGCAGCATTTTACACTGAAGTCAGACTTTAGACAAACACACAGGAGAATACCATAATTACCCTGTTCAGCTTGACTTCAAATAAAAAAAGAATCTAAACTTAATCAAGAAATCCCTCAGCCATCTTGAATCTGCCCATCCTCCTCTGATTGTTTAATACATGGCTAAAGCTTTTACAGAAGGCGCTGAGGTCAAAGTCCTGCCTCTCCGGAGACCTTTCCTCCATTAGCTCGACGCACATTGGAGTCTCTCTCTCTCTCTCTCTCTAACCCCCCGATTGTATTTGAAGGGGACCATTAGCGGGACGTGGAGCGCTCCTCCAGGTGTTTCCCCAACAAATACCACGCGACAAGACAACAAGTGCAGAGCCGCCGAGGTGGTCTGAGGAGGCAATAACAAACATATAGTGCGATGGTGGCTAAGATAACAACTGCATGTAAATCAATAGAGTGCACGGCTACAGCTTGTTCTGCTGTATGGGGAATCTATAGGATGTGCTATAGGCCGAGAAGGTTCTGTACAATAGTGTATAAGTATAAGCGAACAGTGACTTATGCGATTGTTGCTATTAGTAACCTATAGTAATACACATCCAATTCCAGTTAAGTGTTAGAAAAATTCTGAAACAACTTCAACAACTTAATGGTTTATACTGACATGACAACGTTCTAAACTATTGTGGAAAAATACAGAAAATAATGCATTTTTAATGTTCAGGTAGTAAATTATTTTACAGTGACACCTAATTAAACACACTAATGCTCAATGGTGTGTAATAACAGACAAATATAACTTAAAGGGACTATACTCATATTTTTTTTGCAACAAGATAACTTAAAAACTATTTCCCCCAGCACTAATATCTTGTTAAAGTATCTATTCAGGTGGAAATTAGTTTCCAAAGTCCTGTCTTGTCTAAAATCTGGTTTGTGTCCAACTTTGTCTGTTTTTGTTTTTAGCATTGTGGCTAACTGTTGTTAGCATAGTGACTCACCTCGCCGCTAACAGCCGTAAAAAAACATTAAAACTCATCATGATGAACAATTCTGAAGCTCAGAATGCATTAGCTAAGTGAACAAATCATGTAGACTGAAGTAAGAAGCTTAAAACTAACTATTTCTGTTTTTTGTCATTTTTAAGGATGCAAAAATCAGGCACAGTCCCTTTAATTACCGTATAAATACCAGAGGTCCCCAACCTTTTTTTTTTTTTTTTGTAAGGACTGGTACAGTCACAATTTTATGTTGAAAAACCTAAACCCTAAAATTAAATTAGACAATGAGTTCCTAGTAGACAGAATTAAAAATGTTACTACTTTTAAAAAACAATTAGCTTATGGAACTATCATAAAAATGGATAGCTTTGCAAAAAATAGCTACTGTAAATAATCACATTAAATATATCATTTCTATTGGCAAATTTCATTTGTAGAATTTTCAGAATCACTTGACTTGACTAACCTAAACAGTCACATTACTCAAATCAAGATCAAATTTAGGTTATCTAGTGGCACTGATATTTTTAAGATTGTGTTTTTTCTAGTACAAGTGGCAAATTTACTAATTTTCTATGTCATTGCTCCTAGTTGGAGTCATAAAACATTTTGGGTTTGTTTTTAGTTCAGGCATGTTTGGGAAGCTATAAAGATCAGTTAAACATTACTCCATTACTAAATGAGTTAACAATTATTTCAAAAATCGATTAACATGTTGCAGCTCCACTTGATCCCCTCTGTTTTTTTTGTTTGTTTTTGGATCAGCCAAGATCTGCCTGTCGGCCGACCTGAGGCACGAGACGGTGTGTACAGCTGAATCAGGTCAGATAAATATCAAGGGCATTCAAGTACATTTATATTTAATAATGTTGGCCTATAGGATGCTGTGGTGTTACATGAAGTGAAAGTATTAAAACACAATCACTCGAGTAAATCTGGCCAGTATAAAACACCTTGAAATCAAATGCGAGTGCGGGTTGGATCAAAGGCACCGGGGGAGGGGCCCCTGACATGTCCGCTGGAGTCCGGGGAGGTTTTTTTTGGGCAGAGCTGGAAGTGCCTTAGGGAAAACTGACTTGATAAACAGTTCACTTAGACCCTCTTGCTCTCTAAAAGGTCACCAAGGAAATCTGGGGATGGAGAGGGAAAAGAGAGAGGTTTTACGGGCTCTCATAGGACTTGGCTGTTTGTACATGAGACTGGCCCATAAATACTGCACAGAACTGAACGCGCACACACACAGGCTTTTTTGAGCGTCTCGACTAGGGATGTCAAGATTAAGTTAACTGATAGTGATGCACCGATCCAGCTTTTCAATTCCAATACTAATTTCGATATTTTGTTGATTACCGATGTCAAAAGATACCAGTGTAAGGACTGAAAATAGCTTTATTCATTTTCGTCTCATCAGAAAATGTATCATATAGAGCAGGGGTTCTTAACCTTTTTGACCTCGAGGCCCGAATATTCATGTGCAAAGTAACCTGGGGCCCAATCTCATATTAAATGTATTGTGTTTTACTGATTTTGTGGCCCTCAAGGAGGTCTTCGTGGCCCAACTTTGGGCCTCGGCCCTATGGTTAAGAATCACTGATATAGAGTTATGTATCTGTTTTATATTGTGCAAATAACAAGTTAACAACTCAGTTTCAATATAAAAGTCAACACCAAAATTTATTGGATCTGCACCAATATCCAATGTCAGAATGAAAACGGTGCATCAGTATTATTCCATAATCGTGAACTAATAATTGTGAAGACATGCTGGACTGACGAGTACCATTACGAGTATAAAAAATTCTATCTGACCCAATATAATTATTCATTGCCGCTTGATTCTGTTATGGGTCTGTGACTGGAGTTGATACCAGTGTACCAGTGACTTTGGGCCTTAGGGGGCGGAACACCCTGGACCAAGGACGGGCAATTATTTTTTCTTGAGGGCCATATTGGAACTCGGGTAAATGGTGGAGGGCCGGACAGTGGCACTCCACCATTTGCGGCCCTCGGACAATTTTCTGTGCGAAATATTGGGACAACAAGCAACGACTCATAATTTATAGTCAAGAATAAAATACATTTGAATAAAACAACAAAACGGACGAGAGCAGCTGTTTGGTTCAGGTCTGAACCGGTCTGACAGACGTCTGTCTCCTGAAGCTTGAGACAGTGTTTTTCTCACTGGTTTTTCACCTGAATGTAACTTTTAAGGGTGATAGGGTCGAATTTCTTCACAAATGTTGATTTAGCAGCATAACTTTTGTTTTAGCAGAGTAATAGTTGTTTTTTGACTTGTTTCCACTGTTTGTGTCTTTCTGGAGGCAGGGTGTTGGTAAACACCATGTTGGTAAACAAAAAATCCCTCTGTATCGTCAGGATTAGGCTTAAACTAAAGAATGCTAGTTTCTGTCTTCAGCAACTTCAAAATCTTTACTGGTTATACTAGGCCAGCTAATAATTCTCCTGATGAGTGATGTCACAATCTTGATTTTCATAGAAAACTGCCTTGAAGTATCAATGGTTTTCTACAAAATAAATGTATTGTCTAAAAAGTGTATTTAGTAAATCTTCAATCACTTGTCATGTAGCCTTTACCAAAAATAAGGTACTGAGTTGTGTACTGTTCATAGATCCCCCAATAAAATATAAATGAACATATGATCTCACAGTGCAAAGGTAAAGCTGGAGTGTCAGGCAGCAAACACCTTCACAGGCTAAAGTGAAGCTAATATTGTTAAACTGTACATACAACGTTTAAATAGCATTAATGCAAACTAAGCAAATGAGCAAGTTTCAGGAGAAAATGCTCACAAACCCTCTGTGTCTCACTCCAAAAGTCCATGTCGTTTCTAGACTCTATGTGCATCAGCATTGATTTGTCCAATCAAAACTATGTGCTGATCAAAACACCAATCACACTCAGACTGACTAAAAATGCAATGAAGTTTATACAAAAACAACAATTTACGCAGAAAAATATTAAGGAAACAATATACTTACTGTGTAGGGTAGATTAATCCAAATGTACAGCTAATTCACTCCATTTTGTTATTTTGTCATCTTTATAATATAAAAAAATTTAAATAAATGTTAACAATTCTGTGCCCCCAAAACATCAATTTAGTTTAAATCTCAACATTAAAGGCTTGAAATAAAACATGTTTTAGTAGTTTAGATGTTTGTTTCACTAAATGCATAATAAAAACCTCCGACTAGGGCTGTAATAAGCTAATTTATAACTAATCAATTATTGAAATATTATTTACCAAAATAATGGTTAGTAGCAGCCCTACCTACGTCTTTACTTTATGCAGGCTTATATCACGATAAAATGATGAAATTGTGCTCTTTAGGTATATTTTCTCAAATTTGTGCATTGACTGTATCTATTCTAGTGTTGTCACAATACTAAAATTTCAAACTCAATTTCGATAATAGGGGAATTACTCGATTCTTGATGCCAATTTACCACAACCCCCATATGTGACATCACATAATTATGTGATGTCACATAATTCTTATCATGTGACATCACATTTAAAACACACTAAAATGCAGGAAAGTGCACTGAATTTTAAACATTTTTAAGAAGGCGCCCCCCCCCAGACTCCCTGAATTACATCAAACCTTGTCTTGTTTGAATATCTTTGAATTATAGACTTATGGTTCTAAGGGGCTGTGTGTACTTTTTATAAAATAAAAATGTATTTTGGGAAGGGGAGTGGGGGGCTTGAACCCACTACAATTTATATCTATCAGGGGTGCTATTTAAAATCTTGCCTAGGGCGCCAAAAGAGCCACTGCCTCAGCCAACCTTGATACTGACTCATCTGCATTTGACTTTGAGACTCCTGCTATACAGTTATAACTAAATGAATCAGAAAAGACCAAATGGTGCTCTATTCTATTCAATTAAGTTCTTTTTTTTGTATCGATACTTCATATTAGTATTTACTTAGATTTGATACTAGATTTGTTATTAATTATTGTCTGATTTTCTATCTATTCCCATGAAAAAAAAATCTAAAGCATGATTTAAACTGTATTTCTATTTCTATGCAATTGATTTTTCATTTCTAAAAAAAATAAAATAATTTAGTTAACTTACAACAACACGTCTAAAGAAAGATGAACTAAAAATAAGGAACTAAAATGTATTCAAAAAAGACCAGCTCCAACATCAGCAAGTACAGTAAATCTGAATGTGTAACAACCAGTGATTGGGTTTTAGTCGGCGAGTCAAACAGTGCCCTCCAGAGGTAGAATCAGAGAAACATGCTTAGTATAATGCACCGGTGAGCCTTGTTGTGCTTGAGACCACAGCAGCCTTCATCGGTCTCTCATTAGAGCTGAATCTGAGAGCAGTCTGTGTCCTGTTTTTACCTTCCAGTCTTTTGTTCTGACTTTTCATCACGCTTCAATAGTGCGAGCAAACCACAGCGGCACATGTCCAAATCCTACTGTTCAAATAAACCACCTCCTCACTGTGTTCCCAGAGCTGGATGAGACTGTACATTTGGTTATTATTATTTAAAGGAGATCTACTGTGTTAAATCTAATATTTTAAGTTTTTAACCTTGTTATAACTGTCTCCTCTCATCATTAGTTTACTCACAGTTTTATTAAGAGTAATCTTGTATTGTCCTGAGTCCGTACAAACCCAATGGCTCTTTAGCAGACATTAGTATTACTGGACACATTAAAACAACCTCTCAAATGTCTGTATTTTGATTTGTTTTTGATTTTAGCATCATTTGACAGTTTGAAAATTTGCTAATCGAACAAGCATAAGATGTCTTGCTTTATTTGATTTACGGTAAGATAAACATTTTCGGTTTCAGTAAAATTAAATCCAGAGATGTCAAGTAACTAAGTATTTTTACTCAAGTAATGTACTGTGTATTTGAGTGTCTGTACTTTACTTGACTGTGAAATAAATTTGGAGACTTTTACTTCTTCTGTATCTTCTGTATATCTGTACTTTCTACTCCCTACGTTTTAAAAACAGGTTAGTCACTTTTTAAGTCAACAAAGAGTTTTTATTCTTCTTAAAACTAGTGCGGATCTGCTGTGTATCAGGGCTTTGTGAACAAGTTAACCAGTACAAATCACCTAAAAATTGATCATTTCTAACACAGGCACTTATCACATGATAATCATCAGATTAATTATAATTAATTCCCGCATTACAAACCAACTTTGTGCACTGAAAAATGTATTTTTAGAATTGTAAAATTGTCTTAAAATCTGTATTTTTTTGTGTTTGTTTCTTGTTTCCATGGTTTAACTTCATAGACCTAATAATAACACAGCTTTATTTTTTTCCGCGCAAAACTGACAAATCAGATGGGAAAATTAAGTTTATGGACCATCCAATCGAGTTTTCTTCATCCCATAAACATCTTGGAATATGGATAAGCGATGACTTAAAGTATGATAAACAGGTTGACCATGTGTGTCGTCATGTCTCAAAGCATCTCTTTATATTCAAGACAAAGAGTTGTTAGTTAAAATCTACAAATCATATATACGTCCACATTTTGACTATGCTGCTCCATCATGGTCATCTCTGACTCTCTCTCAAACTGAACGACTGGAAAAGCTGCAGCGACGGGCTATACGCATCATTTTGGGATACAATTATACAAAAACTTTAAATGACTATGCAGATTTAAGACTTGTGCCACTCAAACATCGTAGAAACTTCTCACTTGCTTGCTATGGTTATAAATTGCTTCACTCATTAGTGCCAAGAGCTCTTTTTCAGTTCTGTCCTAAGCTTCATACATCCAGCAGAAAACGTCATGCACCTTTGATCGCTCACCTGTTCTTTTGCAATCAAATTAATAAATTATATCTCACAGCTGTGGAAGAATTCAAATCATCACTGAGGAGCAACTTAACAAATCCTTTATATGAACTTCTGTGCTGATGACTGTCATGAACAATTTTAACTGTTTTAGTTTTTTATCTATTGCCAACGCCCTTGAAGGTCACGGCATTTAAATAAAGATTATCAAAAAAAAAATAAAAAAAATTCTGCCTTGTTTCACTAAATGTGTTTTTATTTCAAACCAAAATATTTGCTAATGCTGTAAGACTTTTTTACTCACTGCATTGGCAAACTTGATTCAAAATAAATCTTTTTTGCAATTTTGGTTCTTAACTTAACTTAATATTATTATTCTTACTTCTGAATTCTAGTTGTTTTAGCCAAAACTAGAAAATAACTTTTGGTAGTGAGTGTACTTTTTACTTTATTTTTTTAAGTACTATATACTACTAATACTTTTTACTTTTGTACTTTTAGATTCAGCAGGACTTCTACTTTTACCATTCATTTTTACACAAGTAACTGCACTGTATTACATTTAATTCCCTAAACTCACTGACTATTCTCATTGAAAATTTCCAACATTAAAAACGATTTGATTCTTCCATCCTAATCACAACAAACCCATGTGCTGATACCACAAAATGACACGCTGTCCCAGTCTAATTACTTACACACATTTCACCTTTACTCACCTGAGAGTGTTTGCTTTAAATCTGAATTTAGGTGCACATCTCCCCGAGGCCAAAGTCCCTGATTGTAGTTCATTATGTTGTGTGCAAACGCTGGAGGCCAAAAGATGATCCGTCCTTTTGAAGCCTTTGTGCTGAAAGACATAGGAACAATCCGCTGTTACTGAGGAGCATGTTTAATCCTGCGCCACACGACAGGCCGCATCACTGTGATTACGAGGACATAACGCTATAGGGGCCCGCGTTTTTAATTAATCCTGACTGAATCTACTCAAATGACAGACACACATTTTCTTAGAAGCCTTCTGACTGAATACAAATTTTGTCTGCTTTTGATTTAGTTTGATAGTCTTTGGGGCAAATATTAGTCAAAGTTTTACATGAGTTAAGTTGCAAATTATGAAGAAATTGGCAAAGAAATGTTGAAAAATACAAGATAACGTAAACGCCAACAGCAAGTACCAAGGAGCTGTGAGGAGCAGTGAGGAGAAAGAGCAGAGTAGAGCAGCGAGAAGGAGATCTAAGTACGGTCAAGTATACTTTACTGTCGAACATCAGAAAAATCTGTCTTGGGGAGGTGGTGCTGTAACATAATCACACCAGCATCCAGACTTTGACACACACTTGACTTGGTATGACTAAACACATAACGTGATACTCTAAGGAGGGTTATTATATTAGAAAAATTTAAAAGAATAAAAATATACAATGCAATTATGTTATTCCCTACAGGGTTGTGTTGATGTGACGTATTGACAATAGGACTAATGAGTTTTAAAAATTGTTATACTTGCACTTGTCAGCCACCTGTCTCCTTACAGAATCATCTCAAACTCAGAATTTAACACATGTCAGGGTTTTTGCTATTTTCAGAGCCATTACGGGCTTCTGCCAGGAGCAGTGAGGAAAGAGAGCTGTGAGGAGAAGGAGCTGTGAGGAGCAGGAGCTGTGAGGAGAGCTCTGTGAGAAGTTAGTTAGTTTCAAGTATTGATACAAAATTATCAAATAAATCTTGTATTTCTACAACTTTTAACTTATAAATGATCCCAATTCAAATACATTTCTGTTTACCAGAAAGAAGTGATGTTTCAGTGTGTTGATATAAATAACACAATTTATATTTTGAGGAGAAACATCAAGTCGTCTCAAGTCACAGAGCTTCTAGTCCAGGGCTATTCGACTTCCTTTCCAGAGGGCCAGATTTTATCGAGGATCACAGCTTCTGGGCTGGGTGTAGTTGCACATTATTCGGCGGACTATATTTGTTTCTGTAGTGATAATAACTAATACTGCAGTCTATGTTTTGATAGTAATAACCAAAACTGAACCAGGAGTATCTCAGCAATAAACCAGATCTAAACTAGACCAAACCAGGTCTAAAGCAGAAATAAACCAGGACTGAAATAACAATCTTAAACTAAATAATGAGTGAATAAATGCTTACAATAAGTCATATATATTTTATTTGAGCATATTGTAGCTGTCTAAAAACAAGATTTGGAAAATAGAACAAGAGCAAAGGAGATTGTTTTGCTAAAATTGAAAAGGACAGTATTTTCTCACTGGAAATAGTTAAACAATGCATCTGGAATTAAAAGAAAATGGAAAATCTTATTTTCAGACAGTAAAAATGTAATAACATCAAGAAAACTATTGTCTAGCTCAAACACTTAGGTTGGCCACTTTTTCCTGAGAAAAAAACCTGAATTAAATCTACAAACAAACAAAGTAGGCTATTTATATATTTGTTATAATATTTAGAAAGTGAATTGAGGGCCGATTTGGCACCCGGGCCTTAAGTTGAATAGGCCTGTTCTAGGGTTAGGGTTAGGGTTACTCACAAGTCCACATCTCTGCTGAGCTAACACTGAGCTAAAACTGAGCTAACCAGGTGCTGTTGCTCAAGGCTATTCTGCAAAACAAACAATCAAACAAAACAAAACAACAAAGCAAATATTGTCTAAAATGTAATTAACAAAGCAAAATCTAAACACAAACTAATGATTTACACTTGAAATCACACTTTTTGACTGTGTAATTGAATTTGCTGATAGTAGCTCCTTGGACAGTTCCTCTTGCAGATATAGACTCGCTCTGGTTTAATCCTATTACACAGACACACAAAGGCCTTAAGAGCCTTAGCCACTGTGTTTCACTCCACTCAATCTGGCCTCCGTCACTTTGGACACACACCGCTTTTGAGAGCCCAACGCAGCAGATTTCTGTCTATTGTCCAGCCGTAGATTGTGGATAAATACAGCGGGAGGATGAATGAAGCGCAGGTGAATGACATGATCCAGCGATGGGTAAGTCAACAAAAAAAGTCTCCATATGTTTAAAGCGGGTCATGACAGACGTAAGCTAGCGCACGCTGTGATGTTAGCAATTTAACAGAGTGAGGTTTGCAGCTGTTACTGTTGAAGAACTGACAGTGAGTAGTCTTATGTATTTAACAGTGGAGAAAGCAACATTTATAGTGCGGTACAGCATTACATGTGTTAACTTATTGGCTTTTCTGCAGCATTAGATTTGATTAATTATCCCTTTGTAATTCAGTTTGCAGCCAGCAGATGAAGCTCTAATTAAATTCCTCTGGTGGGAAATACACGAGTGCTGTATGTGCTTTATTACACTTTTTCAAATGTTCTATAAAATACAAAATAAAGAGCATACTTAAAGATAAGAACAAAGCAAATCCATCCATCCACTCATTTTCTTGTGCTTTGTATGAAGTCATGTACTTTGCTGGTTACATTTTTAGGGGTTTGCAAAAGTCATTTTTTTATTTTGGAGGCATGGCTGAAAAAGGTTTAGAACCACTGCTGTAAACCAATAGAGATGTTAAAACCTAAAAAAAAAAAAATAAATAAAATAAATAAATAAAATAAATTGATTCAATGTTCATTAATTGATAATAAAAACAAATATTCTGACAAAGTGATCAAGTTGATCAACAGCTGTGTTTTTAATGTATTCCTATGAAGGCAATGTTTACTCTACCATTCAAAAGCAGGTGGCCCACCCTGTTAACAGCACCCACCCACCCTGCTTATAGCAAAATAGTTTTGAGAACTTTAAATCAGAACTAAGTAACATTTTGACATTGTTAAATGTCTATGTAAGTCTCCGTGATAATGATTTTATAGGTATTTTGGGGCATTTGAAGCATGTGTCGGTTACAGTCTAACTGTAATCTAAAGATTTTTCCCACATGTCATGCAGTCCTAGTCTGTCTAAACTATGCTATACTCTAAAAACAAGCTCAACTTTACAACAGTATTTAAAATTATGTCTTTTGCTTGTTGTAGTATCATGACTGTATAGAGGTAGCTTTTGTTAATCTTTAATCGAAGTCATTTGTTGATTAGTAAAGAGAATGACATAGGTTGTGCTCCAGGCAACTGGAATATTTCTCTCCTGTACAAATGAGCTGGAACACCACGCGAACTGGTAAATGGCACTTGTGAACTGGGACCTGGGCGAGATGAGCCCCACTTCACATAAGAGAGAGATTAACCATCACCACAAAAAGGGGGCTTAACTGCCACATAAACGATGTAAAAAGTAGTTACAGGTTATTTAACGTTACTTTTGTTTATCTTACACCAAGGCTATTCAACTTAAGCCCCGGAAGACAATCAGGCACTTCAAACATTAAATCCGGCCTCCTACTCATCTTTCAAACCTTGGAAAAAACATTTGTTCTTCTTTAATTCTATGTTAGTACTAGGTTAGACCTGGTTTGTCCCTGGTTTAGACATAGATTCTGGTTGTTGTTATATACAGTATGTACCTAGTCATGTCCGTACTTAGTTCTGGTTCAGTTCTGTGGTGGTCATTTTGTGGAATAATGAATGATATATTTAGTTTTTTCTACAAAACACACAAAGTACGAATAGTAACTCACAACAGTGTTAAAGATGTTAAAACAGACTGGATGTTGGAGATGTTTTGTGTGATACCATTTTGTATCCAATGTGGTACTGCATCATATATATACTGTATAAATCTGTCCCTTGGGAAAATATAGTTGAATAGCCCTGTCTACAGGTTAGCGTTAGCCATGATCTTTAAATACGAGTTGATTCAATTGGAACGCTTTGATCTGGGAACTAGCACTTTTCGATTGGGAAAAAAATCACAGTAACTAGTTGCCTGGAATGTAGCAATATTTACTTTAAAAAATCAATAGAATGAGTCATTAAAGCTTACCTGTGCCGCCTAAGCCTCATGTGGGAAACAATAGTGAATGCTAAAGCGAGATCATGTTTACCTCAACGCTCAAAGTTTACAAATGACCTAATTTTGTTCTGATCTTTATGTTTGTAGAGAATTACTCCAGAGAGGACTTTTTACCAGAAGACGATCAACGTTTCCAGAGAATTGGAGCAGCTTGTCTTTCACAGGGTCAAACTATACAGCTGCTCCAGTTTATTCAAGATGATAACAATAAGGTACTTTAAACGTTCTACATTTGTTATAGCTTGTGACCAAATAAATGAGAAAACACAAGAACTTTCAACCTAATTACAGGATCAAACAATGCTCTTCCTTCTGGACATGGGCTAATTGTACACAAACACCAACTCAAAAGTGTGAATGTGTCAAACAGAGCTACGGGAGCCAGGAGGGGCCACATTTCCAGTGAAGCGCACAGCATTAGGCCTCTAAACGCACACTCTCACCTCTGACCCCGAGGTGTAGGGAAAACAAGCAGATATGAGTCTGATTCCTCGCTCCACTGAGATCCTCCACCGTTTAAAGCTCCTCTAAGTGCATTTGGGAAAATATAAACAAAACGTCTGTTAGGATCAAGAAAATAAAGCTCTCAATAATAATTTTTCAATAGGTGACGGACCAGAGACAGTTTTTTTTTTTAAAACATAGCACTACTATAAAATACCTGACAGGTAATTTCACTTTTTTTTTTCAATCCGTGATTCTTATAGTGACTACACCCATTCAGTTTTTGCGATAAACAAACCAATTTCATTTAAACTATATTCCTTTTAGCTTTTCTTCATCTGTTGTCAATATTTTGGCCTATGAAATATTATCATGTCAATGAACAAAAGCTACAGCTCAAATGTAACTTCAGTCCCAGTGGTCCCCAACCTTTTTGTTCCCAAGTCCCACGCTTTGTCCCACCCTCCAAGGTCTCACCTTCCCCTTAACTCAGTTATTATGAGTAAATACATTGTTTACCTAGTGGTATAATGTTTAATGTTACTATCATATTTTATTCATAAAATTACAACTACAGTCAAAACCGAACATTCAGCTATCAGTAGAGATAGAAAGCTAAAAGAGGCAGATTCTGAGGTAAAAATACTTTATATGCCATAATATAAAAAAATACAGCTAAAGGAACAGCTTTTCCATGGAAACAGTAAATACATAGATTTTTATTATTCCTTTAGTCCACTTAATTTCATGTGACCCTCAAGGTCTTATAAGGTTTACTTTAATCTTATATAAGGGCAGGAGTAATCTGGGTGTCTTAATGAAATGATTTGTCTGAAGATTTTGAAGCTTTGTCAGTAAATAACAAATATAACTACTGTTTGTAGTATGTTAAAGAATAGTGAGGTTAATTTTAGCTACAACCGGCCCTTCAGGACAACCCCACTGCCAATGTGGCTCTTTGTCAAAATAAGTTCGACACCCCTGCTTGTGCAACAAAGAAATGTAAATTACTAAAACATGCTTTTATTTAAATCTTTTTTAGCCAAAAGGTTACGCAGTACACATTTAATTTCTTCTTTTTTAAGCCTGAACTCTTTACAGGATCCACTGATTAGTGCTTGGGTACCACCAGGGGTCTCCATGCCACTGGTTGGGCAACCTTGCTTTAAACTAAACCTAAATTCCACTAACCATCACATATGCAGTAAATGCTAAGCCCATTTTGTTAAAAATAATGTTCTATATTTTAACTAAAACTGTCAAGCAGAAGCCAATAAGGTCTGACCTCGAAAAATAATTACTCATTAAAATGTGCTAAAAACATTTAATCGAATTGGGAGCTCTGATTTTGATCAAATGGTTTTATTGTGATTTACCATTTCTCTGTTTGATGCAGCTGACTCTTTAAATACAAACTCTTTTTCTTCAACTGCTTATTTATTGATCAGTCTTTGTTTTGCCCTGGGCGACAGCTGGATTCATCCAATGACAGCGAAGTGCAAACTTTCGAAGAAGCAGATCTGATCAAACTTTGCACTGACCTTGCTTTCAGGTGATTGTAAAGTCTCTGGGCTGCACTCTTCTGTCGCCTCTGCTCTGCCAAATGCTCACTAAAGACAAGGACAGAGATCTGTGTCAAACTGCATTTACACATCTAACCCAGGTGTGTGTCGTCATCATGGTACGTGTCTTTTGTCTGATTACAATATTAACATGTTTGTTGTGTGGTTTCAGACCTGCTGTCCAAAGAAGCTCTTCCACAGTTTGCTGGAGCTGATCAACGATATCGATCCAGGGGCCATCGCTGACACCGTTGTGGTTCTCACTCCACATCTGCAAACAGGTTCATATCAGTTTGAATGAGAGAATCAGCAAACTTACTAAAACAGTTTTGCCTACAACAGGGGTGTCAGATTTTTAGTTTTTTCATCAAGCTATGCACGTTGAAACAAAGACTAAATGGAGAGCTGATTTAATGTCCAATAATATATATATATATATATCAATTTAGAAGAAGTTATATTGGGTCTGGTCACCTTTCCTCCGTCTGCGTTTCAGATTAACTCCATAATGTATCGGACAATCAGATTAGTTTTTTGCAGAATGCAGATGAAACAAAGGAGCTGATTGGTCGTCTGTCATTTAGACCAAAATCTAAATCCACTCACCTCACATTAAAATCGTTTTTTGCTTCGTTTGTTGTGTTTGCAAAATGTTTGTCAGTTCCACGTGATTTTTATTTTTTCAATATTTTCCATGTTTTTTTTTTTTTTTCATCATAAGCAGCCAATCAATCAATCACATCCACTGAAATTCAAAAGAGGGACATGGATATATCTGGATTTTTCAGGAAAATATTGAGCCACAGTAGGCTTTGAACTACAATAGTTTTTAGAAAATGAGATAAAATTTCAAAAATTAGATTTTTGAAACTGAACTAGTATTTATTTATCACAATTTGAAAACCCTTTGACAATTTTTATTTATGATTTACCCATCGAAGTGTTTTAAATTCCTATTTCATCTAAAGAAGTTTGAGTGTGTGTGTGTGTGTGTGTGTGTGTGCTAATTTCAAGTTAGAATAACTGCATTTTCTTATTGTAGGCAAAACTAGATATTGTATGCTTGTCCCATTGGTTATATTTAAGTCTGTCAAAATCTACTCTAAAGGTCTTTTTTCCAGTGTGTAAAGTGTAAAATACATTACTAACTGCTGTTTGGGCCATTAAAAATAGTTCGCATTTTGTCCATGGGCTGCGGTTTGGGCATGTCTGGCCTACAGTGTCTTGCCTGAATTCACAATCATTTCCATGTTGTTATTTGGCTCCCCTTGTGTTCACTGTAAATTATTTCTCAATTTTAATTGGTGTTGAACAGGAAGATGTGATATGGCCAGACCCCTGACCCTGATTTTCTTATTGGATTACACCGAATCTGTTTGTGACTAGATTCTAAAACTTACTATATCTGCATAAAACTAACACTATCTATCTTCCATCTGTATTAAATATTATGCACTTATATGCATGTGTAGAAAAAGATCAAAATGTAAAGTTATCAATGTGACCTTACGCTGTACTCACAAAAACGTACGTAAAAATGCATTACAACTCGTGTAATGTTTGAATCTAGACATAACTAAGACATTTTAAAGGAGACCTATTGTGTTTTCTCTAACCTTCTACTTGAATTCTTTCCCCAGCTCTTCTCAGGCTAGAGGCAGACCAGGCTGTGTCCCTGGGCGAGTGTCTGTCCTGTCTGCACGCTCAGATGTCCCGCCTGCCCGTCCCTTCACCTCTGAGCAGGAGCAGGAGGACACCTACGGCCTGGGCTCCTGCTGCACTGCTCTCGCTGCATTCACCAGGCCTTTTGTACAGAAGGTCCAGCATAACAGCAGCAAATGGGTCACTACCAAAGAAGACGAGGAGCTCCGACTGGAAATACTCAAGTTGTAAGTTCTGTTTGGTTATAAGGATGTCAAGATCATTAGCTTAACAGATAATAGTGATTTTTCAAGTCACAAAGAACAAAAGAATAATGATTGTGCCAATTTTAGAAGTAAAATTCACTCTAGAAACTATAGAGGTTATGCAGAGCGTGAGAGTCGATAGAGAAAGGACATTTTCTCCTGTAAGAGCTCAAAATACAGCAAAAATAAGAAAGCGACACTGAGAACAAATTCAATCCACCACAACTTTGCTAATCATTGGGTTTGTATCCGACATGTGAGAAGAGAAAATCAGGTAAACAGTGGTAGACAAGCAGACAAACAAGACTTCAGCTTTACTCACAGACTTGGAGATCACCCACAGTTGAAATCATTAAAAAAGTGTTTGAATCTGTTTAATGAGGACATTATTTGCAATGATAAAATGTTCAAAATCTCCAACTGCCATTTGCAAAGGAGCAAGATTAAAAAAAAAAAAACTATTGTTAGTTGCAGTGCTTCCACATAAAGTTAATTTGTGTAAAACAGGGACACAGATAAAGCCATACATAGTATATTGTTTCTAATGTTTAGTCTATAATTTTGCCACTCAGTCACAATGTTGAGGAAGATTTTTTTTTCTTAAATTACATTGTGCATAAGCGCTATAGGAATGGGCACAGGGTATACAGTATGCAGGGAGCCTGAAGTGAAATGTGACAACTTTTGAGACTTTTAGCTAGAAAAAAAAGATAATGTTTTTAGAAATATTTCACGGCAAAGCCCAATGATATTGATATTAAAAACGTACCCTCAATTGCGCCTATAACGGCATTGAATTCTAGAACGTGCACACAACCTATTCTTTTAAATGAAAAATGCTCCTCCACATTCTGACTGAGAAAAAACAAACACCTGATAAAAAGTGTTTTAGGTCTAATTTTTCCTCTAGGGAGCACTTGTTTGGCAAACATTTTGTAACGTTTTTCCGTTAAGCTTGCTTGTTTGCCAACAGCAATTTGAGATTTAGGACATTTTTACTATTGTACAACAATCAGTTCATCAGACATCTTAGATAAGCACAGAAAGGTAATGAGTGGAACTGTGTGTGATCCTGAAGTCTGTGTCAGTGAGAAATGTGCTGTTGTATTTTTCTGCTTTTCTACCACTGTTTACCTGATTTATCTCATGTGTATTCCTTCTGCCTTGTTTGGATCCACTGTCACTCACATACCACATACCAAACGTTAATAGTCTTTAGCAACAATAGGTTTTTTTGTTTTGCTCTTTAGACATTAATCATTCAGACTGTATTTGCTTTTTCCTATTTTAGTAGTGTTTTTGAGTCCTTTCAAAAAAAAAAACCTCTAATTTGTCTCCCATTGACTCTGACTCTTTTTTCCACTCAATGTTGACATTTAGAATACTGTGACGTCATCTGTATGACCCCAACTAAATTTGGGGTTATACAGATTACTGCGTACAATCCTGGTCAAGTGTGTGTGCTTGTGTGTTCACAGCTGCATGAGGAGTCTGAGAGAGCCTTACTTGAAGCTCAGCTGGAGAGAAACAGTGAATCTCCACTGTGGATGTTTGCAAATGACATAATGGTACAGAACACATCTTCATTTGTGCATTTCTCTGACGTCTTTGCTGTCACTGTAACTAGGGCTGAGCAATATGAACAAAAACGTTTTTGGGGCATAGCTCAATAACGATATTGAGATGATAAAGTATTAAGTCAGTTCATAGAAATGTGCTCAAACATGTCTAACTTATTAGATCAGGTTCACACAGGAAAAATAATCATAAATACTTGAATTAGATTGTATATACAGTATTTTGTTTTGTGATTATTTAACAAGTCTAACAACATATAAAAAGAATTTTGCAAATTGCAATAAAAAGCGCCAGTTGACTTAAAATAAGAATATAACGCAGTTGTTTTAACGACAAATCTTATAGTAAGAAAGTTAATAATAAAAATGCTAAACAACATAAAGCAGGCACTTTTTTAAGCTTATGTTATGAGATACATGCTGTTACATTTTGGCATATCTTCAACATTATCTAGAATTCTGTATATTCCCCATCTCTAACAGTTACACTTTTACACAGATGACTCTTTGTGAGGCCCTGGAGCCGCTTCCAGACATTTTACTTTTTAACTCTTTGAGGAAGCACATCCCAGACAGCGATGAGTCTCTACAGTCCAGAGCCTGTGTGGCCTACCTGCTTTTTGTCCGGCACATCGCAACAGACAGCTTCCCGGCGTGTTCAGGTGAAGATGCACCAGAATCACAACACTGGTAAAAGAAGAGCAAACAGGTTATCAATCAAAGTAATTAATGAATATATTTGCTTGCAGCCCTGTGTTTATTCTCCAGTGCAACATGCAGTTTATTGATGAAATGCTGAACAGGTAACAGTTTATTGCAAATACAGTAGCACTAGTGGTCCTATGGTATACAAATGGTTAAATCTGTAATCTTGATTTTTACAGCAAAAAAGAATCCCACTTACTCAAAGGACTGGTAAGCATAACAAGTATGAAACTACTGTAAATATGTTTTTTTTTCTCAATTGCAAGGCCCATAGTCAGTCCTAAAAGCATGTGGTCTGGAGCAGAGTTTAGAAATATGATAAATGCTTTTTGCGTTTAGGAAATCATTATTAAAGCTGCTTTCATACTAGAGCCTTTGGTCTGGACTTTCCAGTAAGGTTTAGTCCAAAGTCCATCCACTCCCAAGGCCATGGTTTGGATCAAATAGCTGGTCCTTTGGTCAGGAAAAAGTGCCGGACTCGGTCCGGACTGAGAGCTGCCTATAACCAGTATGAACGCGAAAGTCCAGACTTTAGACCAAACCCAGGAAGAGAACGTGAAGACGACAGACTCAAACATGAGGAGAAAAAAAGAGAGTCTGAAAGCTACAATTAAGTCAAGTTTTTTTTTGCAAGCGAGCAGAATTATGCAACTCTGCTTTCATTAAAAGTGCACCGTGTAACTTTCTGGAGGTGAAAAGTCAACTTCACGATTCATACAAATAGCAAGTTAAAATTATTCTTTAGAACATTCTTAATGGGGATAAATATGTTTTCTGCCACAAAAAATATAGCTAAAGGAGTTGCTTTTCCATGGAAATAACAAGAGGAGACCCTACTCTAAGCCAAATAATAGTTAACTTTGTGGCCATGCAAGTCCATACAATTTTTTTTTTAATTTTTATTATTTACTTTGTGTCACAAGGACAGCTAAGCTAGAAAAACTGTGTGTTTATTCAAGTTTATTTTTTGGCCAAAACCTTAAATGTTAGAACTGAACAAAACAACTCTGCCAGAACACAGCTGCTCAAGCCATTAAAAATTTTCCTAGTACGACCTTTAACCATAAATACACCAACAATCACCACTACATCCTATTCTCAGAGCTCAAAACCACTGAAGCAGAGAGAGTTTGGTCTATGTAACTTTTTGACCAAATATAGACTTAAACAAAAGCGTGTTTTTATAGTTTAGATCTGTTATTTGGCCAAGAGGAGGGTCTCCTCTCTCCTGCTTGTTTCAATCGAAACTGTTACCTTAGCTACATTTTTTCAAACTATGAAATTGCGTGACCAAGCTGCCACTACCTAGTGCTTCCGTTCATTAATATCACTCCAGCATCTAGGTCAGATATCACAGAACTGCAGATGATTCCCTAAAAGCAGGAAGTACGGTCGTCCAATCAGTGAACATGAGCGAATTGATGTGTTGGCCAGCACCAAGTTTCAATCGCAGACTGTATAAGTTCTCCTCCTTTCATCTAGTTTCAAATATTAACTTATGATATGATATTTTCCCTTTTAGTTCATAAGTTTACCTGATAGAATTGAAAACGACACACGTTTATGCTTGTACAAACGACCAAAAAGCAGCAATTGGTTAAAAAGCATGAACAAAGCTAAAACCCAATTTTAGCTTTCTATTGAACTGCTTAGCTGTATTTTTTTTGTTTTCTTTTGCTCAGTAATGCCCAGTCCTACACAAAGCTTCTTCATGACATGTTTCAGGCTCTTTACACAAACAGATTAGACAGTGTTGAGGATGGCAGTCTGTCAGTGAAACTACTAGAACTCAGCATCTTCGGCAGTGTTTCACAGGTACGTTCGGTCTGACTCCCATTAAAGCAGAAGAAAATACATACTTTTTATACATTTGTCCTTATCTGTATTTTGAAATGTGTAGAAACTGTGCTGTATTCTTCGAGAGTGCCCAATCAAACATCTGGTAAGTGAATATTTTAAGTGCAGTATTGTTTACAAAATCAAAGCAGTTGAAGTTAAAGGTGTTATATCCGATTTTTGTTTCCTTAGACATTTAAACAAACAGAAATAATTCATGTTAAACTTCCTAATTTAGTCTACACGTTTTGCTCACTTACCTCATGAATTCCAAGTCTCCAATCTGTTATCCACAATGTATTTTAAGCTTTTTCCCCACAGCTGTTAGCCACAACGCTAACAGCAACTTCAGAGAACTAAGAGAACAAACGGGACATAATTAGATGTAGTCAAAACTATTTCCATTCAACAGATACTTAAACAAAATATCCATGCTTTGGGGAAACTGATTTTAATGTGTTTTATTGTAAAAAATTGGGTATGATGCCTCTAAGTAAATTTGAATTGTTTGTTTCATAGAAAGAATCCGGACTCAAGATAATACAGCTGTTCATTGATAAACTAGACACTGAAGCAAGACACAAGTTTTTTAGGTAAGAAAAGAACAGCACACATCGTGTGTCAAAGCTAATGCTAACCTCTACGAAAACAAAAAATAAACAACCAATTCAGACTTCTTGCACTAGCATTGTCTCTCTCAGTATTTACCCCAATATTTCATGTTTGCTCCAACCCAACAATGACATCCCTGTTCTATTTTTCACATTATTTTCTCTTATTTCAAATGTAAATATTATCTGTTATTACCCTAAACAACTTTAAACCTTTCTTATATAGGTCTATATTTCCCCCTATAGACACATATGCTGCCAAACTCGCAGCATATGTGATTTATTCCTCATTATATAGAAGTTAATACAAAGTTCGTTTTGAATTACAGATGCATGTTGAAAACCAGTAACCACTCAGGCATAGAAGGCTTCATAGTGAAAAACATAAGGAAAGAAGTGGAATTCTCCCTAAAGGTAAAGAAAAATAACACCCATGTATGTAGTTTTGTCTTGATAATTGGTTCATGCTACAGAGACACGTGACCCCTACAGTCTGTCACTGGGAACCGGTTAGTGCTAGATAGTTAAGTTTGGAGGGATGTAAATAAGCTGGTTGCTTTGGAAATTAGTTCATTTCTGTTGGTAAACTGGCCTAAACTTCTTATCCTTTTCCTAAACTTACCCATTCCCCTAAATGTCCCTCCGGACCTGACTATCTGCATAGCACTAACCATGTTGTTTCTTCCAAATGAAATCTGCATAAACTATTCAAATATCAGAACAGCTCTAATATTGACTGTGCTGCTGACATTTGTAGTACAACAGATGACAGTGTTCAGTGTTAGCTTTAAAATAATGGCTTAGCTTTTTGCAGCGACTTTTGCACAAAATGCTAGTCAGTAATTAGCATTGACAATTTGCATACATGTTAAATATAATGGACTTCAAATAATTGTAAGTCAGTTAGTCAAAATGTTGATGTGTAACATTTTAGTTCTGCACTAGTAAATATTAGGAAGCTTAAAGTGAATTTACATTGATGAATGTCTTTGCAGGTTTGTGTAAAGCAACGTGACTGTCAGATGCTAACATAAAAAAACTTCCTAAGAAATATGTGTCTCCACCACATGAATGATTTTTGAGTAAATGTTGTGTTTTGATTCTGCAGGTGGAAATGAAAGTAAATGGTTCCTGGGCTCTGAGTTCTCACCTCTGTTAGGACTAGTGCTGTATCTGCCTCAAGGTCCGCAAACAGATCTGCTCAACAACATGGACAAGTGAGTGGAACAAGACGCCTATCAAAGCAGTAAAGAAAAGTTAACCAGTACACTCAAAAAAGACGGCTTATTACAAATGTTACAAATTAAGGCATGTGTTTTAATTTTTTGTGGATAAAGGGACTATTTTCTTTTGCTTGCCTAGGATAATGGAGAGTCTAAATCTTCTGCGCTACCTTCTCATTCGAAGCAAAGAGTTAACAATCCGTGTAAGTATATAAAATGCTTTCTATTTCTATTATTTTTTGGGAAACACTGGCCTAACCTATTAATTAAATGTGCCTCGAAATGGAGCTTACCTGAGAATCTTTTGACTTGCGAGTGAAAATCCCAGAATCTAAAAAGCAGCACTTTCAGAAGAAAAATGTTGCATCACCGTCTGGGACAAAATGCAGCCCATTGTGTCTTAAAAATAAATAAATAAATGAACCTTCTTTTCAGCTGAAGTGTGGGCAGAGCTGTGCAGGCTGAGAGACGAGTATCTGAAAGTGCTGCGAGTTTGTCTCAGTTTATCCAGAGCCTATTATTCCTCACAACTCAAATCACTGCAGGAGGACTGTAAACTGAAGGCTCAAGGTAAGACCTGTTCAGACCGGGTTACACCTCATACAGTATGCTAATAAATGACCAGATTAAGAGAAATAAACCTGTATTACATGCTGTTTTTTACTACAGAGGCTCGAGCTGCAGCCAGAGACAAAGAATTACTTCAGAAAATCAAACTGAAACAAGAGAAAGTGTCCAGTTTGTCTCCAGCGGCGCAGCACCAGGTAAAAACATTCATTGTCTGTAACGTAATGAACAAAATATTTCAAACAGGGGCTGCAATTAATGATTAGTTGGGAAATCAATAAATGGGCGATTATTATTTCAATAATAGATTGTTGTCTATAATGCAAAAAGTTGTTTATAATGGAAATTGTCATGTCATTTCTGTTCAATCTGAAGCTTTTCTTAGCCAGGGCATGTTTTAAGCCTATAAAGATGATTAAAGGATGGATTATTTGATTTTCACACTGCAAACATGACTTTGGTTCTAAATCTGACAACTTCCTCTCATAAATCCTTCAACAAGTATTCATTTTGGTTGCAATTACGGTTTAAAAACCTTTTTACAAGCAGCAAAGGGAAACTGGAGAGGACCACCCAAGCACAGCCAATCAGAGCGCTGCATTCGGCTCCTGATGGGAACAAAAATTCTTTATTATTCAATTCAGACAGCACACAGAGGTGATTATATACTGTACTTTTTGGTGGAAAGCACAGCGGTTACAAATATTAACTGTTGCAGCCTCATTTCAAATAAACTAACCGATTGACTATTTAGCAATCAAGTAATTATTAACTGGTTTATACAGAGGTTATAGGTATATAGGCAATCACATGTTTTATGACAATGTATATATATTTTGTGTTTTGATAGAAGCACAGAATAAAAAAATGCATGATTTATATTGCACTGAATTTAATCATAGAATGTGACATAAAACAGATATGCTAGTATGCACCACCTAAAATTTTGTATTTTTAGTATCTGTGTAAGAGAAAATTTGTCATGTTTTTGTTCCACCTAACTTATTTAGCACATGAGCAAACGCTTGATTAATCTGTTCTTTATAGCTGACTTTTGCATTCTAAACAACTAATCAAAATACAGGAGATTTATTGGTTTGTTTTCCCATGTACAGTATATGTAGGAAGAAATGATGACATATTAGATAATTGATTAAAACTGCTTGGAAACATTAACAGGCCCATTGACTTAATGCAAAACTGTTAAGTCCCGCCTCTTCATTGTAACATTTTAATTTAATAAGGATCAGACTTTAGTGGAACTGGCTACCTAACAATGTTAAAAGTTTTCATGTTTTACTGGAATCTGAATTTCTGAGTATTACAGAAAAATACAAAGTGGGCATGCAGGGATAGGTCAAAGGTAAAAACAGAGATTTTCTGAACACTTGAGCACCAGCTGCAGAACAATACGAGAATATTCAAACACGCATAAATACAACTGTGAGTAAACTGGCTTAAGTAAATTCCAAAGGCTACACTTTTGCCTTGTTGCCATTAGTTACTGCTGTCTCATCACTGGCCACAACGTACTTTATTGCAGGAGCTTTGTTGAATATAAATATTTGCAACAGTTCATCCAACTGAGCTGCTGAGAGGGCTTTGGTTTGACTGTGTTCTGTTGTTTTACTTTAGGTCTTGCAGAGTGCCATGGTCACTTTTGACCTGATGGAGAGTCTTGTTTCCGCATTGAGGAGATCACAGCGGAAAGGATCAAGATTTAACAACATTGTACAAATACAGTATATGTGTGTCTTATTTAAACTTCAGAAAATCTTCATAGAGTTATATTTATTAATTTTGTATGTGTTTTTTGCACATATTTTTCTATTACGTGACAATATCAGTTTTGTAAGTGTATAGAATAGAATGAACTTACTTGTTACTACAAATGATTTTTAAAAACTGGGCATTTTTTTGTATCCGATTTTGTCACGACATTTCATTTGACATGTATTTTTAAATTAAGCATTAAACACACAAATGTCTTTGATTTGCTTTTACTGTAGTAGTGCTGTAGACCTTTAATCGTTTAATTGATCAAAACTTGTATTTGCCGTCTAATAATTTTATTTAGATTACAGCTAACAGCATCTACCACCCTGCCTATTACAATATTATTTTTGATTGAAATCTTTAGATTCATGTGATGAATCTAACGACATAATCCTGCAAACGTAAAAAAATATAATTGTAATAAAACAAACGTAAAAATCCTCTGCAAACGTAAAAAAAAAAAATCGAAGTAATTTACATTTGTGGGGATTGATTACGTTTGTGGGGAAGCAAAATTTAGAGCACTACAAATGTAATAACTTACCACAAATAATCACTAAATATTAACTTGACTTATGTTAATCGAGAGTATGCCAATTTCAAAATCTGTTCTGCTAAGCAATAAAATGAAGCTAAAACATGTTTATTTTATCCAAGTCTGTGTAATCTCTCATTTGTCCAAGAGTAAATCCAGGCTTCTAAAGTTTCCATTTGATCCATCTTGTTAGGGCGTGTTGTTCTGATTGATTAGCCAGTATCAGCTGTAACAGTAGGATCAACCGAACTAATTAAGTCTAACTAGAATCCAGTTGTTCTCGAAAGTTGGATTTTCCGTGATACGACTAGTAAAATCACATTGGAACACCCACACAGCTCAGATTCCTCCTGAGAAAGTAGAGTAACTCTGCAAAGTGAGCGAACTGGGAGTTGGAGTTTCCAGAAGAACTAATCCCATCCAGCTGTGAGAATTAAACTCCTGGCCTGATTTGCTTCAGTCAATTCCTCTCTAAACTGAGAACTTAGAACCTTATTTGTTTATCAATATTAAAAGGAGTAAAAGTTCTTTATTAGTTTATTTATAAATACAGTCAGTCACATACGTATATAACTGCAGAAACAGTATGTCTGTAGATTAAAACATGTCTCTGAGCATCTCCCACACAGGGCTGGTCTCGATGACGTGGCCCCGACGTGTGCCAGCCAGTCTCGAATGTGGTCCACTTGAGGTTTACTAGTCAACTGAAAGTGAGTTTCTCTTAGTTCAGTTCACAAACAAACTAGGGCTGGGATGATAGTCTTTGTATAATTCAGAACTTTGAAATCCAAATATATATTGTGTCAGGCACAGTTGTATTTCGATGTAAGTGTATCATCCCAGCCCTGAAATACAGCAACAGGTAAATAGTGTGTGTGCTATTGTACTTACTTTTGCAATTGTTACCATGGCTTTTACTATCTGAGCATTGGTTCTCACAGGCAGGATCCGCAAGTTACTTCCAAAGAACCTAAAAAAAGTGGCACTTGTACATTTATTGGGAATCAAAATTGGCCCAAAACCTTTTCGAAAAGATGCTCTACTCTTTTAATTGTTCTTTTATTATTACCTTATATCTAAGTTTGCTACACACTAGAGGAATTTGATTTGCAAGTTAACTTTATATTATTCATTCTTACACTAAATCCACATACATCACATGTCACAAGTCTTTCTGAAAATCAAGCCTGGCTAGAACTGCTGCTGGTCTTTTTTGGTTAGGGAATCATTTTCTTCTTCTGAATGAGAACAAAACTGAGTACATTTTATTTGGTGAGTCAGCGTCAACAGATTTTGATTGGTTGTCATCCCAGTTAAAACTAACTTACTTTTGACAACAATTCTAGATTTGATAAACAAATTGAGAGCGTTGTGAGAGCAAGTTTTTATCAGTTGCGTCTTTTATCTAAAGTAAAACCTTTTTTAAATCTTGCTGACTTAGAAAATACTATTTATGCTTTTATCAGCTCTAGAATAGACTACTGTAATGCACTTTATGTGGGTGTTTCCCAGTCTGCACTGAGTCGCCTCCAACTTGTACAAAATGCTGCGGCTCGTTTTTTAACCAACACACCCAGACGTCAGCACATCAAACCGGTCCTTTATGAACTTCACTGGCTTCCAGTTTCTTTTAAAATTGAATTTAAAATTTTAATTTTTGTTTTTAGGTCTTAACAGCCTCGTGTCATTTTATTTGACTGAACTTTTAAGTGTTGAAACCCTAGTCGGGCTTTAAGGTCAACAAACCAGCTCATTCTTGAGGTTCCCAGAACCAGGCTGAACACTGGGGTGACCGGCTTTCTCTGTGACTGGTCCCAGACTTTGGAATAAACTCCCTCCTGATATTCGTACCATCACAGACTTTGGCCTTTTTAAATCAAGGCTCAGAACACATTTGTTTAGGATGGTTTTTAACATTCAGTAATGTAGTAACATGTCTATTTTAGATCTTTTCTTTTACTGTTACTGGCACTGTTTTATGTATTTGTATTTTATTATGTTTTAATGGGAAGCATTTTTTCACTTTTTGTGTTGTAAAGGGCTATATAAATAAAGGTTGATTGATTGATTGATTGATTTTGTACCTGCTTTGGATGAGTGAGAGTGTCTCCATTTCCTTGGGTCCATTGAAAGGAGCGTAGAGAAGCACAAAGCAGTTACGATGGACTTCGACAAACCGGTTCAGATTCTCAACCAGTGCAGAGTCTTCATGCTGAGGGTTTTGTGGGTCGACCAACAGAAATGCTGTCCTGCGACGCATCACACCAACTCAAATCAAACTGTGATCGATTTTAAAACGCCATCAGAATATCAGCCATCATGAGATCGATTCAAGGGCATTTTGCAGAATTATTATTCTTGCACACTGGAACTTACAATGATCAAAGACGGAAGAAAGCTGACAGATGACATTTTGACGAAAAAAGATTTACATTACTTAAGCTGCAGATGTATTGATTTGTATTTTTAATCTGGCTAATACTTTAACTATAATCTTAAAACAATTCAAAATCATTGTTCGAATTGTGTGATTGGTTTATTAAGCAGATTGGTTTAATAAGCAGAGAGTAGTGTGAGGAGAAAACAATAGCAAATGCGTTTCAATTCCGTCTAAATCGTTTATAATTTAATAAAAGCACAAACTATAAAGGTAAAACAAGTTAACCAATGTAAAAATAATAATTTTTTAGATGTTTCTCACAATGACATGAGAGAATTTGCTTATATTGTGTACAAATCACATTAGTCAGAGCAAACATGCTTTCACTTTTGTCTCAAGATCACTAAATCAGATTGTTTATTATACGTACATGAAAATCACTTTGACCTGAAGTATTACACAAAAAATGTCAGTGATTAAAAAGCGGTCATTTCTAGTGGGACACACAGGTCTTTGGAGTGACAAGGCCCATTAACTTTTTGTACTGCAAACGGAACAGAACCTATAGTCAGGAGGAGCGATAAAAATGTTGGAAATATAATCATGTCCAACTGTTGAAAAAGACTTACGTGATACAGGGAAAATACAAGCTCCAGTCTGGACTCCCTCTGAGAATCTGATGCGATGTTGTTGAGCTCGGAGCATTTTGACAGCTTCATGGTTCTGTTAATAATAATAATGATAATTTAATATTCATCACCAAACAGGACTTTGGTGCACATCCAAAATAAATATATATATAAATCGGCTGACTGCAAACACTAGAAGCAAAACTGTTCTACACATATAACCCAAATTTAATGTAAAAACTCCACATCTGTTCATTTGCTCCAAAAAAATGTACATTTTAAGCCATTTTAGTTAAATTTAGATTGCTCAGAAAGTACATAAATTACTAGTATTAGCAAAGTACCCAAGATGTCAACATTTTGCTCTTTTTTGTTTTCCAGATTTGGCAGGTTTTACCCACAAAATGCCCTATATCTGAAAACATATGCTAAAAAATGGTAATAAGTATGGCATTATTTCTTACATTTATGTGACTCGTAAAATAACTTACATAAGCATCTTAATGTGTTAAAAATGACAACTTCTCACCTGTAGCTAATTGTTAGCTTGTAAAGTAGCGTCATCGCCCACTTTGTACTACGCATGCGCAGACCAAAATTACTTTTTAAAAAACTATTATTTGTAAGTGTATTGTTAATATTGTTTATTAGATATATATTTATAAATGTACCTCACGAAAGTTTGCCATAAAAGGTTCCGAACGCAACACTTTTTATCGTCATTTTAAGCTACCAGTTAGCAGTCGGAGCTAATGTTTTTTTTACAGCTTTGAAATAGTGATAATTTGACTTTACATTAATGTCCTTGGATGAAATCTGTAAAGTGGGTTTGTGTGGAATAGCTTTGTTTTTTTTGCATATAATTGGAATCTCAAAATGAATAAAAGATAACTCACAAGTGGCAATCTTGTTAGCAAACACCACATTTTACATTATACAAACATTTGTCCGGTGTTACCTGCAGAGAATAACTGACTATTACAGTTGTGGTCCACTCAGCCTCGCTTTCTTGATAATGTCCTGTTGCCATTTTAAATACTTTTAAAACATAAAACTGATGAAGCTTGTCTAGTACAGGCGCGCACGTAAACGTAACGTAATGTGCTAGCTAGAGGTCGCTGTTGCTCAACGTTTCTGTAGGCATTTATTTATGGATCAGCGTGTAGTAAGCTAACAGTATAATAAGAATAGTAATAAGAAAAGTAATTAGGCCTCGAAGGTACAAATGATCAAAGAGTTAAATAAATATATACAGGCCTATTACAGTAGCGTTTCCTCCAAGTTAAAAGCATGCAACTTTATCAGTTTGTTGTTTTTTTTGTCCCTTCTACAGCCTGATCTGCTAACTCTGGGTTGTCTTATTCATGTGTTTATTTCGCAAATAGTAAATAGGCCTATACACAATGTAGGACAATTAAATTGGCAATAAAGCAATTCTAACATTATAAGCATCTCCTGCCAGTTCTATTTCTTATATTAGGCTACACATTAGGCTGATGCAATGAACAGAAAGAGACTGAGATACTTACCTGGTCGCCCATTCTCACTTCCTTTATTGATAAATAATATATTAAAATAGAGGCCAACTTAGAAAAAGTTGACTTTATTGTAACAGACTACTTTTCAACTTACAAAATTATTTGAGAAATATAAGTCTACCTTATTACACAAGTCATTTTTACAACTACTGGTATTTATTTATTTATTTTCCTTTTTTGCATTGGTAATAGGGCCTATAGACCAATGTTCAAATCGTGAAATGCAGTGCTTTGACCACTTTTACTTATTTACTGGATATTAAAATATGAATTATGCAGACATCCACACGATATGAAAAACATGAACTTTATTTGAATTATCACATAAATACAAGCCAAGAGGAAGGTGTTTAGAAACTCCAATCGACTTCTTAAGAGAATGTCCATGAGAAAAAGTTCAGCTTTGTTTTTGTTTTTTCTAGAGACGCAAAAAAGAAAATCTACATTGAACATTCAAAACATACAAAAATATCTGCATGCATTACATCTTGTTTTGAGAAAAATCCACTGAGATCTAAATCCAAAGAGTTCAAATTCTACGGTTAAATGGCTGTTGTTCGTATTAATAAATTAAGACTTAAGTGTTTTATTATTAAAGGCGACGTCGACAGCTTTCTTATAGGGTGACCACGCATCATCAGCTTACTCAGATTGGATTTGATTAAAGGCATAAAAGCAGGACTGAAAGAACTTTTGTGCATTTCTGTTGAGCTGATTTAAAACCGTTTTGATGGGTTTTAATTATTGAGTATTTTTTCTAGGTAGTTGTAAATGTATTTTAACCTGTAAAGCACTTTGTGACCTTTGTCTATGAAAAGTTCTATATACAAACTTACAATTAAGATGTACAGTCATTTGTAAAAATGTGTGATAAAGTATTCTTTCCCAAGAGCCGGGCAGAGATGTAACAAGTGAATAAAACAAACAAAATGCACAAATAAAAGAGCTGGGAAATATATTGAATTTTAGATAATATTGTGAATGTGCTTGAAGATATGCAAAACTTTGTATTGAGTATATAGGCCTAGTTATAAATAAAAATGCTGCAAGAATGACTCAGTTAAAAAAAAAAAAGGTTTGAAAAATGAAGTATTTTTGTTTTAAACTTTCAAATAAGGATATAAGGCAATAGGCCCTTCTCACGCTGCGGCTTGGCTAGTTCCGCTGTGAATATACCAGCAAATAGTAGTATCCGGTCTACTCATTCCCTTGAGAGGCTAGCTCAAATGCCGTAAATTAATTAAATATTTAATTGACACAAAGCAGACAAGGTACAGCCAGAAAATCATGTGCAGCATGTCAAGATCATCACATACGAGGTAAAATCCAAATGAAAACATGTCACTCTGTCTCTGAAGCTAGTGCTAACCTGTATTTAATTAATTATAATGCTAAAATAACTCTACAAACCGAACTAGCTTTTTACAAAAACACTAGGATGTAATGTATTTTTATCAAATTGTTTGCTTTATATTTACGCTCATTTATTGTTAGCATTTAGCATTGCGCCAAAATTAAGCACTTTACGCTTTCTCTGGTGAAGTATTTATCTCGTATGTGAGCTCTGAACTCTGCCAGTGATTATCTAGTTGAAATACGCTCTCTGCTTTGAGTTTTTAAATTCTAATTTGTTTCAGTGCAACTCGGCAAATTCCCATAAAGAATGAATGGGACAAGATGGAACTACAGGCATTACATAAACCGGAGCTAGCGTAGCCGCAGTGTGAAGATGGCCTATATTTCTGCTTTTTGTAAGTAATTTTACCAATATTTCGCATTTGTCTGATAATTAAACCTAAACAACACATTTCTGTTGGATTGATCGAATATCATCAGGATTTCGTTATCAAGATGCGCCAAAAAATATCAAGATATTAAAGATTGTACAAAGGATTTTCCAAAAATATTTGTGGTTAATCTTGATTTGAAAGTCTTGTACTTTTTGCAAACCAAGAAAGAATCATAAAAATATATAACTTGTGGACAAGGTGAGGCCAGAAAAACGTTGGCCAATAGAGAACAAGGTACCTCGTTATCTATTGGCCTGTTAACCAGTCAAGCAAATCCACATGTTTCTAAGTACCTCATTGGCCCAGTTAACAGTGGAGGGTGTGGCTCTGGGCAGAAAACGCACGTGGATCATTTGAAAAACAGTTGCTGGTTTGGTCTTTCTTTGGAAAATCCTTCACACAACCTTTAATTCTGTCCAAAACTCCCTGCATATACTCTCATTATTGCCACACAAGAGAGTTTTTTTTATTTTTATTGTAGATCTATTTATAATGTGTAGTGCTTTCTGAGGTGGCCACCCCATAAGTCTGCGCTTCTCCCTCAGTGGTGCGTCTCCAGCTCCACAATGGTCCACTCGCCCTGAGGAGATGCCGCGTCCTCGGGAGAGAAACTTGTCACCGTGATGCTAGTCGACGAGTCCTCTAGCGGCGAAATCAACTCTGCCCACCGCTTAAACGACTCTTTTTCCGGCGAAAGAACGGCCTGAGTGTCCACGCAGTCCCGCGACAGAGACAGGGTTTGTTTGATAAGATACTGCGCCAAATTAAGCTCTTCCGGCACCGGGTTAATTACGCCTAGATTTGACTCGTTGTCGTTCAGGAGTCGTCTAAGCAAGCTCCATCCTTTTCGGCGAATTCGCTATTTATTTGCTGGTTTCTTCGTCTTCCTGGTTAGGCTTTTGCACGTAGCTCTCGAAAGATTCCCCCACATCCATCTCGTAAATTGGAGACAGCGCTTTGGCAGATGGTCGACGTTCATGTTTGCAGATTTGCTCCGCTCTTTGACAAACACTGTCTCCTAAAAATAATCCACAATACAATCTGTTTTCCACTAGTCCATTTCAAACAATTCAGGGGGAGATTTGAACAAAAAACTCAACCAAAATACAGTCAATGTACCCTTACTGCAACTGCTGCCTTGTGTATACTTTACATTACATCCATATCTTGACATTCAACGTCATGAGAAAAGTACATTGTGTGATTGTACGGTAACAACCCTGCTAAACCATTCAGAAAGGTAGGCAGTTGCCCTAAAGGTAATTCACAGAGTAAATAAATAAAAATATTCTCTTTGTCCACAGAAGATAAGTAACAATGCCAGCACCAATTTAGTTGCATTTTCTATAAACAATATAGCTTCAAGTAATAAAATATCAAGACTAATCTCACAAAACTTGCAAACAATCGTGCTTCACATGGCACAAAAATAGTTTACAATGCCATGTATTTAGTTTTTTTGTTGTTTTTAGGGGATGGAAAATGAATGAAATGTCATTAAAGGAGACCTATTGTGTTTTTTTCATGTATTTAGTAATACATTATGACATGTAGATCTATAATAAACATTTTGTTCATTGTAAAACACAAAATTGATCTAAAAATGCTTAGAAATAGAAACGGGGTGGTTTAATTTCTGTCCATTGCAGAACTGATAAGCCCGCCTCTTCACTGCAAAAAGTTAACTATAATAAGTAGCATTTAATAGGTTGTATGGAGGATTTTCCTACAAAGACAAATCCAGTAGCTTCCTCAATCAGAACCACGCCCTCCACTGCTAACTGGGCCAATGAGTAACCTAGGAACATAGCTGGCTTGATTGACAGGTTATCAGGCCAGTAGATAAAGAGATACCTCCTTTTCTATTGGACGTTTTTATTGGCTTCATCATGTCATGGTTTATATTTTTATGATTCTTTCTGTTTACCATAAGTACAAGACTGTTCTATCTGTACAACTGTTTGAAAACAGTGGGGCCCAAAGTGGGGCCTGCCAGAGGGTCCAAATTGGCTCGCAAAAGGATCTTTTTGATTCATTTTGTGCTGAAAAACTGCTAAATGACACTAACTAAAGTATAATCTCCAAAAAAAAGGTTTGACACCAGTTTTTTTTTTGTTTTTTTTGACACCAGTTTTTTTTTTTTTAATCTTCCATACAACCTTTAAATTACTAATTTTTATCGTTGGAAAGTGGCTACATGACCATTTTGATTTCTGTGTTTTACTAGAAATTTAAATTTTTGGAGTTATCAGAAGTAAATACAGACAAGTTGGCACAGATAGGTGATAGGTGAAAACAGAGATTTTCTGAGCACTCAGGCATCGGCTGTAAGATAATACAAGATTACTCAAACATGCATGACTCAATCCAAATAGAACTAATGATGAGAGAACACTGCTAAAATGTGGTTAAAAAGTGAACATGAAATAATAGGTCTCCTTTAAAACATGACAGTACTATAATGTATTGTACTGTACTAGGTGCTTTTTCAGATATTTTTTTTTCTCAGTGAAAAAAGAGACATGTCATCTACCTTAAGACAATTCACAAAGTTCAGAGACAGAGGAGGCTACGAACAAAATACAAAATCTACTACAACCCAAGCTCTACACAACTAGAAGAAGGACATGACTTTCTAGCACTGGGAATGACACGATGAAAAACACAAAAAACAAAAACAAAAAAGGGTGTAAAAGAGGTTTAATGGCTGCATGCGTGAAGCAACAGAAACAACTGAAGCTGGGATGGAAACAGCTCAGCAAAGGGATCATTCAGATTAACAAAGGCAGTGACAGTTTTGTCGTATTTGAGATGCGTTTGGTCCAATTTGGTTATTATTTACAAGTTTCTAAGAGGCTTACTTTAAGTACTTAACATCAGTAGTTGGTGTTGAAATTACAGTTCAAGTGCTGGAAGTACAAACATTACTTTTCCCCTGAGAAATGTGCAGACACTAAATTAACTTCAAGTGATTGTGGCAATATTACATACGCTTACATTTATATTAAAAAATACAATCTAGGGCTGCACGATTATTCGCAATGGAATCGAAATTGGACAGAAGTAAATCGCAAATGCTACAGTTTTGAAAGAATCCTAATTTTATTCTCAAATAACAAAATTTTCGGTCCGATTTGGACTAAAATCGTGATTCTTTTATTAGTTTGTCAGTTCATATTCGAGTTTTTTTTTTTGTCAGTTCTTGTAAAGCAGTAAGACTTTTAAAGCTGAAATTGTAGTAAGACACTGCAGATAAACAGAAAAAAGAGATACATTAAAAAAAAAACATTGTAAACATTTTATTTTAGAAGAGGTGGCATGGCAGCCAGAAGAAAATTGTAAACAGAAATTGTACTCAACTAAGAGTTAAGTTACTACTCATAGTTAGAATACTTTATATTTTTCCCAAATCGTGCAGCCCTACTACATTCAACTTCAAACATAACATGAACATTAACAATAGCACATAATACATAGAGAACTATTGATGTTTAATTACCAAAATAAGCCTCTTTAATTAGATCAAATTAGTCACCATCACTGCACTGCATAAAACAACAAAAATAATGTATTTTATGTACATAAAAGTGCATTTGTTGTAGTATGTCAAAGCCTTGTCACAAGGCATTTTTAAAGTAATACAATTACATAAGTGTTGGTGCACATCACATTCCCTTTGTTTATGCTTCTAAAGTAACTTGACTGTCAGTGTGAAGGTGGTGGATATGCCATGATGGTAGGGCTGTAGTCGTTTAGTCCAATAATCGATAAGTGGGGTCTTGGTTGACCAAAACTTGTTAGTCAACTAATTCTTTAAATTCTAAGGATTAATCTAGAACACCAACAGAACTGAGTGAGTTAGACAAAAGTAGAAGCAAATCATTGATTTTATTTGGCTTTTTAAAGATGCACTGTGTAACTTTCTGAAGGTAAATTCAGCAGAAATAGAAAGGTAAACAGCACTTTGGAAAATTGTTAATTGTGATATGTGTGTGCTATGCCATCATTTCCATAGAAACAAACAGGAGGAGGACCTTCTCCAGGCAAATGAATGGTCCATGCAAATGTGCTCAAAGTAAAGATGCACATTTTGTTTATTTATTTTATGGACCAAAGACATCTAACTTTTATTCAAGTCAGTTTTTGATCAAAAGTTACACAGTCCATCTTTACATTTAAATGCACAGCTTCCTATTACTGTTCTGTCTAAATAATTCTTTTGCATTAACTCCAATTCATTTTTTTTTTAATTATCAGATCAAACATACTTTTTTGTATATGTTTTCATGTATTTACTTAGCCAACTAAACATTTTTTGGTCAACCACAGCCCTAGATAATTGGACACATTTTTATCTTCAAAGGATATTTGGGTTGCAAATTCAAATGTATTTAACTATTGGGGCTGCACAAAATATATGTAGTTAAAAAATACCTGATTTATTTCAAGTTTAATTGTGTTCAAACTTAGTTTGCTTGCTACAATGCAGAAGTGATGAAATGTCAGAATTCATCACTTCTTTATCTGTCCTTTCTGTGGTCCACATATTTTACCTGGCGTTTAATAGGTTGCGTTCATGTTCTACAATGTGATGTTGTCATAAGGCCAGTTTTTCAAATTAATTATGTTTCAGTTTGATGATTTCTTATTACTTTAACGTTGCGCACTACAACAAAATCAGCATTTAAAGTGCAGTTTGACAGGTTACCTTACATTACATTTTTCAATAAACATTATTACACATGTAGTGGTAATTCCATAACTGTTATCACACTGCAAATGTAGGCCACATAAATGATTGTTTAAACTCCCAATAAACTCAAATACGTCTTGCAATTAAAATTTTTATTTCTATGTATTTATTTTGTGTCAATTTCTACATACTTTGCAACTTAGCTGTTGTAAAACTCTGATACATATTTACCATATGTGGTATCGCACCAAACAAAATTTGTATTATTTGTATATATCTATTTGCCTATAGAGATTATGCACAGACATTCTTTTATTTGGAAAAAAAAAACCCTCAACATTCTGACTGAGTGGCAACAGTCTGACAAGAACACCTCTGGGAAGTGTTTGTTTGACAGAAATGTTATAAAATAGTTATCCTGTTGCCATGACGTTAGCTTGTTTAACGGCAGTTAAATATGTAGAACATTTTTACTGATTCAAAACAGCTCATTTAAGCATATAACTGTTTTGAGTGTGACCCTAAAGTCTGTGTCAAATGTGAGAAAAACAGAAGTGCTGTTGTAGTTTGTCTGCTTTTCTGCTACTGTTTACATGATTTTCTCTTTCACATGTCACATACAAACTCAATATTCAGTTGTGGTTGCTTAAATTTATTGTTAGTCTGTAGCTGCTTTTTCCAATTTTAGTAGTAAGTAGTAAGTATTTTAGTTGTGTTTTGAGCACTTTAAGAGTCAAAAAAGTAATTTGCCTCCACTGACTCTCACTCACCTTTGCCACTCACTGCTGACATTTAGAATGCTGTAATGCCGTGTGCATAACCTCTATAGAATGCTGTGATGTCTGTGATGAACGCAACCTACTAATTCCTAGCTTGACCATTAACATATTTGAGTGTTTTTTTATACAAGACTAATTCCAATGTTAAAAAATGTCAGCCCCTAGAATTTTGAATGTAAATTCTAAATATCGTGCACCCCTTCTAGAACAATAAAGATGTGAATGAGCCATGACAATTGAATTTGAACTTGTTTTTCAGTGAATATCCTTTTTTAAGGGGAGGTTTGGTAATGGACAGAAGTAAGGCTAGTGCAAAAGAGGGGTTTATTTTGCAAACTAAACCTTAATCTATGGAGGAGACAACATGGGACTGAATTGAAGCGGGAGAATTCGGGAGGGTCCGTGGATATTATACATTACCTGCTGGAGACTGTGCACCCTGTTGTGAGGTCAGCTGAGGTTCATTTAAGTCTAGATGTAATTCAGCTTTCTTGCTTTCTGTGGGATTTTTACGCGCTGATCCGTTGCCGTAGTGATCAGCGTTTGGTAAATCTAGATGGCACGGCCGCTCTTGTTGGGGTGTTTCCTGGGGAGGGCAGTGGGACGTATCCACCTGCGCCTGGAGTTCAGTTAGAAATACACACTTGTCATTCTTTTCATTCGTTTTGTGCTCTGGAGAACTCTCAAGATGGCCGACTTTCTCCTCCTCCTCCTTCTCGTTGGGTGTAGTGTCTGGTTCAAAAACGTCACCCGGTGTTGTAGCAGCGTCTGGTTTTTGCTGAGAAGTTTCGACTCCTTCTTCTCCCAACTCTTCACACTCCTCGACGGAAAGCAGGACGGATCTACGGAAATGTGAGGTCTGAAACTGCTCTTGGCTTTCCTGGTCTACGCCTTCGTCGTCAAAAGCAAGGTTCACAATTCCTTGAAAATGTGGCGATGTTTCCGTTTTGGGTAAAACTTCAACTTCAGATTTTTCATCTTCTGTTTCTTCCTCCTCATCCTCGTCCTCGTCTTCCTCTGATGAAAATAACTGATGTTCGGGAACGCTTTTTACCTGCATTTAATTGGAAACAACATTATAAATTATGTATTATTTGTTGGGTAGCATAACATTTACCACGGGTCCTCTTGTAAATTGTAATAAATATGAACATAATCTGAGTAATTAATCCTGAGTGAATCATCCATGTCTGTATAAACCCTTGTAAATGAATTAATTAATTTTACTCAAGTAATTACATTTTATTAATAAAAAGGTAAAAACTAAAACAAACTATGATAAAATCAGTGACCAGGAAGTACAACCCTGTTGTCTTGATGACAGAAGGTCAAGAAGTTGGGTGTTTGGGGAAAGTTTAAATAGAGAGCTGAAAAGTTTGGATGGAGGAACTTTATCACCGTAAATGAAAGACACTGTTTTCATTTACGGTGACATTTTCTGTTTGTTAGAAAATCTGTTAGTGTGGATGTAATTCTGATCGACAGATGCAACAACGTAACAAGGAGCCACATTTACACTGCCACAGCTCAGGTCATTTAGGATGAAACAAACCCAAAACACAAGAAATCATGTCAAGCAAAAGGTTGTTGTCAAAAATCAAGTTGTATCTGTCGCCATTTGTGGAATAAAGTTTGTAAAAACAAGCAAATTACAGGGCTTGATTATCTCTGTCTCTCTCTTTAATCCATTTACAATAAATTTCCACCATCCAAACTCTGCAGCGTCATTTCTAAATCGGAGTCAGTGCCAAATTTGGGTCAAAAGTTGATGAGTGTTTGTTACATTGTTAGTGTTTGACTACGGTAACACTTATGATATTATATGTGATATGATACTTATGAGATATGATACTTATGATATATAATATTTATCATTACCTTTTAAAATGTGCGTGTTCTAAGTTAAATATGAGCCTTAACGTTTGTGAAAACACAATATTTAACTGTTAATAAACTTAAGCAAACAGCTCAGAACAGAGAAACTTCAAGGTTGAGGTCGGGTGACATTAGTGTTAAATTTAATGTTTAAGTAGGAGGTTTCAAGTGAATGAAAAATAAACTTTCTTAACAGACTTTTTTTTATCTCTGTGATTGGCGATCTAAAGTTACATCTGACAGACGGCATTTTTAGTCATTTCTGGCAGTTTAAGTAATGAAAATATACCGTAGTCAAGCTAACAACTAGCATGATTGACTCAATTCTGGCAAGTGCCCCCGATTGGAAATGACATGCAGCTTTCTCCAAACACCAATCTTCTCGACCTTACGTTGCCATGAGAACAGGGTTATACTTCCAGGTCAAGTATGTTATTGTAGTTTGCTTAAATTCATTTAATTCCCTTTTAGAGAATGATCTATGGCAAATGGTAATAATTATTTAGTTCAAATGTGAGGGTAAAATAGGCCGCAGCGTCATTATTAATTAATTTATAAACAGTTCACGGATTGAAAACACTATAGAGACACATTTGCACTAGAGCAGAATTACAGAAGAACGCCTGAATTTAGTGAATTACACGAGGTAAAATTAGGGGGGTAACTTTACAGACATTTTTACAGACATGGACAATTCGCACAGGACTCAGGTGCCGTTTATACAATACACATGAGGTCCCATAAAAAATAGTATGCCGTACAAATAGGACATAAGTCAAAACTAGACATATGCACTAATCTGTCATACAGGCTTTAAGTAAGAAACACACTTAAGTGATGCATACCGTTACAGTAGCTTCGACTTCAGAATGCTCCTCTTCCTGAGCCGCGATCTCGTCTCGATGCAGCCACGACCTGGGCCTCTGTCTGACGGCCTCCTCGTCGCTGGTCGTCTCCATCTCTCTCCCTCTCATCCGCACCTCCACCCGCAGACCGCTCTCGTACATCTTCAGCTCCTCCGGCGTGCTGGTGTCGCTGCTGCTCCGGCCCAGGAAATCGTGGCACCTCATCGTACCGCATTTGGACACTCCCCTGTCGTTGGAGAAATCGTCGTCCTGCGAAGAGGGAAGGCAAGGTTATTATGTTAATCAATAAATTCATAAGCAAAATGAAATTTTTTAGTTCACTCTATAGACAAGAGAAGTTGCAGTACAACAGCCAGGTTTATTTGACTTTCAATGATTTCTCCACAACTATTCCCAATCTTTCCATGACCTTGTACAACTTATTCCTACCTAAACACCAAAATTTACCATTTAGTTTTTCAAATGCAGTTCTGGCTTAATCAATATCTTCAGTGCATTTAGTTTTACAGATCAACAAAAGACCCACAGTCTAAGTGGTCAGCTGCAGATTAATAATTCAGATTAAACACTCGATGTAGGCCTAAGTTTTCTTGGAATTTACTGACAAATAAAATTCTAAATATAATATTTTGGGCTTTCAGATCAATTAGACTCAAATATGTCAGCAAATTATGTTCAAATTTCAATGTTGATAAAGGTGCAGTTGAAAAAACTGAAAATCCCAAAATCTATCTTTCACTCTATAATGTCTCACAATAATCCTAACACTAAGACAGTATAGGGATTCAAAGATTGTTAGGTTAATCGATAATCATGATTATTCAATATTTTTTAAATTAGACCAGAACTAAACAAGGACTAAAACTAGACTAGACCAGAACTAAAACAGATCTAAACCAGGACTGAAGTCAGAATAAACCAGAATAAAATTGGACAGGACTAAGCCAGGGGTAGACCAGTACTCAAACTGGAATAAACCTGAACTAGACCTTGTCTAAAACCGATCTAAAGCAGGACTCAAACTAGACGACCAGAACTAAAACATATCTAAACCAGGACTAAAACTGGGCTACAACTGACTTATCGATAATGACTGAAAATGAGCCTTGTAGCTTATTTCAAGTTCTAAGAACTAGAGGAGAGTGAGTGTTTTGGTCATCATATGTGCAAAAACTAGCTTGTGTATATTTTTAATACTGTGCATTTGATATTTAGGGAGAAATTTCACTCCGTGCCTCACTGTTACCACTGTTTTTCCGCGTGTCTCTTCTGAAAAGACGTAAACCGAAAGTTTAATCTCAGACGCTGTTTCCAGTGTCTCCTCCACTTTTTTCCTTGATCGCTGGACTCTGTGTTTACCCAGAGGAGGGTCATAAACAATAAACCTCACCGGAATGCGGCAAAAATCGGGCTTATTTTTCAAACATGTTTAAAAATTGCGACTGGAATCTAGTCTAGTCTATGCCTGCTCCAAAATACACGATTGGAACATGAGTCTAGTTGCAGAGTGACACAGCTGCAACTAGCTTCAACTAATCTCGACTAAGTGTAACTAAATGCAACTGAAAATTACATGGGAAAATGAACAGAAAGTCGTGTAGTGTGTAGCCAGATTAATTTCAAGAATTAATCTGGCTACACAATTAATAGATCTTTTTTTTAAGTATTTTTTTTAAATTTGTTTTAACCCCTTGACGTCAGGTGTGCCGAATATGGCACGTACCGTTTAAACTCAAATTGCGGCCGCTGTGTGAGGTGCACACATCCATTCTCGGGTTCTGCATGTTCCTTCAGCCCTTGTGAATAAATTGTGACCGCTTTTATTTTGGTGACCTCCTCCTGCTAAATGCTGCATCCTGTTGACGTGAGAGGACGCTACTTCTGCAGCAACTTGTCCCTGGAGGCTTCTACTCAGCGTTGGTCCGGCGAAATAAAGGTGAGTTTCGACACCAAAAAAATATGTAGTTGCTAACGCTGTGCCTGTCTATGTGCTGTGTCAATATGAAGTCAATATGACAAATACTTTTGCCGTAATCGGAGATTTTCGGTTTGTGCCATATAGGGGACACTGGACCATAAAAGCCCTTGTTTTGACCATTTTACGCTGTTTTTGGTCTTTTACAGATGTCTAGGGACTTTCCTTAGCAGTTGTTGGGTTAGTTATCGTCAAATTGTTGTGTTACACGTGTTTTTAAGTCACTACCCTGTGCTTCGATTCTATCACAGACCTGCCGCCATTGTTAGCAGTGTTTGTGTTTGGTTAGCATGAGAATGGTTTGGTGGATGTGCCTAGCTAGCTAGCTTCAGACGTGGTGTGCACCTCCGCCTGCTTTCTGATCCGTTCAGGCTCACGTTTTCTTTGCAACACAAACTTTAATAACTGTGACGTTGCACGCATCCACAGCTTGTTGTACTCGCTTTGTGATCTATGAAGACCCAGGCTACGGATGTTGTTGTTGTGTGGTGCGTAAACTATGCTAACCTGGGACAACTCTGTTTAGCTTTTGTGATAAATCCCGGATTTTTTCGGGCTCGGTTCTGATTCATTCTGAACTCAGCCTTGTTTTAAATGTGTGATGTGTTGCTTTATTTATGAATTAATCGTGCAAAACCTCGCGTTGCATCGTTGACTGGATAAGCGCATGGATTGTGTTGTGTAGCTACGTGCAGTAGCTTGGGTGGCCAGTTAATGGTCGTGCGTTTCTGTCCATCTGTCATGTTGTTTTGTAAGCAACACAAACAGTTTGACATGTGGTGTAAGCACAATCACTCCATGCATTAGTGATTAAACAGTAAAAATTATATTGCCAATGCTATATTATTACATTGAATAACTGTTGTGTAGGCTTAATGTTTATTTTGTATTTTATTTCTGAGGTACCACCAGTGTGACAGCTGCTGTGAGGAGGACATCACTGCTGCTGCTGTGGGTGGATTGCCTCACCAATGTCATGGGTATGTCTCTATCTCCATATTTAGATATAAATCATTTGGTAAAGCTACATTATGTAAGATTTATGGTGACAGGTGTATCACCTGCATGACTTTATCTCACTCTGTGTCTGCTACCACAGTGCGATGATCCTGCCATTACAATGAGGAGGACACGCTGCACCTGACAGTACAATGAGGAGGACGGTCTGCACCTGACGATACAGTGAGCACAGCGCTCTGCACCTGACGATACAGTGGACAACGCTCTGGACCTGATGTTACAGTGAGGACAACGTTCTGCACCTGACGTTACAATGAGGACAACGCTCTGCACCTGTCATTACACTGAGAAGGATGCTCAGCACCTGTCAGTTTAGTGAGGAAGGCGCTTTTCACCTGTCGTTATCATGAGGAGGGCGTTAATTACAGTAGAACAAAGATGTGACACTGAATACAGTCAAAAACTCCAAATCTATAAGAGAAAGATGAGGTGTGCTTCCTTATTCAAACAGTCAGACTGTGCAATCACTATTATAGACATTTTTGATGATGAACCTTTGTGAATTGACAACAAAGTAACTTGAACCATCCTAAACTGTCTCCAAAATGGCAGTATTTTGTTGGCACTATGTTGCACATGAGTGTTTTTTGATTTACCCAGGCTTAGAGAGCAGTGGTGCTGTGTATGCTGTATACCAGTAGTTGTAATTGCACAAGACAACGAGCCAACAGGTCACCAACAACATTGATTAGTTTTTCAAAATAATTGTATTGACAGATGGGCTTCTTTCCAAATTACAGTGTATCTCAAATAATACTATTTTGATTGCTGACAAACAAATAGTGCCAATATATGCTATATAGCATATATATTATATACACAGCACTATGCAGTTATATACCATATTATATATGTTTTTTTGTTTTTTTTCTAAGGGTATTTTATTTAATTTTAACTTTGACAATATGTTTCCATGAATAAATCTGGTCAATAAAGTGTCTTAGCCCAGGTAGTGGTAGAGTTGCAATATTGTATTCACATTTTCAGGCATATTTTAGGTCTGTCCTGGAAACCTAATTTATGAAAATTGGGCCATGACAATTGAAAAAGCTTCGTTTGCATCAAATTGACACATCAATAAAATATATTGAGAATACAAGTTGGAAAAATGTGTTTTTCTGTGACTTAGTTGCAAATATGGGTAATTTGTGTTCCTCTGTGGCCCAGTGTGCCTTTTTTGGCACGTACCCAACAACTTTTTTATTTTTAGTGCTATTGAAAAAATTTCAACTGATCCTTGTTTTGGGGCCTAACTGAAGTAAAAATAATCTTTGAAAAAAATTTTTTTATTTTCAGAAAATAATTCGGACGTCAAGGGGTTAAGATGGTAATCAGTCCAATGAACTATTTGGTATTGTGTCATGCCTACCTGCGAACCGCCTGCGTCGTAGTCCTCCGATCGAGGCTTGATGTCGTCCGACGATGTGGCCTGACTTCCCGTCTCGGATTCGGGAGTGCACTGGGCGTGAACTCCGCTCCACGAGTCTTCCAAAGGCGTGCTTCCGATACTGCAGGGTGTGCTGTTAAATGTTAAAGGCCGGTCTGTTTCTTTAGGTGAATTAGCGTCAGTCACGTGATTTGTAAAGCCTGACTGCGATTTTAGCTTAGCATCGTTAGCAGGTTTAGCCGTCTCTGCATTAGCTGGAGCAGACTTAGCATCCTTGACAATATTATCTTCACAAGCTCCTTTAGCATTTTCAGAATTTTCTTTTAAATCTAACTGAAGCAAATCCCCATCAGCTTTACGTTCTGTTTGCGTACAATGTTCTTCAACACATTTTTCTTCTGTAGGTTTTTCTTTACAAGGCTCAACGCTAGCTACTTCAATTTTAGCATCCGTAGTTTTCACGCTTTCTTTCTCTTTAGCAGCTAATTTCTTGGTAGCGTTGGTCGTCGTTTTGGTGTTGGAAGTAGATTTTGCTGAAGCCGTGTCAGTGGTTGCGGTCTTAGTTTTTGGTGCTGGTTTGGCAGTAGCAGCTGGAGATGGCTTAGCGTTGGTTGAGGAGGATTTGAGGCTAGCTTTAGCGCTGGGTTTAGCCGAGGGAGCTGTGGTTGGAGTAGACTTAGCGATTTTCTTCTTTGGAGCGTCACTGGTCGTTTTGTCCGCTGATGGTTTGTCGTCTTTCTTGGGAGATGGAGGCTTTTTCGCTGAAGTGCCATTTCTGGAGACTGTAATACAGATTAAAAGTAAAACATTTTTTAAAGATTCTTATAAAAAGGACAATGTCATTAATGTGACAAGCTGGAAACATACATTTTCTGCATTGTCTTTGTAGTTTTTCCCATATAACGTCTAACAAGAACATTAGGGGGAAATTGGGGGCTTTTCTAAAACTTTACACTGATTTATAGGAAGACATTCATCAAAGTAGGGCTGGGCGATACTGACAAAACTGTATCTCAATCTATATCTCGATGTACAATATACATCTCGATATCTTTGAAAAGACATTTCTAAGGTGAAAATCTAATGTTTCTAAGCCTATAGCTGAGGATTAGAAGGCAGAAAGGTACATTTACAGACATTTTTACATTTTGATGATGCCTTTTGCTGAGTGAAACTAAAATCACACAAAATTCTATACACAACACAAGTTTAGAATTTGACTAATACAAACAAATATAAAGTTTAATTGATTTTCTCATTCTTACTGCCGTTTATCTGTATCTGTATCTGCTTTTTATCAGTTTTATCAGCTCTTTTTACACAGAACTACATTATCTCAATATTTACATTATGGACAAATTCATATCTTGTCCACTAGATATCTCGATATACGATATATATCTATTTATCATCCAGCCCTACATCAATGTAAGAAAAAACTTGTACTCTTAAGCAAGTTTCCAGATACTTACAAAACATTTAGTTTTTTATTTTAGTTGCTAGAAGATACAAGGCATCCTTTGATACTTAGACGTAAAAACCAATAGCCTTTTCAGGATCAGTTTGTTCGGATTTGTTTCAAAAGTGTGGCTTTACTTTAACCACTACAATAATTATCTACAGGAAATTGCTACAATTTATATACAGTACAGATCAAGAGTTTGGACACACCTTGTCATTCAAAAACTTTTTTTTTTTCATGACTATAAACATTGTCGATTCATACTGAAGACATCCAAACTATGAATTTACACACGTGGAAGTATAGTACAGAGTCAAAAAGTGTGAAACAACTGAAAATATGTCATGTTCTAGGTTCTTCAAAGATGCCTCCTTTGATTACTGCTTTACACATTCTCTTGATGAGCTTCAAGAGGTAGTCACCTCGAATGCTCTTCCAACAGTCTTGAAGGAGTTCCCAGAGATGCTCCTGGTCATTCATGGTGTTTATATCTTCAGAGTGAATCTACAATGTTCATAATCATGGAAATAAAGAAGACTCTTTGGATGAGAAAGTGTGTCCAAACTTTTGGTCTGTACTGTATATTTAAAATATTGCACACCAGGAAGCAAGTTTCAGCTGTACCACCATGTTCAGATCTTCTACGCACATTATGGAACACAACTGTTCCTGTTTGTGTCTATGAGCGGCGGCTATTCCTGGAGGCGGGTTGGTGCGCTCCGCCCGTGTTGATAAATAAAAAATCCCTCTATAGTCTATGGTTAAAACTGGCTAAAAGCTCACAAAGACATAAAAAAGAAGTTGCCTAATATATATTTCATGCCAAGTTGATTGCTTTACCAATATAATTTAAATTAAATGTAGGTATGCATTAGCTTTTACAGACAAAATAACCTTTTAGAAACACATCATCTGAACAGGCTGTTGGGATTGTGTCCCTCAAATTGATACATTTTAGTAGATAATCCCCCACAGAATGAATGGAACAGTAAGAGAAGAGCCACACTTTTGAGGCAGACATAAACTAGCCGAGCAAAGTGAAAATACTCTATAACAAAATGTATTTAAAAGGTGATTAGTCTCACCACAACTGTCTGATGCTCTTCCTTTGGCGTCTGTTCTCGTCGCTGCAGAGGAAGTTTTCTCTGCTCCAACCGTCTTCACTTTACTGCTTTCTCTCACACCCGGCTTGCTTGAAGAACTAAGAGAACAAAAAAGATACATAACTTTTGCTGCATATACATTAAGCATAAGCAAGACTCAAGATGATACTAATGAGGTCATTTAAATGTAGAGTTTTCAAACAACGTAGCAGCAGCTTATGACAGTGTTCAAAAGAAGATGATAAAATAATGCTAAAAATAGAATTGCTGTATGTCATCTATCAATTCCAAAAGTTGACTTTGCAGAAGAACACTGTCATCCTAAAAAGCTTGGCCTTTAAAATGGATTGACCTAAAAATGAGATTGTGCTAATATGAATTGCTGATTTCAGGGTGTATAAATTATTAATGTGTTCTTAGTGGATGATGGACACAAAAACGAGGGTATTTTTTTAACACTTTGAACCAATAAAAGCCCGTCTGCTACTCAAATCCCTTAGGCACCAAGATGACAATCTATTATTTATAGTCTGGGCAATCTGTCAAAAAGAGATCAAGTTTTTCTCCAGTCTGATCATTCTCATTTTTTTTAGTGTAAATTTCAGGTAGAGAAGGTGGCACACTGTTGGCATGTGGGTTCGACTCTCGCTGTGTGGAGTTTGCATGTTTCTTTCTGTGTCTGGGGAGTTTCCTCCAGGCACTCTGGTTTACCCACAACCAATAACAAGCAGGTTAGGAACACTTTGTGATGGTCGGAGGTTGAGGCACCAGGTGTTTAAGCAAAATGCTTCTGCTAAGCTGCCCCTGGACTGCTGCCATCACTGAGTGGGAGGGGGGCTGCTGTGTGAAGCACTTTGGAAGACATCTGCTTGTCTACAACCCATCCAGTGTATATGTGCTATATAAAAAGCAATTCATTCATTCAGGGCTGGGCAATATTGTGATTAAAATCGAATTGTGAGTTCATCCCTGTGACAGTCTGCTTTTTTTTCCAACCTACTTTTCTCAGCCTCGGAGATTGCTTGTTTATAGCAACAGTTTTTTTTTTTTTCAAACTTTTATGAATTCGAAGGTTGTGTTTTTATGAGCTGCACTTTCAAGTCATAGAAGAGGTGGATGTTAGTTATTTTTCAGGTCTGATTTAAAAATGAAAGAAGTTTTAGCATGTTTTCATATTTAAAAGTCATTATTAATGTTAAAAATTGCCAGAAACTTGTTTTGTGGAGAAACACAACGTTCTAATTATATGAATATTTTAATATTTATATTTTTTGAAGGGTTGAGGTCACTTGTATTGGGATTGGTTAGTCTCTTGTTTTTCTCTGAAAATCTGGCAACATTGATCAGTCTATGATGGCTGGATTTAGACAAAATAACTTTCTAAAAAGGCAGACGATTGTATTTACCTCAAAAGCAATTTTAAAATAGATATCGTGATCTGGCTTCAAGAAAATTGTGATATTTATGTTTTGCCACATCGCCCAGCCCTACATTCATTCAAAAATGTTAAGATTTCTACAGTATTTGTTTCATCATACTGTGTACCGTTAGTCTCATGTGCTACACATGAATTTTACTCATAAACTGAAAATGATTCTTTATTTTCTGTAATGCCAGAGGAGAAAAGAGAATGCTGTATCAGGTAAGGGCCGATATAGATTCATTGAGTAATACCGATATCTGATCTTTAGCTTTCTGCTGTGGTTGATTTTTGCCGATATCAATATTTGCAAGTTAAAATCCAGAGCATGAACCATGTCTGGATTTATTCACTTGGATTTTATGTTGGTGACAGAATTATTCAACTTTTGGACTATCGATGTTTTACATGTTCAAGCTAAGTTAGGCACCTAATGTTAACAGCAACTTTAAAATATGACTTATAAGTTTATGAGTAGTTTTATTAAATACATATTGCAACAATGCATTAAAGCGGTGTTTATAGAGACTTTTGTTCAGTCGTATTGTGCACAGTTCAAAGGCCTGTTGCTGTCTCTCTACAATGCATTCATACTCATAGCGCTGCAGTGCTCAATTATAACACGTCCAGTGGAAATAGAAATAAAAAAGCACTACGTTTACGTAATCGGTTAATCGATTATTGACTGTTAAGGGCTCCAACTAACAATTAAAAATATTTGAAAACATGCATCACTAGCGGAAGGCAGCTGAGAGCAGACTGAGAAAAGAGCATTGTGCTGATAAAAGCATGAATAGTTATTTGCAGGTCAGACAATCACAATGTCACCAAAAAAGACAAGATCACAATTTAATTTTATGATCAAATTATGCATATTAAAGTCAAAATTTTGTGAACCAGAAACGCATACTGTATGAAGAGACTAAAGATACACCCTCCTCCTCTGACTCGCTAAACGCAGTCCAATCAACAAGCATGCTAGAAAACTACATTTGAATCATTTACCACTTAAACTACATAGAGATTATCCCTTTGTACTTTCTACACCTTAATCTGAGAGAAAAAATATTCTTCAAAATTTTACATAGGGTTATATTGAAACCACTTTGGTAAATTTGCGTATACGAAGGTTTGAGCAAAAATCAAAGTATAAAATCTCAAAATCAATGACCATGGGAGACACTGTGTAATCAACAAATGTAGAAAAATAAACACTTTCACTAAGATACTGCTGGTAATTGTGTGTAGAATATTGCACAACGAGGAAAAGCTAGCATTGTGAGACAGGCTACAACACAGCACGTATAAATAATGAACGAGCTGCTTCCTCTCACCTGCTGGTCTTGGCCGGCTCTGTCTTCTGAGGAGCTTTTGTTGGCGTTGACTTGTTCGCCGGTTTGACCTGCTGCTTAGGTTTGGCTCCTGAAACATAAAGAATTCGAGATGTGTATAATGTAAAGTCTCCTTTGTGTGAGTGGATACCATGTTCAGAATGACATGTGCTGCTGCTGTGGGTCGCTCTACAACTGCTTTTACTACAAGGAAGTCTAAGCCTATGTCTGCTTCTTTAGAGCTTTGGGCTTCTTCTTTTGGAAATTTGCTTGTAAATTCTGACAATTGCAATCTAGACATTTCAAATTAAAGCCGAATTTACTAAAAAGTCTGTATTTAAGTAATGTTAAAGCACAAATCTTCCTCTTGAAGAGTTACTACTGCGCTGACCCACGCCGGACTCTGTTAGCTTGCACTTTGACGCAGGCAGCTGCCAAGGACGTCTTTGTGTTCTTGTTTCTCTCTCACATTTGCCCTGTCTGCCCAAATGTTCCCCTCGACAGAAGCTTCACATCCATCAGACTAATGAGCTGCTCAGTGTCGTCATGTCCTGAGTGATAATGCACAAAGCTGTCAGGATGGAGCACTGGCTTTTAATCATAGAGCAGAGAACAGGGAATTGAACACAATATTGGCAAACATAAATAGAATAAAAATAGAACAGAGCAGACTACTGATCCAGTTAACAAAACGTTTTCTAACTGAATAGTCTAGCAAGCAATTACTCTTTTAATTAATCAATTAAGTAGTAGTTGTTCATATTGACACAACTACATGGTGATGCAGCGGTTAGCGCTCAGGCCTCATAGCAACAACGTCTTGGGGTCACCTCCCATTGGATCTTTCTATGTGGAGTTTGCCAGCGATGAATCAAGTGCAGCATTCAAGCCAAACCTTGAAAAACAATACGACAAACAACATTCATAACAGATGAATTTAAAGTGCACACCTGGCACTGTCTGGGCATCGTTCTTGGGGCTGCTGGCTCCGTTCTCTGGTGAAGCGCTGCCTGAGGTGGAGGAGGTCTGTGCGGGGGTTTTGTGGACTCTGGAGGCTGGAGTCTGGCTGGTGGAGGTGGTGTTTGAAGGAGAGCTTTTAGGTCTGGCTCCAGGGTTCAGTCGCCGCTCTTGGTCTTTGGCCCCTGTACCGCTTCTTGGGCCGTTTGCACTCACCTAAGAAAGTCAAGATGAAAAGCTTAGCAAAACACCATCAGTTGAAAAAAAATCTATAAATAATATTTATGCAAATATTGACATTTATATTTCTACATTTAAGCAGATGTTGACCAAACATAAAGAAGTGCTGTTTATTCTTTAAACATGAGTCTGAGCCCCAGCACACGTGTGCACAAGCTCATGAAGCTCATGTGTGTGGATGTATTGACTGTGGTGAATATGGTTTCGATACCAGAGAGAATCATCCTGAATTTGTCAATTTGTAATCAAAACTGAGAGAAAACTCCTCCATCAGCGCATGAATTGCATGACCCAGCCTACCCTGGGATGGACCTAGAATAAGCAATTCCCTGAGTGCTTGCTCTCCTCTGAATACAGAACAAGTCTGACAGCCCGATTTTGCTCTTTTGTCTTAGCCGGTCTTAGTGGATGGTCTTAATTATTCCTCTGTTGGCCACTAGTGGCTCTCTCCAAGCTCTATACACTGTCAGTGTAGAAGGTGTGGCTCCAGCCAGATGTGAGGGTGCAGTTTTGTTCATTGAACCTGAAACATGTTCACACCTGTGACAAGTGAGCAGTGATCACAGGCAAAAGTGAACTGTAGCAGCAGCTTCAGTTTGGAAAAAAAGTGTAATAATAGAAAACTATTTGGTGAAAAAACTATAATAATAGAAATCTATTTGGTGAAAGTCTATTTACTTGACAGACTGTCTAAAAAAGTGTCTTTTCTTTTACATAAAGCCTGTTGACTTCTATTATTATAGTTTTTTCCAAACTGAAGCTGCTGCTACAGTTCTCTTTTGCCTGTGATCCTAAAGCAGCTGCTGACTTGTCACAGACGTGAGCATGTGTCAGGTTCAATGAAAAAAACTGCACCCTCACATCTGGCTGGAGCCACACCTTCTACACTGACAGTGTATAGAGCTTGGAGAGAGCCACTAGTGGCCAACAGAGGAATCATTAAGACCAAGGCTAAGACCGGCTAAGACAAAAGGGCAAAATCAGGCTCTGAGTGTCTGTACACATGCTCTCAATGAAGCAGGAGTTTTATGTTCCGTTAACACCTGTAGTAATTTATTCATCCTGCAGCCTTTGCGTCTTTCACTTCCTTTTTTGCTCTTTCAGAGAGAGCATTTGTGTTATTTGTGCACGCCGATGAGCCTCGCTGCTTTATCATTCATTCAGACTTCTGCTGGCACGTATGTGGGTGAACAAGGCCAATTCTCTAGCACATCCCATAAAACACTTCAAAGGAAAATTTAAGAGGGAGGTCATTTTCATTCACATTTTTATTTGTAATAAATCTTCTCATGTGACATGTGAGCTGCTGCGCATTGCATCTCCACAAACTCCTCCCACTCTGTGTCTGGGTCAAATCCACTGATTATCCCCTCATGTTTGATTCATGAGTTGCTTTGCCTGGTTCTTTTATGGTGAAATGGAGGCGTGGGAGGGCGTGGTGTGATGTGAGTTCAAGTGTGCAGATTCCAGCTGCAGGTGAATCTACTGTATCAAGCATATACTATGTAGAGGAGAGATTGTAAAAGATTGTGTAGGTTTTTCACTTGTCAGAAGAAAACCTACACAATCTTTTACAAATTAAGTCCTGATACCGACCAATCTCGTCTGACGCCTGTCCCGTTGACGACCGATGCGGCTCCTGTTTTTGCTTTCGCCGCCACACCGCGATCTGCTGGCTTCTTCACACTTTTGGTCTTCGGACCTTCGCTCGCTTTGGGAGCCGTCCCGAGAGCGTCAGATTTCATGGCTGTGGCTTGACTTTGGGAGGAGGGAGGTTTGGAAATATGGGACACTTGTTTACTCTGTGTCCTGCTGATTGAAGGACTCTCAGGAGCAGGGGAAGGGCATTTTAGCGCCCGGGGCTGTGGGGACAGAGACACATGGATTAGTCACGAGTGTGTAAGAGTAAGAGTGAGTAATCCAAGCACAAGTGAGCCAGGTAGGAGCAGATATTACAGGATAAATAAGAGCTGGGTGAAATGACCATAAAACTGAATTGTGAGTTCTGCTTTTTTAATTAAATCGTTAAAATTGTGATTCAGTATTCTTTCTTTATTGCAGCTGTCTGTTCTAATTCACTTTTTTGCCCCCCACTTAAACAAAATGGGACTTTGCCATGAAATATCTAAAAGGTAATTTCACAAATCTGAGCTCATGTGATTTCTATTAAGAGACTTGATCCAATCACCATTTGTATTACACACTGTAAAAACGTAACTCTAAACGTGCTTAAAATGACACGGAATCAGAATTTTAATCCTGATTTGAGCTGTTTAACTGGATAAAATGAAATTGCTTATGTATTGTAGAATATTTCACTGGTTTCAAGACATTTTTAACTGGTTAGAGAGAATTTGACTGAAAATAAGAACAAACATTTTCAGATGGGTAAGAACCCATTGGCAAACAATTTGTCTTTAAATAAGAAGCAATGTCTTGAAATTAGTCTGAAACACTTTGAAACAGGGAAAATAATCAGTCTCTACAATAAATCAAAATTAAACGTCAAAATGCTTGAAATTATGTTTAAATCCTAGAATCAAGCAACTTTAACTTGTCTTGAAATTCATTTTTTTGCAGTGCAGCAAGAAATTTAATTAAAAATTATTCCTTTTTACTGGTCTCCATCTGTATTAATATTATTGGCCCACAGAACGTTGTAATGCCACCTATTAATTACATTGTATTTTGCTATGAAATATCCAAAAGATACAACCGCAAACACTGAAAGACTTTTGAAATAGCACTTATTTGTATTTGCAAATTAACTCTTAAAATATTTATCATAGATTTACGGCAGTAAAGTTGCAATTTGTGAAGGTTTAGACAAAATAGCTGAAAATTAAAGGAAGCAGAAATAAAATGTATGTTCTATCAGTTCTATTCACACAGCATAATATTTACCACGGAACCTCATGCAAATTGTAATAAATACAAACTTAGCTGAGTTTGTAGTTCTGTGCGTATCATCCATGTTTGTAAAATGTAAGTTTCCCCGAATGTAACCTTCTGTAATTCACCAAACTCACGTTCTCATGTAACTCTAGTCCTTGTAATTCTCATATGTCTTGTGTTTTCAATCTGTGAACTTAATATACAAATATAATGACTCTGTGGTCTATTTTACCTTCATACAGTATTTGAACTAAATTATTATTACTATTTTCCACAGATCATTCTCCAATGAAATTGTCATTCTTTTTTCTACAATTAAAAAGCTAAAAAAACTAAAACTACGATAAAATCTGTGATTCGAAAGAGCAACTCCATTGTTGTGGTAACAGTAGGTCGAGAAGATGAAAGGTGTTTGGAGAAGTTTGGATGTTTGGACTTTCTCACCGAAAATGGATTAAAAGAAAGACGGATGACGGTTTCATAAGAAATCTGATGTGTGGATGTTGCCTGAAAAATTAGAAATATTTCAAAAATATATCATCTGGCCACTATGTCCCTCTTTTCAATTCCAGTGGGCGGTGCCTCAGGGACAGGCACGTCTCGCCTATGAAAAAAAACAGGGCTGCTTACGACAAATGAAATACATGAAAAATATCACGTGGAACTCATCGTGGATTTCTGATGTTCAATAAGCAAAGAAAAAAAAAAAAAAAGACTTTTGTCCTTTGTTTCATCTGGTCGTCACACAAATAAACTGATTTGATTACGCGGTTCGTTGTGGAGTTGATCTGAAACACAGAAGGGGAGCGTGATGACCAGACCTACTTTTTGCAATTTGCTGAAACCTGGCTCTGGATCCCAGCGAAGTGTGGATGTGATTGTGATCGAGCTACATTTACACTGCCACAGCTCAGGTCATTTGTGATGAAAGGTTGTTGTCATAAATTAAGGCATAATTGTTGCCATTTCTGGAATAAAGTCTGTAAAAACAAGTAACTTACAGGCCTCAATTATCTCTGTGTGAATGCCTTTGTGAGAGTAGAGTAGTTAGTACAATTTTTATCACTGCTTGAAAATGAGTAAAAAACCCCATTAACTAAATGTAAAGCTAAAAACCTTCTTATTCATTCATCCGTGTCCCTTCTAGTGCTGAAGCCTCGTGTAAATCCCCTCATGATTCATCCCAGCTTACGTCTTAGAGCTGCACATCTGTTTACACTGGGCGGCTGCTCTTTACATGCTGTGGGGGCGGGGCTTGGGGACATATGGCTTCTGCTGGTCGCTCTAATCGCTTCTAAAACTATGCAAACTAAGAGTTTTGCACGCACATTATATTTAATAGAAATGGAAATATAAAGCCTAGTTATGATGTTCAGTAATGGCTTGACAAACAAATGACTTCAGCTAATGACAGAATTATTAAAACAGATTAAAGCCTTCAACTGTTTTTGTATTGAGTTAGTTTGAACTCGGGTTGTCGGCTAAATTGTAAGAATTTGAATGTCTGAAGTAGTATTTTGATTCATCCACAAATGTTTGACTAATCCAGCGTTTTAGGCAGTCTATACTTTCAAAGCTGAAAACGCTCTGTTCAACATGTGATGTCATCAAGTGGAGTTTTAACACTAGCATCTATTTTTTAGCCACAACTGAACGATTTTGCTCAACAAAACACTAAGCATAGGCTACCTTTAAATAGAATTATTTTTGGGAATCGTTTTTTTGACCTTTTGTTACGATGAGAAACAATAGCTTCAGGCTCAAAGTCTGACAATTCAGTGCTGATCATGTAGAATACAAGAAAAGGTGTATGGATTTTATAAGCTGTAAACATTCTTTTTTAGTCTTTAAAGGACATCATTGGTACACCAACATTTTTCGTTAAGAGTGCAGCCTAAATTTAAAAATTGTGTGTTAAACATGTGGAAATCAAACAAACTATATTCAGTTTTGATGACAAAGATGCATTATATTCACCATTTCTGCCCTGCCATTTTCTCGCAGCATACTTCCATTAGCACTATTAAAGTAGCAAACAAGTTAGCTTGTCTTCTTATGGGCATCACACATATTAGGCTGGGCTCAAGATCGAACCGAACCGAATCGTCAATTATTGGTGGTGGTTTTGAATCGAAAGATCGAAACCAAACTTTGTAAAAATGTGTAGTTTGGAGCGAAAGTCAAACTTTGAGAATTGAAACTAAAACTGATATAGAAAAAATTAATAAATTGGCACATATTAAAGTTTTTTACTATAATGATGGCTAAACAGGAAGTGCACTGCCAAGAAATGTGGTGGGAAAACTAAGCCAATACAGTTTGATACGGCTGCCAAGTCACTTCTTTATATGATGTTTGATTTTTAAAGTTTTATTACTTATACACAAGTCATTACCCTCCTCCTGCAGTGGCACATAATGTTTAATTCATTGATTATTTTAGCAGATTTTATTGAAAGACTGAGATTGCTCATTTTGGGGTTTTTCTTTTCAAAGGCTGGGTCTATTGTTTCTCTAAAAATCTGGCAACATTGGTTGATTAGAGAAGTTTTATCAGAACAAATGGATTACAAGCTAAAGACATAAATATAATTACCACAGACTAATACGACATGATCAAGAGTCATGTTTATGCTAATAAACAGATAAAAAACAACACAAATACACCTAAAACGTTGTTGTTATATGTTAATTGATTTTGTTATCATATTGTAAAGTACACTAGTCCTCTAATTCTAGAATAAAGACAGTAACTGACTTTGCTGATCCTGTAAAACTAATTAAGTTTGACATGCTTAAACTGTTGTGACTGGTCTGCCGTGAGATTTATGAAAGCAAAATAAATACAAGCGACATTGATTTAATTTGTGTCACAGAAAAAGGAACAAATGTAAGTTCAAATACCTGTGAACTAGAAAATACTGGCTTCTTCCCAAGTTTTCTGTTATCTCCTGTATCAATGGCATCTGTCAAAGTAAAACAAAGACATTAGACACATTTCACCAGACACTTTATCACGGTCATTAGATGTAATAAAAGGACAGTAAATCGAAGTTTGTGTTTGATACTGCATATTTAAGGTTTTTATGAGTCTTGTACATTATCACATTTATTCACATCATTGGAGCAAATACTGTACCTTAGCATCATATTGTCTGTTTAGTCTCTCTGTTTAGTTTAGACAAATGGCTGTTGGCAAAGTTCAAGACTGGAAAGTTCACATTTTTGTTTCTTTATGTCACATTGTGGATTTTCATATACCAGTATTCAATTCTTGCATCTGCATTGAAAAGCTAAAGAATCAGCATACATAAAAGACTCTCATTAGAAGACAATAAACGTTCTGATAAGGCACTTTCTCACTTGATGTTATTATTGATTAACATACTAAAACAAGTATTTTAATCAGATTTTATGACACACCTGATTTACTCACTTCAAACATATTGTGATGGCTTTTAACTTTTGTTGTTGTTTGTGTGTGCATAAATCTACATATCAAGTCCCTTTCTAAAAAGATTCTCATTATCATTTGCCTGTTAAAACAATGAGAGGTTATGAATGGGTTGTCTGTGTTTTTTGGGGATTGGCTGCAGTTGCAAATATGTAAAGCAATATTGTTTTACTGAAAATAGTTTTATCTTGCTTTATCTTGTCAGATAAAGCACTTGTTGCTTTAGCATTGTTTTTATTTATTAAAAATAATAATAATAAAAAAAAAATTTAAATAATACAAATAAGCGGTTAGCGCTCAAAGCAGCTTCATAGCAAAAAAGCTGACTCCTGGAAGGCCCGGGGTCTTTGTACGTGGAGTTTGTATGTTTGTTCCTTTCTGTGTAAGTTTCCTCCGGGTGCTCCCGTGGAAAAATTTATTGTAAAAGTTAGAATCTGGTACAAGCATCTTTGCCATTCTACTTAGTGTAACTGTATATTATCTATTACTTTTTCAAACACCTATTGTGTTTTTTGCTATTGACTTCCTGTTCAAAACTGCAGAACTGATAAGCCCCGCCTCTTCATTTTAAAATGTAACTGTAAGAAGCGACAGATTTTAAATAACACATTTTTATTAACAAGAAGAAAGTAGTGAGTGCGTCTACAGGTCAGAAGTCAGATCAGCAGGTGCTCTTCAAGGATCAAGCGGCAAGACTTACTATAAGAAGGGAAAGAGATCCGAGGCACACTAGCTAAAATAAAAGTCCTTTATTAAAGCTACAGGGACAGAGCGACGCGTTTCGACCTCGTCTAGGTCTTCATCCATGTTCTCCACCAAAGACATCCATGATTTTGTGTTAAATTCGAAGAAGTTTCCCCATGTAAACAAATGGAGAGGTGCGCTTTCTGCATAAGCATGCGCAGTAGGGCGGAAAGTAACGTCGAAAGTAATGTAACTGTCAAAAGTCCCTTTAATCCTATACAGTTCTGATCACTTCATATAATTTTGAATTCATATTTTTGCATTCATGTATATTTTGCTTTACATTTTTAATAGTTGATATTTTATTCTTTTATTCTTATCATCAGTGTTCTATATTGCACATTCGTATCGAAGCAAGTTCCTAAACAACTTTTCAGATTTTGTTTTCTACGGCAATAGCTTTATTAAAACAGATCTCATCACGGCCTGGCGATTTGCATCAGACAAGACAAGGCAGCGCAGCCCAGGTGAAGCAGGCACTGATATCAGCTCGGATAGACCCAGCTCCTCTTCCATTATTTATGAGCTACACATTGCAACACATTGTCAGGTCTGTAGTAGAAGCCCAAAACAACAGACTGTTTGTGTTTTTTATCAAAGACATCATCTGCAGTGACAAAGACGTGGCTTCTGCTTCTCTCCCACCCTTTGCAAACAAGCATGGCGCGTCTGTGCGTTTGGTATGTCTGAGTGCCTCCACATCTGTACAGCTGTCTACTCAAATATGAAAGAACAAATTGGGATCGCTTCTCAAATTCTCATTAAGTGTTTAGCAAAATTAGCTTACAAACACACGCGCCGGTGAGCGTTGTTTACATCAAATGATTCATGGCCGTAATCAGAACGCTACGACTGGTTTTGGAGGGAAGAAATATGCAAGCCACGCACCATTTACTCTAAGCTTAAATGAGAGAAATTGAATTCCTTACCTGCTAAAATCCTTTCTCTATGTTTTGGCGAAAGGCTCTCCCATCCTTGAGTGTGCCGAACGGCGTAAAAGGTCTGCAGGAGGAAGGTCCAGAGGCGGTCGTGTAGGCTGCAAATCTCCTGCTTGAATGGCTTTCGGTAACACAGAGGAGAGTGAGAGAGAGCAGGCAGAGAGAGAGAGAGGGAGGGGGGAAGGAGAGAGAGAGAGGAGAAATGGAGAAACAACAAGGCAAAGATAGACAGAGTGGAAGAGAGAGGGAGAGAAGAAGCATACAGACAGAGAGAGAGAGAAAGGGGAAAACGAGGGTGGAGGAGAAGAATGGAAAGGGGTGCGCTACAGCTCCGACGAATCAGCAGCTGTTTCAGGAACCTTTCACCATGGCAACAAAACCCCTCCCTTTTTCTCTCTCTCTCTTTTTCTAAGTCAAACGATCGGATCGAGCTTTCTGGAGAAAAACCATCGATGTCACTAAAGAGGTTAGAAAAGAGGCTAAAGTGCATATGACTAGACACAGTAAATATAATTAAGATTTTGATATGTTTTATAATTGATAAGATTTAATAAAATGGGGGAACATGACTTTTTGTTAATTTGTGTCTCCACCAAAAGAATATCACAAACACAGCACTGTACTATTCAATTCAAGTTCAATATTTATATTGTCATCAAGAGCAGAAAGCAGGACCTGATTGGCAGTACTAGAATCATTCGCTCCTGATTCACTTTGTTTGTATATAAATGTTCATAAGCCACAATTGCAGCCAAAAATGAAGTGCCCAAGGATTTGTGAGGACAAAGAACAAGTTTGACAAACAGAAATCGTTGTAGATTTGCAAAAAGCTCCGTTTAGCGTCTCCGAAGTTACGCTGTATCGCAACTTTTTTTTCATGACGACATCACTGCCCAGAGTCACGTCTCATCTGCAGAATGTACTGACCTTTATATGATGTTCACTAAGAAAATCTGCCGTCTCATTGCACTATGCACCACAGAGGGCAGGGAAAAAGTAAATAAATCCACTACAGTCTCCATTAAATCCATTGTGTCAAACTATTCCAAAGAATCTAAAGCATAAATCCACTTTCTGTGTCTCTTCTGTTGGTTTTAGATCCAGGTTGTTTGCCAAGTTTAAAAGAATTCTTCGCTAAGTTTCTGCAACTTTTCTGCGCATGCTCAATGTCAAGTCTTCCTCTAGTTTTGTGACTTTCTGTGTCAATGTAACAGCACCACACTCTGGTCAGTTACAGGTATTACACCGGCTCAGGCTGGTTTACTGATTCATGTGGACGCTCACAAATCCTAAGACAGCCCCATGTTTATGCAATTCAGTTTTTAAGGCCTCAGCTTCACTAGATATTAGTTGTGGAGAAGACAGTGCTTCCAGGTCTCTCACACCTGGGACAGAGAAGCTTCCTTAGTGACATCATTGGAACGTCATCATCCCCAAGCAATGATGACGCCCAGCTGTACTTAGTTTCTTTGTTTTTTTTAGATGAAAGTATACTGATGTACAAACCACATAATGAACAGGGCAATAACTCAAGCACAGCCAATCAGACCTTGTTTTCTTTATGATTTAAAATCAAGAGCTGACTAAAAAATCATGTATGCAGGGGTCGTGAAGTCAAATGTAAGACTTTTTAGGACCACTTTAAGACAGCAAAACAAACAAATTAAGACCTATTCGTAAGTGTGTGACCTACATTATTTCACAGTGCTGCTACTTTTCCAGAGGGTTTCTTAAAATATAATTTATGTTTTGCTAAAATTATGAACTACATGTATACAGCAACAGAACATTTTTACGTCTATTCCATCAACCAACAAAAGAAACACACCAATTAAGTAATATTATTGAGAAAATGATTGACAAAACAGGAGTAGACTAAAAGAGTTTGGGAAATTTGACAAAAATTGTTTCATTAAAAAATGTAAAACCTACAACAGAAAATTTAAACCTTTTTAAGGCTTTAAATTCAAACACTTCTTGTAAAACCTTGCTGAAGCCCTGTTTGGATCATTTGACACAAACTAACCTGAATTGTGTAAAACTAACAGGGCTCTATCTAAATTCGACTAAAGATATGTCTCTAAAAATGGAGAGTGGGAAAAGCTCTGAAGTTAAAAGTATCTTTTAGGTCTGCTGTAAGCATTTATCTGTCCCAAAGTAAGCGCAAAAAGACAAAAAAAAGATATGTTCATGCACTGAGTACAGAAATTAAGATAAAACGCTATATTATATACTAACTGTATTTATAATCAAGAGGCAGATCAGACCGATGGTTTTATCCAGAATCTTCACCTTTTTTGTTGCTATTAAATAAACTATAATAATCTAAATGAAATTATTAGTCAACTACTAATGCTGACTAAGACTCTATCGATTGAGTAAAAGACTACAGCCCTAAAAACTAATTTTCTATTTACAACAGATATATTTCATAAAATTAGACCTAAAAGCCTGTCATAAGCACTTTAATGGGGAGGAAATGCTAAAAAGAACTATACGTCAGCAGATTAAGAGGAACTGACTGTCTGCCGACTCTAATCCATTGTGCCACACTGTACAGGACTTAAGCAGCCAGGTCACTTTCCCAGGCATAATCTGCTCCCATCAGGCTCAATTTTAAGCCTGCATACACTAGAACACTTTACAATGGGGCTCAATATTTACTTAAAAGTGCACTGTGTAACTATTTGACCAAAAATACTTGAATGAAAGCATGTTTTGACTGACTAAAATTGAGAAATATGTTCCTTAAAGGTCCAATGTTATGCCAATTTGACTTTGAGAGATTTTAACAATGTTAGAATATTGTTACTTCATCAAAAACGTCCCCAAAGTTGTGCTTTCTTTCATTCGTATATGTCTGAGTAATCTTACTGTCTGTCTGCAAAGCTAAAGCCTTTGTTCCACTTGTGATGTCATTATGTGGTAGTTTGCATGTTAACAGACATTTTAGCATTAATTATATATAACTGATTTATACGACAAACCACCAGTACAAGATTCAGTTCTTTTTTGTTTTGAATAGTTGGTTTTCATTTAGTTTGTTAGATTAAAAAAAACTCAAATATTTTCTGTTGCAGTGACTATTCATAGTTAAACAAGGCTAAACATTAGCTGCCAAATTAGACTATTTTAAAGCTAAAATGATTCAATTGATTCTTGTGACAGTGTGTGAACAAAGACGCACTTCTTGTTTTACTGCACAATGACATAATAAGGTTAAACAGAGTTTTCACATTCAAAGAAAAGCAATAAAACAGCAAGTTTTGTGTTGAACTTGTGCAAATTAAACAAAACTCAACAGGGATGTTTTTGATGAGGAAATACATCATAGTGTGGAAAAAAACAGCAAAACATAGGCCTTGAAAGGAACTATAACTCATTTAAAATCAATTTCCCCCATAACACACAGCAGTTATGACAAAGTATCTGAGCCTGAGCGGACAAATCACAAGCGATCCGGGACCAGGGTGGGACCGTGATTGGCCCATGTGATTCACCTCTTGTTGTCTCTGGTGTGAGTGCAGAGGGCGGGCTCCTCCAGGTCGTCTCCACACAGCCAGTGCACCGCGGTAAGAGATCACAGCTGTTCTCCACTGTCACACCATCTTTTATGGCTGAACAGAGCTTCCTCAGCAGCATGGGCTCTGTGGTGAACTCTTCTCTCTGAAAACACAGAGAAGGCATCAAACAGGTTACACTAATGTATTTCTGACTGTATGAGCTATGATTTTTTTATTATTTGTAGTTCCCAGGCCTTTTGAGTGGCCTGATTTTGCGTACGTGCTACAGCTAGCAGTGCTTGACTCTACTCCTCTTCGAAAAAACATGTTCATATTTTTTTGCCAATGTACTGAACATACAGTTTTTTCCTATACCAATACTGTATAAAACAACTTTATACTGTCTGCATCTAAATTGAAAAGAGCTATTTGTCGGTGTGTTTGTCATTGGAATTAGCACATAAACTGTCTTGCATATCATGACGTATGATGCCGGCTGTTTTGCAATGATTTTGGCATGACACTTCATCATAACTGTTTCACCACATGTGCTCTATACCCACACAGTTGATGCTTCTGGAGGCCGGCTTTCTCTTCAAACAAATTACAGGCAAAACAGCTTAAACTAAAAAGATTGTTGAGTAAGTTTAAGCAAATATTTGATTTCAAAATGAAGAAAGACAATTCTACTGGACGAGGTCTCTAAGAAGAACGACAAATGCAGCGAATCTAAAGGAGAAAAAATAAACGTTGTTCTCTGTGAGAATCCAAATTAATTAATTAATTAATTAATTAATTAATCAATTGACCTTATTTAACAGGAAGTCCACTGAGATTAAGAATCTCTTTTGCAGGGTAGCCCTGGGGGAAGGGTCAGGGAGCATTAATGGACATGTTTTAGTTGTAGGAGGAAACGGAGTACCGGAGGAAACTACGCAGACACGGGGAACATGCAAATCCACATAGAAGGCCCGAGTCGACTGGGATCGAACCCAGAACCTTCTGCTATGAGGCCAGACTATACAAACTATATATCTGGATCAGAAAGTAGAAAAGTGCTGCGCTGCCTGTAACACAGCTTTGTTGGCTTAAAGATGAAAAATTGTTTTAATCGTGTAACCTCATATTGTTTACCTCCTTATTTTTTATCTAAAGACACAGTTTTATTGTAATAGCTCATATTCTTTCAAAAAAAAAAAAAAAAAGTAAACAGATGAAAATAACACTGACATAAAGCTGATTTAGAAAAGGACATAATAGCAAAAGCAGAGTTGGAGAAAAAGTATTGAAAAAGTAATTAGTTTAAATTACTTTAGGATTACTAAGATGTGTATTCTTACAACATCGATCAAAATTTGATTTAAAATGCAATCATTGCATTTAAACAAAGGAAACACAAATAAGTTGTTTAATTGGCTAAATTGAGTAAAATCAACATTAAAATGATTCTAGGCCCTGTTCCAGCTGCTGATTTGGTCTCGTCATTTATCTCACACTAAAGGTCACAGATTTTTTTTTACTTCAATGTAATATGAGTATTTTGTTAGTAGTAGTTTGTTAGTTTTGTTATTTTCACAGTTACAGTACACTAATCGTTACTCAAAATATCATCTATATACAGTTCCTTACAGTAATAAGTCACACTCAACCCACACTGCTCAAAGTTCAAACGTTAAATCTAATGAAAAAGACATTTCAAAGTATAAAAAGAAAATATGAATGCAAAAAAAATTTTTAAATGAAAGTAAAAGTAGTCATTCCAGTTGCTGTGAATATGTTTAAAATTTGCAAGAAGGCTAGCAGAGAGGGAGTTAAAAAAACAGTCAAATGTCTTATTGTTGCTCAAACGGCAGCAGTTTAGGAGTTTGAGCAGAATTACTTCCTTCGCATTTCCTGTGCCTCAAATGTCTGTTGGCTAAAAACCCCCAACTGCACTACCTCCTGTTTAGTTTCTGTGTTTCGGTCTTTGACTATTTAGCACGTGAACATGAAAGTATAAAACAGTTTGAACTCTAAATGCCACGTCCAGCTGCAGACAGAAGAGTTAGCGGACCCATACCCTGCGTAGATCCTGAAAAGCCTGAGTGCGGATGACTTTGGGGAGGTGTTGGACGATGTACTGGAGGCTGTGGTCCTGGAGCTCTGTCACCAGACTTTTGACCTGCTGGGCCCACTTCACTTCAGGCAAGCTCCCGATCAGCTGCTCTGTCCGCACAGCATCGTCACGGCGTTCTGCACAGTCTGAGGGAAGAAACGCGACAAGTCCAAGAACAATGTTGTACAATGTAAAGGACAAATACACGGTTAACAATCTTGCCTGATGTGCTAGTGCTGCAGAAATGCTCAAAACGAGTCTGGGTGATTTATGGACGCATTTTTTGTCCTCATACTGAGCAATCTTGATTTTCAATCAATTTTGTTTCAGATTTTGAAATATTGAAACTATATATCAATATTCTGCCTCAAAGTTTGACTTTTGCTCCAAACTACACATTTTTACACAGCAAAAACTATCTCAACTTAGCTTAAAATAACTTCAAATCAGAATCTTAATCCAGATTTGAGTTGTTTAACTGGGTAAGATTTAATTGCTTGTGTAATGTAGATCATTTCACTGGTTTCAAGATATTTTAACTGGTTATAAAAGATATGTGTCTTAAAATAAGACCAAAATGTGTCAATGGGTAAGAACAGTGGGCCTCATTCATGAAAGTCTCCGTAAAATCTGTGCATAACTTCCACTTTAAGAAGCTCCTGCGAAAACTCTACGTGTGATTCACGACGAGTTCGTAACGAGCCAAATTCCTTCCTAACAGCCTTTACGCCAAATTCACCAAACTGCAGCTACGTATGGTTATTTACATAGAAATGATTAATGCATACTTCCTTATATGGCAAATCTGGCCGACCGCAGCGCGTCACCGACAAGATTTGGAGCAGGGAAATGAGGAAGAAGCTGCAGCAGCGCGTCTGCACACTTTCGCTAATAGTGAAGTTAATACTTCAGCGTCTTTTAAAAATGTCCAAACTCACATGAACACACTCAGACGAAACAGATTCACATCACAGATGTATTGAAACAACGCTGGGCTTTTGCCGTTTATATCACGTTTCACGTCGAAGTAGAACGAGCGTTTGGGGGGGGTTAGCGGCTGTAGCGGGAGCTGTAGCGGGCCTGCACATTAGGCCAATGTTCTTAATTTATTGGCAAATGATTTGGCTTGAAATAAGAAGCATTGTCTTGAAATCAGTTTGAAACATTTTGAAACAAAGAAAATGATCTTGTCTCTACAATAAATCAATGTCAAATTAGTCAAAATGCTAGAAATTAGGTTTAAATCCTAGAATCAAGCAACTTTAACTTGAAATGTATTATTTGCTGTGTTCTGACAAAGAATTGTTTTTTGGTCTTTTGATTGAAAGAATGGTGTTTTGAGGGGAAATGAAAAATCACTCACAGACAAAACCATAGCAGTGTTTTTGATGAGAAGTCAGTTTTAGAATAGCAATCAAACTTTGTATGCTCTGTCTCCTTTAAATGATAATTCATATTCTGGTTATTCAAACAGTTATATTTGTATGTAGGTCTGGGCAATATCATGAGAAACATTTCTCTGTTATAATAAAGCGTCTGTTCCAATACAGACTAACTTACTTCTCTTCTCTCAGAGTTGCCAAGTCCACTTCATTATAGCGACTTTGGGCTTCTTTTTTTCAGTCTCTTATGAATTTTAAAAGCTGTGTTTTTTGAGAATGCACTTAAATTGATAATTTAAATGATGAATTTCAGCATCTGTGCAGGTTTGATTTACAAAATGATATTGATTTATGACTGAAACATGGCTTTTCATGTCTAAAAGTTGTTACTAATGATATAAATTTGATAAAAACGCATTTTGTAGAGACACACAATCTTCCAAATTATTGATTATTTAATATCTTTTTATTGAAGAACTGAGATCACTTATTTTGGGATTTGTTTCAAAGGCTTTGTTGCTTGTTTCTCTCTACAAATCTGGCAACACTGATCAGCCTTTGACAGCTGGATTTAGCCATTGTCAGCCAAGACGGAACTTTCTGGAACATTTTTTTTTATTTACCTCAAAGGCAACAAGAGAACAGACAGTTGACAAGAATTGTGATGAAATAAAAATCGTAATCTGGCAACAAGAAAATCAAGATATTCATTTTATGTCATATGGAACAGCCCTATTTTGTAAGTAAATATCTAATAAACATTTAAATCCGTTGTACAATGGAGTTATTCCAGGCTTACAGTTCTTTACAGTGATCAGTGGGTGTGTGATCCAAAGAGTTTGACAGTTTTCTTGGCAGACATATGTTAGTGTTCTGCCAAGTCTGTACAAGTGTTGTGTGTCTGCTTTTCAGGACACAATGCTCCACTTGGACGTGAAGAAAGACAGACTCCATAATCAATTAGGCCCCGTTCCCTCCCCATCTGTCTGAAGGCTCATAATCTGAAATTAGCTCGTCTTTAATAACTGAGAATTGAATAAAGCGTTCCTTAATTAGATCCCATTCAAATTTGCTTCCTGTGGACAAATCGCTGGAGGATGATGGTGGATGTTTGTGCCAATGTGAGGACGGAGGAAAGGAGACAGGAGGAAATGAAGAGAGAATGATAGAGGAAGAAGAAAGAGAGAAAGAAAGAAAAGAGAGAGAGAGAGACTTCAACTTTATTTTCTCAATTTTGGTGAGCCTTGGCTTCTGGGCTGGAGACACAAGCTGGGCCAACAATTTCAGTACAGTTTGGGGTCTCAAATATGGAATTGTAAAAAACTGTAAAACAACATCTGCGTTAGCATGTTGTGGAAAAGCAAAAATGTAGTAAACATTACTCAACTTTGTCATTTGCTTCTTTAACCAATAAGCAAACAAAGAACAAAGAATAATCCAGACTCAAGCCACGTCTAAACCAGGACCAACTATGTCAAAGCAGAATTAAACAAAGACTAAGCCAGGCAGAGGTCAGTAACGTAGTGCTGGTCTACAATTAGGAAAAAACTAAATATGAACAAATATTTTTGCTTGGAAGATGGGTTGTAGGCTTGATTTACCAGGTTGGAGGGACTGATCTGGCCCCTGGGCCTTCTGTTGAATAGCTCTGTTGCAAGAGCAGTTAAAAAAAAAAAAAATCGAACTCAGTGACAATACCCATATCGATTCAGGGAGGCAACTTTAGGGCTGAAACTATTGAGCTGAACAATGAGTTATTTGTAGGACACTCGTATCTAATATAAAGAGCATTTTGTTAGTCTACAAAACATAATCAAATTTACATTTTTGACAGTGATTTTAAAGACTGTTTTACTCAAAAATACAATACTTTAAATTTTTTTCTACATTGTGAAAAAATAAATATCAATGCACTGTATTTTTCTGCAATGGCAGGATTTTATGATTTTCCTTCTAAAATATTAATATACAAGTATAACATATTGAGCAGAGTATATTGGGATATACGTGTATCGGGATACATATCGTATCATGACTTCTGTATTAGGATACGTATAGTGAACACAACCTATTGAGCTGGTCTTCAACCTCTAGAGCAGGAGCTCTCCACCATCCTCCAACTAGCGCTCAAAGGATTAAAAAGGTGAACATTTTTTGAGGAGTATTTTAAATTTGGTTTATCAAATGCCTGCTGTATTTGTAAAAACATGGTTGGTGCACAAATAAATTAAATAAATATGTCTATTGACATCTAATTGTACAACACCAGAGGTTTGTGATCTCTGCCATATCGGCTCAATTTCTTCTGTGGTAAACTAACAAGCTCTCTGTCATTTTGTTTTAGATTTGTTTTGCTAATATGTGAAGTTGAAACTATTTTTACAATTCAAAAAGAGAAGAGAGGAGAGCAAAAAAATAATAAAGGTACACCCACCATAGTTTCAGCTACAGCAGTAAAACAGACTCTCTGAAGTTCTGGAGACAAGAGAGAGAAGTTTCGCTCGGACCATGTCTTCACAAAATGCTCTGCGATCCATCTGAAAATAGAAACCACTATTTTAAACTCTTTGAGCTTGAAACATCAGAAATGATTTGTAAACAGCAGCACAGCAGGGCCCCAGCTGTCAGCGAAATGTTCAAACTAGTGTGCTATTTTTACAAACGTCTAGTTACATCACTACAATGACCAGACTATTTTTATTACTTTATTTAAATAGACACAACACAATGGAAGCTAAATAAAAAAGATGGGCAGTACTCTGTTGCATTTAGCTAGTTACATTTTGAAAACTTTTGAAAGAAATTGATTAGAACTACAATTCTTTATTCATCAATTCAAACAGTACTTAGTGGTCTAATTTTTTTTCACAAAGTGCTGCATTTATCATAAACGTTTTGGAAAACACAAAGATTTCTAATTTATAACTAAAAAGTTGGTGAAAGCTACTAACTTTAAGTAAGAATAGCTTTCTGAGGTGTTTGATTAACAATATGAAGTCAATGCAACTAGAAGGACAAAACATGCATGCATAGAAATAGATTCTAGAATTTAACTTGAGATTGAATTGGGAAAAGTATTGTGGAACAGTGTATTTGTTATTTTCAGTCTAAACTCAGGCGTCCTCAGGTCATTTAGTGACTTTGTGAATGTGTATGTCTGTGTGATCTGAACATCATTCATTCACAATGACTGTGTTATTTACCTTTAGATTTGATTTAAGTATTATGATAAGTATTATTATAATATTTACCACGGATCATTCTCCATCAAATAACAGTTAAAAAGCTAAACTTTAGACATACTGTAATATGATAAAACTTGACTAGCAAGTACAACCTTGTTGATGGGTATTTGGGAAAGTTTAAACTAGAGTTGTTCCGATACTGATACCAGTATTGGCAAACATCCGATACTGCACATTTTTCAGGAATATATGTATATCGATGAGTCCTCGTACTAAATCTCCGATCCGATACCGCCATATATTGTCCTGAATGAGGAGCCGTAGATGCAGCCGCAGCAGCTGTTCTGTGCTAGCGGCTGATGCTACAGCTAACATCAAAGCAGCTAGAAAAGACTCTGTGGAGACTCTTCAAAGTTCAACCATAAAAATACTCCATATATACAGACAAACATCCTAAACTAAGTCTAAAATGACCCAACTAAGTCTAAAATGATGCAACGGCAGCTCTAGCTAGCGGCGCTAACATGCTAACTCTGACCTTTCTTTATATTGCATTTTATTAGGATGAGTCTTTTTACAACCTCACAGTTGTTTTTATGACACACAGAGGTGGAAAGGGACTAACACAGTCATGTTAATAAAAATTACTTTTAACTCCAAAATAGGTTTAAAAATTCAATTACAACATTTACAATAAGCACATCTTTGTTATGAAGTAACAATATCCTATTTGTGTAACTCTTTTTATGTATTTATTTTAGTTTTTGAGACATATGAGTATAGTTTACAAAAGCCAATTATTAAATTATTAAAAATTGTATTAGAGCAACGCTAGTTTGAACAGAGCACGGCAAAGTTTGAATGAAGGGAGTCAATTTTAATGGATTAAAAGGAAGAGAACTATGATTGTGTGGATCGATTGTGACAAAGATTATGGAAATTAAGTAAGGTCATAAATCAAGCTGTGCACCATTTCCATAATAAAGTCGAAGGTAGGGCCCTACTAAGCTATTGCGAAAAAAACCTCAGCCATTATACAGTAATGTGTATTGGCAGACCAACCTGTGTGATCAATAACAAATCTCACTGACCACCATAAGGTCATCTTAATGTCCTTATTCAAATCTTAACATTATTACACAAAAATGATGATGTGAAGAAATCTTCGTAATCTTAATAGGCAAAGCTAATTCTAAAGGTATTAACTCTTTTAAGAATCAAAGTATCATATCTGCGTAGGGCTGGGCGATATGGACAAAATGAATATCTCGATATATTTTTTAAATATCTCGATTACGATATTCAACGATATGTAACAATGAAATTTACCCTAATATGTTTCAACAATCATCAATATAAATGCATAATTGATTTTGTTTGTCTGAGCATACTTTTGTGTTTTATATCATAACAATGATCACAAAAAATAATTAAATATTCAACATAGCATTATTTAGAATGTAAAGAACTTAGCATAAAATACTGCTTTGTTTGTAATAAAATTTAACAAATATAAATAAACATTGCAATAAATATGTAAATCTCACAACTTTTGAAGTGTAAAATATTCAACATAGCATTTATTTAGAATGTAAAAAAACTTAGCATAAAATACTGCTTTGTTGGTAAATAAAATTGAACAAATATAAATATCAAACATTGCAATAAATATGTAAAAACTCACAACTTTGAACTGTAAAAATATTGCACATGCAATAATATAATGATAAAAAAACAAATGTAAACAATATTTTTCTGCAGCCGTAACTTCACTTAGGTCAAAATTCCAGAATTAGAATTACAAAATAAATAAACATGAACACTATTTGGAACTTTTTTTCAACAGAAATGGCACCTTGCTACATATGTTTTAGGTTATTGGACAAAAACACAAGTCTATCCACAGCCTCTGGCTTCAAGGCAGCACGATGACAAGTTACAATATTCCACCTGTGCTAAATGCCCTCTCTGATGGGCTACTAAAGCAGGGATGCACAGATACTTTTTGCCAGTTTTCCCAGTCTTGGAAATTTACCTCCTGGGTTTTCCACCATTCTAATGGATCTGCGTCACTGTCCATCTCAGGGATCATAAGGTAACTTTGCATCTCTTTCTCAACAGTAGATTTCAGATCTTTTCCAGATTGCCTTTTTTTTAAAATAACTGCCAAAAGACTTCTTTGTCTTTTTGGCAGGCAATGGCTCACTGATGTCCTCCTCTTCCTCAGCTGATCTCATCTGCTGTTGGACTTGTGAAGTGGCTGGTTTCTTCTTCATTCAGCATACCCAGAAGTTCAGCTTTCAATGTGCTCTCAATGGCCGGGATCTTATCTGCACTGTTATAGCGGTGTTTAAACCTGGGATCAAGTGTGGATGCTAGACCAAGGAGTTTATCCACAGAGTCTGCTGCATATTTCTCATTCAGATAGTCAAGAATGGTCTGCTTGATTTGCTTTGTCAACTCTGTATCATCAGGTTTAATAGCCAGAACCTCACTGTTGAAAAGAGACAATACAGGCTTAACGTAGGACACTGTGACTTGTTGCTCACCAGACAAAGCATCTGTAAATTCTAACAGAGGACCTAGGGCTTTGCTGATTGACTCCAGAACTTCAATATCTTGCCATGTGGGAACTAGGTGCCTTTGTTTTCTGTCTGCTGACAAAACCTGTTGAATAGCCTTTTGCTGCTCCAAAACTCTCTCAATCATTCGCTGCCTAGAACCCCATCTAGTAGGACACTCCGTGATAAAGGTATGCTGTGGAAGGTTCAGTTGTTCTTGTGCTTTGGCTAATGCCTTTTTCTTTTTCCAGCTGTTTGCAAATACAGCCACAATCTTCTTACACACTCCAAGGGCTCTATCAATGCGAGGATCTCTCATACTTCGTTCTGAAAAATATGTAAAATAACAAAATGTATGTTAGATAAGATACATTATTTTATCTTCAAAATCATTATTTTAAAACATTTACAATTACAAAAACATCTGAAATTAAATAGATGTGTGGGTTTGCTTATTATGATTATGATATAGTGAGGTACATTCTTACCTATGGCAATGTGAAGTCTATGTCCAAAACATGGAAGCCGCTGCCAGTTGTTGATGGTAAGGGCTCTGACCACGTTAGCCCCACTGTCTGTTGTCATACAGGCCATCCGTTCCTCTTTGAGAGACCAAGAACTCAAAGCGTCTTTTAAGCCTTGCGCAATCAGCTCACCAGTGTGGTCCTCCGGAAAATAGGACGTTTGCAGACAGTAGCTCAGCAGTCGCCAGTCATCACTAATAAAATGAATTGTGAGTGACAGATATGGCTCAGATGTCCTGCTGGACCACAGGTCTGAGGTTGTGGAGTAAAAAGAGGCGTTTTGCACATCGCGAGAAAGACGTTCCCGACATGACTCGTACAGCTTTGGTAGAGCAGTCTTGCTAAAATACGTACGAGAGGGCACACTGTATCTCGGATCCAGTGTTTTGACCATGTCTTTAAACCCATCTTGTTCGACAGATTGTATGGGCAACATGGC